>CP106722.1:193418297-194618297 GCA_025506655.1 Gossypium rotundifolium
TTCTAATGTTAATTTAGTAATATAATTAACAATAAAAGGTATTTTCACCAGTTCAAAAAATTAGGATTAATTTAATTTATACTAAAGGTCAATTATTTTTAAAAATAATTGAGAGGATAGAATAATTCTAAAATAATGAAAATAAATTAATACATAAAAATATTAAAATAATATACATATTTGGAACTATATAAGAAAGTAAATATAAAAGATATTTATACTAAATTAATGATTAAATTTAATTGTGATGGTTAAAATTAATATATCTTTTATTTATAAAATTAAATAATTATTAAAAGTATCATTATTGTTAGTAAATATAATTTTTTATGTGTAATATTTATTTTTCAACTCATATCATGAATGTAGTACATTTTAGTATTATATATTTTTAGTATGTCGTATTTAAAATATTTCACATATAAACATAGTGATATTTGAAATAAATAATTAAAATATTTCACATACAAAATATTTGAAATATCATACCCACAATATAGATGAAAAATAATGATATTTAAAATATTTTACATATAAAATAATCATTATATTTTAAATAATTATTTCATTTTATAATATTAGAAATCACCACACCTGTAATATAGTAGAGAAAATAAATATTTGACATATAAATATTATAAAGAAAATATATCAAAAAGATTAGCTGATGTTTATATATTATATAAATGAATTAATTTCAAATATTTTTAACATAATGATATATGTAAAATATATATTTATTATTTAATTTTATGAATAAAAGAGATATTAATTAAAAATAAAAATAAAAATTGAAAACAATATATTTATTAATTAAAAATAAGAGCTTCAAACAACTTGAAATAAAAATTACAAATATGTTTAGAATAGAAGGAATTGAACCTAGGATTGAAGGATAAAATCATTATTATTTAACCATTTAGCCAAAAGAGCTAATATGATAAAATATTAATTAAAAATAATAAAAAACTTAAAACAACATGAATAAAAAATGCAAATGTAAGTGAGAGATGGATCAAACCCGGGACTCAATAACAAAACCATAAACATTTAATCATATGACCAAAGAAACTAATTATATTAAAAAAGTAAAAAAATGTGACTTAACTTGTACAGAAAGGGCTCCCAATTGGACGCGCTTTCATACAATCTCTCTAAAATCAAGCTATTTCTCTATATTTAAAAAAAAAAAACCCCTATTTGGCCAATTAAAATAACGGCATATAAGGCTAATTTAACGTTTTATCTAATGATTATAAATTAAATATTATAATTATTTTTAAATATCAATTTAGCAATATGATGAAAAAAAAGACTATATTCTCATCAATTCAAAAGCTTTTCTAAACTTGTGTTTTTATTAAAGAGGGTATATTTTTCGAACTCAACTAATTTAATTTTACAAATCTTCAAACTTGTCTCAACTATTATTTTCATTAACTAATCCTTCATCTTAGGATCTCAAAGTAGATTGAAAAAGGAAAAAGGTTATGTACAGTTAGCGTATAAATTCATAGTGAATGGTGTGATGCAGCAAGTTAAAAAGCTGAAGTAATGATTTGAATTTATTCTTAAGGTGTTTCAAGAAGGAGATAAGGTGTAGTTGACTATTATATATTAAATATAAACCCTTTAAAAAGTAGTTAATAGTAAGTATGATTACCTTCAAAGTGGTTCCGGGCAATATAAACTCCCTGAAGCATACTCAAATTCCCAATTTCTACGGGTAGACTCCCCTCCAATTGGTTATATGATAAGGAAAACATTTGTAACTTTTTGCATTTGAATAAACTCATTGGAATTCTGCCAGAAAGCATGTTAGCACTCAAGTGAAGTTCTTTCAAATTCGGAAAATGATCAAACATATCCTTTGAAAGATGGCCAGTGAGATTATTGATGTTGAAATTGATGAGTTCTATGGAAAGCAAATCGTGTGAAACAGAGGGTATGGAACCAGAGAGCATATTATTGCTTAGATCCATCTTTTGTAAGGAAGATATATTGAAGATGGAGGAGGGTATTGAACCTAAAAGCTGATTTCCAGACAAACTCAAGATCTCTAGCTTTGACAAATTGCCTAAAGAGAATGGAATAACACCTTTTAAGTTGTTATTGTTTAGAAAGAAGCTTCGAAGTTCAGTTAATGATCCCAACCATGATGGGATTTCTCCACTGAAGTTGTTGTTACCAAAGCTTAGATGTTTCAACCGTCGCAGATTGGATAATTGGACAGGTAATCTACCATGGAAACTATTATTTGTGATGGAAAGAAGAGAAAGGAATGATAAATTTCCTATAGAGGGAGGAAGGGTGCCTACGAGTTCCAACCCAGAAAGGTTCAGAGCTGTCACTCTATGATGCTTGGATCCACAACTAACACGAAACCAATTACAAACATGGGTAGAAGATGACCAATTGGTTTCCAAGACATTTTCAGGATCGTAAACCTGGTTTTTCAATGCAAGAAGCGCAGATTGGTCTGTAAGTATGGTGGTTAATTTCATGGAGAAAGTAGCCCTAATAGAAAAGTGGAAGATGATGAGAAGGGCTAAGTTGAGGAAAGTGTTACCCATTTGATTATGGATATTGAGTCACTGGAAATGGAGTTTTTCAAAGCTACCAACGAAAAAGCACAACTGAGATAACAAGATAGATAATTCATTCTTTATATAGACTACAACATGATTTAGGTATAAATTATTGAGATTCCACAAGTTAAAATTATTTTATAAAAATATAGTAAAATATTAAAAAAACGCATAATGTATCTTTAAAATTACTTTGTGGATAAAAAATATTATTAATGTATCAAAAGCTATAACACACCTAATATATTTCTAACATGAGAAACTTCATCACCGGAATAATATTTGAAGCAATTTTACAACAAAAGCTACTTTCATTTTTCAATAATGGCTGCCCATTTTTCAATGACTACTTATTTTCTTACGCTTTTCTGTGTGGGCACTTGACAACTTATCGTAACAAGGATCAAAGTTGTAATTATTTCAATAAGTGTAATAATTACATATTCTATTCTGGCACTTAAATGTAATAGTCTACTTAATTTGAGAGAAACTTAAATATTAGACTAAAATTTAAATTTATAAGCAATAGTACAACGAGGTGAGCATGGTCCGGGTCGAGTTGGGTTTAACTATAAATTTAGGCCCGTTTTTAGGCTTGGGTTTGACCGGCTCGCCCATATTAATTTTTTATTATTTTTATATAATTTTAAAAAATATATAATACATCAAAAATACTAAAACATTAAAATAAATATTTTCCAACAAATTGAAAATAAATTTTTAAAAATGTATACTTAAATAACACTAAAATAGATGCAACTTAACAAGTAAATGCCTCTAAAATAAGAACAAAATTAACAAATATCTTTAAAATAATAATAAAAATTAACAATAAAATATGTTTTATATAATATCCAAATAATAACAACAAAATAGTAGCAACATAATAATAAAATGATAGCAAAATAGGGAGAAAACAATAAGAAAATAATATTTAAAAAAAAGTAGATTTTTTTGTCCTTTTGTGGATTCGGGCCGAGTCGGGACTTACCCAAGGCCTGACCCATTTTTTAAATGGACCTTTTTTTTTGTCTAAGCCCATTTTTTAGGTATATATTTTTGCCCAAACACTCTCACATTTCGGGCAGGCCTTTGGGCCGAGCCATGATCAGGTCTTATAATGTTTTTTTTTTTTGAGATTGTAGATAAGAAGCCGAACTGCAATGCCCCTGGAGCAGCATGCTTGGATCCTAGATTCATCGGCGGTGATGGCATCGTGTTTTATTTCCACGGGAAGAGCAATGAGCATTTCAGTTTGGTAACGGATCCTAACCTCCAAATTAATGGCAAGTTCAATGGCCAAAGGCGGCGAGGCGAACCGGGATTATACTTGGATTCAAGCAATTGGTGTCCTCCTTGGATCCGAAACCTTTTCTTTTGAGGCCAAACGTGCGACAACTTGGGATGAGGAATTTGACCAAGCGAGGTTCTCTTACAATGGGAGCGTAATTGTCGTATTAGGAAGGCCATTTATCATCATGGAAATCCCGGAAAGTGACCTTACATTGGAGATAACATCGACAAGAATAGTGTCTTAGTGACTTTACGATATTCTTGAGATTTGGTCAATGTGGTGCCGGTGACCAAGGAAGATGATCGTATTCCTAACTACCAAATACCCTCGACGGAGGTGAAGCCGAGGAGGGTGGCATGGGCTGACCCCTAAAATAGAAAATTACTATTTTAGCTCTTAAAATTTTTAATAATTTTAAATTAGTAAAGGTAAAATTACAATTTAGGCCCCTAAAATTATAAAAATTTGATTTAATCCTTTACAAATTATAAAGATATAAACTATAAAAAATTAAAATTTCATCCGGCTCCCCTAAAAAATTGCCCTAACTTCGCCCCTGCCTCTGACGACTGTTTTGCTCACTTAGAGCTGCAATTGAAGTTCTACGGATTATCTTCGAAAATTGAAGGAGTACTTGGTAGGACTTATCAGCCGGATTTCATGAACCCTGCAAAACCAGGCACGGCAATGCCAATAGTCGGAGGAGAAGACAAATATCGAAACTCATCACTTCTCGCTGCCGATTGTTATACCTGTAAATTTTCTCCAGCCAGAGCATCGGACCAAAGAGATTCATCGCTGATGGACTACAGCCCTATAGACTGCACCAGCGGAGCCTCTAGTGGGAGTGGAATAATTTGTAGGAGATAAATAATGGATTTTTTAGAATGACAGGTTGGATTGCAGTTTAAGGATATGTTGATTTTGTGTTTGTCTGAATATGATAAAAATCCAGTGTCGAATGTTCTGTAGTAAATCTAATTTGGCAGTTCATCAAATAAAATAAATATGCAATAAAATTCATCTTTTATCTCACAAGAAAAATAACTAAAATAGCCATAAATTGTAAACTCATGCAGTGAGCAGAGAACAAATGAGATATATTCCTTATCTGGTAACTGTGTAATAGTAACATGAATCAAATCAACAATAATGGATATTTATGATACATTACATGCAAATTTCGGATGGATTTAATTGGTAACCATCACTTAACTATATTACAAACTAAATATATTATGGATGAAAATTTGATGAAAAATAACAGAATAATTGTAAGAAAAAAAAAAACTTTCATTAAAGCTCTTGGGACTTTTCCAAATATTCTCTCAAGCAAAGCCAGCAAGGAGAACCGGATTTTTTAGCAGGATGTCCATTGCCGGAATTACCGTCTATCTTCCACGAGGATTTACGAGTTGTGAAAATACTGCACTAGTAGCGGCATCTTCAGCATCATCATCAGTGCCGAAATTACCGTTGATAATATTCTAAAATTACATATTTTTATGTATTAATTACATATTTATTTTAACTATGATCATATTAATTTAAATTATTTATAATTTTTATCATGTAAGAATAAATTAAAGATAAAAGAAATTAAGGATAAAAAGCATGAATTTAAAGATTAAATGGGCCAGAATGTAAGAGATGGTGCCGAAAATATGAAGTGTAGAAAATTTTGCAGCAAAAGTCTATTTTTTAAAAGAAAAGGTTAGAAATTTTTGTGTACTTCGTAACTTTTCGCAAGCTTTGCTAGTTTAATATCAGAAAGGCTCGTGAAAGTCCTCTAAGTGAAGCAGTGTATTGTTATATGCTTCACATAATTATTTTTCTATAAAAAAAAATGGGAAATTAAAATTTTGAACTGAAAAAGAAAAACAATTTAAATAATAAATTAGATGAAACTGGGAAAGGAATGGTTGATGAGCTTGGGACCAAAATATCAAAGGGGACCCCACTTTAATGCGGTGTTGGCGGTGACAGAAGTTGACGGCAGTTAACTTAACGGTCTTTAGTCCAAGTGAAAATGTGAAATTGTAGGGACCGTTTGGCATGTTATATTTAATTGATGTTCTTTAACCACGTTAAAAGGTGGGGAGATATTTGTTTTTAGTGATAAATATTAAAATTATATATAAATTTTTATTTAACATGTATTTTTATAAATAAATTTTGATTTTATTTAATCCTTATAAATTATGTATATATTGTATATACATATAATTATATTTATCTAATATAACAATAATTTAATATACTTATTTCTTTAAGCGTGTATGATTGAATCAAAATTAATATTTCATTTGCACATTTGAACAATAACTAAATTTTCATGTGTATAATTGCACCAAATTAAAATCCATGTATCAAATTGCACATTAAATCAAAATTCATATATAATTTTGAAATTTGTCCTTTCTTTTATTACGGTAAAGAGCAGAGGTGTTTATGGGACGAGTTAGGCTTGTGTATGATTTTTTTTTTTTTTGATACATAATAGAGGAAAAGAACAATGGCTACTACTTATCCTTGTGAAGGTGATCCCCACGTTTTCAACATGTAAAATCAACTTAGCTTCTTTTCACTACACCAAAACATACTTTTAGCGGTGTTTTTAGTGGCGTTTTAAATAAAAACGCCGCAAATATTATACATTAGCGGCGTTTGAAAGGAAACGCAAAAAAGATCAATAGCGGCGTTTTGGTAATAAACGCCGCTAAAAATGATATATATGGCGTTTACTTGTAAAACGCTTGCTAAAAAATCGAACATTAGCGGCGCTTTTGGAAACGCCGCTAAAAATCTGAACATTAGCGGCGCTTTTGGGAAAACGCTAAAAGTCTGAAGCATTAGCGGCGCTTTTGGGAAAACGCCGCAAATAATGTTAAAGTTTTATTGGGTATATGTGATTGATTATTAACGGTTTCATGGGTTAAGGGTTGGGGTTCTTACATAATTGTAAAATAGATATATTAATTTTAATATATTAAATTAATTATCATTATAGTTTAAGGTTTATGATTTAGCATATATAATTTCTGATGTAAGGTTTAGTAGTTACTATTTTAAATGTTTAGGGATTATGGCGTGTAGTTTGTGGTTTAAATTAAGTTTAGGGTTTCATGGGTTAATGGTTAAGAGTTAGGGGTTAGGGGTTTATATTGTGTGATTTAGGGTTTATGAGATATATAGGATAGAGGTTTAGGGTTTAGAGTAATTAGTCTCTGTTAATTTATATATTAAATAATTTCTTACATAATTGTAAAATAGGTATATTAATTTTATTATATCAAATTAATTATCATTATAGTTTAGGGTTTATGGTTTAGCATATACAATTTAAGGTGTAAGGTTAATTAAGTGTTACTATTTTAAATGTTTAGGGATTATGGTGTATAGTTTGTGGTTTAAAGTTTAGGGTTTTATGTGTTTAAGGATTAATGGTTAAGGGTTAATGGTTAAGGGTTAGGGGTTAGGGGTTAGGGGATGATAGTTTAGGAGTTATGATATAGGGTTTAAGGTTTAGGGTTTAGTATTTGAGGTTTAGTGTTTATAGTTTTAGAGTTTAGGGTTTAAGGTCTATGGTTTAGAATTTAGGGTTTAAAGTCTAGGATTCTAGGGTTTAGGGTCTTAAGGTTTTAGGGTTTAGGGTTTAAGACATATGACCCTCAATTCCGAAACCAAAATTATTTAAAGTTTTTTAAACTTTTTATACTTCATATTTTGGAATTTTTTGTTTTTGTTGCACTCTTCCATCCTATGCTTATTATTTAACTAGATTAATTAAAGTTAATATTTGTAGATTCTATCAATTTAATCGTAATTTTAAAAATTCAATAAAATTAACCCCTTAACTTTACACATTAATTACATTAATTTGATATTTATTATTAAAAGCGTAAAAATAAAAACCTAAAAACTTAGAAAAATATATGTATGTATATTTGAATGTTTAATTTTATAAAATATATACAAAACTATAAAATATTTATAAATAAATTAAAAATAATAATAAGTTAGGAATAGTGCGTTTTATTAAAAGCGCCGGTAATATATGGAAACTTGGAGCAGCCGTTTGAAGCTTATGTTCGGTGGCGTTCGTCCAAGCAATGAAAATGATGTGTTTTATTTGTTTATAGTGGCGTTTTTAAAAACACGCAAAAGCTTGTGTTTTCTTGGCGTTTTATGTTAAAACGTCATGAATATATTACATGTTTACAAAAAAATGCCGTTATTACGCTTAGTTTGTTGAGGCATTTACATAAATGACTTCGTTTTACTATTTGATTTTAGTGGCGTTTATAAGTAAAACGCCGCAAAATGTTGTGTTACATTGGCGTTTTAAGTAAAACGCGCAAATATATTAACTGCTTGCAAAAGCGGCGTCGTTATTCAACTTAGATTTTAGGCGTTTACCAAAATGACTTCGTTTTGTTATTTGATTTTAGTGGCGTTTATAGAAAAATGCCGCAGAGGCTTCAGTTTCTTGGCGTTTTATTTTAAAAGCGCCGCGAATATAATATTTGTTTACAAAAGCGCGCGTTATTCTACTGAGTTTTTATAGGCATTTACAAAAACGACTTCGTTTTGTCATTTATTTTAGTGGCGTTTTATATAAAAACGCCGCAATGGGATTCAGTTTTATTGCAAAACATTGTCGTTTTGTTCCATCTGCTATAACCCTAAACAAAAAGTCGAAAGAACAGAAAATTCCCCCTCCATCGAAATCTCTCCCCAAATCCCTTTCCCCTAATCCCTAAAAAATTTCCCCAAATTTTCAGAAACAACGAACCCCTAATCCCTTTCCACTATCTAACCCCAATTTTTTCCCCAAAATCAAACTCAGAATTTCCCAAGTTTTTCACCATCGTTCCCAATCTGTTTCCCTCCCCACACTCAAATTCCTTAATCCCAAATTTTCCCCATCGTTCCCAATCTGTTTCCCTCCCCGAACTCAATTTCCCTAATCCCAAATTTCCCCTATCGTCTCCCAATTAGTCTCCCTCCGCAAACTCAAAATTATTAATCCCAAATTTCCCGAGAAGAAGCCTAATTTGGTTTTTTTTCAGCGGTTTCATGGTTATTCTCGCCGAATAGGAGTTTCAGTATTTTCTCCCTTTATCAACACAAGTTTCTTAAAGGTAACACTTTCTTTTAATTTGTAAACAGATAGTTTTTTATTTAGGGTTTTTTATATATATATCATTCATTTTTCTTTTGTTTACCTTCTTAATCTTTCTTGATAGGTTTGACTGGTGGAAAGAATTTGAGAATTGACAAGAACCAAATCAAACCCGGTATTTGAATATCATTATTTACGATTTTTAATATGTATTGATTCTATGGTTTATCAAAATCACTTCGGCATGCAGATATCATTAGATGTTCTCACAGTGCAGTATTTATTCCTAGTTGACAGGCCATGAAGTGAAGAAATCTATTTATTCCTAGTTGCAGATATAAGTAGATGTTCATTTTATTTGATATTACATCTTTGGCATACATTTCTTCTTATTAAGTTTGAAAGTTTGTAAACCTAGGTTACTTTTAGGCATAACTTAGTTGTATGTATATAACTTAGTTGAAATTTGATATTATTAAGTTATTAAAATTATTAATCGATTTGTATATAACTTAGTTGAAATTTGTATATAACTTAGTTGTATGTATATAACCTAGGTTATTAAGTGTAAGCAGAAAGTTGTGCTACATGGAAGGCGGTTCTAATCTGATTTAGTTGCATCCCAATGAGAACATTGATAGAAGTGCATAACTTCCTTCATCAATACTAAGACCTATAGTGCCCTTGAAAAATCATAGATTTAATTCTCCCCTCTAAAAGTTGTTAAGAATCTTGCTAATATAATGTTTTTTAATATAATAAATTTTGTTATTTGTTAATTTCATCCTTTGTTTTATGTTATATATATATATATATATCTTTTTGGATCTGTTTTTGCTAGCCCTTGAGTGAGGTATTGTTAGAACTTATTAGGTATGATTTGATTGTCAAGTCGATTGGACCATCGATTTGTTAGAAGTTTGGTCTGCATGATGTTGTTGTGTGTTGGAATTTTGAATGACAATTTTTTTATTTTTACCACTACATACAACCAAATTCCTATATCCATGTGCGATGAATTCATTAATTCTAAAAGATAAGTGGCTTCTTGATTTAGTTACAATTTGGTTCTGCGTTATCACCGAAAAGTAAGTTTTTTCATATCTTAGTTTTACTTTCCACTTGTTAATCTTAGGCTTGGTTTTGTGTTAAAATAATGACCTTTTGTTTGTGCAAGCGCCTTTTAGAAATTTTTACACTTTCGTACTAGTAAATGCTTTAACATGTATAAAACCTTCTGCTTTTAGTTAGACATAAATTATTACATATGAATAAAGTACTAATTGCTAACAACAATCTAAAAATCAATCAAACACATAAGAACAACACGTAACTATATACATAGCACTTTGAAAAACAACTGAAATGCATGAAATGGTACATAAGCAAGAAATGAAGCAAATATAGAAGAAATTTAGCTAAAGTTTAAAGAAAATGAAAGGCAAAAATAAAATGCCCACACACCAATAAGATTAGGTCACATTACCTCTTAAGATTCATTGTTTAGTTCCTGGTTTAGTTGGGAACTTGTTTTCCTTTATATCTTGGCATTTTCGTTTTATATCTTGGCCTTTTCCTTTTATATCATTCTTTGGTTTTATGTTGTTTAGTGGTATGGTAAAAAATTTATATATTTTGGTACTCAAAATCAACTCTAAAATTGAATTGAAAATTAAAAAGTTAATTAATATTGTTTAATTAATTTTTTTAAAAATATTATATTTGTTTAATAATTCATTGTTATTTTTCTATAATTGTTTTATATTATTAATATTTTTAAAAATTAAGTACTTTTAATTTTAAAATTTATTGTAATTTTAAATTTTTAATAAGATATATATATATTTTGTATTTTCATATTTTCATTTTAAAACCCCAAATCCCAAACCTAAACCCCTAAACACCTAAATTTTAAACCCTAAACCCTAAACCTTAACCCCTAAGCCATAAACCCTAAACCATTAAACCTTTGAATCTTAAACCCTTAAACCCAAACCCTAAACCCTAAACCTTAAACCTTAAACCCTAAACCCTAAACCATAAACCCTTAACCCTTAACCCTTAACCCTTAACACCTAACCTATAACCCTTAACCCCTAATTTTAAGTTAATATCAAACTCAATAACTTACATAATACTTGTATAATTTTAAGAAAAAGATTCAAAGTATATAATTTGGAAACTGACGGGTTGCCTTATATCTCATTATTAGATATAAAAGATCCTCCTAGGTGTAACAATGCCACGTATGATGGATCTAAACGAAATACCAAATTAAATATCAAAATAATATAACATGTATTAAACCCCTAAACCCTAAACCCTAACCCCTAACCCTTAACACCTAACCTATAACCCTTAACTCCTAATTTTAAGTTAATATCAAACTCAATAACTTACATAATACTTGTATAATTTTAAGAAAAAGATTCAAAGTATATAGGCTGGAAACCTGACGGGTTGCCTTATATCTCACTGTTAGATATAAAAGATCCTCCCTAGGTGTAATAATGCCACGTATGATGGATCTAAACGAAATACCAAATTAAATATCGAAATAATATAACATGTATTAAACCCCTAAACCCAAACCCTAAACCTTAAACCTTAAACCCTAAACCCTAAACCCTAAACCCTAACCCCTAACCCTTAATACCTAACCTATAACCTTTAACCCCTAATTTTAAGTTAATATCAAACTCAATAACTTACATAATACTTGTATAATTTTAAGAAAAGATTCAAAGTATATAGGCTAGAAACACGATGGGTTGCCTTATATCTCTTTATTAGATATAAAGGATCCTCCCTAGGTGTAACAATGCCACGTATGATGGATCTAAACGAAATACCAAATTAAATATCGAAATAATATAACATGTATTAAACCCCTAAACCTAAACCTTAAACCTTAAACCTTAAACCTTAAACCTTAAACCTTAAACCCTAAACCCTAACCCTTAACCCTTAACACCTAACTTATAACCCTTAACCCCTAATTTTAAGTTAATATCAAACTCAATAACTTACATAATACTTGTATAATTTTAAGAAAAAGATTCAAAGTATATAGGCTGGAAACCTGACAGGTTGCCTTATATCTCACTGTTAGATATAAAGGATCCTCCCTAAGTGTAACAATGCCACGTATGATGGATCTAAACGAAATACCAAATTAAATACCGAAGTAATATAACATGTATTAAACCCCTAAACCCTAAACTTTAAACCCTAAACACTAAACCATAAACCTTAAAACCCTAAACCTTAACCCTTAAGCCATAAACCCTAAATCCTTAAACCTTTAAATCTTAAACCCTTAACCCCTAAACCCAAACCCTTAAACCCTAAACCCTAAACCCTAACCCTTAACCCCTAACCCTTAACACCTAACCTATAACCCTTAACCCCTAATTTTAAGTTAATATCAAACTCAATAACTTACATAATACTTGTATAATTTTAAGAAAAAGATTCAAAGTATATAGGCTGGAAACCTGACAGGTTGCCTTATATCTCACTATTAGATATAAAGGATCCTCCCTAGGTGTAACAATGCCACGTATGATGGATCTAAACGAAATACCAAATTAAATATCGAAATAATATAACATGTATTAAACCCCTAAACCCTAAATTTTAAACCCTAAATACTAAACCTTAAACCCTAAAACCTTAAACTCTAACCCATAAGCCATAAACCCTAAACCCTTAAACCTTTAAATCTTAAACCCTTAACCCCTAAACCCAAACACGTAACATCCTAAATATGGGGTTATTTGTATTTGTATTATTTTGTTTATGTGTGGAATGGCTGAGATATTAATTATGGCTTGATAAGATTTGATTAAAGGCCTTGAGTTGGCTCGGAAGAGTAGAAAATATTATTTATGAGCTTTAAGGGTGGATAGCCTTAGGAGTTAGGGATTATAAGAATAAATAAGGAACATTTGACATAAAATGAGCCTAGAATAAGTGGCAAAGGAGGGCCACTTGGGAGCTACAATTAGCGCCATCAGAACAAGGAGAACCTTGGTTGAGTCACAATTCTCCTCTTTTGGCATTATGTTGGACTGGCACATATGGGAGAGTCTTCCTCCTTTAAACTCTTTTTTATTATTATTAAAAGATAATATGAGCTTTTAAAAGGGATTTTATTTTGGTTCTAAGGATAATAGAGGGTAAAAGAGATATTGTATGGATTAATAAGAGATTATTAGGAATTAAATTCAAATTAGTTTGAATTAATTTGAGTGAGTGGCTTGGAGTGATTCAAGGAGGTTGATCAAAGTTGAACTCCTTGTTGGAGTGGAGTGGACGGTATGGAGTCTTGGTGAAGGGAGTATGCCGAATTCTTCTTAGCCATTTTACTTGGCAATTTCGGCTAGCCTTTTTCCTTTTAGCACCTCTTTTTCTTTTCTTTTTCAAAACCGATTACCCTCCCTCTCATTCTTCCTTTAATTTCTTTCTTCATAAAGTCTTTTGGCGAAACTCCCACTCCTCCTTTCTCCAAAATTCTTCCTTCTCTACTTTTACCCACATTAGCGAATCTTCTACTTCCTTTACCTTTCTTCTTCTTTTCTTACTAAAAGTCCAGCCTTATTTAATCCATCATAGCGAATTTGATCCCTATCAAGGTGTCGAATTTCTTTTTTTTTTTAGAACACCTAGGCGAATATTGTACAAGGGGAGGCTTTCTTTTAATCCTTTTGGTAAGTATATTTGGCCGAATGCCCATGTTCTTTCCCTCTCTTGTCGGCTTTGATAAGGGTAAGTAGTTGGTTCGGCAATTGACGATAAGGGTGCTAATCTTTTGTTGAATTAAATTTGTCTAGGTGCTTCGGGATTTTGGAGATCGTCAAACTAAGTTTCAATCGTGACCAATCAAGTGGTAAGTGGGGGTAAGAATCGATTTTTCATGGATTTAAAAGCCGAAGGCTATTAACTTTGTTTACTAACCGATGGTAATTGGTGAAGCAGATTCGGGAAACGGGTGTTGTGATTAGTATCCAAAAGCAAATAGGTAAGGATTCGGGTTCAGAAGATGACCCCTTTAAATTACTTGGGTTGGCCGAATGGGCCATAGTACTAATCCATGGTTGGCGAATGTAGGTACGAGAGGGATCTAGGGTGGTCGACTCTTCTTTTCGAGATTTAGACTATCCGGTGGTGACGGTGTATACATACACACATATAACTTGTTAAATATCTGATTGTTGTGAATGCTATCTTGATTTTATGTAGCATTGGATAATATACCACATCGGTATAGATGGTGATTCGTAAGTTCTGTTAATATGAATTTGTTATTTGATGCTTTTGGGAAGCATGATGCATTGATACATGAGATTTAAGTATGTGATGACATGAAACATATACATATGTGATTGATGTGGGATTTATGAGTGGAGGCGGTGTTAATCGTCTTAAGCGGGCACCAGTGTTTTGGTAACACACCGTGACTACGGTCACCGGAGGTTTGGTACCTCCGAGGTTTGGCACCTCATAGCGACTTATCCACGTGGTTAACACCACCGTGGGTTGGCCCCACTTGAGATATGGGATAAATCGCGGTGATTTGGTATCACACGATGGGTTGGCCCCATCAATTGATCCGTGTCTTTGGACACCGGTGTTTTGGTAACACATTGTGACTATATGTCACCGGTGGTTTAGCACCACCGGTGGTTTGGTACCACAAGCAGGGTGAGCGATGGCGTTTGGATGGCTAGGATGGGTATTTAATATTCGCATATTAATGGTTATGTGTTGTGTATGAAAATGTTTTAAAGCGGGAAGGGTTACATCTCGAGTCTTGGTGACTCACCTTCTCCTTTATATTTTTCGGTGATACCTAGATCGCGGATATGGGTAGGAGGGACTCGAGGTGGCCATGCGGTGGACTTGAATTAAATGAACTTTAACTTAGTTATTTTATTTTATTATTGGTTTGTTTTATTTGGGTTGTAATAAGGCCTCCATAAACTTTATTTTGTTATTACTCATATGTGGGATACTTGTTTAAAGCTACATTATTAAAATTAAATTAAAATCACATGTTTTCCTAAATCAACACGAAAATGTTTTATCGTGTCGTGGACACATTCAAAATTGGTATAATAACTTGACTTCAATTAAACTTAGAGTTTAATCTAAGTATGATTTCAAACAAGATAACCAAAAGCGAAGTTTTCAACAAAACTTAAATTGGATTTTAAAATAGGTTTCAAAAGTTTTTCTCATAACGACCCATATTCGGTCCTAACGTTTGGGTAGGGTTTAGGTATTACAAATTGGTATCGAGCCAGTTCAAAGCTTCAATTTGTAGGGCCCAAGGCCCAAAAATGTTTTAGTAGGCCTTTTAATTGTTTTGGGTTTTAAGCGGCATGGCCGAGTCTCCAAGCACCGATCCGCCCAAGTAAGTACATCTAAACCTCTTTGTGAATTATATTCTGTAGAAGGGTAGGAAGCATGGAACGTAGAATAGTCTTATAGGACTTGGACCCTAGGGTTAGATTACTCAAACACACAAGCGATACATAAGACTTAATGAACTAAACCAATCCATGGCTAAGTCATCGAGCTAGGGTGTGGCAACCCCTCACGTATGTCTAGGATTGGATCGGAAGAGCACAGTATTTAAGCGGTCCAGTGACTCACCACCTCTTCACGGGTATCCTACAGTGCGTAGCTTGGGTTCACCCTAACCGGAGGGCTCGGTGGTGTGGTAACCTCATGCGCATGTCTAGAAAGGTTCGGTGGGAGCATGGTATTTAAGCGATCCGTGTGACTCACCTCCTCTCCACGAAAAACCTGCACAGTGCGTAGCTTGGGTTCACCACGACCAAGAGGGCTCGGTCATAGGCTAAACACAATGACTAAAACCCGAAAGGGAACTAACCATGTTTTTGAAAAAAAAAACAACAAAACCCTAATTTCTACAAAATCTTTAAATCACTCTTCCAAACATAAGAACAACTCTTTTTACAATGTTTTCCCCGAAAAGTTTGATTTGCGAAAAATTACGAAAATGCCCTTAGGGGTAAAATTACGGAAATGCCCTTGGTTCATAAAATATTAACTCAATGATTTTGTCCAAAAAAAATTTCAACTACTTCTCAAATATTCAACCCTGCTTTGAAAATCATCAATAAAATAATTTGGTTTTGGAAAATTACGGAAATACCTCAACTTGTAAAATTACCAAAAGCGACCACAGTACAAAATTTTGCAACATCACCGTTTTAAGAAAGGAAAACTCTCAAAAGGGACCCTCAGAGTTTTACAACTGCTAAAAATGCCCCGGATTTGTTAAAAATTTCAAAATTACCCCGGTTGACAAAATTACCAAAATACCCCTAGTTTCCAAAATGATGCCATATCTTCAAATTTTACAAGTTTTCAGAAAAACCCTCCAGTGTTGGGAATTGCAAAACAACCTATTTTACTAAAGTTTTAAAAATTTCTTTTATTACGAAAATACCCCTGTAGGAAAAAGACGAAAATACCCCTGGGTTAGAAACAGGACAGAACTGTCCGAGGAGTGAATAGGTATGGAAAGTGTTAGGGAATGAATGTGGCCTTTTGTGTGAACTAGGATAGAATACTTAAAACATTGTTTGATCGAAAGAACCCTTATTCAATTTTTCATAAAATTCTTCGCGGGTAATCAAGCGGAACAAACTACTAATCCATAAAATTTTTCTTAATCAGATTAAAGCGCATTAGATAGAATGAGTTCTAGAGGACGTGGCCGGCGTGGGCGTGGTAGGGAAGAATGACTATCTCGAACACAGTTAGGTCGGGACATGGTTACGAGAATGAGGTACCACCGCCACCACCACCTCCACTTTTGGAGGAGAAGCAAGATCGGAGCGAGAGGGAGGCGATGTCATGGCGGTGTTGTGAGTTCTCGAGTTGGTGGTGAGGCGGTGGAAATTTAGGAGCTCGAAAATCTATTCCGGCGAATTCGGTCCAATGGTGAGGTGTTCCGGGTGTGTCGAGTGGCACCAGTCTGAGAATCTTGGCTAGAGTCAATGAAAGGATCATGGATGATCTTGACTTTGACCGAGGAAGAAAAAAGCGAAAGGGCGTATCACTTCTAAAGGATGAAGCGTGTCGATGGTGGTGACGATTCGAGATGGCGCTTACGGCGGATGATCGACTTGGGGTTATTTCAAACCACCTATCGGAAGAAGTATGTGGGCACCGATTATCTGAGATGCTCGGAGGAAAGCCTTTCTAGGGTTAGTGCAAGGAACTAAGTCGATGGCGGAATATGAGGCGGAGTTTTAAGGTGAGTAGGTATGCTAGAGGCATCGTGGCTCTTGAACACGAATGGCTGTGTATCTGCTTTGAGGACGGACTACGAGATGATTTGAGGTTCTTGATTGCCCACGACAAGTTCGTGAGTTTTCATCTCTAGTGGAAAAGGCTAAGGTAGCAGAAGGGATCAAGGAGGCGTGAGACAAAATTATAGTAGGAATAATCAAAAAGAGGATTTGGGTTATTTGGATCCGATGGTAGTGTCGAGAAAAAGGCTAGGCCAAGTGGGCAAATCGGTGACAAGGCCCATGGCTGCTAATCGAGGCCGACTCGATTGTAATCATTGTGGAAAGACCCATTGGGGAAGTTGTTCGACCGCGATAGAGGATGTTTTGAGTGTGGGTCTTTAGAGCATCGGGTCAGAGATTGTCCTCGGAAACTAGCTAAGAACCAGCCAGAGGGACAGAATCGTGCTCAGGATAGAAATGTGGGACCGCAGAGGGGTCGTGGTAATGGCAGAGGAAGCAACGGTCCCAAGCGAGGTCGTGGAATTCGAGGTAGAGGTTCGAGGGCAACAGAGGCTAGGCGGCTGGCTTAGTTCTGTGATGGCGTCATGAGGAGGGTGACGCACCGGATGTCATAACCGGTATGTTTCTAATTTTTGGTTTTCCTTATGTTGCATTGATTGATGTGGGGTCTACACATTCATACGTAGCGAGTAGTGTGGTAGAGACTTTGGACCTAAACTCAAAGCGCTTCAGGGAGATGGTGTAGTTAGTCCGTTAGGTCACTCTGTAGTGGTAGACAAACTTTATAGAGGCGTACCCTAGAACTCCAAGGGGTAGTATTTGTGGTGATCGATGGAACTACTGGTTTGGGGAGTTCGATTTGATCCTTGGAATGGATTGGTGGTTAAGTATCGGCGAATTTGGATTCTGTGACTAAGCGCATGGTTCTTAAGGCGGTGAAAATGATGAAGTGGTTATGATAGGTGATAGAAGGAATTACCTATCCAACATGGTGTCTGCCTTGAAGGTTGAGAAGATGATCAAGAAGGGTTGTAAGGCATTTTGGTTCAAATCGTACTTTGGAAGCAAAGGAGTCGATGGTTGGGAAGGTCCGACGGTTGGGGAATTTCTTGATGTGTTCCCAAAGAACTTACGGGTGCGCCTCCGGATCGGGAAGTCGAATTGGTATAGACTTACTACCGGAGCGGCTTTTGTGTCTATAGCACCTTCAAGAATGGCACTAAAGGAATTGGTGGAGTGAAGGCTCAAATTCGAGGAGCTCTTGGATAAAGGGTTTATTCGACCTAGTATATCTCCGTGGGGAGGCGCTGTATTGTTTGTCAAGAAGAAGGGCGGTTCTATGCGGATGTGCATCGACTACCGTCGATTAAACAAGTTAACGATCAAAAACAAGTATCCATTGCCTCGGATCGATGACTTGTTTGACCGATTGAAGAAGCGTCGGTGTTTTCGAAGATAGACCTTAGGTGGGTTACCATCAACTTAAGGTGAAGGAGGCCGATGTTCACAAGGCGGCATTCGAACTCGGTATGGGCATTACGAGTTCCTAGTGATGCCATTCGGGTTGACCAATGCCGGCGGCGTTCATGGATTTAATGAATAGAGTATTTCAACGAAGACTTGGACCAATTTGTCGTAGTGTTCATAGGCGACATTTTGGTTTACTCAAAACGGAGGAGGAGCATGATAAGCATTTGCGAATAGTTACGCAAATCTTGAGGAGAAAGCAGTTATATGCCAAATTTAGTAAGTGCGAATTTTGGCTAAGGGAGGTGGCTTTCTTGGGTCACGTGGTGTCGTGGAAGGATTAGAGTGGATCCCATAAGATTAAAGCGGTGTTAGGGTGGAAATCGCCTAAGTCGGTGGCGAGAGATCTGAAGTTTCACAGGTTTAGCGAGGTATTATCGGAGGTTTATGGAAGGGTTCTCTCGATCGCGGTGCCGTTGACTAAGTTGCTAAGGAAAGGTGTTCCATTTGTATGGTTAGAAGCGGCAAGAAAGTTTTGATAAGTGAGGAAGATTACGGAAACTCGGTTCTAGTACAACCCGAGGCAGGGAAATTATTCACAGTCTATTGTGATGCATATCACACTGGTTTGGGATGTGTGTTGATGCAGGATGGGAAGGTAGTAGCCTATACGTCCCGTCAGTTAAGACCGCATGAGGTTAACTACCCAACTCACGACCTGGAGTTAGCAGCAGTCGTCTTCGCTCTGAAGATATGGAGACACTATCTGTACGGGGAAAAGTTAATAGTCTACACCGATCACAAAAGTTTGAGTTATCTTCTGACTCAGAAGGATCTGAATCTGAGACAGCGCCGATGGATTGAACTGTTAAAGGACTACGACTGTTCCATCGAATATCATCCGGGTAAGGCTAACGTGGTGGCTGACGCGTTGAGCCAGAAGGTTGTGGCAGACTTAAGAGCAATGTTTGCTCAGTTGAGCCTATATGACGATGGAAGCCTTTTGGCGAGCTTCAAGTTAAGCCAGCGTGGATCGAGAAATTAAGGACAAATAGTTAGTGGATGAAGGGTTAAATGCTAAGAGAATGCAAGTTCGGGATGGTGGTTTAGAAGGGTATAGTTTGTTGGTGATGGTGTGTTATGTTTTCAAGGGCGTACTGTATGCGAAGGATATGGAGTTGAGGCGGAAAATTCTCCATGATGCTCATAGCACCCATACGCTATGCATCCGGGAGGAAGCAAGATGTATGGAGATCTCGAAAATAGTTACGGTGGCCCGGGTTGAGCGTGAGATAACGAATTTGTAGGGAAGTGCTTGGCGTGTCGTGAGTTAAAGTGAACACCGATTACAATGGGGCTACTTCACCGGTAAAGATCCTCAATGGAAGTGAGAGCGGATCACTATGGATTTCGTCGATGGGCTACCCTTACGCTTGACAAGAAAGATGCAATTTGGGTAATCGTGAGACCGTCGACTAAATCACTCACTTCATCTGGGTGAGAATGGATTACTCACTCGAAGCTAGCAAAGTTGTATGTGGCGAGATAGTCGATTGCATGGTGTGCCCATATCAATTATTTGAGATAGGGACCCAAGGTTCACTTGAGGTTTTGGAAGCGTTACATCAAGCGTTAGTGCGCGATTGGATTCGATCTGACTTTCCATCCACGAATGGACGGGCGATCGAGAAAGGGTTATCTGAGATATTAGAGGATATCTTTGAGGGTTGTGTCTTGGAATTCGAGGTAGTTGGGAGGAATTTTACCATTAGCGAGTTAGCCTACAACAATAGCTACCAGCGAGTATTCGGATGGCACCATCTGAAGCCTTGTATGGACGGAAATGCCGAACTCCGGCGTGTTGGGCGAGTTGGGTGAGCGACAAGTGTTGGGCCCGAATTGGTTGCGTAAACGGAGGACAAAGTTAGGGTGATTCGGGCTCGTCTTAAGGAAGTGTCGGATAGACGAAGTCCTATCTTGATCTTAAGCGCAAGGAAATGGAGTATCTGATGGGGATAAGGTCTTCTGAAGGTGTCGCCTTGGAAGAAGGTACTAAGGTTTAGACGAAAAGGGAAGCTGAGCCCAAGATTCATTGGCCCATATCTGATCTTGAAGCGAGTAGGACCGGTAGCTTATCAGCTCGAACTGCCGGCAGAGTTAAGTCAGATTCATGACGTTTTCCACGGGTCGATGCTTAGGCGGTATCGGTCAGATCCATCACATGTGGTGCCTGTGACAGAAATCGAGGTTAACGCAGACTTATCTTTTGAGGAAGAACCGGTTCAGATCTTGGATAGAGATATAAAGGTTCTACGTAGGAAGTCGATGCCCTTAGTGAAAGTGCTATGGCGGAACCATGGTGCGAGAGGAAGCTACGTGGGAACCGAGGATGTGATCGTGACAATACCCCCACCTCTTTTGATCAGGTAATTTCGAGGACGAAATTCTTTTAAGGGGGTTGAACTGTAACATCCTAAATATGGGGTTATTTGTATTTGTATTATTTTGTTTATGTGTGGAATGGCTGAGATATTAATTATGGCTTGATAAGATTTGATTAAAGGCCTTGAGTTGGCTCGGAAGAGTAGAAAATATTATTTATGAGCTTTAAGGGTGGATAGCCTTAGGAGTTAGGGATTATAAGAATAAATAAGGAACATTTGACATAAAATGAGCCTAGAATAAGTGGCAAAGGAGGGCCACTTGGGAGCTACAATTAGCGCCATCGAGAACAAGGAGAACCTTGGTTGAGTCACAATTCTCCTCTTTTTTGGCATTATGTTGGACGGCACATATGGGAGAGTCTTCCTCCCTTTAAACTCTTTTTTATTATTATTAAAAGATAATATGAGCTTTTAAAAAGGGATTTTATTTTGGTTCTAAGGATAATAGAGGGTAAAAGAGATATTGTATGGATTAATAAGAGATTATTAGGAATTAAATTCAAATTAGTTTGAATTAATTTGAGTGAGTGGCTTGGAGTGATTCAAGGAGGTTGATCAAAGTTGAACTCCTTGTTGGAGTGGAGTGGACGGTATGGACTCTTGGTGAAGGGAGTATCTTAGAATTCTTCTTAGCCATTTTACTTGGCAATTTATTTAGCCTTTTTCCTTTTAGCACCTCTTTTCTTTTCTTTTTCAAAACCGATTACCCTCCCTCTCATTCTTCCTTTAATTTCTTTCTTCATAAAGTCTTTTGGCGAAACTCCCCTCCTCCTTTCTCCAAAATTCTTCCTTCTCTACTTTTACCCACATTAGCGAATCATCTACTTCCTTTACCTTTCTTCTTCTTTTCTTACTAAAAGTCCAGCCTTATTTAATCCATCATAGCGAATTTGATCCCTATCAAGGTGCGAATTTTTTCTTTTTTTTAGAACACCTAGGCCGAATATTGTACAAGGGGGGAGGCTTTCTTTTAATCCCTTTTGGTAAGTATATTTGGCTGAATGCCCATGTTCTCTCCCTCTCTTGTCGGCTTTGATAAGGGTAAGTAGTTGGTTCGGCAATTGACGATAAGGGTGCTAATCTTTTGTTGAATTAAATCTGTCTAGGTGCTTCGGGATTTTGGAGATCGTCAAACTAAGTTTCAATCGTGACCAATCAAGTGGTAAGTGGGGGTAAGAATCGATTTTTCATGGATTTAAAAGCCGAAGGCTATTAACTTTGTTTACTAATCGATGGTAATTGGTGAAGCAGATTCGGGAAACGGGTGTTGTGATTAGTATCCAAAAGCAAATAGGTAAGGATTCGGGTTCGAAGATGACCCTTTAAATTACTTGGGTTGGCGAATGGGTCATAGTACTAATCCATGGTTGGCCGAATGTAGGTCTGAGAGGGATCTAGGGTGGTCGACTCTTCTTTTCGGGATTTAGACTATCCAGTGGTGACAGGTGTGTACATACACACATATAACTTGTTAAATATGCTGATTGTTGTGAATGCTATCTTGATTTTATGTAGCATTGGATAATATACCACATCGGTATAGATGGTGATTCAGGTAAGTTCCTGTTAATATGAATTTGTTATTTGATGCTTTTGGGAAGCATGATGCATTGATACATGAGATTTAAGTATGTGATGACATGAAACATATACATATGTGATTGATGTGGGATTTATGAGTGGAGGCGGTGTTAATCGTCAAGCGGGCACCGATGTTTTGGTAACACACCGTGACTACGGTCACGGAGGTTTGGTACCTCGGAGGTTTGGCACCTCATAGCGACTTATCCACGTGGTTAACACCACCGTGGGTTGGCCCCACTTGAGATATGGGATCGTCGCGGTGATTTGGTATCACACGATGGGTTGGCCCCATCAATTGATCCGTGTCTTCGGACACCGGTGTTTTAGTAACACATTGTGACTATATGTCACCGGTGGTTTAGCACCACCGGTGGTTTGGTACCACAAGCGGGTGAGCAGTGGCATTTGGATGGCTAGGATGGGTATTTAATATTCGCATATTAATGGTTATGTGTTGTGTATGAAAATTTTTAAAATGGGAAGGGTTACATACTGAGTCTTGGTGACTCACCTTCTCCTTTATATTTTTCAGGTGATACCTAGATCGCGGATATGGAGCTGGAGGGACTCGAGGTGGCCATGCAGTGGACTTGAATTAAATGAACTTTAACTTAGTTATTTTATTTTATTATTGGTTTGTTTTTATTTGGGTTGTAATAAGGCCTCCATAAACTTTATTTTGTTATTACTCATATATGGGATACTTGTTTAAAGCTACATTATTAAAATTAAATTAAAATCACATGTTTTCCTAAATCAACACGAAAATGTTTTATCGTGTCACGGACACATTCAAAATTGGTATAATAACTTGACTTCAATTAAATTTCGAGTTTAATCTAAGTATGATTTCAACAAGATAACCAAAAAGCGAAGTTTTCAACAAAACTTAAATTGGATTTTAAAATGGGTTTCAAAAAGTTTTTCTCAAGTAACGACCCATATTAGGTCCTAACGTTTGGGTAGGGTTTGAAATGTTACAAAACCCTAAACCTAAACTTTAAACCCTAAACCCTATACCCACCTAACCCTTAACACCTAACCTATAACCCTTAACCCCTAATTTTAAGTTAATATCAAACTCAATAACTTACATAATACTTGTATAATTTTAAGAAAAAGATTCAAAGTATATAAATTTGGAAACTGACGGGTTGCCTTATATCTCTTTATTAGATATAACGGATCCTCCTAGGTGTAACAATGCCACGTATGATGGATCTAAGCGAAATACCAAATTAAATATCGTAATAATATAACATTTATTAAACCTCTAAACCCTAAACTCTAAACCTAAAATACTAAACCCTAACCCTTAAACCCTAAACTTTTAAACCCTTAAATCTTAACCCCTAACCCTTAACCCCTAACCCCTAAACTCTAAACCTTAAACCTTAAACCCTAAACCCTAAACCTTAAACCCTTAAACCTTAAAACTTAACCCTTAAACCCTAAACCCTTAAACCCTTGAATCTTAAACCCCTAACTCTTAACCCTTAACCTCTAAACCTTAAACCCTAAACCCTAAACCCTACACACTAACCCCTAACCCTTAACCCCTAACCTATAACCCTTAAACCCTAATTTTAAGTTAATATCAAACTTCATAGTTAATATCAAACTTCATAACTTACATAACACTTGTATAATTTTAAGAAAAAGATTCAAAGTATATAAATTTGGAAACTTTGACGGGTTGCCTTATATCTCCTTGTCGATATAATGGATCCTCCCTAGGTGTAACAATGCCACGTATGATGGATCTTAAAGAATACATAACTTACCTAATTTTAAGATCAAATTTCATAAATTAAATAAGTTGTGATTAAATTTCATAACTTACATAATTTTCCTTAAGATCAAACTTCATAACTTACATAATACTTGTATAATTTAAAAAAAAGGATTCAAAGTATATAAATTTGGAAACACGACGGGTTGCCTTATATCTCCTTATCGGATATAATGGATCCTCCTAGGTGTAACAATGCCACGTATGATGGATCTTAAAGAATACATAACTTACCTAATTTTAAGATCAAATTTCATAAATTAAATAAGTTGACTATTAAATTTCATAACTTACATAATTTTCCCTTAAGATCAAACTTCATAACTTACATAATACTTGTATAATTTAAAAAAAAAGGATTCAAAGTATATAGGCTGGAAACCTGACGGGTTGCCTTATATCTCACTGTCAGATATAATGGATCCTCCCTAGGTGTAACAATGCCACGTATGATGGATCTTAAAGAATACATAACTTACCTAATTTTAAGATCAAATTCCATAAATTAAATAAGTTGACGATTAAATTTCATAACTTACATAATTTTCCTTAAGATCAAACTTCATAACTTACATAATACTTGTATAATTTAAAAAAAAAAGGATTCAAAGTATATAAATTTGGAAACTGACGGGTTGCCTTATATCTCACTGTCAGATATAATGGATCCTCCCTAGGTGTAACAATGCCACGTATGATGGATCTTAAAGAATACATAACTTACCTAATTTTAAGATCAAATTCCATAGTATTATTTACATAAATTATTAATTAACAATTTAGTAGTATAATTTATTGTCAACTTTAGACTTCAACAACTACGAAATGGATAGGAGTTGGATGAAATTGTCAAGGGTAAGCAACGGCTATCAAAATGGAGTAGAAACTTTTACGAATTTCACATTTCAAAATGCAAGCCAAGAGAATATGATTCTTTGCCGTGTAAGAAGTGTTGCAATATTAGCGGCATTATCGTGAAGTCGTCTCTGAACATCTAGTTGTTGATGGCTTTGTCCGGGGTACAAAATATGGTTTTTCATGGCGAGTCTACATCTAGTGGAGCATCTTCATCGATGAATCTGGGGTATCCTCATAGTGCTTTCAATCGAATGTTAGTGGCGATAACATGGAAAACATGTTGCGGGATGCTTTTAATATGGCGTTGATGGTTTGGTCATTCCACGACTTGGGTGCAAGCGATGATCATAATTTTAGAGGAAATACTTTCATCGAAGGGAAAGAAGTGTCTGGGATGAACGACCAAATGAAGAAGCGGCGAGGTTCTACACGTTACTTGGTGAAATGAATGAAGAAGCGTATGAGGGATCAAAATTTTCCAAAGCTGTCATTACAGATTCGTCTTTTCACTTGAAATGTTTGGGGGTGGACCGGAAACTCATTGACAATCTTGTTAGAATTTACGCAAGAAATGTTTCCGTTTACAAAAATCCTCGATCTTCCAAAGACATGAAGAAATTGATAAAGATTTGGCCCTTGGATACAACAAAATTCACGATTACCCAAATGACGCATGTTGTTTTGGGCGTACGCATTAACCAACAGTCTTTGTCATGTATGCACCAATCCGTTGGATTAATAGAAATCGAGAGGATGGTAACGAGGATAAACACGGTACGATCAAAGAAGCGACCCGATTAAGATTTTACGGTATTTTCCCCTAATATCGAGGCTTTAAGACTTTTCATGTCATCGAAGACAGTCGAATCAATGACGTGGCACCGTGATGGACGAACCGATGATGGGTTGTTAAGGCATCCTGCAGATTCTTTAGCTTGGAAATGTTTTACTCCAAATTTCCAAGCTTTGCAAGCGATCCTCGAGTGTGAGGCTTGGGCTAGCATCCGATGGATTTAACCCCTAAACCTGATGAGCACAACGTCTGATGCTTGGTCGGTGGTGCTTGTTCCTACAATTTGCCTCCATGGGTTTGCATGAAACAATCTTCTTTTATCTTGTCTATGATTATACGGAGAGAAAAGTAGGGAATGATATTGATGTCTATTTGCAGCCACTTGTTGACGAGTTAAAACAACTATGGGCTGGTGTTTAGACATTCGATGCAATGAGAAAAGAGAACTTTAATTCGTGCGGCATTAATGTGGACTATTAACGACTTTTGGGTTATGCTAATTTATCGGTTGGAGTACCAAGGGGACGTTATGCTTGTCCGTGTTGTCTGCATGAGACATGTTCATAATGGTTATATAATGGGAAGAAGTTTTCTTACATGGGGCATCGTCGGTGGTTCTGGAAAATCATACATTTAGATTTTAGAGTGCTCGGTTTGATGGTCTTGAAGAGTTTAAATCAGCTCCTTTGAGCCAAAGGTGGATCCGAAATATTGTTAATCTTTGAAAGATATGAATTTTATTTATGGGAAGATGAATCAACCGACAAACCGGCTCGAAATAGAAGATTTAGGGATGAATCGATGAAGAGGATGATCCTAATGAGGCGGACTTGTGGAAAAAAAAGTATTTTTTGAGTTACCTTATTGGGAGCATCGATTTACGCCATAACTTTGATGTCATGCACATAGAAAAATGTCTGCGAGAACATCATTGGGACTATTTTGAATGTCGATGGAAAATCGAAGATAATCTTGAGAGTCGACTTGATTTAGTCCACATAGAATTGGCGTGAGCTTCATCCCGAGCACTTTCGAATATGAAATATCGGTTGCCGCCGCTATTTTTCAATGTCAAAGACAGAGAAAGAAATGTTACATGCGGTGTTGAAGGATATAAAGGTCCGGATGCGTATGCATCAAATATATCATGATGTGTGAGTCTTAAGGACCGAAGATTATATGGCTTAAAATCGTATGACTATCACATATTGATGCAAGACTTCTTGCCGTTGCTATGCGGTGTTGTATGTCGAAAAAGGTGGCGCTCTCTGTAATTGGTATCAAATATAATGAAAGACATTTGTGGTAAAGTTTTGAATGTTCAAGAACTTGAGAGACTACAAGATCGAGCCGCATTAACTTTATGCAATCTGGAGAAGATATTTTCGCCTTCCTTCTTCACTATCATGGTGCACTTGTTAATTCATCTCCCGTGAAGCACTTCTTGGTGGACCGTTTTCTATCGATGGATGTATCCCATTGAAAGGTCTTACTTTATTTGCAAAATATTCATTCATTCACTAAATGCCTTTATTTCTAACTTTTAATAATGTTATATATCGTGTTTAGGTTCCTTTCCAAATTGAAGTCATCTTGCCGCAATAAGCGTTATCCGGAAGGATCAATTAGAAGGATACTTGGCGAGGAATGTATGACTTTACATTGAGGTATTTGGAAGATGTTGAAACAAGAATGAGCAGACCAAGTAGAAATCTTTGGGCTCACAGATCATAATTTGGCTGAAACTTATTTATTTCAAAGTTTGGAAGAACCGATCGGCAGAGTCGAAATTACGAATTAGGCGATAGATCGTGGGTCCAAGCACATCGATACATTCTTTTCATCACGATTCAATAGAACCATTTGAATCGTTCTACAATTTGATAAATACTCAATTATGATTTGTTTGTCTTCTAACAAAGTAAAACCTTTTTTACCGTAGTGAGTACAAATAAATATTGAGAGCTCATTCACGATCTCGAAGATTAAATCGACGAGAAATTAATAAGTTGTTAGCAGAATCATTCCATGAATGGTTAAGCCAAATGGTATGCAATTTAAATTTTCATTGACAAGTAATAATATTTTCTCATAACATTCATAATTACTCGATTTACTTTCAACTCAATAGGTTTGGAGTCGGAATGAAGTAAATGGCGACGTTAAATGGCTTTCACAAGGTCCAAGCAGAATAGTTAAAAGATATAGTGGCTTCCTCATCAGCGGATCTGATTTCATACAAGGTATCGCGAGAGATTGAGAGAACCCAAAATAGTGAAATTGTTGTTAATTCTTGATTACAAGTTATGCTAGTGCTAGGGACGATGAATTCGATCGAGGGAATTTGGAATATTACGGACTTATTTCGACATCATTGAGTTGGATTATTACGGCAAATGCAAAGTTGTCCTATTTCGAGGTGATTGGGCTGATGTGAATACGGCTCCGAATTAAAAGCGATCAATATGGCTTTACAATGGTGAATTTCTCTCGATTAATTCACACGGAGAACAAGCGATGGATGAGCCGTATGTGTTTTCTTCTCAAGTTAAACAAGTTTTTACTCAGAAGATCCAAGCGATGAGGTTGGTACGTTGTACTTGAAACACCCTAGAGACTTCTTCGACATTGGCGGTGGAAGTAGAGATGACATAGTCGAAAGATCGAAACTTTGCCTTTTCGAACAAGACTTAGCGAAAATATCCTAGTACTAGTCAACAATTTCAATGGGTTCGTCGGGATGTGGACGAAGATATTTCTGAAATATGATGTAGTAAGATTTAACGATTTATTATTTATATGTAATATTATAATTTTCATGTTGGTCATGTTATATAATTTAACTATTTTAAATGTCCTATTATTGTTGTTATTTGTTACTACAATTTTGAACTATTTTATGTGTATTGGGAAAAATGCCTAGAAAGGCGATTACGAGATTTAAATATTGTCCATGAAACTCCAAATCCGAAGAAGCTAATAGTAGTGAATAGTAAGCGGTTGTTGGATCTTCTACTCTAGGACATAGATGAGCGAGCTGGAGAATTTGAAAGTAATGTTAAGTTTATTTTACATGCATGTTGAATTTTATTATTGATTCATTTTTCAATTTTAATATAATAATATATCATTTTTTAGTGAAGGTGGTGGGGCCGCAGAGGTCGGGGACGACGTTACTTAAAGATTTATACAACTTAGAGCCTACCGATCGTGTTAAAGTAAGGAGAAACAATGATGGCCAGCCTATTGGATCTGAAGCTCATTGTTAGGAGGCTATTTGGGCATTTAGCACGAAATCCCAATATGTTGCCCATTAACTACGAATCATGGCATCACATGCCCGATGCCAACAAAAATCGAGCTCTCGAAAATATTAAGGTAATAAAAGCGTGAATGTAATTTATAATACTTTAATTTAATTTTCATTTATATTAACTTTTATACTTTTTTCTTGAGGTAGATTTAATTTAGAGGTCTCGATGACTATGTTAAGAAGACATTGGGTAAAAATGGAGAGACAATAAAAGCACGCTCAAAAATAATATTTTAAGAAAGACATAAGCCTCGTGAAAAATTAAGAAATGTTCCTTTGGGAATGTTGAGGTACCAATGGGAAGATCAAGTTAGATTTTGGAATTCAAAAAGGAGAGGTATTACATACTTCTAAAATCGTATAAATTATTTGGTTTATAGTATTTACTATATATATAATTCAAATTGCATTATGTAGGACCGTGGCGAGTTGGAATAAGCGTGAGCGAAACAAAAATTCACGCATTACCGCGGGTTCGAAGTTTTGCTTGTGTAGGTGATTTGAGGTATTATAATTTATTAATTACATCAAATATTAATTACTTTATACTATTAAATTATATTTTTACGCTAAAATGTAGGAAACTTATTGGTCAAAAAGTTGGACGCGTTGACTTTTTGACATTACTATAGAAAGAAGGATGGATCTCGATGACATCAGAAGCTGCGAGAAATTTTGGTATATTTACTTAATAAAATTTTATTTTTATAAATATTTCTACCGTTTAATTATAATAGTTTAATTCATCGTTTATAGTTTTAAATTTACAATGTTAAATTATGTTGCATTCTTTCTTATTTATATATTTCGTTTCTAACTCTTTCATTGATTTATTAGGATAAACTAAAGGAGAAGAAGGTCGAGTATGAAGCGGCTTGCTTGATGATAGTTCTGTTAATCTTGAAGAGATTGATAACAAAATTATTCTGAGATGTTTTGGGTCACGAAAGGTCTGTTTGCTTGATTGATAGTTACGCTAATCTTTAGTATATTTTAAATAGAATTATCAACGATGTTTTTGGTCTTGAAAGGTATGGTGGGTTCGATTTAAAGGATGCGGTGTTACGGACCCAATATTTTGATCCGCCTCCCCAGGTACATGCCTTGAGGTCAATCTCGTCTTTGAAGTTCGAGGCTACAAAACCGGATAGCTCGGATGCAAGAGAGCACGCAGTTGAGCGAAGCGACAAATTGCGATGTTCAAAGAAAATATGAAGAACTCGAGAATGACTTAGAGCGGATCTGAAGCGGGCGATAAAGGAAGGCAAAGAAGAAGAAAAAGAGGCATTGCTGCGAGGGAGGCGAGGCGACATCGATGCTAGCGAGCGAGCGAGAAAATCTGAAGAGCTCGGCACTAGCTTGACATATGATCTGAGATGTTTCAATGATCGCAGAAACCGCCATCTTAGACATTTAGTTTCTCGTTGTAAGAAGTTTTGACATTATTACATTTAACATTTAACATTTAACATTATTGTTACAATATTTTCGATTATCATTTATTTAATTTATTAAATTTCAAGTATCATTTAAATTAATATATTGATTGTGATTTTTATGCTAAATTCTTGTTTTGCATTGAAATTATATCTTTGTTATTGGTTGGTTTTAGTGCAGGAGGGGTATAATATTGAAAAAATTGTACTTTTTAAAATCTGTACAAATTAGCGGCGTTTGTACAAAAGCGCCGCTAAATGTCAAGAAATTTTTGCGGCGTTTTAGGTAAAAGCGCTAAGCTTATCAAGAAATTTTAGCGGCATTTTTGGAAAAGCAGCTAAAGGCCTGACTTTAGTGGCGTTTTTTAAAAGCGTAGCTAAAACCTAACTTTAGCGGCGTTTTTGGGAAAGCGCTAAAGGCCCTGACTTTAGCGACGTTTTTGGAAAGCGCCGCTAAAGCCCTGACTTTAGCGGCGTTTTTAAAGAAGTGCGCTAAAGGCCATGGTCTTTAGTGGCACTTTTATCACAAACGCCGCTAAAAGTCGAGTCTTAGCGGCGTTTTTGCTCATAACGCCGCAAAAATTCCGCGGTTGTATTAGCGGCATTTTTGTGGCGCTTAGAAAAGCGCCATAAATACTTTTTAATGGCGCTTATAAATGCCGCTAAATGCCCAAAAAAACGCCGCTAAAAGTCTGTTTTGCTGTAGTGTTTGGAGGTTCATTGAAAAATGATATCCAAGCTCCCTTGTTTTCGCACTATTAGACAATGCATCGGCTATGTCATTTGCCTCTCGATAAACATGCTCTAGACGAACAATCCATCCTCTACGCAACATTTGATGTATTGCACGGATCACGGCATTTGAAGAAGGCTCTAGATTCTTTTGACTAATAAGAGTAATAGTTGTCAAACTATCTATCTCGAGAACTAATTGTTGCCATACTCGGACCATCGAGGCTCCCATAGTTCACCATTGAGCGAAGTTGAGTCAATATTTCTTGCAAAGCCCACCAACCATCTTTCTAAATGATCTCTAATAACTCATCCGCATGTAGCAATCTTTCCTTTGATTGTCAAGCCACCATCGGTGTTTACCTTTAGCGGGCCGTTGGCGGTGGTATCGACCTATTTTAATATTATGTTCTCTTTTCTCCATGCGGCTTGGGCGTTAACATGACATTCGATCCACGACCTCGGACTTATTTCACATATGCTTTCACTTTCAATGAACTCTTTCTCAAAGACCATTTTGTTCCTACTGGCCCATAAAACCCACTGCTTGCTCCAAACCGGATGTCCCAATCATCTACATCTTTTACAAGAAATATTTAAGGTCGGCAAGGTTCATAAACACGAATCTTTAATTGGTATAGACATAATTTCTTCAAGAATAAATGAGATGGGTCCTATTTGGAAATGTATCCCTTCATTAACTTTCATGACTTTTGCACATTTCTTAATTCAAAATGACCACTCAACTCTCCATTAATATTCTTATCTTACCCATTTTGATATTTGTCCTACAATCTATTGTATTTCTTTAGTTTAAAATTATACTACACAAATTATTTATATAATCAATTATATTTCTTTAGTTTAAAATATTTATTTGATTTGAATTATTTTCTTAAAAATTATAAAGATAATAATGATTTTTATTTATTTTATATGTTAATCTATGTTTGTGATATTACGTAGATGCTAAATGCTTAAATAAAAGTAAACTCTTTTAAGGATTTCTCAAATGACCCAATGTTTAAAAATGGTGAAATAAAGACTTAAAGTTTTCAAATCTTTATGTTAACAACCCCTAAAAATTAAGTTTTATTTAAGCATTTAGCCTTCCATACAAGCTTTATCCCAACTAATGTTAGAATAATTCTTACAACTCCTTAAGAAAAAGTTTCTAACATATTTTATTGAGGTAAGATGTGAAGAATGAAGTCGAGTGACACTTGGCGATGCCTATTGCAAGTTGTCACTAATCTGACTTAATTACTTGCTTTATTTGAGTTGACAAGTTAGTAAAAATCTTTAGACCTATTAATGTGTAATTATATTGAAGATACTATAGTTCATCTATGGAAATCAATCTTTGGCTTTTGAAGATTGAGTTAGATACGAGTAAATCAATTCAACCTTTAGAATGTGGAGATTCGATTGAAATTGTATTGTTGATTTTGGAGTGCATATCTTTGATTGATTTTGCTTTGAATGCTTATATTGTAATAACTATTTTGAAGGAATTACTTTGTATTCACTTAGATTCTATGTTAATAAGCCAAAAATTAATATATGATGTAACACCCCAAACCTGACCTAGACATTATGGCCGAATCCAGAGATGTCACAAAGAATGGTTTTTGAAAACGGAGTCGTTATGTTAAATCATTTCAGCTTATTAACTCATATTCTTTTATATCCATTGTCGAAAACATTAATTAATTGGTATATTTGCCAAAACATATTTTACAGCGGAAGTCTAATAAAACCGTTATATTTTGGAAATCTAATTCGTATTTTCAGAAAATGAGTAAAATCGTCGTTTCTGTAAATGTCTAGTTAAACCATGCAAATAAATAAGCGAACGAAATCAAAATCAAAAGTTTAAAAATCGTCCAGTCCAGAGAGCCCCAGAAATTACAAACTCTCAATTAAGTCTGAAATTTAAATAAAACCATAATTACTGAGTATAATCAGTTCTCGGACGAGTGGTCACTGCCGAGTCTCCACCGCACCGATCCGCCTAGATGCATGGATTACACTGCATGAGCAGACAACGGATGTGAGTTTTGAAAACTTCGATGTGTAACCAACGAAAAAAGCGGGCAAAACATTGAAATCTCATGCTCGATCGAGATACAAATACGGACTTATGTCTATTTCGGATCTGAATAGCGAATCTGAAATGCGAAGCAGAGATAATGAATCCTACCCCCATCCTCTACACACCAACTCCGTCCATCCCAACACACCATGTGGGGTTAAAAACACCCACCCATCGCTACACACCATATCATGCCATTATGACACATATCAGATAATATGCAGCCAAGCTGCCAGAATATAGGCGATGATCGTCATACAGAACACTTCCTCCACATATACAAATCTCACCCCAAAAACAGTTACAGAAATTACAGATTAGACATGCTCAACATGCTTATATACAGATAACAGACATACATATAGCAGAATAGTCAGGCATGCATAATAGTGTCCTACTCAGAGCATACTATCAGAACACCAGACCATATAATCTAAGGTTTGGTTAGCTCTTACCGACCCTACGATAGGCCCACAGTCGACTGGAACGACCGGTACGACCCTAGGGAAAAATTCAGAAATATGGGTCCACATGCCCGTATGGGCCTACACGCCCGTATGGCCCAAAACCTACACGCTCGTGTGGCCCACACGGCCACACTCACATCATTACACATTCATGTCTTGCACACGACCGTGCCCTCGTGAAACACACAGCCGTGTCTCTCACACGGCCACCCACATGGTCGGCCAAACGCTCGTGTGGCGTCGATAATAGGCAATTTCGGCTTTCACGAAACCTGATTTTCTATGTTTTGGGAACACACCTAGTACTATTTCGATACAGCAACAATCTCGAGCCTTCCAAAACCTAAAGACAGGGTACCCATAATAGATTTAGCAAATTGATTAACGAATTCGTCTAAAAGAAACAACACGAACCCGACTTACCTCCAACGACAACCACCTCAAAGCGCACTAAACATTTGGGCGCAATCCCCGCTCCACAATCTACTCCTAAACATGAAGTTCGACAAAATCAATCGCTACAAATTGACATTGCTATAATCCCAAATCAAAAGTTAAAAGAGGAACAAAGTTTTACTTACCAATCAATTAGAGAACCCAACAAAACCAATGGAACGATTGAACGATAGAACAACCAACAGAATCGAAGAAGAAGAACGAAATAACGATTTACCAAGAAAGAGAGAAAAAAAAGTCAGAAAAGGGAAAAACTTAAGAAATTTGACGTCAGATTTTCTTTGAAGGAGAGAGAAAATTTTTATAAAAAGAAATTAAATTAAAATTAAAAAAAATCAAAAGATATCCCAAATCCTTTATTTTTCTCCCACTAACCCACCAACTCACAACCTCCTCAGACTAGGACCTCTCACACTTCAATTTCTTTACCACTAGAACCAGCAAACTCATTCTAAAATTAACAGACAATTTAACATAAACTCACTCAACAAGAGTAAGGCTAGGATCAAAAGAATAACAAAATTTAGCAAAGATGAGACTTGAACCCAAGACCTCACACACACCCCCAGAACACTTAACATCTAAAGCAGATACACATTTTGTGTCAAATATTTCAGAAACAAAAATAAATTATTCAGGGCATTACATATGATTTGAGGCTTGTCTAGATTTTGTATAAATGTTTGTTTAGAGCACTTTAATTTGTTCGATGAAAAATTATTTTTGGGAGAGAGTGCAAACTGAATTGTAAATATTATTGAGTGTTTACTGTCTAAGTTCTCAAGGGGAGGATTGGAAGTGAGTGTTCCAGTCCTTAGATATAAAGGTGATATCACTATACTTAATGAGTGGTAGAGTGTGGATCACTTATTGTATTGTGGTTTAAAGATTATAGAATTACCCACTAAGTTAGGCTTCATACGCGTAGGGAAATCAAACTACATAAATAAACCTTAGTATTCTTTGTATTTTTATTTTCACAATTTTCGCAATACGAAGCCGTAGAGACCATAACAATCAAGAACTTCCATTAACAATTTTCATATTAAACAAACTTCAATTGTAGATAGCAACAAATTTTATTTATCATTGTTATTTTTATCTCATCTTTTTGAATTGGATAAAAATTACAACTTTAATAATCCTAAATTATTGAAATTATATAAATAATATTACTTATTTCGCATAGGGTAAAAGTTGACGTTTTAATTGTGTATAAAACATATTAAATTATTGATTTATGAGTGAGTATATTCTTCAATTCTACCTTAGTTTACTTTTTTATTTCATAAGTTTTGTTAAATCTTTTTTTAATATTTATTTTTAATATTTTACTATATTAAGTATAAGACACTTGTCAACTCTTAATCTTATTTGTAGAATCCAAAAGTTCCACTAAGTATCAAATAGTTTGTCTTAATTTAAACATTTTGTCTAAATCAATGTTTTTCATTAGTTTCTTCATTTAACTTTCAATTATTTTCTATCTTTTATTTTTGTTTTTTAATTTTTGCTTTCATATAAATGCAATTAAATATCTTATTTCTTTTCTTTTCTTTTATTTGAATATTTTCTCCCATTTTCACCATTCAAAACTGTATAATTATTTAATAAATTCTTACATATAATTAGGGGTGAGCAAAATCGATTCAATTTGAAAAACTCGATAAAATTCAAATTTTGAATTAAATAGTTCGAGTTATTTGAGTTAATCCGATTATTCGGATCAACTCGAATAAAAATTTAAGTTTTTTGGTTTAACTCGAACATGAATTACACAATTCGAGTTATCAGAAAATCCGAATAAGAAAAGGCAAAACTACGTCGTTTTGATAAATGTTTACCTTTTCTAAAGTTAAAATTCAAAACTATTAAGTTAAAAGGTAAAATTACGTTATTTTGATAAATATTTACTCATTAAGTTAAAATGTAAAACAATTATATTGTTTATGTAGTTAAATAATCTTGTACTTCGTCTACTAGTTAAATAATCGGTCCATGTAAATGCAACATTGAGTATAAATAATATGATTCGTTAACTCGACTCGACTTAACTCGAAATTTTTTCACTCGATTCGATTCGATTCGGAAAAAATTCAAATTGAGTTTAGTTGCTAAAATATGATTCATCAACTCGACTAATTCAAAATTTTTTGACTCGATTCAACTCGACTCGATCGAATACTCACCCCTACATATAATTATGTGTAAAATTTATAAGGTGACTTAATGTTTCATGAAATTATCTGACCATGTTAAATCATACTTTCTAAATAAGATATTTTATATATATATATATATATATATATTCTCGCATGGATTTAAAACCAGTAGCTATCAGGGTGTTTTGAAAACATATCTTTAATATAGTGATTCAACATGTCTTGCTTGCCCAACTTTTCCATGAATCTTCTTCTTACCCCTTGTTTGGGTGCAGGCCAGGCGAGTAGACTTTATTGTGCAATCTTAAGTCTTTCAGCTGTGCTCCTCTGAACATACATATCAATAATTATGAAAGAAGACTAATATGTATGTTAAAGGTTGATTTTCTATCTTCTTTTTGAACTAATTAATATACTTTTTTATTTATTATATTATTGAATTTGGAACTTTAAATATCTTGATTTATCATATTTATAAGTAAGAATTTTATTTTACTATTATATTTGGTTAAATAAATTTACATGATAAGAAAATTTATCATACTTATAAATAAAAATTATGATTTAAATTAAAGGACTTTTATTAAATGATTTTATATAATAAATAAATTATTGAATTTTATATTGAATTACTTTATATTTAAATCATTAAGTTTTCATTAATAAAAATGTCAAAAAAAAACAAATATTTATTTATATATAATACTTCATATTTTACATTTTATAAAATATACATTTATATAATCGAATGTAATATATTATATATGGAAGTTATTATGGTCAATTTATTAATTTTAATTAAGAAAATAAAAATAAATAAAATTAAACAGTGAAGAGTTTAATTCACAACTTTCCAAGTTTCATGAGCTTGAGTCTAATTCATCATTGCGTTAAGGACTTAAACTTTAACCAAGTAAATTGTGTGGCTTTAGATGAAGAATTTGCTTCAAATTGTTTAAGTCAACTTAAGCCCTCAAAGTTTGAATTCTTTTTAAGACATTGACTCTAGAAAGCAAGTAAACCAAACAAGTAAAAAGCAAGAAAACTCAAAAAAAGTTTTGGAGTTAATGCTCTCAATATGTTGATTAGTCATAGTGAACGATACCAATAAAAATGTGGAAGATCTCTATTTATAATTAAACTCACCTATATTAATAATACAGATTGAATTACATCAACGACTCACATTCAAAACTATACTAAATTACCCTGCTAAAATACAAATTATTGAAGTCTTTACTAGATCATGAGACTTCAAGTAGATTAGCATTGTAGTAAATTCTAAGTATCGATCACTCTTGATGGATCAAAATAAGCCCAAATTACTCATAAGAACAACTTAGGTTAGTAATGCGTACCCACATGTTGTCACAATTACACCTCCATAACGAAAATCTATAGATTATTTCGACACATTGATTAACTCAATAACTAAATTTAACTCTCTTTTTTTTTGTAATTTACTCAAAAGAAATCTGGTTTATATTACAAAATAATCTAATTTAAGTTTACAATTGTCCAAGTATCAGGTTATCCACACAAGCCCAAAGACCTACTTAAAATATGAGAGGGTTTGACTTAATAAAAAAAGGTTGGAAAATAGGCTCGAGCAAAGTATAGGCCCGTTTTATCAAGCCAAGCTTGGGCAAATTTGTAAAGCTCAGCCCGGCCCAACTGAATACCTTTATATATTTATAGTTATGAAATTTTAATATATAAATTAACCCCAATCCAAATCCAAATATTATTTATTCTAAAGTCCAAATCCATCTTTAATAAATAAAACTCAAACACAAGCCCAATTCCAAACCTAGACTAACCCATTGTTCTTTGAATAGGCTGTTGCATGATCTGCTACAATCCTCGCTTAATACAGTTTAGAAGGCATGATTTCAGTGAAGTGTCAAGGTCTTTGTAAGTTTGCATTGCTCAAAACTTCAAACAGAAGTTGGTACAATTGCTCAAAATTTATATTTTATGTATTATCATATTGAAATATCATTTATTATTATATTTAAACTTTTAAAATATTTTATATATCATTAAGTTATACAAATAATCTGTATTAGATACTTAAAAATGTAATTAAAATTTATTTCATATATCATATAATAAATTATTTAAATATTACTTTTCACTGTCATATCTAAAAGAGCATTTTAATCTTCAACCGTAATTTCCGATAATAATATCAAATATTTAAAATTAATAAACCATACTTTTCGCAAATACTTCTCAACTACAAGAGGACAAGCCGTTAATCAAACATATTAGTTCGTAAAAGAAACTCTTCGTAAATTTGAACAGTCCACTACATTATATCAAAACATTTTCTGATTGTAATAACATTTTCATATATTTTCCATTACAAAGAATCTTAAGTCAGAAAGAATATGAAAGCATGGCATCATTCAAATGTGCTCTCAAGAATTGTTATTGAGGAGCATACTTGATGAAGAATGATCTCGAGTCTCATCCGGTATAGACATTGAAGAATCAGTCCAAGGTCCATCCATCACTGTGCTTCTTGGAGCCTGGCTGTCATGTGAAAACGTCGAGACATTCGTTTGGCTGTCATGTGATAGCATCTCGAAGGCTTTAAACCTTGCACCCTGATCCGCATCCTTTCGTTTGATTAATGGAGCTTGGACGGGAGCCGTGCCTTCTATCATACTGACTACAGAGACATTAATGGCCTTAGAGTTGGTGATGGATTGGTGCATAAAAGAGCCAGGTTAAGCATCCTTAGTGCCTCTTCTTTCGAGTACTTAGAACCGAGACAAGGATTGTTAAGGAATGGAAAACAGCTGGTTGTCAGTTATCTAGCTGTTAATTTGTTAATGGTTAGTTGGGTGTTAGTTGGCTGACAAGTCAGGTTTGTACTCATAAATTAGCAACAATTGATTTCCTTCAATACAACAGCCATAAAGCTTCACAAGATTAGGGTGTTGCAATCCAGAAATCATCCCTATCTCAGTCACAAATTCACGATTTCCCTTCTTTGACTTAGAAGATAGTTGCTTGACTGCAACTACTCTACCATCTGGCAGTACACCCTACAATCAAACAGTGAATTTTCAGAAAAAGTTCAAACACTAATCCTTCTCGGTTATCCCATTTTACCACTAAGACTGGATGTATGTTACAAGCCGAATATATATTAGAGAAGTCCATTAATTTTGATTATCTAATTAAGGCTCAGGGTGTGATTTTATTTCAGTTGACTTTTTTTTTTTTTCTATAATAGGTTTGCTATTTATGTAATAAGACTAGTCGCAAGGTTTCAGTCTCCCTTTGATGACCTGAACTATTAATCACAATAATTCGTAACAATATATCATAATTTAGACATTTCATCTGTATATGGAATATTATAACCATTAGGCTTCCAATCTTAGACTAAAATGATAACAATCATTACCTTGTAAACTGGTCCAAATCCTCCTTCACCGATCTTATTTGCAGAATCAAAATTATTTGTTGCAGCCTTTATTTGTCTTAAACTGAAATAGCCAGCCTGAAGTTCTAGACCATGAAGTTCTGCAACATGAACAGATCAAAAGATTTAGCCATCATAGAGAAACAGAAACAATAACAGATTCCACTCTTCTTTTATGGTCCTAAGAAAGTAACAATATGAAAAAATCTGAAAGTAATTATTATGCAAATATTTCAAGTAATTATATAGTCTTACCACTGTTTTCATCGTGTTTGCCCCCCAAGTAACCCATCAGTCGGAGGATGATCAAGAGCAAGATGAGAATCACACATGAACCGATCACAATACCAGCAATAGCTCCAGCGGATAACCCATTCCCAGTGTCAACCGGGAAGTCTAAAAGAACAAGACAGGAGTCAATAAAATGGGAGGTTAAAAGACTAGCAATAAACTGGTTTTTGAGATGTTATGTACTTACTAGGAGTTATTGTAATAGCAGATATCAATGGCCCATAAACCCCTCTGTCAGGAATGGCAGTGGTTCCTTTCCCTCTCCAGAATAAGTGAATCTCCAACGTACTTCCATTTACATCAATATCAAATTCCCTGACAATGCCCCTACCAACACCACCAGCTTTCTCCATGATGTTGAAATCCTCCAAAACTATTCGACCCTTTATGAATAATCAAGTTCACTTTCAGAGGCTATAATCATATGTTCACATATCTTGAAAAGGAACGAAAGACTAGGAAAAATGGTCCATGAACATAGCTAATGTATACATACTTGAATTGATACATCAAATAAACGCCTTCCATGACTCTCAAATGTCGTATTATCAGAATACATAATTTCAGCAAAGTGAAGCTTCACGTGATAATTGCCTCGTAGCAAACATAGGCCATAGTACTTAAGTGATTGAGGTGCAAGGCGTGCAGAATTGTAGAAGGCTGGACCAGTCAGAGCGGATGAAGCTTTTGCAGTGTAATGAGCAGAAGCTTTACCCAAATAAACCCCTGTACTACTATAAGCCCATTTATTTGCTGAATTGAAAAAGTTTGATGGACCAATGGTGCTTAAAGTCCTCTTCATAGTCATTTCCTTCAACGTTTATATGCTCTCCTCCGCAATTAATAAATAAGGAATGATCTGCAAACGAAAAAAAACAAGGTTATATCGGATAACTTTCTGATGAAAAAACAAGAAGATTGAATTTTAAGTATAAGAAAGAAGTAATTATACTTACGGTTTGGTTTTCTTGGACATGGAAGGTCCTTCCTTAAGCACCATGGAACTCCACAAATTAGATTTTTTGCCAGCACCAGTTATTTTTCTTGGTTCAACTAGAACAATTGAAAGGAAAAAAGAAAAAAGTAATAGAAAGCAACAAAACTTACGAGTTGCTATACGAACTGGATACTAAGTTCCTGTTAAGTAATAACGGAATACTTATAGAGAGTATAGAAGATGTATTTATTAAACTTAAATGAACTTGAAACTGTAAGAAAAATATCAAGAGACCTACACTTTTGCTTGTTGGCAACTTGTTTGAGATGAAGAAGTAAAATTCTTGTAAGACAAATCTCTGCAATGATTATTTTTTCAAAGAAACCGTATATTCCAAAACAGTCAATACAGACAATCAACATTCTCAACATAAGAAAGAAAAAGGTGTAGCTGGGAAATGGACTGACATGTTCTCATCGCTTTCTAATATCCAATCAGGCACGGGTCCAGTCAATGAGTTGTTAGTCAGAAACCTAAATCATGAAAAATCAACAACTCACTTTCAGTCCTACATGAAGCAAAACGGTAATGGCCTACTGAAAATCAGCTTTTCAATATTCTGATGTTAACAATTTTTGTTTATTGACTTACAAGTAATCCAACTTTGTCAAATTGCGAAGTTCCTGAGGAATCTGTCCAGTTAAGCGGTTGAAGCTTAGGTCCCTATGATCCAAGTCATGTCAGCATACATCAGAAAAAGAAAATTAACGGTGAAGAATTGAGAATAAGAGCTTGAAATAATTGTGACGTTGTAATCAATTTGGTTTTCAACATAATCTTCTCAAGCATCTTCAAAAGAGCTCCCTCGAGTATGAAACTTACAGAGTTTTTAATGATTTCATTTCCCCTATATAGGGAGGGATTGAACCAGTAAGCAAGCAATTCCGAAGTACCCTGAGTCACAAAGTTAAAACAAATCCTCTGATGAGCTAAAAAAACAGAAAAATTGAATCAGATGGAAAGTATTCCTTACACTAAACTCACAATTCTACCATATCTTTCATTGCCTCCAAATTTGGAACAGCTGAACTCCTCCCACTCAAATCAGTTATCCTCCTGAAATGATGAGATATAAGAACATTAATCGCCTGTTGTCATGGATGTTGTTGCCAGACAGGAAGAGAACTAAGGATTAACTGATTAAGGACAAAAGACTCACAAATCAGTTAAGTTTTTTAACTCGGAAATGGGTGAAGGAATTGGTCCTTCCACTGATGTGCCTTGCATGTCCCTGCAATAAGATTTGAAACTTGTTAAATAACTACAAAATGATTAAAAGAAGAGAAAAATAAAAATAGGGAACAATTTTAAATGAGATTCTCAAATTAAATGATTGGTACTCACAATCTTGTAAGTTTAGTCCAATTCCCTATGAAATCAGGTATCTTCCCAGACAGACTACTTCCATCTATTCGGCTGCAAAACACATTTCAGAAAGGTCAGGAGTTAGCCTAAAATTTTGATGAATTTTCAGATATCCACATTACATATTAACACTTACAAATCAGTTAAGTTCTTCAAATTGCCGAATGATTCAGGTATTGTTCCTGTGAAATTGTTCGAAGAAAGAAGACTGCAGGCGCAGAAAAGTAGTCAGTTACAATTCAAATAAACAAGCACACATATCATGGAAATGTGGCCATTTAAGCATCAATTCAGACACCTTAAGCTATAAGTTTTGAGGCTAGAAAATAACTTACAGTCTACTCAAGCGGTCCAAATTTCCTAGGTTAGACGGTAGAGATCCACTAAAAGATTATCTTCCAAAACCCTGAAAATGCAATTCAATTATGAATCAACATGCTATAACAAAATTCTTTATTCAAACAGAAAGATTTATAAATCATGACTTACAGTGCTTCAAGTCTAGGAATATCACCAATTTCCCTAGGAATTGGACCGCTAAGACGGTTACCCAAAAGTGACCTGAAAAAAGTTACAAAAGATCAAACAGTTATACAACTTCATCGATGACTAAATGATCAAATGGCACTAGCAAAGCACTAACTCATAAAAAAAAGGACTTACAAACTGATGAGAGGAAGCTGAGACAAACTCGACGGAAGTGATCCGTTAAGATAGTTGCGAGTAAGATCGCTGTTCAACAAAGGGAACTCAGCTAAGTACTTTCTAATCACATACAATGAACTAAAGTCTAATGAAGGATCGAACAGAGAATTGAATTACTGAACCTATAATGTTTATGTCAACTGAACTTACATTACTTCCAGTTGAGTAAGATTTCCAAGTTCAGGTGGTAGAATTCCAGTCAAATTGTGACCCTTTATCAATCTGTTACACAAAATGAATAAATATTGAAAAGGAAAGATATAATTACATTCAACTAATATCAAATTGAGTAAAATTATTGTAAATGTGTAAGTAAATTAATGGTTAAGAAAAGAAAAAAGAGATCATACATTTGAGTGACATGGCATATAGTGTTGTTTCCATATGAACAATTACATACAATATGGCTTTCAACAAGATCGGTAGTGGTATAATTCCATGAACTATCAGTGCAAAGGATTCGATCAATGGTACTAGCATTTGAATGCTGCATCTTTGAAAATACCGTTTGAAGAGTTTGCACTGTTGTGGACAAAGCAGAAAATTAATCAGTAAATACACAAATAGAGAATAATAGGACCAAGTTCATTTAATATAAGTAATAATGATAAATATAAACAGGAAGGTAAATAATATTGAATTCAAAGTTTCATTAATGTGGTATTTAATGCACATATACACGATCATTTTTTTTTCTAACTTTTCATATATTTGAATGATTAAAAGGTTGAAGCCATTTTCACCAAAAAAAAAAAAAAGGTTGAAGCCATAACAGGTTTGACCCACAAATATAAAAAGATTGAATGATCAGATTTGACCATTGCAGTAATAGTAGCCATGGTCAAACTCAGAGTGCTGCTTTTTCACCTTGTAATTGTCAAACATGTTCAGGTTTCAATAAATAAATGTATTATCAAAAGATGTGTCCAGCTCAGCCTTTTAACCCCCAAAAAAAACAATTCACAAAACAAATATAAAGAAATTTATAATTCCCATCTAAATCCAAAAGCACACAATTTTTAACCTATGCTTCATATGCAACAAAAACATGGCCAACCTGCTGCCAGCTATTTATGACTGTATTAAGAACTTAGCATGGGGCAGAGTGGTTAGCCCCATTCAAGCAATAATAGCTATATGACAAAGAACACTGCAAAATCAAATACCTATCGTAAAAGTATTCAAAATTCATTTACTACTATTGTACTGATTGCTGAGATAAGCTTGACAAGTGATTAGTTGAAGATATGCATTTCAAGAAAATCTGAATTTTTTTTTTAAATATCTCACATATTTTGACCAAATCAACATAGACAATAATACAAGCCATAGGGAAAAGTTCCAAATCTAGGCCTTAAGAGTGCGGGCATCTACCATGCCAAATAAATGCATGAAGTTGGCTTATAGATCAAAGTTGAGTTAGAACTTTGAATCACAATCTTTTTTCCAGTATTAACAAACCTCTTTGAAAGTGAACTTCCCTTTTTTTTTAATTGACAATTATGTAATCCTCGATGCAATGAAAGCAACATATTTAGAATGATATATATAACAAAAAAGAAAAAAAAAAACATGGAGAGAGCCAGTTGAACTGATAGTCCAAGAAAATAAGCAATTCTACTAATAAACAATATCAATAATTATGATAATTATTTGTTTGATTGTTGAGAAATGTTATGGTTTAAATAAATCTTTAGAATTTTGCTTCAACTAGAAACAATAAGATAAAAAATGTGGATAAGGATAAAGCATTGTGTTTTGACATTCTTCCAGTTTCCCAGTAACCAAACAGAACAGAGGCAATACCTTAAAGCAGAAAATGCATCAATATGAGAAAAGTAAATGTTAGGATTTGACCCGATTAAGCAACAAGTAAAACAAATAGCGGAAGAAATTGAGAAATTGAACACACAAATTTAACGTGGAAAAACTCCTCCAAAGAGGATAAAAACCACAGGCAAAGATAATTTTACTATAATAGCAATAGAATGAAGAGTACAAAAGATGGAGATAAAAACTAAACCCGAAAACCGAAAACAAAGAACCTCAAACGTAAACACAAAATTCTCTAAATGTGTTATGAGTTCTAATCTCTAATGGGTGTTATTTTTCTAAGGTTGTGAAAGAGCCTATTTATAGGCTAAATAGTCAAGTCAAACAAATTATGCTAATAAATGCTAAATACATCATACTAATAAATACTAAATCTTCTAAACAAAAATATATTTTGTTTAACTTGACTTGCAAGCAAACTCTTAGAATTTGGGTCACACAACTCTAACAATCTCCACCTTGACACGAATTCTTACAATGCCATCTTTGCCAAAGCCCGTTATGGGCCTATCTTGAACTATCAGAGGAATTAAGCGAGTCGAATCGTGCTTAGAAGTGGAAGACTTCTAGCCTTCGACTTGTGCCTTCGCCAAATCAAAATTAACCCGATGCGGTTTTCATGAACACGATGCCTAACTTTTCAAAACTGCGTCAAAGAGAACTTCTCTTCAACAAAGCGGTCATCGTTTTTCCCTCCTATGACCAAGTTGCCTCGCTCCAAGCGAGTTGACTTGACTCTATAGCGGACGAGGACATCCGATTTCACCGGTCCTTTGTAGAACCTTCCGAATATAAAAGCTGCAGGTTCTTTAACCTTTTAAGAATGAGAGCTCCACGACATACTTTAATCTTTGCTCGACTCGATGTTGATTCGCATCCTTTCAAGTCTAAAGCGCTCAATGAGATGAGATTCTTTCGTAAATCGGTACATACCTAACATCGAGAGTGTCCTAATCGTCCCATCGTGTATCCTAATTTTAACAGTACCAATACCAATTACCTTACTAGATGAATCGTTTCCCATGCGCACAACTCCACCTTCAATCGAGGCGTATGTGGAGAACCATTCTCTAATGGGACACATGTGGAAAGAACATCCGAATCTAGGATCCACTCGGACGTGAGCTTGGAGTTATCGCTCGTTGACACTAACAAGAAATAAATCGCTTTCATCGACCAAATTAGCATCGCCTACATCTTTCTCGTTACTCTCGTGACTCTTTTATTTTGCGGTTTATAACAATCGCTTTGGCGTGACCTAACTTTTACAATAGCGACACCTTTTGTCTCGTTTCTTTGATGCTATCAAAGCGGAATCTTGCCTATCGCCTTGCTATCCAAATAAAGCTCATTGTCGAGTTTGTCTCTACTCAACAAATTACCCTTCACATCTTGAGCGAGAGTTTGTCTACGCCATAAATCGTGGTCTCCACGAAAGACTTGTATGAAGGGGTAAAGAGCACAATAATAGCATAGCTTTGATCTTTATCGTTAATATGAACCTCAACATTATTTAAATCATTTAAAAGAGTAATGAATTGGTGATGTGATCTCTAAGAAGCTCACCTTCGTTCATGCGAAAGCGTAAATAGGCGTTGTTTCAACACTAAGCAGTTAGCGAGAGACTTAGTCGCATAAAGAGTTTCTAACCTTTTCCACAAGGCGATGAGGTCTTCTCCATCAATACCTCCTGCAATACCATATTCATGAGGCACAAGCTGGATTGCAGACAAGGCCTTTTCATCAAGCTCTTCCCATTCATTTTATTTATATTTTCGGGCTTTTCCGGTAACAACCTTTTTCAAACTGATTGAACTAGAATTGCCATCATCCGAACTTGCCCAGATTGAAATTTGTCTCACTATCGAACTTCTCAATTTCAAACCTTGTTCTTTGCCATCTCTGAGCAGGCTGATCTATAATTGAACTAGCTCGATACCACTTGTTAGGATTTGACCCGATTAAGCAACAAGTAAAACAAATAGCGGAAGAAATTGAGAAATTGAACACACAAATTTAACGTGGAAAAACTCCTCCAAAGAGGATAAAAACCACGGGCAAAGATAATTTTACTATAATGGCAATAGAATGAAGAGTACAAAAGATGGAGATAAAAACTAAACCGAAAACCGAAAACAAAGAACCTCAAGCGTAAACACAAAATTCTCTAAATGTGTTATGAGTTCTAATCTCTAATGGGTGTTATTTTTCTAAGGTTGTGAAAGAGCCTATTTATAGGCTAAATAGTCAAGTCAAACAAATTATGCTAATAAATGCTAAATACATCATACTAATAAATACTAAATCTTCTAAACAAAAAATATATTTTGTTTAACTTGACTTGCAAGCAAACTCTTAGAATTTGGGTCACACAACTCTAACAGTAAAAAAGAGTGAAACTAATTTGAAGCACTGTTTTTTCTAAAAAAAAAGTTGGGATTTTAGGTGGAAAGAACATAGTAGCAAAAGAAATTAAAAACAAAGTCCCCAACTTTGATGAACTCTTTAATACTCTTCCAAGAGCTTCTTCTTCTTTATGTTACCCATGTTTACCCATACATTGGAACATTTTCAAATATTTATAGTTTTTAATAACTATAAATGAATGGGTATAATTAATTAAAAGATTATATCTTTTAATTTTTGAAAAAAATTATAACTATTTAAATAATATTATTTGAATAGTTATAATTAAATGAATAATAATGTTTTATTTTAAAAACATTATTATTGATAAAATACCTATTGATTAAAGATGTCTCTATGAAGAGACATGAAAATTCCTATAAATAGGAATTAGATTTCATTTGTAGATATACCAACAAAATTCTAATATTCTTTCTCTCTTCCTTCATTATCTAATATTGTTAGATTGTTCTATAAAGTATTCTGCAAAAATCCTTTATAAAAATTGGTTTTCTTGTCATACATTGCTCGGTGTGTAGTGGGCTATTCTAAATCGATGCAAAGCATAAATAGCCATTGGCTTCATTGTATCCTCGAGTTTAATTTGCACGGAACTCGTTTGCACACCAAAGATAGGTGGGGAAATGAATATAACCTTAAAGATAGTGATTTGATACACGCCTTGGAGCCTTGTCCTATTTCTTCTTACATTCGAGTTTTAGTTCGTGTGTTCAAGATTTTCCTCACCGGAGTTTTGTACTAACAATTTTAAGGTTATATCCATAATGACTACGCAACTCACGAAAGTGGAACACTAAGGAGTTGGCTTCAATTTGTCAAACTTGATCGGTTTGATGGTGGCAATTTTCAACGATGGCGAAAAAGATGCACTTCTTATTATCAACTTTGAAGATTGCATATGTTTTGGATACCCAAGACACGAGGAGGCGAAAGCGAATCATTCTTTGCTGACGAGAAAGACAAAAATGGGACAATCTTGATTACATGTGCATGGGCCACATATTGAATGGTTTATCGATGGTTTGTTCGACACCTACCAAAATGAGGTCACCGCTAAAGAATTATGGGACAAATTGGAGACAAGATACATGACCGAAGATGTTACAAGTAAGAAATTTCTTATCGGTCGTTTCAATAATTATCAAATGATTGATGGTCGATTACATTATGGAACAATTTCGTGATATTGAAAAGATCTTGAATCAATTCAAACAATATGATATGAAAATGGATGAAATGATTGTTGTATCCTCCATAATAGACAAACTTCCTCCATCTTGGAAAGACTTTAAAGAAGTCTAAAACATAAGAAAGAGGAAATATCTCTTGAGGCTTTGGCAAATCATCTTCGTATTGAAGAAGAATATTGAAAGCAAGATCGAATCTAAATTCGAAAATGCCAAAGTGCATGTTACGGAGGAAATGCAGACTACTAAACCATTCAAGAGAAAGTTCAAGCAGTGATAGAGCACCTAAGTTTAAAAAGAAACAAAAGGGCTCATGCTATCATTGTGGTAAGCGGGACATTTCAAGAATGAATGTCAATTCTTAAAAAGAAATCATCTTCTAAGGTGATAATAACGAAAAGTTCGTTGCAATGATATCTGAAATTAATATGGCACAAGATGATAATACATGGTGGATTGATCTGGAGCAACCAAACACGTGTGCAAAGACAAAAGCATGTTCACAAAGTTTACACAATGTGAAAATGACAATGTCTTGTACATGGGAAATTCTTCCACCTTGACAATCAAAGGCAAAGTGCATTAAGCTGTAATTCACTTCTAGAAAGGTTTTAACCTTAAATGATGTATATTATGTACGAGAAGTTAGAAAGAATTTAGTGTCGGAAGTACATTAAATAAGTTTGGTTTCAAACTTGTTTTTGAAGCGAGATAAATTTATTTTGTCTAAGGGAGGAATTTTTGTAGGAAAGGGTATATGTATGAAAGTATGTTCAAACTAAATATTATCAATAAGAATGAAAATACTATTTACCTTATATGGTTGAATCTTTTTGTTTATGGCATTATACATTAGGTTATTTGAATTATAGAAAATTGAATGACATGTATAAGTTAGATTTAATTCCTGTTTTTAATAATAATATTGAAAATGCAATACATGTATGTTGACTAAAATTACAAGAAACCCTTTCCTAAGGTTAAAGAAAAACAAAATTGCTTGATTTGATACATAGTGATTTATGTGACATGCATAATACTCCTACATTAGGTGGAAAAAATATTTTGTTACTTTTATTGATGATTGTTCTAAATATTGTTATGTATATTTATTGCATTGAAAGATGAAGCGCTTGATAAATTTAAAGTTTATAAATCAAAGTTGAACTTCAATGTGAATCATTTATCAAGTGCTTAAGATCGGATAGAGGTGGAGAATACTATAATCCAAGTTATTTTGAATCCTTGGGATTGTCCATCAAGTTTCAGCCCTTATACACCACAACAAAATGGTGTAGGTGAAAGGAAAAATAGAGTATTAACTGAAATGGTAAATTCAATGTTATCATATTCGGTCTTGGACAAGATTTTTGGGGAGAAGTCGTTCTAACGACTTGTCATATATTGAATAGAGTTCTAATAAGGAAACTAAAATAACCCCTTATGAACAATGGAAGAAAAGGAAACTAAACCTTAATTATTTGAAGGTTTGGGGTTGTAGAGCTATTGTCAAAGTTCCAACACCTAAGCGTAAAAAGTTAGGTGAAAGAGGAATTGAATGCATATTTATAGGATATGCACATAATAGCAAGGCATATAGGTTCATGGTAATTGAACCAAATGATTCAATTTCAATTAATATCTGTTATTGAATCAAGAGATGCTATTTTGATGAAAATAGATATAATTCTATATCAAGACAATTACAACCACAACAATTGATTCATTCTTCAAATGAGAATGAGATTCCATTGGAACAAATTGATAATAATGATGAATCTTGTCAAGAATTAAGAAGAAGTAAGAGGATTAAAAGGTCAAAGATTTTGGACCGATTTCATGATGTTTCTTGTAGAAGGAAAAGGTGAAAGTATATATAATAAGATACCTTATTGTTATAATCGAATCGATCCTATTACATTTGAAGAGGGTGAAATCTCAAGACTCGCTTTTGGAAAGAAGCAATAAATGATGAGATGGATTCAATAATGGGAAATCGGACTTGGATCTTAGTTGATCTTCCAGGGTTCCAAACATATAGGTTGTAAATGGATCTTCAAAAGAAAATGAAGGTCGATGGAACCATTGATAAGTTTAAAGCAAGGTTGGTAGCCAAAGGTTTTACACAAAACAAGGTATTGATTACTTTGATACCTATGCTCGATGTAAGAATTGCTACAATTAGACTCTTAATATCACTTACATCTATATATAATTTGGTTGTTCACCAAATGGATGTAAAAACGCATTTTAAATGGTGAATTGGAAGAGGAAGTGTACATGGAACAACCGAAAGGATTTGTTGTTCGGGACAAGAGCATAAGGTATGTAAGCTTGTTAAATCTTTATATGGACTTAAACAAGCACCAAAACAATGGCACCAAAAGTTTGACAATGTTGTTTTAGCTAATGGTTATAAAATAAATGAATCGATAAGTGCATATATAGCAAATTTGAAAATGGAAAAGATGTCATAATTTGCTTATATGTAGATGACATGCTCATTTTGTACGGATTTGGAACAAATAGAAAACACAAAGAAATTCTTGTCAAACAACTTTGCTATGAAAGATATGGGTGTAGCAGATGTTATTCTTGGGATTAAAATAACTTGAGATGAAAGCCTTTATGACTTTATCACAATCACATTACATTGAAAATGTGCTTAAAAGTTTGATCTTTTCAATCTGTATACCAACATCTACACCCATGGATCCTCAAATAAAATTATTATCTAATCTTTGGTAGGAAAATTGATCAATTGAAATATGCAAGTCTAATTGGTTGTCTTATGTACATAATGACTTGTACAAGACCGATATTGCATATCTTTGTTGGGAAATTGAGTAGGTACACAAGTAATCTAAGTAGTTTGCATTGGCAAGCATTGAATAGAGTACTTAGGTATTTAAAGAAAACTATTAACTATGGATTGTGTTATAATGGATATCCTCCAGTTTTAGAAGGGTATTCGGATGCTAGTTGGATTACAAGTTTGGAAGATCATGCATCTACTAGTGGATGGATCTTTATTCTTGGTGGAGGAGCCATTTCTTGGGGTTCCAAGAAACAAACTTGTATTACTGATTCCACCATGGCAGCAGAATTTATTGCATTAGCCGCTGCAAAGGCACATAGCCAAGTATATAATGGAAAGTCTAGACACATTGGATTAAGACATAGTTATGTCAGACAATTAATCTCGATGGAGTGATCACTATTAATTTGTGAGGTCAAGTGAAAATTTGGCGAGATCCTTTGACAAAAGTCTTGCTAGAGATGCGATAAAAGGACCTCAAAAGGGATGGGACTTAAGCCCATTAATTAGAGTCATCCATGATGGAAACTCGACTCAACGCTTGGTATAACGTCAAGTCTTGAGTTCAATGAGACAAAGTACATCATTAGTATGTGACTGTTAGCACTATAAATAAATTCATCCTAAGATTAAAGTGCTAGGTACCCGTAAGGATAAGGGAAGGATGAGTAATGTACTCTTAATGGACCCATAACATAAATATGTTAGAGTGTTATAATTATGGGAACACTTTTGATGGGATCTACCTATGTGAGTGGAAGTGTGGCCGTTTCTAGGAGCTCAAGGGCTTGGCTCTGACAGCACTCATGAAAAGAGGACACAGACAATGGCCATACACTACTGACAAAAGCAGACTTTTAGCGGCGTTTTTGGGCATTTAGCGGCATTTATAAGCGCACAAAAAAGTCATTCGGTGCTTTTTCAAGCGACACAAAAAGCCATAATACAACCATGAAAATTTTTACGGTGTTTATGAGCAAACGCCGCTAAAGAACGACTTTTAGCGTTTGTAATAAAGCGCCATTAAAGACCATGGCCTTTAGCGGTGTTTCTTCAAAACGCTAAAGTTAGGGCCTTTAGCGCTTTCCCAAAAATGCCTCTAAAAGTCGGGGCCTTTAGCGTTTTCCCAAAAAACGCTAAAAGTAAGGGCCTTTAGCGGCTTTCTTAAAAATGCCGCTAAAAGTCATGGCCTTTAGCGCGCTTATCCAAAAACGCCGCTAAAAGTCGGGCCTTTAGTAACTTTTCAAAAACGCTAAAAGTCGGAGACCTTTAATGGTAACTTTTCAAAAACGCCATAAAAATTTCTTAACATTTAGCGGCTTTTACCAAAAACGCCAAAAAATTCTTGACATTTAGCGGCGCTTTTGTACAAAGCGCCACTAATTTGTCTGATTTCAAAAGTACAATTTTTCAATATTATACCCTCCTGCACTAAAACCAACCAATAACGATATATAATTCCAACATAAGCAACAAATTTAGCATAAAAATCACAAGAATACATTAATTCTAAATGATACTTGAAATTTAATAAATTAAATTAATGATAAGCTGAAAATATTGTAACAATAATGTTAAATGTAATAATGTCAAAACTTCTTACAACGAGAAACTAAATGTCTAAGATGGCGGTTTACGAGACTCATCAAACATCGCATCATATCTTTGAAAAGTTGGTGTTGGAGCTCTTCGTATTTTTTACCTTTCTCTGCTAGCATCGATCTTGCCTCTGCCCTCTCACATTGTCATTTGCCTCTCTCATTCTTCTTTGTTGCCTCCCTTCTTCTTGCCGCTTTCGCATTCGCTATAAGCTATTCTTGGAGTTCTTCATATTTTCTTTGAACATCGACAATTTCTTGCCTCTGCTCAACAGTGCTCTCTTGCATCCGAGCTATCTAGTTTTGTAGCCTCGAACTTGAAGACGAGATTGACCCCGGAAGGCATGTCTTCTGGGAGGTGGATCCAAAATATTGGGTCGAGGTAACACGGATCCTTTAAATCGAACCGACCATACCTTTCAAGACCAAAAACATCGGTGATAATTCTATTAAAATATACTAAAGATTAGCGAGAACTATCGATCGAAGCGATCGTACCTTCGGGACCCAAAACATCTGTAATAATTACATTATCAATCTCCTCAAGATTAACAGAACTATCGATCAAGCGTACCGCTTCATACTCGGCCTTCTTCTCCTTTAGTTTATCCTAATAAATCAATGAAAGAGTTAGAAACGAAATATATAAATAAGAAAGAATGCAACATAATTTAACATTATAAATTTAAAACTATAAGCGATGAAATAAACTATTATAATTAAGCGGTAAAAATATTTATAAAAATAAAATTTTATTAAGTAAATATACCAAAATTTCTGCACTTGGATGTCATCGGAGATCCATCCTTCTTTCTATGCGTAATGTCAAAAAATTTGAGCGTCAAACTTTTTGACCAATCGAAGTTTCCTACATTTTAGCGAGAAAAATATAATTTAATAGTATAAAGTAATTAATATTTGATGAAATTAATAAATTATAATACCTCGGCGTCACTACACAAGCAAAACTTCTAGAACCCGCCGTGTTCGTGAATTTACATTTCATCTCTGCTTATTCAACTCGCTCACGGTCCTACATAATGCAATTTGAATTATATATATAGTAAATACTATAAACTAAATAATTTATCGATTTTAGAAGTCGTAATATCTCTCCTTTTTGAATTCCAAAATCTAACTTGATCTTCCCATTGGTACCTCAACATTCCGGTGGAATATTTCTTAATTTTAAATCGAGGCTTATGTCTTTCTTAAAATATTGTTTTTTGAGCGTGCTTTTATTGTCTCTCCATTTTTTACCTAATGTCTTCTTAACATAGTCATGAGAGACCTCTAAATTAAATCTACCACGAAGAAAAAAGTATAAAAAGTTAATATAAATCAAAATTAAATTAAAGTATTATAAATTACATTCACGTTTTATTACCTTAATATTTTCGAGAGCACGATTTTTGTTGGCATCGGGCATGTGATGCCATGATTAAGTAGTTAATGGGCAACATATTGGAATTTCGTGCTAAAATGCCCAAATAGCCTCCTAACGATCGAGCTTGAGATCCAACAGTGGCCATGATTGTTTCTCCTTACTTTAACACGATCGGTAGGCTCTAAGTCGTATAAATCTTTAAGTAATGTACGTCCCGACCTCTGCGCGTCCCACCACTTTCAGCTGAAAAATGATATATTATTATATTAAAATTGAAAAATGAATCAATAATAAAATTCAACATGCATGTAAAATAAACTTAACATTACTTTCAAATTCTCCGTGCTCAAATCATCTATGTCCCGTGAGTAGAAGATCCAACAACTGTTTGTTGTTCACTACTATTAGCTTCTTTTGGATTTGGAGTTTCGTGGACAATATTTAAATCTCGTAATCGTCTTCTAGGCATTTTTCCTGCAATACACATAAAATAGTTCAAAATTTTAGTAACAAATAACAACAATAATAGGACATTTAATATAGTTAAATTATATAACATGACCAACATGAAAATTATAATATTACATATAAATAATAAATCGTTAAATCTTACTACATCATATTTAGTAAATATCTTCGTCCACATCTGTGAACCCATTGAAATTGTTGACTAGTACTAGGGATATTTTCAGTTAAGTCTTGTTCTGGAAAAGGTAAAGTTTCTGATCTTTCGACTAAGTCATCTCTACTTCTACTGCCAATGTCGAAGAAGGCTCTAGGGGTGTTTCAAAGTACAACGTACCAACCCTCATCAATTGGATCTTTCGAGTAAAAAACTTGTTTAACTTGAGAAGAAAACACATACGGCTCGTCCATCAATTGTTCTCCGGTGTGAATTAATCGAGAGAAATTCACCATTGTAAAGCCATATTGATCGTTTTTAATTCCGCGAGCCGTATTCACATCAGCCCAATCACCTCGAAATAAGACAACTTTGCATTTGTCGTAATAATCCAACTCAATGATGTCAGTAATAAGTCCATAATATTCCCAATTCCCTCGTGGGATTCATGTCCTAGCACTAGCATAACTTGTAATCGAAGAATTAACAACAATTCCGTAATTTTGGGTTCTCCTCAATCTCTCGCGATACCTTGTATGAAATCAGATCCGTTAATGAGGAAGCCACTATATCTTTTAACTATTACATTTGGACCTTGTGAAAGCCATTTAACGTCGTCATTTACTTCATTCCGACTCCAAACCTATTGAGTCGAAAGTAAATCGAGTAATTATGAATGTTATGAGAAAATATTATTACTTGTCAATGAAAATTTAAATTGCATACCATTTGGCTTAACCATTCATGGAATGATTCTGCGAACAACTTATTAATTTCTCGTCGATTTAATCTTGAGATCGTGAACGAGCTCTTAATATTTGTAACAACCCAATTCGACCTTAATCGGAGCGGTGGTTTGGGACCACGAATCCGGATTAGAAAAATATTTTATTTATTTATTTATTTAGATATTTATTAATTTGATATCTATGTTATATGAGTGAGCATGTTCTAAAAAATGATGAATTAATTTGTTTAGGGATACTTAATTTTAAGCAAGGGATTAGATTGTGTATGAGTAAAGGTAGCTTATTTTTAAAGTAGGGATTAAATTGAATTGATGCTTTATGAAGGGACTTGCATGTCAATTTGACAAATGGTCATGCTAGTGGACGGTGATATGATTGCATATATATATATTATATATTAAAATTTTTAGTTAGTGGTTTTTTAAACATTTTATAATATGATTAGATTAAAGAAATAAAGAATAAGAGAAAAAAAAAAAAGTGTCATCTTCTTTCTCTCATTCATCCACGAAACTAAAGAGAAGAAAAGGGAAAAACTCAAACTCCATTTTGGCCATTGCATGTTCACTTGAGGTTAGTTTTGAGTTTTATTCTTGTATAAAATATACATCTTTGTGTTAGTCTTTCTAAATGCTATCAAAAACCATGTGGGAATTTTAGGGTAGAAGCTTGAGTTAGGTTCGGCCATGGTTAAGAGTTTTTGTTTTGTTCCTTTTTTTCATTTTAGGAGTGCTTAATGGATGAATAGAACTATATGTTTGAAATCTACATGTTATAGTATAAAAATTTTACATGAGAAATTAAAATAGAATACGATAGCTTGAATTCAAAAATCTTTGAAATTGAGGATTGAGTTGCTAAAATTGATTTGTAAAGGGTTACATGGACTAGTAGAACATTCGGCTTTAAAGGAGGATAATTAAATTTTGGATATTTGGTGAGTTTTGGCATTAGAGACTAAATAGCTTATGTGATAAAAGTTAGGAGTAAATTTATAAATGAGCTAAATTGCGTGTTTACGGATCAAATTGAATGGAAATGATCTTAAAGAGCTTAATTGAACTTGTTTAGATCAAGGTTCAAAGGAAAGGGTTGGACAAAGGAAAGGCTAAATTAATCGAATAGCGAGGCGCTCAATTCATCGACTACCGAGGTAAGTCTATAAGCAATTGGGTGATACAAATTTTATTATATGTTAAATTGTATATAATGGAGTAAATTAATAGAATAAATTGTACAAAGCCGAATATAGCATGGAAAGTGTTGTTATATTAGTTATATTCGAAAGTGAGATTGCATAAAACATGTATATGTACTGATGAATAAATATTCATGAAAAGAAATGAAATGTGAGTAATGATTGAAAATGATTATGTGAATACATGCACATGTTAGTATGTATAATGGTATTGCCGAATGTAATGTCATATGATAGTAGAAAGGAGTTGTTTTAAATCTTTAATTATATGTGCATTTATATGGTTGGCAATGAAACTATGTGTGTATTTAGTGCTGAAAGGAAAATGAGCTAATGGCACTGTGTGTGCGGAATTATTCACCGAAACCTTGTGTGTGCGAGATCGGTTGAATGGCACTGTGTGTGCGGATTTATTCACCGAGCAATCGTGTGTGAGATCGGTTGAATGGCCTTGTGTGTGCGGATTTATTCACCGAGAAACCTTGTGTGTGCGAGATCGGTTGAATGGCACTTGTGTGTGCGAATTTTCAATGTTTCTCAAGGATAGAACATTTTGCAAAGGTAAATTGAATGGGGACAGGTATGTTCATATTGGATAATAGTTATTAATGTGGTATAAAGTTAAGCGAGGTATTTCAATATGAATATGAAGCATATGAGTACTTATTTCTTTTATTTTGTGATTTAATGAGCTTGAAATGGATGAATGTCAAGTTGGAAGGTGAATTGATATTACAAATTTTAAATAGTTAGATTGAAGGTTAAAGAATAAAGGTTTAATGTGTAATTGTGCACATTTCTTTGTTGCTTATAACTTACTAAGCTATTTAAGCTTACTTGAAGTGTTGGTTTCATGGTGATTTAGGTCTTTAAAGTTGCAGCTCAAGTCGGGAATCGTTGTCGAGTTACATCACACTATCATCTATTTTGGGTACCTCTTTATTTATGAAACTTTTGGGAATTTTGGCATGTATAAGCTAGGTTGTCCTTTTGAGTTGCTTTGAAATGAATGTATATAAGGCCATGCGAATATGGCTAAATTTTTAGTTAAATCTGTTGTTGTGTCTTGATATGTATGTTGGTTTATGATGGCAATGTTTATGCATTCTTAATTAAAGTTTAATCGTTTTTGTTAAGGAAATGTTTGTATCTGAAATGAATCCTTGAATTAGGGATGTAGGTAGGTTCGGTTAGAAGCTAGTCTTTCATAAATGCAACAAAACAGCTTGTAGTAGCAGCAGTGATGTGAGTTAGAAAAATCACCAAAAATAGGTTATATTGAATTAGAAGGTGAATGAGATATGAAATTAAACCTTATTGTGTCTATTTTACATAAGAGAAACAGAGTAGGAAAAGATTTATATATTATGAGATAATTAAGTTTTAGTGAGACCTGCTCTAACTGAATTCATGAGCCACTGTTATGTTTTGGAAAAATTGTCAAAATTGTACAAAATCATTAAGAAGAATGGTTTATATGTGTAGAACCCTTAATGAGTCTATTTTTCATTGGTATAAACAAGAACATTATAGGAAATTTGTGCAATGAGATAACTGTATTTTTGTAGAGACAGGTCAGAATTGTCAAGCAGTGTAATAAGGGTAAATTTGATGAATAAACTGTACTAATTGATCACATGAAAAATTCTGGAAAAATTATGGTGAAAATTTATATGAGTCTAGTTTCAATGAAAATTTACGGATCTAAATTTCTAGTTTTGTAACTCAAGTTATGGTCGATTTGGTCAGTATGACACAGTTGGACAGCTTTAAAATCTTACACCCCGAGTTAATAGTCAAGTCTAGTAATGCCATGTACTCGATTCCGGCAAGGGTTTCGGGTATGGGGTGTTACAATATTTGTTTGTACTCACTACGGTAAAAAATATTTTACTTTGTTAGAAGACAAACAAATCATAATTGATGAGTATTTATCAAATTGTAGAACGTACTTCCGAAATGGTTCCATTGAATCGTGATGAAAAAGAACGTATTGATGTGCTTGGACCCACTATCTATCGTCTAATTCTGTAATTTCGACTTTGCCGATCGATTCTTCGAAACTTTAAAATAAATAAGTTTCAACCAAATTATGATCTGTGAGCGCAGCATTTCTACTTGGTCTGTTCATTCTTGTTTCAACATCTTCCAAATACCTCGAACGAAAGTCATACATTCCTCGCCAAGTAGCCCTCGGCAATTGATCCTTCCGGATAACGCTTATTGCGGCGATGATGACTTCAATTTGGAAAGGAACCTAAACACGATATACAACATTATCAAAAGTTGAAAATAAAGGCATTTAATGAATGAAGGAATATTTTGCAAATAAAGTAAGACCTTTCAATGGGATACATCCATCGATAGAAAATGGGTCCACCAAGAAGTGCTTCACGCGGAGATGAATTAACAAGTGCACCATGATAGTGAAGAAGGAAGGCGGAATATCTTCTCCAGTTGCATAAAGTTAATGCGGCTCGATCTTGTAGTCTCTCAAGTTCTTGAACATTCAAAACTTTACCACAAATGCCTTTCATTATATTTGACGGTTCAATTACGAGAGCCGTCACCTTTTTCGACATACAACACCGCATAGCAGCTGGCGATAAGTCTTGCATCAATATGTGATAGTCATGCGATTTTAAGCCATATAATCTTCGATCCTTAAGACTCACACGTCGCGATATATTTGATGCATACGCATCTGGGACCTTTATATCCTTCAACACCGTACAGAACACTTCTTTCTCCGTCTTCGACATTGAAAAAATAACAGGCGACAACCGATATTTCATATTCGGAAGTGCTCGGGGATGAAGCTCACGCCGAATTCCCATGTGGACTAAATCAAGTCGACTCTGAAGATTATCTTTCGATTTTCCATCGACATTCAAAATAGTCCCAATGATGTTCTCGCAGACATTTTTCTCTATGTGCATGACATCAAGGTTATGGCGTAAAATATGATGCTCCCAATAAGGCAACTCGAAAAAAATACTTCTTTTTTCCATAAGTCCGCCTCATTAGGATCATCCTCTTCATCGATTAAATCATCGATTCATCCTAGATCTTCTATTTCTATGCGGGTTTGCGGTTGATTCATCTTCCCATGAATGAAATTCATATCTTTCAACATTAACAATATTTTGGATCCACCGGTCTGCGAAGGAGCTGATCTGAACTCTTCAGTACCATCAAACTGAGCACTCTGAAATCTAAATGTATGATTTTTCGGTAACCATAGCGATGCCCCATGTAAGAAAACTTCTTCCCATTATATAACCATTACGAACATGTCTGCAAAGACAACACGGACAAGCATAACGTCCTTGGTACTCCAACCAGATAAATTAGCATAAGCCGGAAAGTCGTTAATAGTCCACATTAATGCCACATGTAAATTAAAGTTCTCTTTTCTCATTGCATCAAATGTTTGAACACCAGCCCATAGTTGTTTTAACTCGTCAACAAGTGGCTGCAAATAGACGTCAATATCATTCCCCGGCCCTTTCTCTCCAGGTATAATCATAGACAAGATAAAAGAAGATTGTTTCATGCAAACCCATGGAGGCAAATTGTAGGGAACAAGCACCACGAGGCTAAATCAATGACGTTGTGCTCATAAGTTTGTAAGGTTAAATCCATCGGATGCTAGCCCAAGCCTCACACTCGAGGATCGCTTGCAAAGCTTGGAAATTTGGAGTCAAAACATTTCCAAGCTAAAGAATCAGAGGATGCCTTAACAACCCATCATCGGTTCGTCCATCACGGTGCCACGTCATTGATTAATTGTCTTGACGACATGAAAAGCCGTTGAAGCATCGGTATTAGGGAAAATACCGCAAAATCTTAGCGGCTACTTCTTTGTTGTGTACCGTGTTCATCCTCGTTACCGTCCTCTGTATTTCTATTAATCCAACAGGATTGGCGCATACATGACAACCTTTGTTGGTTTAGCGGTCGCCTAATACAACATGCGATCATTTGGGCAGCTGTGAATTTTTTGTATCCAAGGCCCAAATCCTTTATCAATTTCTTCATGTCTTTGGAAGATCGAGGATTTTTGCAAGCGGGAACATTTCTTGCGAAACTCTAATGACATTGTCAACGAGTTTTGGTCCACCCTCCAAACATTTCAAGTGAAAAAAGCGAATCTGAATGACAGTTTGGAAAATTTTGATCCCTCATACGAGTTCTTCATTCATTTCACCAAGTAACGTGTAGAACCTCGCCGCTTTTCATTTGGTCATTCATCCGTACACTTCTTTCCCCTTCGGTGAAAGTATTTCCTCCAAAATTGTGATCATCGGTTTGCAACCAAGTCGGTGGAAATGACCGAAACCATCATCGCGCATATTAAAAGCATCCCGCAACATGTTTTCTATGTTATAAATCACTAACATTACGATTGAAAGCACTATGAGGATACCCAGATTCATCGATGAATATGCTCCACTAGATGTAGACTCGCCATGAAAAAAAACCATATTTTGTACCCCCGGACAAAGCCATCAACAACTAGATATCCGTAGACCACTTCACGATAATGCTAATATTGCAACACTTCTTACGGGCAAAGAATCATATTCACTTGGCTTGCATTTTGAAATGTGAAATTGGAAAAGTTTCTACTCCATTTCGATAGCCGTTGCTTACCCTTGACAATTTCATCCAACTCCTATCCATTTCGTAGTTGTTGAAGTCTAAAGTTGACAATAAATTATACTGACTAAATTGTTAATTAATAATTTATGTAAATAATGCTATGGAATTTGATCTTAAAATTAGGTAAGTTATGTATTCTATAAGATCCATCATACGTGGCATTGTTACACCTAGGGAGGATCCATTATATCTAACGATGAGATATAAGGCAACCCGTCGAGTTTCCGACCTATATACTTTGAATCCTTTTTTAAAAAATTATACAAGTATTATGTAAGTTATGAAGTTTGATCTTAAGGAAAATTATGTAAGTTATGAAATTTAATAGTCAACTTATGTAATTTATGAAATTTGAACTTAAAATTAGGTAAGTTATGTATTCTTTAAGATCCATCATACGTGGCATTGTTACACCTAGGAGGATCCGTTATATCTAATGATGAGATATAAGGCAACCCGTCAAGTTTCCAACCTATATACTTTGAATCTTTTCTTTTATCTATACAAGTATTATGTAAGTTATGAAGTTTGATATTAACTTAAAATTAGGGGTTACGGGTTATGGGTGAGGGTTTAAGGTTTATGGGTTTAAGGTTTAGGGTTTAAAGTTTAGGGGTTAAGGTTTAAGGGTTATGGGTTAAGGGTTAAGGGTTTAAGGTTTAGGGCTTAGGGGTTAAGGTTTAGGATTTTAGGGTTTTAGGGTTAGGAGTTAAAGGTTAAGGGTTAGAGTTTTAGGGTTTTAAGGTTTAGGGTTTTGGATTTAAGGTTTAAGGTTTATGGGTTTATAGGTTTAAAGTTTAAGGTTTAAGATTTAAGGGTTAGGGTTTAGGGTTTAGGGTTTAGGGTTTATAGTTTAAGGTTTAAAGGTTTAGGGCTTAGGGGTTAGAGTTTAAGGGTTAGAATTTAGAGGTTTAGAGTTTTAGGGTTTCAAGGGTTTAGGGTTTGAAGGTTAAATAAATGTTATATTATTTCGATATTTAATTTGGTATTTCGTTTAGATCCATCATACGTGGCATTGTTACACCTAAGGAGGATCCGTTATATCTAACAGTGAGATATAAGGCAACCCGTCAGGTTTCCAGCCTATATACTTTGAATCTTTTTCTTTTATCTATACAAGTATTATGTAAGTTATGAAGTTTGATATTAACTTAAAATTAGGGGTTACGGGTTAGGGGTTAGAGTTTAAGGTTTATGGGTTTAAGATTTAGGGTTTAAGGTTTAAGAGTTTAGAGGTTATGGGTTAAGGGTTAAGGGTTTAAGGGTTTAGGGTTTAAGGCTTAGGGGTTAAGGTTTAGGATTTTAGGGTTTTAGGGTTAGGGGTTAAGGGTTAAGAGTTAGGGTTTTAAGGTTTTAGGATTTTAAGGTTTCAAGGGTTACGAGTTTAGGGGTTAGGGGTTAAAGGTTAAGGGTTAAGGGTTAGGGGTTAGGGGTTAAGGGTTAGGAGTTAGGGGTTTAGGGTTTTAGGGTTTTAGGATTTAGGGTTAACCACGAATACAACTTAGCAAATAATTCAATTATTACAATTTAAATATAAAATAATAGAATTCAAAAACATGAAAAAGTTATTACTATCTTTTAGATAAGTTTTGTATTCTTTTAGATTAGGTAAGTTGAGATGTTGAGAGTGCTTAGAAAATAAATATTATTAAATATTATTATTTATTATTAAATTGGTTGAAATATGCTATAAGTATAATAATAGTTATATATGTATTAATATTTTAGGAATAATTATATGTTATATTTTGTGTTAGTAATACTAATACATTATAATACATTATTGTATTATGTATTAGTAATATATCAATTTAGTATTGGTTTAAGGTCCGGTTTAGGTAATCGGTTTCAATTTTTGATAATAGTTATATAATATATTACTATATTATTATTAAAGCTTAATTTTATATATTTTAATAATTATTATTTTTATATATCTTTTATACATATATAATTATAGTATTCAAATTATTTGTATTAATTTGATGTTTTTAAAAATTATTTCACTTTATAATTTAATATAATAAAATTATTATTAATTAATTTTCCTATTAATTATATTAATTATTAATACTTATTATGATAAATAATTGAGTTCAAATTGGTACAGACGGAAAAATTATATTAATTATTAATACTTATTATGATTGTTCGATTATAATTTTAAATACGAAAAGTATAGAGACTTATAGCATATTTCAACCAATATAATAGGTTTTGAGACACCATAAAGTAAATCGGTTGTATGATATAGAAAGCATCCATATATAATAGCAAGCATAGACATAAAAAGATGGTCATAGGAATGAGAAGGGTACTCACGAATTTATCCTAAAGTGCTGAGGACTCCAATATTCGGGATTTCAACAGTTGTTATCGTAATCTGATTGGGTCCGCTACTAATCAGTCCCAATACAGACAAGTACACAACGACCCTGCAGCAAAACAAAACTTCATTTTCAAGCACAATACAATTTGCAGCAACACAAAACAATTAAATAAAAAAAAAAGGAACATACTACAATTTGCAGCAATTTTATGCAAAAAGGAACACAAGTTTTGTTCAAGGAACACAATTTTATGCAAAAAGGAACCAATTTAAGTATGATAATTTAAATACGAAAACAATTTAAAAAGGAGCAGAGGAAAGCTGAAATGGATACACTCTGTTACCCATGCTTAAGTGGATAAGACTTGAGCCATGTTCAAGGTTGACAAGTTTTGTGTGGGAAGTATTACCTGAATGAATATTAAAGGTTCAATAAAATCTAATAAGTTAGATTAATTCATTGAAAAATCGTAATTTAATTATTCCTTTCGCGTGTGTTTCGGGCTAGCGACACAAACTAGTTTAGATTGACTCTTGTGGACTATATGAAAATACTAACTAATCTTTGAATCATGGCATTCTATATGGAATGTGTGTGTATATATATGTGAGTTGTTATGAAGCGGTTCATGTTGTTATTGGAAATAAATTAACATGGAAACCTTGGTGTATCTCGCCAATGAAAACTCATGCATTGGCGATGAAGAAATGGTAGACCATATCACGAACATAAAAACAGCATGCATGCACCAACTTGAGTAGTCACATTGTTGTGCGATGTGATCCAGATCTAAGCACATAACTCAAGAAAGCCTTTACAATTTTGTCTTGGGTGGAGAAGCATGAATAAGATGCTCTTGAGCTATAAAATCATATATGTATATATGATATATGTATATATACACACACACGTACATGTTTACGCATAGAATCATATTCATATGAATGAAAGGGTGGAGAAGCATGAATAAGATGCTCTTGAGCTATAAAATCATATATATGTACTCATCACATAGAAAGCTTGATGCTTAGGTGATCAATGTATATGAATGAAATTGAATAATGTATTTGAGTGTGTTTTAATGTACTCTAAACACTTCTTGAATAAAGCATTGAAAAGTTATGTTATTAGTTCCTCTCGGTAAGTAATAACTATTTATGGTATATGATGTTAAAATGGCCCAATATTCAACCATTACAACTTTATAGATAGAATTATGAAGAGGTTATTTTGCAAGTTTCTTTGCAAATTTCAGTGATTAGAGAATCTTAAGCTCAAAATGGGATGTAATCATGTGCCTACATATTGAACCATATGTGTGTATCATGTTTTTTGTTCAACAAATGTGTATCATGAAAGATAATTTTCTTTTTGGCTAAGCTTGAATGATATATGGATTTATATTTGATGCACTTAATGATGAGAACTAATAATTAAAAATTATAAACCTAAGTAAGATTTCCAAGTCCTAAAAACAATCTTTAAGCAGGTAAAAGGATAACAACACAATACAACAAAATAAAATAAAATAAAATAAAAAGCAAGAACAGGAGCATGGGAACTGTCATCAATCAAACTCTAAAAGTACTTTTACACTCAAGTCAAGCGAGTTTAACTTGAAAAACAAAAAAGAGTTTCAAAAATCCAATTAAAATAAGAAAAAAAGAAATCTTAAAAGAGCCAATGATCTTATCTTCAAAATTAAGAAAATTACTCACCACACTTATCAAGAAGCCCCAAGCTCTAGAAATAGATCGCAATGGTAGTATCCTTAGAAATGTAGCCTAAAAGTTGGTAAGGTTCGGAAGATATATGAAAATCATATAAAAAGCGAAAATAAGCAAAAGACATGAGAAATTAAAATGGAGAAATTAATATAAATATACTACTTTTAAATCCTATTGAACTCAATTCAATCCCTTTCTCCGTGCTTCTTCAACCTACTACCAAAATACATATATCAATAATAGTGAAACTAGCACCATACGACATATAAGAATCAATAGCATGCAATGCATCAAACAATTTATATAAACCTAACATTACAACTAAAGCAAAGCCACTCACTATTTAAAAAGAGATGCGTATATAAACGAAAATGCGATGAAATTATTAGCAAGCATTTGAACTTAGAAGCACTAACGAGGCGCTAAAATATCTCATAAACCTAAGAGTAACATTACAAGTAAAGCAAAGCCACATCCTAAGCATATTATCAGCAAATACATCAGACTCATTAGTTAAATCATGTAATTCAATGCACAAAACCCACAGATAAAATCAACAAAAAAAATTGACCTCAAATACGACATTTAAGCTAATATACAAACTCAAAAAGGTTGGTTAAAAGTAAACTCACGTTGAGAAGAAAGCGATTCGAGGTTGATTTATACTTTCTTTGAATGCAACGCCGGACCTCAGAAAAAACCAGCAACACCAGATTATCAAATCAGAGAGTTTAGAGGAAGCCCAATCAGAGATGCAAAATCAATTTAGGGATTTCAGAGAGCAAAACGCAATTTATTTGCCTTAACAGTCAAGCATTGCGGCGTTTTATCAAATAGCGCCGCTAAAAACATACCTATTGCGGCGTTTAACTAAAAAACGCCACTAAAAAACTATAAAACAATGTCGTTTTAATTTAAAAACAGTAACATTGTTTGCGGCGTTTTGGGATAGCGCCGCTATATCTCACATTTGTGGCATTTTTTAACAAAAAGCCACTAAAAAATCAACTATTAATTTGCGGCATTTTCTAACAAACGCCACTATAACATTCTATTTGCGGCGTTCTGTTTTTAAACGCCACTAAAATCCTGATAAAACGGCTGCGTTTTTTCTCGGAGAACATAATCGCGGCGTTTTTTATGAAAGCAGCACTAGTATCAATTTTAATTTTTTAATTTTAACTTATTTTTTCTTTCTAAATTTTTCCGCTTAAATTATCATTTTTTGGAATTTTATTTTTTAAAATTTTGCATATTAAACTTTTAAGGAAATTTGAGAATTTTTGAAGATTTTATAATTTTAAATTAACATATAAAATTTTATTTTAATTTTTTCCAATTTTAATTTTAATTCTAATTTTGCCTTATGATCAAGCATTGCGGTGTTTTATCAAATCGCCGATAAAACATACCTATTGCGGTGTTTAACTAAAAACGCCACTAAAAACTATAAAACAACGTCGTTTTAATTTAAAACAGTAACATTGTTTGCGGCGTTTTGGGATAAGCGCTATATCTCACCTTTTGGCGTTTTTTAACAAAACGCTACTAAAAATCAACTATTAATTTGCGGCGTTTTCTAAAAAGCCACTATAACATACTATTTACATGCTTACTTTTTAAACGCATACTAAAATCTGATAAAAGCAATTGCGTTTTTTGTCTCGGGGAACATAATAGCGGCATTTTTTATGAAAACGCCACTAGTATCAATTTTAATTTTTTTAATTTTTACTTATTTTTTCTTTCTAAATTTTTGTGCTTAAATTATCATTTTTTTGGAATTTTTATTTTTTTAAAATTTTGAATATTAAACTTTTAATATAGCAAACACCTAAACCCTAATTAAACCCTAAAAATCAAAAATTTAAACCATAAACTCTTAAACCCTAATTAAACCCTAAAAATAAAAAATTTTGGGGTTTTGGGGATTTCAATTTTCGGGATTTTGGATCATATACCAAACACCCTAAACCCTAATTAAACCCTAAAAATAAAAAATTTAAACCATAAACCCTTAACTCAAAAACCTAACACATTAACAATTTTCTTTCAAATCCCTAACCCTAAACTTATAAACCATAAACCATAAACCCTGACCCATTCGCCATTTCCCCTTATTTCCCTAACCACTAACACTTAAACTTTAATACCGCCAAACACTAAGATATTGAATACTATACAATAAACCCATACCCCAAAAATAAACCTAAACTATGAAATTAACATACTAAACATTAAACCCTAAATCAATTTTAATAGCTTAATTTATAACTTAAATGAAAATGTAACTTTTCATAATTAAGTAACTAAATTGAAAATTTCTCATTGCTTATAAGTGAATGTATCAAAATAAAATATAATTCAAAGCAAGAATAAGAGAAAAATATAGAAAACTCTTAGCGGCGTTTGTGAAAAAGCGTCGCTAAAACATAGACCTTTAGCGGCGTTTTTCGAAAAGCGCCGCTAATTCTCCGGCCTTTAGCGGCGTTTTTTTAAAAGCGCCGCTAATATTCCGGTCTTTAGCGGCGTTTTGCTAAAAAACGCCGCTATATATCCTTTTTAGCGGCATTTGTAAAAAAAACGTCGCTATTTCTCCACTTTTTGCGGCGTTTTACTTGAAACGCCGCTAAATGATAATATTTGCGGCATTTTTTGTTAAAACGCCACTAAAAGCGCCGTTAAAAGTCTGTTTTGGTGTAGTGATAATAGTGTCCCTAGATACTATGCATTGACCGATGTTGAAATCATTGTGTGAGATGTGTTCGGTTAATCAAATGAAATACTTGGTTCAAAGCTTAGTCTACTATGCAATTTCGATTAACTTTAACATGTTTTCACTAAGTGAAGGCTCAATCGTAAGATACCTTCATTTATGCAAATTGATTTCAAGAATATCAAAATCTAAATATTTTGAAAATAGGGAGATTGTTGGAACATTTTCAAATATTTATAGTTTTTAATAACTATAAATGAATGGGTATAATTAATTAAAAGATTATATCTTTTAATTTTTGAAAAAAATTATAACTATTTAAATAATATTATTTGAATAGTTATAATTAAATGAATAATAATGTTTTATTTTAAAAATATTATTATTCGGTAAAGTACCTATTGATTAAAGATGTCTCTATGAAGAGATATGAAAATTCCTATAAATAGGAATCGATTCCATTTGTAGATATACCAACAAAATTCTAATATTCTTTCTCTCTTCCTTCATTATCTAATATTGTTAGATTGTTCTATAAAGTATACTGCGAAATCCTTTATAGAAATTGGTTTTCTTGTCATACATTGCTCGGTGTGTAGTGGGCTATTCTAAATCGGTGCAAAACGCAAATAGCCATTGGCTTCATTGTATCCTCGAGGTTAATTTGCCTGGAACTCGTTTGCACACCGAAGATAGGTGGGGCGAATATAACCTTAAAGATAGTGATTTGATACACGCCTTGGAGCCTTGTCCTATTTCTTTTTCTGTTCGAGTTTTCGTTCGTGTGTTTGAGATTTTCCTCACCGGAGTTTTGTACTAACACCATCAACCAACCAAAACTTCAAACTAAATTATATAGAGGAAGAGAATAAAATATTAAGTACCAAAATTTTAATCCCACTTGTTTTCTTTGGCTGAAATGCCCAGAAACCAGAAGCATGAAACTAAACAAGCATTATACATAGCATGGGATCTAACATAATAAGAAAGGTGGTACCCCAGAAACTAGAAACATGATGAGAAACTAAAGATTTCTTTTTCTCTCAAAATCCTCCGTGACCAAATAGAGCAAGATTATTCAAAAAGGAACAATATCCAAATCCTTAAATTTTCTTTTCATGTCTTTTCCCCTCGAATTCTCAGGAACCAAACAGAGTAACAGTAACTTTGACAGTTACAACAAAAAGGAGAAACACCAAAAGAAAAAATTTATAGGGAGTTTTAAAAGAAGTTGGTGGGTTATTTGCATACCTTCAGATTCAGGCAACAGTTGAGCATTTGATCCAAACTCAGTGAAGCAATTCAAAGCCAAAAACCCCAGAAAAAGAACAGAAACCACCTTCACTATAGAAAAAACAAACCCCATTTCCCCACTTCTTCAACCCCCCAAAATTTTCTCTTCTTTCACTTAACTTTAAAACCAAAAGATTTACAACAAACCCTTTAAAACAGCAAAGCAAAACTCAATGTTTCTATGCTCTTCGTTGAACTATGCTAATTTCCCTTGAGAAACAAGGGAGTAAAAATGGTTATGGTGATAATAAGGAGGACGTTATTCATTTTATTGAAAGAGAAGCAAACGTGGGAAAAAGAAACATGAGTTGTTTATGTCGGAATTTTTCGTTGTTTTAATGCAAAAGATGAGAAAAAAAAATTACAAAGTTGATTGTAAAAGAATAGTATGACCAATAAATAATCATGGAAGGGGGGGTGTTAGAACCGAAGCCGCCAGATAGGGCCTTCTATATCAACGGGCGCTGTCACACGCTTTGCTTTTATGGTGCCCGCCCCCAATTTTTTATGGATTACACTTTAAAGAGTAGATAAAAAAAATCTAATATATTATACGCTCATCAGTTAGTAACTTTTCAAATAATTATAAAGTAGAATTAAATAATTACAAGTATAAACGGATTAAAAATTAGTATAATTTATATTGAAATAGATTAAAATTAATATATGATGATCGCACATAGTGAAAATTGAAGATCAACATATATAATTGCACATGATAGATTTTAAATTCAGATACTCAAGACTCAATATCTTTATTTTTGCTAACAAAGTCAAGGCCTTATGGGCTATATATTATATAATTGTATGTAAACCTGATCACGGGCAGGGACGGATTTAGGGGAGGCTGGCAGGGGCCGGGCCCCCCTAAAATGTAAATTTTAAATTTAACCCTTTAAATTTTTTTAAATTTTAAATTATTAAAGGTAAAATTACACTTTGGTCCCCCTAAAATTATAAAAATTCAATTTAATCTTTTAAAAATTATAAAGATATAGACTATAAAAAATTAAAATTTCATTCGGCCCCCTCTAAATATTTGTTCTGGCTTCGTCCCTGATCACGGGTCGAACTACTTGCTTAAGCCCGAAAGTCCGCCGGAGAAGTGAGAGAGTTTGAGTAAAAATATAATCTAGAAAAATGGGATTAGACAAAAATAAGACCTGATTTACGAGCAGCTAGACCTCCGGTAGAAGTTTTTCGGCTTGGCCCAACCCGAATCACATGCCTATATATTTTTTTTTTTTGTATTTTCAATTTGTTAATCCTTTACATATCAATTTAATAAACCGTTGATCTTAAAGTAAATAATTTGATGATTGAATTTAATAACATTAAATAAATTGACTAACTTTTAAATTTTAAAACAGGCAAAGGTCAAATTATGATTAAAAAATCATTACATTTTCGGTTACATAATTTTGGATTTTTATAAAATGATACTACATACTGATAATACAAACAGACAATATAGAACACATTAGGTATTTAGGTATGTAATGCTTACATTATATGAAACAAAGGGTAGCTCTATATTTGACTTTTCAATATTTAGGGTAACAAATTAAATTTATTTAATTATTTGCCAAACTTCATTTTAGGTACTCCATTTTCAATATATGCTAAGTTCATTGAATCAACCCCTTTAAACCTTTTCTTCTTTCTTTCTTTCTGTTTGCCCTTTTTTAACTATCGTAAAGGACATGCAATTACTTAGAAAAGCCATCTTCTATTCATCAAAATTAGAAGGAAAAAAAAAACATAAAATTTTCTTCAAACTTTATTCATAACCTTTTTCTTCTTTTGGATTAAAATGTTAAAAATTTCCCATTTTCTGAAAACACGCGGATCCTGTGCGGGTTATCGGGTCAACACACGGATCCTTTGCCCTAAACGGCGTCGTTTTGTGCTTATCATCCTAAGCAAAAATGGCGCCATTTCAAACTTGTTATATAACTCAGTTTTAATAAAAAAATCACTTCATGTCTGATTTTAAAAAAAAACTTTGAAAAACTCTGAAATCCTCGCGTCTGGCCTCGGTCATCGGACATTCGAGTCACCACTCCACGCGCCTCATGCGCCTCCGTCAACGGTGGCCGAAGGCCTAAAACCCCTGTTTCAAAGGTAGTTTTCTCGCCCCTTCTTTATTTTAGTACTATTTTATATATAAAATATGCACAAAATAAAAATAAAAATAGAAAATCACCTTAATAAAAAACTCTATATTCTGTTTCAACAAACTTTTTTACTTTTATTCTCTGTATTCTAAAAAAAATTATGTATCTCCCCTTTTACAGGTTTATGATATGCTTTTATAGCCTTTGAAATGTAAAATAAAAAAATAAATAAAAAGTTGCCATGCTTCTTTGAGATTTGCTTCCTTTTAAATGCGGTGGCGGAGAATCGGTGACGAGGCGTTGATGGCGGCGCGATTTGAGGTCGGACGAGGTGGTGGTCTGTGGCGCTTGCTGTTGGACTCTGCTGCAGGCGCCTAGGGTTTCTTAGGAACCCTAGGTCCTCTGATGATTGTTAAACCTTGGGCCTTTTGGGCCATGAGTGTTTTGGGTCTTGTCTGGGTAGTCTGTTAGGATTAGGGCTAATGGGTCACGGGTTTAATCTGGGTTTGATGACATCTGTTTGGGCATCGGGTTAATGGATAGACAGTTTTAAGATTAGTTTTAGGTCATTAAATCTGGGCTTGTAATTGGTCTTATACTGGGCTGTAAAAATAGACATTATTTATTTTTTTATTTGGGTTTGCTTAAGCCAGGGCAAATTGAGTACTTACAGTAACTTTACTAATGCAGTATACACATAGATTATCATCTTAGTAATTAATTAATTTTAAAAAATTAGAAGTTGAAATAAATTGTTATGTCTTTTTATGATTCCAAAATTCTCTATTGTGAAATTGTAGAGATAGAGTAAATATAGTTTTTTGATAAATAAATTTAATTTTAATGTTTAAATTACTACCAATTAATTTTTCAAATTGGTAACTGGAATTTAAGTTTTGTACGTTCAATTTCATTTTGTAACACTATTAAAATTATATGACTTGGATCAATGACGTTTTTACACATGTAATGTCATAGTTGAATGTACCTACTATGTTAGCAAGCACATTATAAACTTGAAAGAAAAATAAAGAATTATTTTTTATAAAAGATAATATTTAAAATTTTGAAAAAATATTTGAAATTTTATAAAATTAAAAAATAAAAAATATATAATTCAGAATTTAAAAAAATTAGATAAAATTTATTCAAACTTAGAAAAATAAAAATATATAAAAATTCAAAAACTTATTCGCTTTCATCAACTTTAACTAGAATTTATTCGTTGATTACTATTTGGTGTCTGCTTGAGTTCGTAGGAACTTCTGGCACTTGGGGTGCTTGGGTGTATTGTCGTCTCGAGGGTTTTTTTTTAGTTTTCCTGTTTGTCGCTTTTCTCGGTACAAGGCGGTGTTGGGTGCTTCTGGTGTTTTTTATTTTCGTGGCTTTTGCGTTTTGCTTTTGTTTTAATGTTTTGGAGATCGTTCGGTGGGTTTTGTGGTTTTGTGATTCCTGTTATCGAGACTTTCTTTCGCTGGGGTGCCGATTTGAAAGATTGGCAGACGCTGTCCTGTCAATCATCTCCTTGATGTTTGCTGCGTCATTGTCCATCGTTTTCTTGGTTTTATCTTTTCATATTGTTTTTTTTTTAGTTTTTATTTTTCTTCTTTTCACTCTTTGTTGTCCGTGTTTTCTTTAAGTGTTTTTTCGTTAGACGTCCTTTGCATGGTTTCTTTGAATATTTCGAGGGATTTGCGGGCCTCACTTTGGCTTTTACTCTGATCCGTGTGGCGTCTGTTTACGTTCTTTGCATGGTTTTTTTAGCTTTCTTGGTTTTTTTCACTCACTTCTCGTTAGTTTCTTGTATGTTTGGGTTGTACGGTAGCCTGGGGGCGTTTGGTGACCTCGTTTTAGTCGTTTCTTGCAGGTTTTTAAGGTTTTTCTTAGTTTTCACGGTCTTACTTCCTTGCACGGAGATTAGGGTGTGTGCCTCGTGTTTTTTCCATTTACGTTCTCTGCATGGTTTCTTTTGGTATTCTTGGGTGGGTTTTTTCTTATTTTTTCCTGTCTCTTCGTGCACGCTTCTGGTTATCTTTTGAGTTGTTTTCGTCGTCTTGTTTTTTCTCTCTCATTCTTGTTAGTTTCCTCTATTTTTCTGCTTTTTAGTTTGAGTTCTCGTTTCTCTGCTGTTCTCTTTTGGGTTCTCTGGTTCGGTCTTTAGTTCTTTTCGTTGTTTTTGGTGTTAGGGTTTGCCTTTGTAATCTTGGTTTTTTCTACTGGACTGCCTGGTTCTGGTTTGCTTTGTTTTCACCATCCCCTTTCGTCTCTGCGAATAGTGTTGCTGTTTTTTGCCTAGTTTCATCTTGCTAGGTCTTCACGTTTCTTGTGATGGAGGAACAGTTGAGCATCGATAAAGAGCCTTGGGAGGTCGATATTAGTACGATGATGGAGAATCTAAAATTTTCTGAGGAAGAATCATCGAGGGTATACAGGTCCAAAGACGATAGTTGCGGTCAAGGGTTTGAAGCATGGGCAGTTGGGAAAATCATGGCGAAGGAAAAACCTAACAGAGAGGCTATGTACAGGGTTTTCAGGTCTCTTTGGTTTACCAAGGAAGAAGTTAGCTTCGTTGCCCAGAAGGACGAGGTGATCATTGTGAAGTTTGGGTGCCAGAAGGATCGTAGTCGGATACTGAACCTGATGCCTTGGCTTTTCGACAATTGCCTCTTCTGAATGGTACCTTTTGTGAAAGGAAAGGAGTTTGATTCTTATGAATTCCACAAGAGCCCCTGTTGGATTAGAATTTACAATGTCCCGATGGAGTTGATGGATCGTCAAACCGCTTTAGATGTGGGTGAGGCATTAGGAGACTTGGTGGCCATTGACTGGAAGGATAGAAATGGTGGCTGGACGGAGTTTATTAGGATTAAGGTGACGATAAACATTTTGAAACCTCTGAGGAGAATCGTGAAGCTGGTAGACAGAGATGGGATGGAAATTATATGTGCTTTGAAGTACGAAAGGCTCCCAAACTTCTATTTCATGTGTAGGATTATTGGCCATAAGATGGATCGCTGTACTTCAAGGAGTAGAGGGGCAGACAATATAGTTCCCAGCCCACAATTCGGCAATTGGTTAAGGGCCACAATTTTACCTACGGATCAAGGTAGGGTTAACTGGAGAAATGGGGTGGAGGTGCTTCAGACTAGAGCCAACTCTAATGAGGACAGAGAAGGGAGTAATATGGAAACAAGAGATGATAGTGGGCAACTTGATCGAAGGGATAGGAACAGGGGAGGGGAATAGGAGATAATGTCGGTCTCCCCTGTTGTTAGAAAATTCCATAAGATAATGCGCGATGGGATGGGCCGTTCTAAAAGCAAGAAAAAGAAAGTGAGGGGCCAAATAATGAAAGTATGGATGAAAGTCCCGCTAAATTGGCTAAGAGAAGGATTTTGGATAGTATCTCACCTAGTAAGGCGGTGGTATGAAAGCGACCTTGAGAGCTCCTAAGAGCCCTTTGTTGGAACTGTCGGGGGTTGGAGAACCCCGTGACGGTTCGTGATTTTAGGCAACTTCTTATTGTTAATTCCCGAATTTGGTTTTTGTGAGCGAAACTAAGATCAATGTTAACGCTATTAATCGTGTTAGCTCTCTATGTAGGATAGAGGGTTGTTTAGGGGTTGGCTTGGAAGGAAAAAATAGGGGTTTGGCGTTGATGTAGAAGGAGGAAACGAGGGCCTCGATCCAGAGTTACTCTAAGTTTTATGTTGACGCGTTGGTTAACCTTGACGATGGTAAGAAGGTTAGATTTACGGGTTTCTATGGTCATTCAGACTCGGTTTTGAGGAAGCAAGCTTGGGACATGTTGAGAAGTATTAAGGGATGTGTTAAGGAGGGTTGGATTGTTGGTGGGGACTTCAATGATATTTTGAATGAGGCCGAGAAGGAGGGTGGGAGGAGAAAGCCCAAGACTTCCATGAGAGAGTTTAATGAGCTTGTTGAGGAGCTTGCGTTGGTTGATATCAAAACTTGGGTGGGCTGGTTCACTTGGAGTAATAATAGAGAGGGCCCTGGTTTGGTGAAGGAGAGGTTGGACAGAGTTATGGTAACGGAAGATGTCATTGAAGATATACCGTTCTTAGAGACTAGAGTGGTGCGTCAATCCAAGTCGGATCACGATGCTATTCTTTTCGACACGGTCGGGGGTAAAACGAGGAGAGGGATCTTTCCATAAACGGTGGTTTAGATATGATATGTGTTGGGCGAAGGATAGGGAGGGCAAAGGAATCATTAATAATATTTGGGCTAAGACGGATAGAAGTTTGATTGATAAGATCAGGAATGTAAAGCTTTTGTTTGGGCCCTGGCAATTTAAACGTCTTAGAGAGTTGAAGAAGAAAATCAGCATCCTCGAAAAGTCTATTAGTCGTTTAATAGATGGCCCGAGCAATACGAGTACGGCGAGGCTTATTAAGGAAGCTAGGGGAAAGTTGGGTTACCTGTTCGATATTGAAGAGAGGTATTGGGCGCAGAGAGCTCGCATTCACTGGCTCAAAGAAGGGGACCGCAATACGCGGTTCTTTCATATGTGTGCTACCAGCCGGAAGAAGAAGAATACCATTGAAAGGCTGAAGGACTCGAATGGGGTATGGCATGAGAATAGCGAAGAGATTTGTGACGTGGCCTGGAACTATTTTAACGATCTCTTTAAGAGTTCTATTAGTGGTGCTAGTAATTTTGACTTACACTTTATTCCTTGTTGTGTTATAGACAGCATGAACAGGGAGTTGGATAAAGAGTTCACGGATGCTGAGATTATGTTGGCCTTTAATCAGATGGACCCTAGGAAGGCCCCTGGCATTGATGGGATCCCTGGTGGCTTCTATAAAGAGCACTGGCAAACCGTAGGGAGGAGGTCTTACATTTCTGCCACGAGACGTTAAGGGATCCTAGGAACATTCAAAAAGTCAATGACACCCTTTTGTGTTGATCCCTAAGATCGAGAATCCTTGCGATATGTCCAACTTCCGGCCGATCAGCCTGTGTAGGGTTATTTACAAGGTCATCTCTAAAACCTTGGCGAATCGACTTAAAGCTATCCTTCTCACTTGCATTAGTAAACATAAAAGTGCTTTTGTGTCGGGTCGTATGATTCATGACAATGTCTTAATTACTCACGAACTTGTCCATTATCTGCGTTGCTCTAAAAACGGCCCTAACAAAGGATGTGTGCTCAAGCTTGACATGAGCAAGGCTTACAATCGTGTAGAGTGGTGTTTTATTGAAAATGTTATGCTTAAGCTTGGCTTCTCGAGGGTTTGGGTTAATAAAATCATGAATTGTGTTAGATCGGTTAACTATAGAGTTAATTACAATTTGAATAGCACTGATGTTATTATTCCCGATAGGGGCCTCCGTCAAGGGGACCCTTTATCTCCTTATCTTTTTCTGTTCTGTATGGATGCCCTCTCTCGTATGTTGTTAGATGCTCAAGCTAAGTCTAGGTTGAAGGGCATTCGTGCTAGTAGAGAGGGGCCTCGTATCAATCATTTATTCTTGACGATGATGCCTTGTTGTTTGTCAGGAATAGGCGGGAAGAGGTGCAGGAATGCATGAAGATCCTTGATATGTTCGAGAGGATGTCGGGGCAGAAGATTAGCTATGACAAATCCATGATGTGTTTCAGCCCTAAGACTCCTATTCCTCATAGAAGGGCGGCGAACGAGATATTCAAAATGAAGGTTGTGGATGAGCTCGATAAATATTTGGGACTCCCGATTCCTATTGGCAAGAAGAAAACGACAGCCTTCAAGAGTATTATGGATCGTACGGCTAAAAGGATTAATAGTTGGTCCAAGCGTTTACTCTCGAGTGCATGGAAGGAAATCTTCATTAAGGCGGTGATATAATCGTTGCCTACTTATGCTTTCTCGATCTTTATGGCTCCCAAATGTGTGATTGATGACATCCAGACTATGATGGGTCGGGTTTGGTGGGGCAGCAAGGAGAAGCACAGGGTGTGGAGTAGATTGGCTTGGGATCGGTTATGTTTTTCGAAGGGAATGGGGGGCCTTAGTTTTCGGGACCTCCATCTCTTTAATGTTGCTCTCTTGAGTAGACAAGTGTGGCGCCTGTTAACGTGTAAAGAGACCCTGTGCTATGAAGTTCTCAGTGCAAAGTACTTTCCGAATGGGGACATATTCCATGCTAAGAATGTGGACAGGCCTTCTTTTACTTGGAAAAGTATATCCAAGGCTGCGGAAAAGCTTAAGGATGGGTTCGGCTGGTGCGTTGGCAATGGAATGAGTGTTGACATTTGGAGGGATTGCTGGGGTGTTGAGGGGCTGTTGGGCTTTTCTATTAGGGTGGATAAAAGGTTGGTGCCGGAAAATCGTGTCGCTGAGTTATTCAATACGGATAGGAGCGGGTGGAATGAGGTCAGGGTTAAAGAGATTTATGGGGAAAGTTTAAAGGACCAGATTTGCAATTTACCCATATCCCATGCAAACCATGCAGACCAAAGGGTGTGGTTTCACGACCCGTGCGGTTTTTTCTCCACCAAGTCTGCGTACTCTTGGATGATCCTAAGGAAATTGGGTTCGGGCCGCACCGCATTTTTTGGAGACTGATTTGGAAGCTCAATACTCTCCCCAAGATTCGTTTGTTTTGTTGGAGAGTGAGTCATGAAATTTTGCCTACTTATGACAAAATCGCAAGCATTAGGAGTGATTTTGATTATTCCTGTCCGCGTTGTGGTCAAGAAAGGGAGAGCCACTTACATGCTTTGAGAGATTGCCCTTTTGCTAGGAGAGTGTTGGAGTACGGGGGTATTGACAATAGGCTGCTCGTTAAGAACTTTACGCATTGCATGGATTGGCTGGAGGAAGGATGCGGCTGTTGGATAGGACGGCTATGGCTGACTTAATCACTGTGTTATGGAATATTTGGAACAGCAGGAATAACAAAGTTTTCCAAGGAGTTGAGGATGACGCAAGGGTTGTTTGGGAGAGAGCTTCTTGCTTGGTCGTGACTTTCGGATCCATAATATGGTGGAGAAACCTATGTTGCGGTCCGGGTAAGATTGCTGTTTGGTCGAAACCTGACGACGGCGTGATGAAGATTAATTTTGATGCTGCGGTCCGTGGTAACGAGGCCTGGTTCGGGCTGATCGCGAGGGATTGTGACGGTTTTGTTTTTAGAGGGCGAATGGGCAAAGTTAGCAGGGTCTTAAATGCCGAATGGGGGGAGTTTAGGGCGCTAGAAGAAAGCGTTAAATTTGCTCGGATGAGGGGGTGGGCGAAGGTGGAGATGGAGACAGATTGTGCTAGCATTGTTAATAGATATAATAAAAAAGCGGTGGATTTGACTGTTATGGGGCAGCATATGCGTGATCTTTTCAAACAAATAGACTCTTTCATTTATTTCAAATTTAAGTGGGTCCCAAGGTCTGTAACAGGGTAGCTGATAAATTGTGTAGACTTTCTTTCAATAATCCCTGTAATGTTGATTTCGATGTTGATTATCCTTTGAATGTTCACAAGTATATTTTAGATGATGCAATAAAATAAGGTGACCTGCTTGGGGTCTTTTCCATAAAAAAAAAAACTAGAATTTATTCAATTTGAATATCAAAATTCGTTATTGGTCAATTTGGTTAAAAAAATTGAACCATCATTGATTAATTTTGACTAGCAACGAATTTCAATCTATGGATGACATCAGTTAAAGCCAGTCAAAATCGGTAATTTTTTAAATTTTATATATTTTATGTTTCAATAAATGTTAAATTTTGTAATTTTCTAAAATTTCAAATAAATTTTAATTTTTTTTATTTTATACATTTTAATGATTCTTTACGTATTTTAAATGTTGAAAGATTCTAAAATCTAAAATAATTTATTTTGATTTTTATAAAATTTCTAAAACCATAAATTCTAAACCTTTATTATAGACTCATATTAAAATAATTAAAGATATTTACTTCAATAATAAATTAGATTTTGTCTATTCATTTTATTACTTGATAAATGTATCTAATATATTGAGTTGTACTATCCACACTCTAAAAGTTTGTTGAATCCACCATTGAAAAATAAAAGCTACATAGGATTGATTAGCCCATTGAATTAGGAGTTTTGAGATGCCAAAATCACGTAAAATTGCGTCCATATACTTCACTTAATTCCCTGTGGATCTATATTATAATGTTGATCTAACATCTACCATTGTGTTTAACTTTTGTGGAACATACAGAAAACTCCTTTTATTTACTAATTCAAATGCTAATCCCAAAGCACTTAAAACCTCCTGCTAACTAAAATTTGATTCTTCAGCAGATATATTCCACCATATTATTTGAAGGCCTTAATCATTCCTTCTTGTAAAATGTGGCCCGAAAAGGGCCAAGTGTTAACAAGATGGGCATTTTGATTAAATGCCTTAGTTATTAGGGCAGAGGATGAAAACCCACAAAAAACATATCAATGTTACTCGTCCAGATTCAAAGATTTACTCAAAATTTGAGAAAGTTTAGAAAAAAAATATTAGGTCTAAAAATTGATTTTAGATAAAAAAATTAAACTCGTTTAAAGTATTAAGTTTATAATATTTTATATTATGTTAATTTATAGAACACATTAAAAAAATAAACATATACTAAATATATAATACTACTCTAATATAAATATTAAAATAATATTAAAGATGACTATATAAAGAATTTTAATAAATAAAAATGTATAAAATTATTAAATATCAAAATAATTTAATTTAATTTTCTAAAAAAATTAAAATGATATGGGTGGTTTTAAAATGGGCCTGTGTTAATCTTTTACAAATCTGAACGAATTTGGGTAAAATTTTAAGCTCAAATTTCAGATTAGGTCGAGCACTTCTAGTTAACCTGCATCCTTTAATGTATTTGTGGTGTATTATATAAAATTTGAGAAGTTAATATTTTTATTGTGGGAAAATATTTGGTAATTTTAGAGTTTTAGACTCAACAAATAAGGTTAAATGGTTGATAAATGTTTTATATAAATATAGTAAAATATTATAAAATAAATATTTAGAAAATGAAAATTTTTTAAAGAATAAAAATACATTGCCGTGTATCAAATAATAATATTAACTTTTGATACATATTGTATTAGTGTTTCATTTATATTGTATTAGTGTTTCATTTTATGTTTTGAATAACTTTTCATGTCTTTGTACTAATACAAAATATATCGCTTCTCTAAATTGAGTATTGAATAAAACCTATCTAAGGACTAGGTTATAAGCTTATCTAAATTGCGTCCACTAGGTAATTAATTACACATTTAGACTTGCATGATCTACAGGCTTTATTAAATGAAAAGCATATACCAAGCCAACAAAACACAAGTTTATTTTTAGTAACTGCCTCTTCAACGAACCCGTCCAATATCCTTTAATAACCTCGCTTTGATCTTCTTTAATTTCGTAACTGTCTCTTTCATATCAAGCCTCTCATCTGGAGCCTCTACTGAACATTCTAGGCCAACTTGCAAAATGGATAAGGCACAATTGTCGGTTGCTGAACGTTTCCTCCCAACACTGCTCTGCAAGTTGGTATCTAAAACTTGATTTAGCGAAGATGATAATGACTCTTCCACCCAACTCCTCAAACTTGTTTCTCCTTCAAACATTTCATTTGTGGGCTTTTTTCTTGTGATAATTTCCATCATAAGAATACCAAAACTATACACATCACCTTTTGTCGAAACAATTCCTGCAGTTCCGTATTCTGTGTATGAATTTAAAAGAATACTATCAATAATAAAAAATCTAAAAAGTTATGCATGAAAATGAATGCTATAAAAAATCGAATTTAATCTATTTGCTTCCTTAAAAGGTGTCATTTAATAGGTTTGGAAATCAAAGCTTAATGCTTATGATCCCTTCTTTTATCCACATGCTACACTGGCATTAATTGTGAAGGAAAAGAAAAAGTTGTAACTAAAAGTATCACCTGGTGCCATGTACCCAATTGTTGCCATGGTCATGGTTTGTATCATTGAGTACTCTTCACATAAGAGTTTTGCGATGCCAAAATCACTCAAATGTGCAACCATATCTTCATCTAATAGAACATTGCTAGGTTTTAAATCGCACTGAACCAAGGGTGTTGCATTACCATGATGGAGATATTCCAATGCAGATGCAACATCTATCATAATGTTCAACCTCTGTAGGATGTCCAGAGAATGATTGTTGGAATACAACCATTTATCAAGACTCCCGTTAGACATAAACTCAAGCACTAAAGCTTTGAAATCAAGATCATTAGAGCAACTACTAATGATTTTGATTAAGTTTCGGTGACGAATGTTGCGAAGAATTTCACATTCAACATCAAAACTCTTAAAAGCTCCTTCTAACTCTAACTTGAATACCTTTACTGCAAATTGCAACCCATCTAAGAGAGTCCCTTGATATACAGAACCATAGCTCCCATTACCAAGCAACCTCCTATCACTGAATCCATTTGTAGCTTGATGAAGCTCGTGGTATGAAATTCGTCTCCACGTTCCTAAAGGTGTCGAGTCTTCTTGAGTTGTCGATCTGTCTTTTCTCTTCCTTGTTCGCAAGATAATGATAATTAAAGCAAGCACCAATATTGCAGAGGCAATTGGCAGTGCTACAAATATTATAAGCTTTGTTCTCACCTTGGAATTTCTAAGAGGTCTAGTTTTGCAACTTGGAACATGAAGTTGAGCTGCACCACACAATGCTTCGTTCCCTTTAAACGACTCGATTGAGTAGTTTCCAAATGATCCTCCTTTAGGAATTTCTCCTTGAAGTCTATTGAAAGAGACATTGAAATATTTGAGATAACGAAGCTTCTCTAAAGACTTGGGAATCTCACCGGAAAGATTATTTCTTGACAAGTCCAGGAACTCCAAACTCAACAAGTCACCAAATGACTCGGGAATAGAACCTGTGATTCTATTGTTGGATAAGGAAAAATGAGTGAGATCTTTAAGATCTGCAACCCCGGTTGGAATATTACTTGAGAATTGATTATTTGACAAATCCATGCTAGTTAAAACCTTCCACTTGCCCATGTCAATTGGTAGTGGACCACTTAGAGAATTTTAAGACAAGTTCAAGATGAGCAGATCGTTAAGCCCTATCCAGCTTGAAGGTATTGAGGAAGAAAACATATTGGAGCTTAGAAATAGTTTCCTTAAAGAAATGAGATTACCCAAGCAAGCAGGTATTGGTCCAGACAATGTGTTATTCGTCAAAAACAAGAAAGCCAACTTGTTTAGATGACATAATTCAAATGGAATGGATCCTTCTAACTTGTTGTTTTCAAGAGAAAGACTTTGCAGCTCTTTCAATCCTCCAATTGTAGTAGGTATAGTTCCAGTCAATTTACTGTCGAATAGTAAGATGGATATTAAGCGGCTTAAGTTGCCAATTTCACTCGGGATGCTACCGCTGATGTTGCAAAAAGAAGCATCGAACCGCAAAAGAGAACGTGAGAAATTCCCTACTAAACCTGGAAGTTGACCACTAAGCAATTGGTTTTCACCGAAAATCAGGTATTCCAAGCCTCTACAGTTGGTCAAAGAAGAAAGAAAGCTCAATTCTAAGGAAGTAAAATTATTATCCTGCAAGTCAAGAACCTTTAAATTTCTTAGATTTCCCAAATTGTCAGGAATTGGCCCTGAAAAGAAATTTTGTGATACGTCAAGTTGAATAAGCTGAGAGGCATTGCAAATAGACTTTGGGAATGAACCATGGAGTTGATTCCTCCAAGATACAAACTTTCCAAGTTTGGAAGCCAAAGGCCCATGTCTGACGGAAGATGTCCAGAAAGATGATTTAACTCCAAAGAAATGGTCGACAATGTGGAATTAAATATTGCAGGAGGAATAGAACCAACAATATTGTTAAATCCCAAATTCAAGAGTTCTAGATGCTTTAGGTTACCAATCTGATGTGGTATTATACCTGCCATAAATTTATCAAACAAATACATTAAACAAATATGAGAATATAAAAGGGTTTATATTTCATTCACAAGTAAGCTTTTAGTGAACTAAAATATTCTAAGACATATTTTATATATATTTTAAAACTAAAATCACGTATAAAATATACTGTAGTGGCATCAAATATAAACCTGAAATAATGAAAACATATATATAAACCCAATATATTTTTTAAGAATAATAAAATATTCAAGTAATTAATTTTAGGCTTTATTCATGATTTCACCCTAAACTATATATGTTTTTCACTTTGGTACTTCAAAGTTTTTGTTTCATTTTGATACTTCAAAGTTTTTGTCTCATTTTGATACTCAAGCTATTGCTCTCCTATGGTTTTCTGTCCAAAAAGTTATTAGTGTTAAAAAAAAATAGTACATCTAACCAATCGAACACACCACATGTCCAACATTATTAACAAATGATGTGATCATTGAACAAACCAATATTCATGTTCAATTGAACCTTGACAATTATTTGTTTAAATTTATTCTCGACATGATTCAGAATATTTTAAAATTTATAGAAGTTATCAAATTTTTAAAATTAATAAAAATAACTAAAAAGTAAATCCATAATGAATTTGGGCAAATGAGCGTCTAAGTTTATTGAAATCTAGACAACCAAGTGTCTACATTCATTTTGCATGTGATTGAGACTAATATAAAAATCATAAAAAGTTGTAAAAATTTAAAATTGTAATACTAATAAATTATTAAATTCTATAAAATGTATTAATAATTATTAAAATGATAAAAATTATGAAATCATAAGAAATTATCGTTTACTATATAAAATTATAAAATCGTACATGCATAAATAAAAGCGGTATATTTCTATTTGTTTCACTCGTAATTTACATGATTAATTTACCGATAATAATTGCATGTAATAAACTTAATCTGGACAACTCAAATTGACAAATCGAATATCGGATAGCTCAACAAAATAAATCTAGAGTAAAATCTAAGTTGAAATCTCAAAAATTCCAAATCATGTCAAGAATGAATCTAATCAAATGTTTTTTCTAGATTCAATTGAATTAGAGGGTCAATTTGTTGAACTTCATTTTAGTCGTGAATATTGACTAATGTCCGACCAATGGTCACGCCATCGGTCAATGTTTGAAATGTGATACGTTTTCATTGGTTAAGTGTGCTACCTCTTTTAACACCGTTAATTTTTTGGACTAAAAATATAATAGAGGTATAATTTAGGTATTAAAATGGGATATAAAATTTATGTACCAAAATGAAAATTGAGTAAAATTTACGGACAAAATTATGAACAAAGCCTTAATTTGAAACTAAAATGTTTAACTTTAAAGTTGAAAGAAATTCAAAATATAGAAAAATGATAAATTAATTCATAAAGAATAATCCGGCCAAAACAATATCATAAACAACTTTCATTAGTTTATTTAAAAATAAAAATATATAGTTGTTTCTTTTATAGGGTTCAATAAAATTAAGATTTTTATTTTAAGAAAATAAAATTAATGCAATCATAACTTTTTGTTATCTAGGGCAGTGGCAAGACATATTACAATTTTAAAGATAAACTTCAAATTTAAATTTTGAAGAAAACAGTGTTAGAAATAAAAAATTATGAACCCTAAAAAATTAATTTTATAAATAGTAAAGCAGACTTAGACAATCTTGATTAAAAAATTACTATTTCTAGTGATTATGAACTTATCAAAATACATAATACTAAATTTATCTATAATCTATAATATATATATATATATCAATCCTCCCAAAACACACAAAGCGGCCGCCTTTGCATACGTTGAAAGGGTTACTTTTAAAGGGACACGGACGGAGCGTCGACCTCGTAATCTAAAAGCGATGAATACTTGGTGAGGAAGTTAAGTGCGGATTCTAAGCCTCAAGAACCTTTTAAGGGAATTCGACAACCTTTAGCTAGATGGATTTTTAGTGGCTCATGGATGGGATGTGAAAGAAAATAAATATAAGAGAGTGGAGAAAAGAATTTTTATTGAAATAAATATAGAAAGCACAAAAGGCTACAGGGAGAGAGTTTTCAGAAAAAGAATGAACACCCCAAATGAGTTACTCAATCCCCTATTTATAGTGTTTAAGGTAGATAGTCTAATTCTAATCAAACACCCAAAGATAATTACAATTTAATTAAAGATAAATAGAGATAAATAAAGAAATTAAATAATCCTAGATAATTATCCTAATATTAATTATCCTAATATAATTTAAAATAGAATTTGATAAAGCAAAGCCTCTTCTTTTTGCATTTCAGTCCCTCTGCCCTCCATGTCTGCACTTTTGGCACAATCTTTTCCCTTTGTTGCACATTGGTCCATTTTTTCTTTAATTTCACGATTTTGGCCCTCAATTTTGCATTAGTCTCCAATTTAGTCCCTACGAGATAAAAGTTCATAAATAGCCCAAATTAGTAGAGTCACATTCGAAATTAATATACAATTAGCACATAAAAACATGTCGTTCTAAAGTGTTATCAACATAATACTAAATTTATCTATAATCTATAATATATATATACATATATATATATATACATATTTATGAATTTAGGAAAACTTTTGAATAGATCAAAATTATAAATTTAAAAATAAAAGTTGGGATAATCAACACACATTTAAAAATATCATAATTTATTTTACATTTTTTGTTAAAAAGTTATGCTAATTTTAAAATAGAGTTTTTACTTAACTAAAACTCTAAACATTTAAATATATAGGAAAATAAAGTTGTGATAACTATAATTTAAATTACAATTATTAGTTTAAAAATTGATGTAAAAGAAAAAGTTGTGCTAATTTTATTGATGTAAAATAAAGTTATTACTTGAATAGAATTATAAGCATCTTAATTATCACTTAATTAATATATAAGGGTTAATTATGTTAATCACGTATTGTTCGAATAATGTTACTATGCATTAATTACATAAAGTCAAACTATATTGTACATTGAATATGTTAAAATATTTTAATTATAATTTAGAAATTTTCTATCTTAATATTTGAATTAATAAATTAATATATTTTAATTATATTCAATAATTTAAATAAAAATATTATTTTAATGCAATTAAAATATAATATTTAAAAAATTGTTTAAATGTTAAATGTATAAAATCACATACTACGCATGTAAGAAGCTAATATTATTTAAAAAGTTCTAAATTGAAAATAATAATTTAATTGTAAACTACGTTTTACTCATTCACCTGTTAAGTTATTGTCAGCAATATCAAGCACCATAAGAAGAATTAGATTCACAATTTGTTCTGAAATTTCACCTGCAATGATAAAATTCACACAAATCAGAATCATCCCACTAAGAAAAAAGTTTGCAATAAATTGAATAAAGCAGCACTAACAAGATATTCCCCATCCTATTAGGTGTCATATTGCACACTTTATTACTATAGGAATAGAGGCTCGGAATAGAAATTTGAGAGGGATAAGAAAATATCTCTTAACAATTTTCTTTGAGTTTTTCCCATTTTCTGAATCAGATTTTTTTAAATTTATTAATTTATTTTCAAATTGTATTTAAAAACTAGTTTATGTTTCAAGTCTCAACAAATTTATTTTTACAGTTCATTCAAACTGATGGTATTAACGTAATCCCCCCTCCCCCGGGAAGACGGCCTTTAAAATAAAATAATAACAAAATGAACACTTTAGTGGCTTAAAAAATTTAGTATACATCACATCACCTTCAAAGTGGTTCCGACCAATAAAGAGGATTCGAAGCATACTCAAATTCCCAATTTCTACCGGTAGGCTTCCCCCCAGTTGATTAAATGATAACGATAAAATTTCTAACTCTTTGCACTTGCATAAACTAGCTAGAATTTTACCAGAAAGCATGTTATCACTAAGGCTCAGCTTTTTCAAATTCGGAAGATGATCAAACATATCACTTGGAAAATGGCCAGTGAGATTATTGAAGGTGAAATCTATGAGTTCTAGGGAAAGAATATCGTGCGAAACAGAGGGTATGGAACCAAAGAGATAATTGTTTCTTAGATTTATTTTCTGCAACGAAGATGGAGGAGGGTATTGAACCTGACAGCTGGTTTTGGAACAAGTACAACATCTCTAGCTTTGACAAGTTACCTAAAGAGAATGGAATAACACCCTTGAAGTTGTTATGAGTCAGAAACAACCTTTGAAGTTCAGGTAATGATCCCAACCATGATGGGATTTCTCCACTAAAGTTGTTGTTACGAAAGTTTATATGCTTCAACCGTCGCAAATTGGATAATTGGACAGGTAATTCACCGTCAAAGCTATTATCTGAAATGGAAAGAAGAGAAAGGAATGATAAATTTCCTAAGTGGGGAGGAAGAGTTCCTACGAGACCCAACCCAGTAATGTTTAGACCTACGACTCTGCGGTGCTTGGATCCACAACTGACACCAAACCAATTGCAAACATGGGTAGAAGCTGACCAGTTAGTTGTCAACACATTTTCGGGGTCGTGAATAACATGTTCTTTTAATGCAAGAAGAGCCAATTGGTCGGTAACTATGGTGGTTAATTTCATAGAGAAAGTAGCCATAATAAAAAAAATGGAAGATGATAAGAAGAGCTAAGTTGAGGAAAGGTTTCCCCATTAAAGTTTTGGTGTTGAGTTAATGAGAAGAAGTTTGTCAAGCTACCAAGAAAGGCACAACCGAGATAGCTAGATAATCCATTCTTTATATACACTAGAATGGACCCACGCATTGCAGTGGAAGTCCCTTGTTAATTGAATGTTCACACTATCTATTGATTGTTAATAGTATGATCACACTAAATTTATAAATACTAGTATAGTTTATTCACATTGATTATATATTTTAACTTTCCATATGTTTTGTGAATTTAGAATTTAGTTTCTTTATTTTTTAAAATAATTTAATTTATCTACTTTTTCGATTTAAAATTTATTTTTAAATTATATATAACAAAAATATTTTAATCAAAAAGTTAATATTATTAACTATTTTGACTAATTAATTTATAAAATATAGATACAAAATTCTATTAAAAATTAAAGTATAAAGATTATATCTCAAATTTAAAAGGAAACCAAAACTAAAATTTAATTATTTTTTATAATATAAAGAAAAAGAAGAAAACATGATGATGCATTCATGTGTCCATAAAGGACGCGCTTTAGACATTCATTTTATATTAAAATGATTATTTATTTGTATCAAATTATAGAATAATAATTTGAAAGTTAAAACATGTTTATAGAATAATAATTTGAAAGTTAAAACATGTTTTAAGTCCTTATACTTTGTACATTTTAAATTTAATCTTATTTTTATTTTCAAGCATTTAGTCTCACTATTTTTCAAATTTATAACAATTAATTTTTTTATTAAATTCTTTAGTGTGACATTTTAAACTAAAACAAGCAATTGATAGTTATGAAACAATAAAAATAATGTCTAAAAGTTTTCCAATTCTAAATAAGGCAAGTACATCTTTATCAAAGTGCTTGGCGAAGTGGCCACTTCCACTTACACTTTGGCAGCCACTTCAAAAACACTTGCCTCAACTATAAAACATTTACCATGATTGATCAAGTTTTTCATATTTAAAGCAAGAATTCATCTTCACAAAACAATTTTTAATCCAAATTACCTACCCAAATCTCATTAAATCAATTATCCTTAATATAATGATACAAAAGATCATAAAACCAGTCTACATCTTTTTAGATTGCATATCTTAGTATATAAGGTGAGTAGATTATATACAAATCCTTGGAAAGTAATCTTACTTGATCCAATCTCTTCCTCACTAATAAACACGAAATTAATTGTATAATATCCTCAAAAGATGCAAGCAAATAATAAAAAAATTTATCAAACATGCCAATAAATAAAGCAATTTCTACTAGAATGATCACTTTCACTAAAACATACACAATCACTTTAAAATTTATCTTTCACAAAGATCAAAGTTGTAATTAGTTGAATAACAATAAGATTTACATGCACTTAAATGTAACAGTCTAGTTGACTTGAGAGAAACTTAAATATTGGACTAAAATTTAAATCTATAAGCAATAGTACAACATACATAGCTATATCACATTTCCTATCCAAGAATAAATGAGATGGGTCCTGTTTGGAAACGGATCCGTTCATTAACTTTCATTACGTTTTGCCCATTTCTTAATTCAAAAATGGCTGCTCAAACTCTCCACAAGTACTCGTCTTACCCATTTATTGATATGGGTGCTGCCAACTACACTTTGTCCTACAATTTGAAGTCTTTCACGTTCTTGTATATAAAGATTATTTTATAATAATTATATATTTTTTATACGTTTTAATTCATCCTATGGGATTAAATATTAAGAGAAAAGAATAATGTGTTTGTCCTACAATCTGAAGTCGTTTCCATGAATCTTCTTCTTACCCCTTGTTTTGGTCCGGGCCAGGCGACTAGACTTTATTGTGCAATCTTAAGTCTTTCAACTGTGGTCCCCTCAACGTACATATCAACAAATATAAAAGAAGCCTAATATGCATGTTAAAAGGTTGATTTTCTATAATCTATAATACATATATACAATTATGGGTTAAACTACTTTTTGAACTAATTAATATTATCTTTTTTATTATATTATTGAATTTGGAACTATTGATATTTTGATTTATCATAAGAATTTTCTTTTTACTATTATATTTGATTAAATAAATTTACATGATAAGAAATTTTATCATACTTATAAATAAAAATTATGATTTTATTAAAGCACTTTTATTAAATGAATTTATATAATAAATAAATTGTTGGATTTTATATTGAATAAATTTATATTTAAATCATTAAGTTTTCATTAATACAAAAAATATTTATTTATATCTAATACTTCATATTTTACATTTTATAAAATATAATCGAATGTAATATATTATATATGAAGCTATTATGGTCAATTTATTAATTTTTAAATAAGAAAATAATAAATAAATAAAATTAAACAGTGTAGAAAGTTATTGAAGCCTCTACATCATGAGACTTCAAGTAGATTAGCATTGTAGAAAGTTTCAAGTATCGATCATTCTTGATGGATCAAAATAAGCTCAAATTACTCATAAGAACAACTTAGGTTAGTAATGCGTGCCTTAATCATGAGCTTTTGTATGCGTGTTGTCACAATTGCACCTCCATAACGAAAATCTATAGATTGGTTCGACTCATTAATTAACACAATGACTAAATTTAACTCTTTTTTGCAATTTACTCAAAAGAAATCTGATTTATATTATAAAACAATCTGATTTAAGTCTACAAATTTTGAAGTATGGGTTATCCACACAAGCCGAAAGACCTACTTAAAATATGAGAAGATTCGGCCGAGTAGAAAAAGCTTGAAAAATAGACTCGGGCAAAGTGTAGGCCCGCTTTTATTATTCTGGCCAAGACGTGGGCAAAATTTGTAAGGCCTTGCCCGGCCTGGCCCAGCTGAATATCTATATATATTTTTATAGTTAAGAATTTTTAATATATAATTTAACTTCAATCCAAATCCAAATATTATTTACTCCAAAGTCCAAATCCATCATTAATAAATAAAACTCAAACACAAGCCCAATTCCAAACCTAGACTAACCCATTGTTCTTTGTATAGGCTGTTGCATGATCTGCTACAATCCTCGGTTAATGCAGTTTGGAAGGCATGATTTTAGTGAAGTGTCAAGGTCTTTGTAAGTTTGTATTGCTCAAAACTTCAAACAGAAGTTGGTACAATTGCTCAAAATTTATATTTTATCATATTAAAATATCATTTATTATTATATTTAAAATTTTAAAATATCTTTTATATCATTAAGTTTTACAAATAATCTATATTAGTTACTTAAAATGTATTTAAATTTTATATGTATCATATATTAAATTATTTAAATATTACTTTCCACTATCATATCTAAAAAGAACATTTTAACCTTCAACCCATTTCCTTCTGTAGAGCCATGGCGGTCGGCGCAGAGCTACGGTCGCCATGACCACCCGAGGGGAAATGGAATTGCTGCATGCTGGTAGCGTGGCAGTCCACGGTGCAATAAGCATCTGGTCTTTGCAAACCCATGCGCTTACCGCTGTGTGGCGTGTCATGCTAGCGTCGGTAGTAGCCTGCCATTTCCTTCTATAGAGCCATGGCGGTCGCCGTAGAGCGACGATCGCCATGACCCCCCGGGGGGAAATGGAAGTGCTGCATGTCGGTAGCGTGGCAGTCCACAGTGCAATAAGCATCTGGTCTTTGCAAACTCATGCGCTTACCGCTGAGTGGCGTGTCATGCTAGCGCCGGCAGTAGCCTGCCATTTCCTTCTGTAGAGCCATGGCGGTCGCCGCAGAGCGACGGTAACTTTTTATCGTAATGTCAAATACTTAAAATTAATAAGTATACTTTTTTACAACACTTTTCACAAATACTTCTCAACTACAACAGGACAAGCCGTTAATCAAACATATTAGTTCGTAAAAGAAACTCTTCGTAAATTTGAACAGTGCACTACATTATATCAAAACATTTTTCTGATTGTAATAACATTTTCATATACTTTCCATTACAAAGAATCTTAAGTCAGAAAGAATATGAAAGCATGGCATCATTCAAATGTGCTCTCAAGAATTGTTATTGAGGAGCATACTTGATGAAGAATGATCTCGAGCCTCATCCGGTATAGACATTGAAGAATCAGTCCAAGGTCCATCCATCACTGTGCTTCTTGGAGCCTGGCTGTCATGTGAAAACGTCGAGACATTCGTTTGGCTGTCATGTGATAGCATCTCGAAGGCTTTAAACCTTGCATCTTGATCCGCATCCTTTCGTTTGATTAACGGAGCTTGGACGGGAGCCTTGCCTTCTATCATACTGACTACAGAAGACATTAATGGCCTTAGAGTTGGTGATGGATTGGTGCATAAAAGAGCCAGGTTAAGCATCCTTAGTGCCTCTTCTTTCGAGTACTTAGAACCGAGACAAGGATCAACAAGCTCTAAAAGGTTCCCTTGTTCTTGCTGGACATAGGCCTAAAAAATCATATTGGTTTGGATTGAAGTTAGCTCAATGATATGCAGTATGATTGAGGAAAGAAAAAGTTGATAAATAAAGCTTTAATTACCCAATCAAGGAGAAAAACAAACTCCTCCTTTGGCTTGTAATTTGTGTTGCTCTTCCCACTCATAATCTCCAAAAGAACAACACCAAAGCTATAAACATCGGCTTTATCGGTCAAGTAACCCCTCATTGCATATTCAGGTGCCATGTAACCTCTGACAAAAAGACATAGAAAATACATGAAATTTGATGTACTATGTGTAAATTACATCATGCTAATACTATGATATTGCTTAGCCATTGGTGAATTCCTTAATGCAGGAAGGCAGAGAGAAACGAGACTTACATTGTTCCAGCTATTCTTGTGCTGATATGAGTGTTCTCTTCTTCATCAAGCTTGGCTAATCCGAAGTCAGAAATCTTAGCATTTAGATCCTTATCGAGCAGCACATTTGTCGCCTTTATATCTCTGTGAACAATTTTGAGTCTTGACTCCTCGTGAAGATAAGCTAGGCCTCTTGCTATTCCCAAGCATATTTTCTTTCTCGTAGACCAATCCAAGTTAAGACGTTGTTCATCACGACCTAAAACAAAATGGAGAGATTGTTAGTCATAATTATCAAACTAGAAAGAGTGATAGCTGTTATCTGAGATGTTAGTGAAGACATTACCAAAAAGGGCACGAGCAAGACAGTTGTTTTCCAAGTACTCATAAATTAGCAACAATTGATTTCCTTCAATACAACAGCCATAAAGCTTCACAAGATTAGGGTGTTGCAATCCAGAAATCATCCCTATCTCAGTCACAAATTCACGATTTCCCTGCTTTGACTTAGAAGATAGTTGCTTAACTGCAACTACTCTACCATCTGGCAGTACACCCTACAATCAAGCAGTGAATTTTCAGAAAAAAGTTCAAACATTAATCCTTCTCGGTTATCCCATTTTACCACTAAGATTGGATGTATGCTACAAACCGAATATATATTAGAGAAGTCCACTAATTTTGATTATCTAATTAAGGCTCAGGGTGTGATTTTATTTCAGTTGATTTATTTCTTTTCTAGAATAGGTTTGCTATTTATGTAATAAGACTAGTCGTAAGGTTTCAGTCTCCCTTTGATGAGCTGAACTATTAATCACAATAATTCGTAACAATGTATCATAATTTAGACATTTCATCTTATATGGAATATTATAGCCATTAGGCTTCCAATCTTAGACTAAAATGATAACAATCATTACCTTGTAAACTGGTCCAAATCCTCCTTCGCCGATCTTATTTGCAGAATCAAAATTATTTGTTGCAGCCTTTATTTGTCTTAAACTGAAATAGCCAGTCTGAAGTTCTAGACCATGAAGTTCTGCAATATGAACAGATCAAAAGATTTAGCCATCATAGAGAAACAGAAACAATAACAGATTCCACTCTTCTTTTATGGTCCTAAGAAAGTAACAATATGAAAAAATCTGAAAGTAATTATTATGCAAATATTTCAAGTAATTCTATAGTCTTACCACTGTTTTCATCGTGTTTGCCCCCCAAGTAACCCATCAGTCGGAGGATGATCAAGAGCAAGATGAGAATCACACATGAACCGATCACAATACCAGCAATAGCTCCAGCGGATAACCCATTCCCAGTGTCAACCGGGAAGTCTAAAAGAACAAGACAGGAGTCAATAAAATGGGAGGTTAAAAGACTAGCAATAAACTGGTTTCTGAGATGTTATGTACTTACTAGGAGTTATTGTAATAGCAGATATCAATGGCCCATAAACTCCTCTGTCAGGAATGGCAGTAGTTCCTTTCCCTCTCCAGAATAAGTGAATCTCCAACGTACTTCCATTTACATCAACATCAAATTCCCTGACAATGCCCCTACCAACACCACCAGCTTCCTCCATGATGTTGAAATCCTCCAAAACTATTCGACCCTTTATGAATAATCAAGTTGACTTTCAGAGGCTATAATCATATGTTCACATATCTTGAAAAGAAACGAAAGACTTGGAAAAATGGTCCATGAACATAGCTAATGTATACTTACTTGAATTGATACGTCAAAAAATCGCCTTCCATGACTCTCAAACGTCTTATTATCAGAATACATAATTTCAGCAAAGTGAAGCTTCACGTGATAATTGCCTCGTAGCAAACATAGGCCATAGTACTTAAGTGATTGAGGTGCAAGGCGTGCAGAATTGTAGAAGGCTGGACCAGACAGAGCAGATGAAGCTTTTGCAGTGTAATGAGCAGAAGCTTTACCCAAATAAACCCCTGTACTACTATAAGCCCATTTATTTGCTGAATTAAAAAAGTTTGATGGACCAATGGTGCTTAAGTCCTCTTCATAGTCATTTCCATCAACGTTTATATGCTCTCCTCCGCAATTAATAAATAAGGAATGATCTGCAACCGAAAAAAAACAAGGTTATATCGGATAACTTTCTGATGAAAAAACAAGAAGATTGAATTTAAGTATAAGAAAGAAGCAATTATACTTACGGTTTGGATTTCTTGGACATGGAAGGTCCTTCCTTAAGCACCATGGAACTCTACAAATTATATTTTTTGTCAGCACCAGTTATTTTTCTTGGTTCAACTAGAACAATTGAAAGGAGAAAAGAAAAAAGTAATAGAAAGCAATAAAACTTACGAGTTGCTATCAGCTGAGGATGACGAACTGGATACTAAGTTCCTGTTAAGTAATAACGGAATAATTATAGAGAATATAGCAGATGTATATATTAAACTTAAATGAACGTGAAACTGTATGAAAAATATCAAGAGACCTACACTTTTGCTTGTTGGCAACTTGTTTGAGATGAAGAAGTAAAATTGTTGTATGACAAATCTCTGCAATGATTTTTTTTTTCCAAAGAAACCGTATATTCTAAAACTGTCAATACAGACAATCAACATTCTCAACATAAGAAAGAAAAAGTTTTAGCTGGGAAATGGACTGACATGTTCTCATCGCTTTCTAATATCCAATCAGGCACGGGTCCAGTCAATGAGTTGTTAGTCAGAAACCTAAATCATGAAAAATCAACAACTCACTTTCAGTCCTACATGAAGCAAAACGGTAACCAACATGGCCTACTGAAAATCAGCTTTTCAATATTCCAATGTTAACAATTTTTGTTTATTGACTTACAAGTAATCCAACTTTGTCAAACTGCGAAGTTCCTGAGGAATCTGTCCAGTTAAGCGGTTGAAGCTTAGGTCCCTATGATCCAAGTCATGTCAGCATACATCAGAAAAAGAAAATTAACGGTGAAGAATTGAGAATAAGAGCTTGAAATAATTGTGACGTTGTAATCAATTTGGTTTTCAACATAATCTTCTCAAGCATCTTCAAAAGAACTCCCTCGAGTATGAAACTTACAGAGTTTTTAATGATTTCATTTCCCCTATATAGGGAGGGATTGAACCAGTAAGCAAGCAATTCCGAAGTACCCTGAGTCACAAAGTTAAAACAAATCCTCTGATGAGCTAAAAAAACAGAAAAAATGAATCAGATGGAAAGTATTCCTTACACTAAACTCACAATTCTTCCATATCTTTCATTGCCTCCAAATTTGGAACAGCTGAACTCCTCCCACTCAAATCAGTTATCCTCCTGAAATGATGAGATATAAGAAAATTAATCGCCTGTTGTCATGGATGTTGTTGCCAGACAGGAAGAGAACTAAGCATATAAGGATTAACTGATTAAGGACAAAAGACTCACAAATCAGTTAAGTTTTTTAACTCGGAAATGGTTGAAGGAATTGGTCCTTCCATTGATGTGCCTTGCATGTCCCTGCAATAAGATTTGAAACTTGTTAAATAACTACAAAATGATTAAAAGAAGAGAAAAATAAAAATAGGGAACCATTTTAAATGAGATTCTCAAACTAAATGATTGGTACTCACAATCTTGTAAGTTTAGTCCAATTCCCTATGAAATCAGGTATCTTCCCAGACAGACTACTTCCATCTATTCGGCTGCAAAACACATTTCAGAAAGGTCAGGAGTTAGCCTAAAATTTTGATGAATTTTCAGATATCCACATTACATATTAACACTTACAAATCAGTTAAGTTCTTCAAATTGCCGAATGATTCAGGTATTGTTCCTGTGAAATTGTTCGAAGAAAGAAGACTGCAGGTGCAGAAAAGTAGTCAGTTACAATTCAAATAAACAAGAACACATATCATGGAAAAGTGGCCATTTAAGCATCCGTTCAGACACCTTAAGCTCTAAGTTTTGAGGCTAGAAAATAACTTACAGTCTACTCAAGCGGTTCAAATTTCCTAGGTTAGACGGTAGAGATCCACTAAACAGATTATCTTCCAAAACCCTGAAAATGCAATTCAATTATGAATCAACATGCTATAACAAAATTCTTTATTCAAACAGACAGATTTATAAATCATGACTTACAGCCCTTCAAGTGTAGGAATATCACCAATTTCCCTAGGAATTGGACCGCTAAGACGGTTCCCCAAAAGTGATCTGAAAAAAGTTACAAAAGATCAAACAGTTATACAACTTCATCGATGGCTAAATGATCAAATGACACTAGCAAAGCACCAAACTCATAAAAAAAAGGACTTACAAACTGGTGAGAGGAAGCTGAGACAAACTCGACGGAAGTGATCCGTTAAGATAGTTGCGAGTAAGATCACTGTTCAACAAAGGAAACTCAGCTAAGTACTTTCTAATCACATACAATGAACTAAAGTCTAATGAAGGATCGAACAGAGAATTGAATTACTGAACCTATAATGTTTATGTCAACTGAACTTACATTACTTCCAGATGAGTAAGATTTCCAAGTTCAGGTGGTAGAATTCCAGTCAAATTGTGACCCTTTATCAATCTGTTACACAAAATGAATAAATATTGAAAAGGAAATATATAATTACAGTCATTGGAAGTCTTACTAAGAGTTAACTAGTATCAAATTGAGTAAAATTATTGTAAATGTGTAAGTAAATTAATGGTTAAGAAAAAGAAAAAAGAGATCATACATTTGAGTGACATGGCATATAGTGTTGTTTCCATCTGAACAATTACATACAATATGGCTTTCAACAAGATCGGTAGTGGTATAATTCCATGAACTATCAGTGCAAAGGGCTCGATCAATGGTACTAGCATTTGAATGCTGCATCTTTGAAAATACCGTTTGAAGAGTTTGCACTGTTGTGGACAAAGCAGAAAATTAATCAGTAAATACACAAATAGAATAATAGGGCCAAGTTCATTTAATATAAGTAATAATGATAAGTTTAAACAGGAGGTAAATAATATTGAATTCAAAGTTTCATTAATGTGGTATTTAATGCACACACGATCAACTTTTTATCGAACTTTTCATATATTTGAATGATAAAAAGGTTGAAGCCATAACAGGTTTGACCCACAAATATAAAATAGTCAGATTTGACCATTGCAGTAATAGTAGCCATGGTCAAACTCAGGGTGCTGCTTTTTCACCTTGTAATTGTCAAACATGTTCAGGTTTCAATAATAAATGTATTATCAAAAGATGAGTCCAGCTCAACCTTTCAACCCCCAAAAAAACAATTCACAAAACAAATATAAAGAAATTTATAATTCCCATCTAAATCCAAAAGCACACAATTTTTAACCTATGCTTCATATGCAACAAAAACATGGCCAACCTGCTGCCAGCTATTTATGACTGTATTAAGAACTTAGCATGGGCAGAGTGGTTAGCCCCATTCAAGCAATAATAGCTATATGACAAAGAACACTGCAAAATCAAATACCTATTAAGTATTCAAAATTCATATACTACTATTGTACTGATTGCTGAGATAAGGTTGACAAGTGATTGGTTGAAGATATGCATTTCAAGAAAGTCTGAAAGCTTTTTTTTTAAATATCTCACATTTTGACCAAATCAACATAGACAGTAATACAAGCCATAGGGAAAAGTTCCAAATCTAGGCCTTAAGAGTGGGGTCATCTACCATGCCAAATAAATGCATGAAGTTGGCTTATAGATCAAAGTAGAGTTAGAACTTTGAATCACAATCTTTTTTCCAGTATTAACAAACCTCTTTGAAAGTGAACTACCCTTTTTTTTAATTGACAATTATGTAATCCTCGATGCAATGAAAGCAACATATTTAGAATCATATATATAACAAAAAAGAAAAAAAAAACATGGAGAGAGCCAGTTGAATTGATAGTCCAAGAAAATAAGCAATTCTACTAATAAACAATATCAATAATTATGATAATTATTTGTTTGATTGCCGAGAAAATGTTATGGTTTAAATAAATCTTTAGAATTTTGCTTCAACTAGAAACAATAACATAAAAAATGTGGATAAGGATAAAGCATTGTGTTTTTGACATTCTTCCAGTTTCCCAGTAACCAAACAGAACAGAGGCAATACCTTAAAACAGAAAATGCATCAATATGAGAAAAGTAAAAAAGAGTGAAACTAATTTGAAGCACTGTTTTTTCTAAAAAAAAAGTTGGGATTTTAGGTGGAAAGAACATAGTAGCAAAAGAAATTAAAAACAAAGTCCCCAACTTTGATGAACTCTTTTTAACTCTTCCAAGAGTTTCTTCTTCTTTATGTTACCCCTGTTTACCCATCAACCAACCAAAACTTCAAACTAAATTATATAGAGGAAGAGAATAAAATATTAAGTACCAAAATTTTAATCCCACCTGTTTTCTTTGGTTGAAATTCCCAGAAACCAGAAGCATGAAACTAAACAAGCACTATACAAAGCATGACATCTAACATAATAAGAAACGTGGTACCCCAGGAACTAGAAACATGATGAGAAACTAAAGGTGTCTTTTTCTCTCAAAATCCTCCGTGACCAAATAGAGCAAGATCATTCAAAAAGGAACAATATCCAAATCCTTAAATTTTCTTTTCATGTCTTTTCCCCTCGAATTCTCAGGAACCAAACAGAGTAACAGTAACTTTGACAATTAAAACAAAAGGAGAAACACCAAAAGAAAAAACTTATAGGGAGTTTTAAAAGAAGTTGGTGGGTTATTTGCATACCTTCAGATTCAGGCAACAGTTGAGCATTTGATCCAAACTCAGTGAAGCAATTCAAAGCCAAAAACCCCAGAAAAAGAACAGAAACCACCTTCACAATAGAAAAAACAAACCCCATTTCCCCTCTTCTTCAACCTCCCAAAATTTTCTCTTCTTTCACTTTAACTTTAAAACCAAAAGATTTACAACAAACCCTTTAAAACAGCAAAGCAAAACTCAATGTTTCTATGCTCTTCGTTGAACTATGCCAAGGGAGTCAAAATGGTTATGGTGATAATAAGGAGGACGTTATTAATTTTATTGAAAGAAAAGCAAACGTGGGAAAAAGGAACATGAGTTGTTTATGTCGAAATTTTTCGTTGTTTTAATGCAAAAGATGAGAAAAAAAAATTACAAAGTTGATTGTAAAAGAATAGAATGACCAAGAAATAATAATGGTAGGGGGGTGTTAGAATCGAAGCCGCCAGATAGGGCCTTCTATATCAACGGGCGCTGTCACACGCTTTGCTTTTATGGTGCCCGCCCCTAATTTTTTATAGATTACACTTTATACAGTAGATAAAAATCTATATATTATATGATCAAAAAAATCTAAATATTATATAGTATTTTTTTAATGTTAGAAGTATAATATATGTTTGCTCATCAGATAGTAACTTTTCAAATAAATACAAAATAGAATCAAACAATTACAAGTATAAACAGATTAAAAATTAGTATAATTCACATTGAAATAGATTAAAACCAACATATGATGACCGCACATAGTGAAATTCAAAAATCAACATATATAATTGCACATGATAGATTTCAAATTTAGATACTCAAGATCCAAGATCTTTACTTTTGCTAACAGAATCAAGGCCTTATGAGCTATATATTATATAATTGTATGTAAACTTGATCATGGATCGAGCGGTTTGTTTAAGCCTAAAAGTTTACTAGATAAGTGAGAAGATTTGAGTAAAAATATATTCTAGAAAAATGGGATTAGACAAAAATAAGACTTGATTTCTAAACGGCTAGACCTCGAGTAGAAGTTTTTCGGCTTGGCTCAACCCGAATCACATGCCTATACTTTTTTTTTTGTATTTTCAATTTGTTAACCCTATTCATATCAATTTAATAAACCGTTGATCTTAAAATAAATAATTTGATGATTGAATTTAATAACATTAAATAAATTGACCAACTTTTAAAATTTAAAACAGACAAAGATGAAATTATGATAATAAAAATCATTACATTTTCGGTTACATAATTTTGGATTTTTATAAAATGATACTACATACTGATAATACAAACATTTAGAACAGAATATATAGAGACACATTAGGTATTTAGGTGTGTAGTGCTTACATTATAGGAAACAAAGGGGTAGCTCCATATTTGACTTTTTCAATATTTAGGGTAACAAATTAAATTTATTTAATTATTTGCCAAACTTCATTTTAGGTACTCCATTTTCAGTATATGCTAAGTTCATTGAATCAACCCCTTTAAACCTTTTCTTCTTTCGTTCTTTCTTTCTGTTTGCCCTTTTTTAACTATCCCAAAGGACATGCAATTACTTAGAAAAGCCATCTTCTATTCATCAATATTGGAAGAAAAAAAAAAACATAAAATTTTCTTCAAACTTTATTCATAACCTTTTTCTTCTTTTGGATTAAAGACTGTTGAAAATTTTCAATTATTGTATTTAAAATATTAATGGTTAAATTTAATTAAAAAAGTTAAATTCATAAAGAAAATGTAAAAGTTAAAAGACTAAATATATTATTATGCCATTGTATAATAAATAAATCAATTTATATGTATACATAAAATTTATTAATTATATTTTTTATACTGTATATATATATTTGTGTGTCCATTTATCACAAGTAGATTTGTTCATGGGCTGGACCAAATCTTGCTAAAATTTTAGACTAGTTTGCCAAGCCCGAGCCTAGGCTAGCCTAGAAATGGGCTTAAATTTTGCTCAAACTCAGCCCTAATAAAATACTAAAATTCCAGTCTAGCCTGCTTGAATTAATTTTTATATTATTTTTATATAAAAGATTTTAAAAATATAATACATAAAAAAATATTAAAAACATTACAATAAATATCTCCCAACAAATTGAAAATAAATTTTAAAAAATATTTATACTTAAATAACACTAAAATAGGTGTACTTAACAAGTAAATGCCTCTAAAATAGTAAAAAATTAAAAATAAAATGAGAGTTATACAATATCCAAATAATAATAACAAAATATTAGTAAAATAACAGTGAAAGCGTGGCAAAACAGTGAGAAAACAACAAGAAAATAGTATATTTTTTTAATCTTTTTGCTAATTCGGGTCGAGCCCAAGTTAAAAATGCATTACTTAATGCCCAACCCGTTTTTTAAACGAGTTTTTTTTACCTGGACTTATTTTTTAAGCCTATATTTTTTTTAAACTCTTTTATTTTTTAGTGAATTTTCAGGTTCAACTGGATAACTCAACCCACATAGAGTTGTAATCACAAGGGGTTAGAACTAATTGAAATAATAAATTGAAGTCAAAATGGAGAGGTATTCATTCACAAGCAAAGTGTTGTCTTTTAATTTATTAAAATTAATATTAACAGCCTAGATTTCCAATATCTTTTCTCCAAACTGTTTGATGGCATGCATGGTCAACGACAACGAGATTAGGTTGTGAGAGCTTTTGGAAGTTTGCATGTTTTTTAAAGTTGGCAAATTTGAAAAAGCAATCAATCTAGGGCAAATATCTAAAATATACTAAAAAAATTGAAAAATTATGGAAATGGGCTAGTTTGTAGAAAATTTACTGGAAAAGGCCATTTCCCCCAAAAAAACGTCCATGTCGGTAGCGTTTTTGAAATGACAAAGCGCGCTGGGAGGCGTTTTGTCTACCTCAAGAAAACGCGCCCACGAGGCGCACTTTTGCTAAGGTGGACAAAACGCCCCCTGGGCGCGCTTTTGGTCGATTTTCCCAAAACGCTACCGACGTGGACGCGTTTTTGCCCTACCCTCCCTATGAATTTTTTTTTTTAAGTTTTTGGCCCAATAGTCTCCGGCAAAATAATTTTGAGGAGACGTTTCTGAACAAACAGTGGCCAAAAATGCTTCCGCAGGTGCATTGTCGACATGCGATCAAAAGCGATCCCACGTGGACGTGCTTTTGCTACTGATGAGTCTCCGACAAAATAATTTTGAGAGACGCTTCAACAAATAAGCAAAAACGCTCCGGCAGCAGGTGCACTTGTCAAGATACATTTTGAAAAGCGCCCCACGTGGGACGCGCTTTTGCTCTGATGAGTCTCCGCAAAATTAGGCTATAAATCACCAAATTTCATTCTCGGGTTGCATAAGGAAATTGAGGCAAAAGGAAAAAAATTGAAAATGAGTGAATGTATTAATGCTGTTATTTACTACGACGGGAAAGTTCGTAACACCAAAAATAGCGTTTTCTTATCGGAGAACACAACAAGAATCGAGTTTTAATCGAACATCGATTTGGTAGAACTTCGCAAAAGAATTAGGCGTAAAATATTCGGAACAACGCCAATGAAAGTTCAGTGTATTAAGTATAGATTTTGCGCCTCGGTTGATCCGGTGAGATATGAGTCGTTCGACATAAAAGGTGCTCGGGCTTAGAGGCAATGGTGGAGACTCATCTTGCCAGTAGATCACCCTATATCGAGGTATATGTAGAATTTTCATCTCCAAGTGATCTTTCTGCGACCTCGACATCGACTGCCGTTTGAGAGGAATACACGACCCCAAGCCGACACTCTGTAAGTGGGAGGCAAAACACAGAAGTGCCCGTGTGCGATCGTAGTATGGAAAACATAACCCCTGCACGACACTCGGTTGGTAGATGGGACATGCATATCCGTCATTCGACGTCCGATGATAGAAATACGTATTGGGGGACATCGTCAACTTCTAGTGGTTGGCAATCCACATACGATTGGAATCTTTACGAAAGATTTTTAAGGAGGGATGATGTACTCTCGACGACATCCACTAGCGAGGGGCCCTCGTTTGTTGCAGGTTATAGAGGGTCGGACGATGAATCCGATGTGGATCCACTTTAGGAGCTAGGGCCCGACGGTGTAGAAGTTGGATTATTTTCTGAATCGGAGCCCGTTCCAATTGTACCTGAAGACGTTGAGGGTAGTTCAGATGAAGAAGAAGAAGATCCGCTATTCAGGGCGTACTCGCCTCCAGCCCACATGCATAATGTCGATCTATCTCAAGATGATGCATTGGAGTTTCCTGAACTACAACACCGGATACGTGGACCGCATGATTCTTCATTGATTCGCACCAATTAGAAGTTGGTAACCGCTTTCCAACAAGAATACTTTTCTTGCTGCATTGAAACAGTACAGCATTAAGAATGGGGTTAACTACAATGTGGTTAAATTCAAGCTCGATAAGTTCGAGGCAAAGTGTGGAGTGCAAGATGGCACATGTTCATGAAAAATCATGGCGTCGTTGAGAAAAAAGACAGGGTTGTGGGAGATAAAAAAGTACAAAGGTCGACATACATGTCTTGCCAGTACAGTACCACTATGTGTTCAGTGATTTCGAATAACAGTAATAATATGTAGTGTTGCATTGTTTAACGTACTTCGTTGACAGGTGTAACACAAGATTATCCGAAGATGGATTCAGACATGTTGGCTGACCTAATAATCCCGACAGTGAAGGCCGATCCCAAGACTACGGTGCCAGCCTTAATTGGCAGTATTCGTAGCCAATTGGGGTACACGCCCTCTTACAGAAAGGCTTGAATAGTCAAGCAGAAAGCGTTAGAAAAGTTACACAGTGGGTGGGACACTTCATATAATGAAGTGTGGTAGTTGTGTCAGGTGTTGGAGAGATATGTTCCAGGTAGCACGACAGACCTTGAAACGGAACTTGCGTACTACAACGATCGTCTGCTCCGTGGATGCGCAGTGTTCAAGTGTCTGTTCTGGACATTTAAGCAATGTCGAGATGCCTTTAAATACTGTAAGCCATTGGTACAAATTGACGGTACCTTTATGTATGGTAGATATACACATCGGCTATTGCTAGCTGTGGCACAAGACGGCTGTGGGAGAATCCTTCCGATTACGTTCGCAATAACACCAGGGGAGTCAGCTGATGACTGGGACTTCTTCCTATCTAGGTTAAGGAGGCATGTTTGCCTCCAACCTGACATATGCATTATATCGGATCGGAGCCCTAGAATACTTGCGGCAATAGAATGCTAGGGAAACATGTGGCATCGCACACACCATCGATATTGCCTGAGGCATGTTTCATCCAACTACTATGGGCAACATCAATCTAAAAGACAGAAACAGCAAGTGACCGATATGGGTATGAAATGTCTATTGATATAATTTCGTTTGTAATATTCAATTTATTCTCAATTGAAGAGTGGTATGTAATATTCGCTATCAACGTATATTGGCAGGGTATGAGATCAATAAAGACTGCTTTTCACGAGATCTTGGCCGCTTTGTGCTCGAGATAACGCCGAACGCGCAAGCTACCGTGCAATATTCCTTTCGAGCAGTGGACACAAGCATATGATGGCCTACGATATGGGCATATGACCACAAACCCGCCGAATGCATAAATTGCATTTTGAAAGGAACCCGTCATCTGCCGATTACATCAGTTGTACGAGAGACATATTTTCAGTTAGCGGCACTATTTTCGAAGAGAGCAGCGAGTTATAGAGGGCAGATGCAAGGAGGCCATATATGGAGCCCGAAGGTCTTGTAATAAATAAACCGTGGGAAGGCACGGGCGAACACCATGCACACTGTGTGTCACGATCGTGACAACCTATGGTTTCGTGTCACGGAGTTTGACAGACCGAACCAAGGTATTGTTGGAGGCCATTATCGTGTACACTTGACAAATAGGACCTTCGACTGTGGGAAATTTGATGCACTTTGTTACCCATGTGCCCATGTACTTGCCGCTTGTCAGAATCTCTGTCTTGATCCAATGAGATATGTCGACGAAGTGTATAAATTAGAAAACATGTACAACGTATGAAGACACGTATTCCCACCAGTCCTAGATAAACGTGAGTGGCCATCGGTATCGCTTGCACCGTATAAGCTGTTGCCGGATAGACAATTGAGGCGCAAACCAAAAGGTCGACCTTGCTCGACTAGAATATGCAACAATATGGATATCAGAAACAAGCAACCAAATTCTATTTGTCATGGATGGTGTAGGAACCCGAGCCATACATCTCGCTCGTGTCCAAATCGGAATAGTTGATCGTGTTCTTAGGTCTTTTGTCTCATGGCGGCTATGTAATATCTATTTTTTTGGAGGAAAATGATGAACTTTTGTACAAAAACTTTTATTTTATTAAAAAATTAAAATAAATTAAAAATTAAATTATAAAGAAAAAGTTAAACTCAAATTTTATTAAATATATTTAAACTTAATTACAAAAAAATTAAACCAATTCTATTTTGTCAAAGGTATTAAAATTTAAATATATTAAAAAATTAAGTTATAAGGAAAAAGTTAAACTCAAATTTTATTAAATATATTACAACTTAATTACAAAAAAATTAAACCAATTCTATTTTGTCAAAGGTATTAAAATTTAAATAAATTAAAAAAATTAAATTATAAGGAAAAAGTTAAACTCAAATTTTATTAAATATATTACAATTTAATTACAAAAAAAATTAAACCAATTCTATTTTGTCAAAAGTATTAAAATTAAATAAATTAAAAAATTAAATTACAATAAAAAAGTAAACTCAAATTTTATTAAATATATTACAACTTAATTACAAAAATTAAACCTTAATTACAAAAAATTAAACTCAAATTATAAATTAATTTACAATAACTCAAATTAGGGGTTTAGGGTTTAGTCTTGATGTTGGGTGGGAACTAGTGCCACACAGGCGATTAGCCAGCGATTCTGTACTGGATTCCTCCTTTTTCGGCTTCCGGAGGGTCGTAGAACCTCGGGCGGGAATCGGGTTCCTCCCGCGGTGGGTCAGTTCGGATGTTGCGATGGTGACCCACTCTGATGAAATAATGACCCCGGAGGTGTTTGCATAAACCACGACGGGGGTGACTGCATCCCGAACGGAGAAGGAGCCTGGCAGAAAGAAGTGCTCCCCGACGGCTCCTCCTCTGAACCCATATACGACATCGGCCTCACTATCGGCTGGCCAGCGAAAGTAGTCGGGAATGGACTCGAACCCGGCCATGCACTCTAACCTGGGCTAGGACTGGGAAACTGAAACATATATGGGTTAGGAGGATACATATAAGGGGAACGGTATGCACCTGGCATGAACGGTAGATGCTGTGATATTGGTGTTGTCGACTGAACTGATGGGCCCGGTGACTGTGTAGGCGCTGGTACTGGGCCCGGTGACTGTGTCAGCGCTGATGATGGCCCCGCCTCATCACCCCTTCTCTTTGGATTTAAAGGGGCCCAACGTTCCCTTCACTCGCGAAGTTACCGTCGCCTCTCTTCTTCCGACAAAAGATACGGCTTGCCATGGATCCTAAACCATGGCATGTACTCCGGCATGTACACTAACTCCAGAACGACTATCAGTTCCCGGTCAGGTATATAGTCATATCGGTTCTCCCACGTCTCGATATGTTCTGACCAAAATCTTGGCCAATTCGTGTGTGGCTGCCGTAAGTCCACTTTGTGCTCATCATCGAGCACTTCCGGTGGCACGGGAATCGGTTGCCAAAATCCAAATTACCGCAGAACCCGATTTTCCTGGTGCATCTCCACGGTCGCGTAGGTGATCAATGAGACCTTTAGGTGCCAACTGCTCGGATTTTAGAGGAACTCCTCCGGAATTACTGCCTGAATTTTCGGACCGTCGTACGGTGTCCATTGAAACTATATTAACATTACGAAAATATTAGTTATATACCTAATATTAGACACTACATACGAAATACTAAATTATAATAACAAAATTGAAACTTACTTGTGATTTCGACCTTTGGTCCAATAGGAGCCAGTATATCCTCAAGCGAGTTAGGTATTCCAACATGACTCACTGAATGGTTCCACCTAATTAAATAAACTTTTAACATGCAATTATACTATAAATCTACGAAATAATTGTAAAATATAATATTAAATTTACATCGTTATCGGTGGGAATGAATATGGGTGGTCGAGTCGAGGCGTAAAATGGAAATCAAAACCATGCCCATGGCTGCAGTAGTGATAGGCAACCTCCGATTTTTGCTTTACTCGGCCGCGTCGCCCGCACATCTCCCAAGACAACCTCGACAAAGACGGACCCCAACTCAATTTCTGGTGCTCTCGAAATCAACAAGTTTGAGGAGCCATCTCGGTGGACGAGGTTTCTAGAGAGGTCCCACATCGATAGCCTCCAATTATTTGAAGAATGTATGCCCGAGCATACCGTATTCTTTTACTTGATTGAATGTAACACCCTTTACCCGAGACGTTATTGCAGTCGAGCTCGAGGCATTACTAAACTTACCTACTAATTCCATTTCTCCTATATTTATTATTATTTTTTTTTCAAAATAACGTCACTACTGCTAACCAAAAATTTTTTCATTGCAAAATCAAATAATCACATTACAAACATATTTACCATAAAACATACTTCCAAATTTAACATAACAAAACCGAATACGCAACCATTAACATCATAATCAAGCCATTTTCGCATGGCTATATATATAATTTCAAAACCAACCATATCATAACTAGTCTATACATGCCACATAACCAAATCTTCAAGCATTTATTTATCGAAGCAAAAACTAGATAGTGTGATGAGATCTCCTTCGACTTCCAACCCGAGCAAGTCTCTGAAACTCTATAATCATAAGAAAAATACACAAAGTAAGCTTCGAAAGCTTAGTAAGTTATAAGCAAACTTCACAACAATAATGCACTATAACACTACACTAGCAAAGTCAGAATAATATACTCACAACCAAGGTTTATAACCATGACTTTAGTTCATATCACCTTTCGAAATCTTTCTCGTCTTATATCCCAAAGGCCGAGCTTCCAAACCTTCGATAATAGGTTTCACATACATATATATATTTTACTTACCAAACTTATACTTGCACTTCAAACCCATATAAATCACATATTGAATTTCCACACAAAATAACTTACCCGATTTACATTGAAAGTGAACTATCATATAACATAAATACCTGACACTTCCGTTTACCTCCACTAATTGTTCCCGTCTTTAGAAAAATCTGAAAACCCGCACACGTAGTACAAACACGTAACGTTTCGCTCATATAGAGCCGTTACTTAACATGCCTACACACACATGCCACTTCTCGTAACGTACGCTCACATAGAGCCGCATTTAGCATTTTCCGCACACAGTGCCACTTCCGTAATGTATCGCTCACATAGAGCCGCATTTAGCATTTTCTGCACACACAGTGCCATTTCTCGTAACGTGTCGCTCACTTAGAGCCGTTACTTAACATGTCCGCACACACAGTGCCACTTCCCGTAACGTATCGCTCACATAGAGCCGTTACTTAGCATTTTCCGCACACACAGTGCCATTTCCCGTAACGTGTCGCTCACTTAGAGCCGTTACTTAGCTAAACGTGTAGTTGTTTATTCAATCACTACCATTGCTCACTTCATATTCCACAATTAATTACTAATCAACCCATAATTATTTTTCCAATCCAAACATATCAGAATTTCATATTCATGTATATATATTTACCCAATAACAACAATCCAATTTCCATAGGTCATACTTTCACATTCGGCACAACCCAAATGCATATACACAAATATGTATTATTAATCATACATTAGGTACAAACATCCATCTCATTACATATTCACATTTAACTCCTTTCTAAATCATATATATATATATATAATTACCCAATAACAACAATCCAATTTCCATAGGTCATACTTTCACATTCGCACAACCCAAATACATATACACAAATATGTACTATTAATCATACATTAGGTACAAACATCCATCTCATTACATATTCACATTTAACTCCTTTCTAAATCATATATATATAATTACCCAATAACAACAATCCAATTTCCATAAGTCATACTTTCACATTCGGCACAACCCAAATACATATACACAAATATGTATTATTAATCATACATTAGGTACAAATATCCATCTCATTACATATTCACATTTAGCTCCTTTCTAAATCATATATATATATATATATATAAATAATGAATTTCCATACTATGTTACTTTCGCAATTTACCTACCAATATACTCAATTCCACAAATCAAAATATCTAATAACCAATTATATGTACTTGATACATATCGATCAGCCAACACAATTAAATTCCATGTCTCATTCGGCAATAAAAACTTGTATATATATATATATATATATCGCTTACTCAAATACATACATCTTTCTCAATTCTTTTCCACATATAATTATCAATTAGTACATATATATAAATTCAATTCACACATTCGGTTATCACTAATTAAATTCCTTGTCACTTTCGGCATTAAGGAATTAAACATAATGACATCAACTTAACATATAAATAAACTTTTATTCAACCCAATTGCTTAAAATCTTACCTCGTAGAATTGACCAATTACGCTTCCTGCTTATTTGATAAATTTTGTTTTTCCCCGATCCAAACCCATTCCTTTGGCTCTTGATCTAAAATTTCCAATTTAAACTCAATAAATTTATAATCATTCAATTTGATCCATAACACAATAATTTAGCAACTTTATGAATTTACCCCTAACTTTTACAATCTATACAATTTAGTCCTCATACAATACATCATGATTTTCTCAAAATTAGTCTATCATCCTTTATAGCCGAAACTTCCTAAGGACTTTTGTGTCCATATACTTTTATATTTTCTCAACTTAGCCCTTCCATGGCAATATTTTTGAAAATAATTTCTAATTAACTATATTCAATTAAGACTTAAGAGTAAAATATATCCACCTAGTTCATAGCTCTCATTTTCTACCAAAAAAAAATCTTCATACAAACTCAAGTTACCAACAATGGCATAACTCACATACAAGACCATTACTCAAAATTAACACATGGGCTAGATAATGGAGTGAACAAGCATCTCAAAAATGCAAAAATTATTAACATTTCAAAGCTAAGAATTACACAATTGAAGTGAATGAGGGCCGAACCTTCTTCAGCTTCTCTTCCCCTTTTTCCTTTACTAGTTTCGGCTAAGAAAGAATGGAAATGATGAACATGCAATGGCCTTTCAATATTTTATGTTTTCTTTTTATTCCACTATCTAAAAAAAAGTGATGTAATGATAACTTATATAAATATATATTTAACTAATAAAATCAAACAAGCACATAATTTAATACCCCTTTGCCGTCCACTAAAAGAGAAATAGGGATAATTGCAACATAAAATCCCTTAATTAGAAAGACACTTTGTTTTAATCCTCTCAATCATACAATTGACCAAATTTTATCACTCTTGCAATTCGATCCTTTTTCTTAAATTAGCTACTCAAACATGCAAATAATTCTATGATATTTTAACCCATGCTCAAACACATAACATAGATATCAAATAAAGTATTAAAATATTTTCTAACTCGAATTCGTGGTCCCGAAACCACCATTTTGATTAGGGTCATATTCGGGCTGTTACACGAACCCTCGTTCGGCTCCGAAAATGCGTCTTGTAACCACGCCATATCGATCCGAGCTCCTTGAATTCTATCCGGAATGGCACCCAGAAGCTCGTAGCATACGGCCATCCAATCGGTAGATGTTATGGATCAGGTGACTACCGACCCGTCCACCGGTAATCCCAACCGCAATTGCACATCTTCTAAAGTGATGGTACACTCCGCATGGCGATGAAAAATGTGGGTCTCGGTCTCCACCTCTCAATCAATGCTACCGATCAAAGCTCCAACTTGAACCCCTACCTATCGTGGCCACGTGCAAAAACCCGCTTCCGCAGTAATTCTCGATCAAGGGCGATGGGGACTATGCATGTTTGTAATATAACATTCCAACACCCGATCTACAAACTATTTAAAAATTATAAAATTAACAATTAATTAAAATTGCATAATTGAAAAAATTTAAATAATATTAAAAATTAAAATTAAAACTTACCATTTGCATTTGCTTTACAGAGAAGTGCTTGTTGTCTAGGCGAAGTAATTTCCGGCCATTGTAATCCGATAAAAATTTTAAAATTTTCGAAAAAATATATTAAAAAAATTATAAAGGGCTTTTTCGTAAATAGTAAAGGACTATTTTTGAAATTTGAGCGTAAATTTCAAGGACCTTGAGAGAAATTTGAGAGAAAATTGAGAGAAAATTGAGAGAATGTTGAGAAAGGATTGGGATGTGAAAAAATAAAGGGTGGGGGGGTTTTATACTTTTTTTCCCTGACAGTTGGGGAGCCAACGGTCAAAAAAATATGACCGTTGGGGCTAAAGCGCGCCCTATGTATGCGCTTTAGTTTCTTTATCCCCAAAACGTCTTTGACGTGGACGCTTTTGGGAAATGGCCCTTTCCGTAAATTTTCTACAAACTAGCTCATTTCTATAATTTTTAAATTTTGGGCATTTTTGGTAAATTACCCATCAATCTATTCTTTTTGAATTTTTGTTCCTGCAAGTTTAAATAGTAAAAATAAACCCATTGAAAGCATAGAGAAAATAAAAGATTTTAAGCCAAAAAATATATTCAAGTAGCTAAAATAATTTGTTTAACTTTTTTTTAATAACTGGGAGGAGAATTCGACCTACAATATAATATTTCCATATTTAAATTCCAATTGTGAGTTTGAACTACTAATTTTATAAATAAAAATCTCAATGTGGATTTGAGTCTAATTAGTCTAATTTGTATTAGCTTTAGTTTAGATTATACAAACTTTTTTTTTTAGTTATGCTGTAATAGTTTAATTTTACTTTGTGTTTGTTCGAGCAACTGTATTGTTATAATTTGATACTTATGATTCTTGAATATACACTTATAACATTTTCAAAAAAAAATTTATCAAATGCCACGGTTAATTTTGAAAAGATTATTTGTTACGTAAATTTGTTAGTAAAACTTTTAGAATTTAGTTATAAGATTCAAAAGGTAAAACATTTGTATAATAATTTTTTAGACTTTAATGAAGACTTAGATTTGAGCCTATCGTAAACCAAATCAAGCAAATGTATTATTGGATTCTCTATTTTAAATATTTAAAAATAAAAAATCTTTTAGAAAGTAATAGAATATAAAGATATCGTTTATAGTACAAAAATAAATACGATATTACAAATGAATACACAAATGAAAAAATAATAATTTCTTTTTGTTTTATAAAAGAAGTTGATTGAATTGATAAAGTTTGAATTTTTAATATTCTAATTATACGTATTGTTGATTGAATTCATTCAAATAGTTGAATATTTGGTTTTGTTGTTATTTTCTTATTTTATTTACTGTTTTGTTGTTATTTTTTCATAATTTTATTATTATTTCACTATAATGTTGTTACTATTTTATTTTTATTGTTTGAACATTGTATAACGTTTATTTTATTGTTAATTTTGTTACTTATTTAGAAGTATTCACTTGTTAAGTTACACTTATCGTAGTTTTATTTAAGTTTACATATTATTTTTTAATTTATTTTTAATTTATTGAAAAATATTTATTTTAACATTTTAGTATTTTTAACATATTATAATTTTTAAAAATTATATAAAAATATTAATACAAACTGGTCAAGCCAAGCTCAAATTTAAACATTTTTATCCGAGCAAAACTTAAACCTAACAAATGAGCTTAAAATTTTGATTGGACTCAACTCAATCTATTAATACCTCTAATTTGAACCCATCATAAACCAAATCCAGCACATATTAGATTTTTTAAAATAATTAATATTTAAAAAGATAATAATAAAACAATTTTTAAGACCATAAACCTTTGACTATTATTTTAATAAAAGAAAACAGGTACACGAATATATGATGGGTACAATTAAATAGGAGGCGGTAGAAAAACTTTACTATAACCTTTTTCATAGGAAATTGATCTTATAAAGTAGAGTATTAAAGTCACCTTTTTTAATTAATAACGTTAAAGTACCTTTTAAAGGTACTATTTAATTTAATAATTTAATTTATTTATTAAGGGTAGGTTTCTAGTCTATATTTGGAAAGTTCAAAGCATAAATTTACGTGGCTAATCCGAGTATGAACCGCGCCACAAAGTATCACCGAAATGAATTAGATTAAATAAGTGATATAAAATTTGATCAAAATAATGTTATCATTAGTTAATATCTACACTTTTGATATATTTTAACCTTTAATTATTTCACTTAAATTGTTAAGGTAGATTTTTTATGGTTTTAAAAATCATATTGGGTTGGTATTTTATTTTTTAATAATTTTTAAAAATAAATCTTGTTTATAATTTTATGATTTTAAATAATTTTAAAATTTAAAAGGGTTTGATTAATTTTTTAGTTTGTTACTAAAGCCTTTTTATTGTTTTACCTTTTTAGTTTAACGAATTTTTAATTTACTTCCAATAAAAGAGGAGCCAAATTAAACAAATTTGTAAATATTGAGAGCTAAATTTGTTAAAATACGTTATATATAAAGACCAAAACAAACATTTAACGGTGTAATTTTAACAAAATGGCTGTTTTATGCACTCATCTAACATATAGAGGCTAATTTATCCATTTTTTCTATAGGGAGGCTAAAATGCATTGTAAAGTATAGTACATGCAGTTTTGTAGCACTTTTATCAATTATGTCAAATTAAAATATAAAGATTAATCTCAAATCTAATCATAATAGAGAGATTAAAACTAAAATTTAACTACAATCAACTCTCTCTATAACAACCATATGCTATAATAACATTCCAATGTAATAATCAAGTTTCTAGAAGAATCACTTTTTAATATTTTATTTTAACCCTCTATAACAAATTTTTACTTATAACAACATCCACAGTTATGAAGTATATTTTTTATTAAATTAGTTCTTCATGACAACATATGGTCTAAATTTTAAATAAAGGTATAGCTATTTCATATAAGCAAGCCTATTAGTTATCATTTATTAAATGAAAATGATCTTAATTAAAATTTTATTTCAATAAAATGATTAAATTTCATGTGGAACGATCTACTAATCATATTTTATTAAATGAAAATATATTCAATACGTAATTAAATATTGGACTATGAATTAGGAACATCATAGAGGCTATGGGTAGTTTTTACAATAATGCTTAAAACTGCCCATAACCCCTCCCCAACTCATGAATAAAAAGATAATACATTTCAGCACACTTAAACTTACGTTCTTCCCAATCTTTTAAATTTCAATGATGTTCAAATAAGTTCTTAAGAAAAAAAATATGAAATATCAGTTTTTTTTTAATAAATTCACACATCCTTAACGAAAGTAAGTCATTTATCACACAACACAAAAAATCAAGTCATTTATCACACAATACAAAAAATCAAGCAATTGTTATATGAGTGAGACCAAATATTCCCCTATAAAGTCACAAAGAAATTTCATGACAGGTTTCTTAGGGGTTTAGGTACAAAATTCATTATGTTAACTAAACAAATCAGATACTTTCCAAAACATGTTAGGTAGCTATATATTGTCCAGTTTTTGTCAACAGAGGCAGGCTCCCCTATGAACCTATATGCTCTTGTAGTGAGAGAGTTTATCTTAAATTTTAATTCTTAATTCCAGCATATTATAATAATTTAAGTTGAAGAACATTTTATCTAGGCTAATTATGTCTCCATCTTTAAATGATTTTAGTTTAAACGTTTGTAGATTATTAAGATACGGAAACATATTAAATTTCACTAATAATCATCTAAAATTTGTAATTTTTTGTCACCTAATTATGAAAAGTTACAAAATAGTTATCTAACTATTTAATTTTATCTTTTTAGTTACTAATTGACTAATGTTGATAGCTTCTAAAATTGACATAATAACAACTTTAACCCTCACCGTTTATAATTTATATCAATTTAGTCTTGATTCTAATAAAATTAACCCTTGACATTTGCACATTGCATTTTTTTTTTTGCAGTTTTGTTTTTCTTTGTGACATTTAAGATTAATTTAAAAGAATGAGAAAATATGAAAATTGTTATTTTGGATTTTGGGATATTTTTATTTTTTTGTATCTTTTCAATCAAAATTAGCTGATAAATATGTTTCTTAAGCTTTTTAGTGAAAGGGTCACAAAGTAAAGCAAAATTTGAAAATAAGACTAAATTACATAACACGTAAATGTTGAGGGTTAGACTTTGTAGAATTAAGACAAAATTGATATAATTTATAAATATTAAGGGTTAAAACTGTCATTATGTCAATCTTAAAAGTTGCTATTGTTAGTGAATCGGAGACCAAAAAGAAAAATTGAATAATTGGGCAACTATTTATAACTTTTCATAGTTAAGTAACAAAAAATAAAATTAATAGTAGATTGAGTGACTATTGGAGTAATTTACCTATTTGAAATCAACATTATTATATCATTAAAAAAGAAAACTCAAAAAATGTAAAACATAATATACAACAAATATAAATTAATTTAAAAGTATAATTTTTGGACAAGTTTAGGAGGTAAACTATATGTTAATTTTAAAAATTAGAGTAATATATGGGATGGAATACAAATTTAGATTTTAAAAGAAAATTTAAGTACCAATCAAATATTTTTAAACAAGTTTAAGGGTATACTGCATATTATTCCATATTAAATATTACGAGATATATACTATTAGAGAGGTTCTTCCCAGATTGTATGGTTTGAAACTTGGGACCCATCATTGCTGAATCTGATAGCTTAAAAGCGATCAACACTCTTAATGGCACATCTTCGAATGTCTCCGAATTCAGTTTAATGGTTAAAGATTGTTTGATGTTAAGCAGTTAGCTTCTTAATTTTCAATTTTCTTGAATTAAGAGGGAAGCCAATAAAGTAGTTCATTATTTAACAAGGGTGACTTTAATTAAACTACTCCTTTAACTACTTTCTTACCCATACTGCTTATGATGAAAACTTTTTGCTTACAAATGAAGAAAGCGTACGGGTTAAGCTTCTTGAGTTGGGTTTAGTTTCGCTGTTTTTAATTTGTGGATTTTTTTGCTCTTCCATGAAAATTTTTCTTAAAAGAATTAAATTTTATAAGATGTCAATAGAATTATAACTTGTAAGGATATTATTAAAGATAAATTACACTTAATGTTATTAAATTATTCAAAATTTCTATTCAAATTATTATACATTAGATTAAAAAGTAAACAAATTATTCTGTTAAAATTTTACCATTTTTTACTGTTAGAAAATGAATTTATGTACGTCAAGATAAAATATACATAATATATCACGTGTTATTGTTGGATTATTTTATCAAACACATTAATTTTTAACAATACAAATAAAGAAATTTTAATAAAAATAATCAAATTTATTTAATTTAACATGTAAAAATTAATAATAAAAAGAACAAAAGATAATGTAAATCATGTGGTTTTAGTTTGATATTGATTTTTCTTATTGTTGAATAAAATAATAAATATCTCAGTTACCTAAGCCATTCACATGATCACCCGCATCGAAATAAACAAAACATTCTTGGAAATTATACTCTCGTCCTCAAATACAGCAAAGTTAGCACTCAATTGGTTTAAAATTAAGATATATATATATAATATTTTTATAGAAAGAGAGGGTAAAAAGTATCTGAAGATCGAAGCATCTTATGTAGACCAGAACTTTACTTTGAACATAAGTTATTAGCTATTACACTCGGTATAAAATAAAAACAAGGTTTAATTCATACTTTATTCCCTAAAATATATTATCTTTATTTTTATTTTTAAAGTTTTTGAGCTACTTTAATTTTTAACAGTTCATCTCTAATATTAAATATTATAAGGCATTTTGATTTAGTCCTTGACATTTTAAAAATAATTGAGGTATTTAGCTGATCATAAATTACTATATGTCATGCGTTGATGTCACAATAATATTATTCTCCGAAAAGTACTTTAAAATATTTTTTAAAAATTAAAGCATATAAAAATATAAATAAATTTATGATAATATATAATTTTTTAAAAAATTAAAATTTTTAGAATTTTAAAAAATTGTAATAAAATGATTAGAAACTATAAATTATTGTAAAAAATTATAAAGATTTTCAAATTGTAAAATATTGTAAAAAATATTAAAATTAAAAGAAAACAGTAAAAATTATTGTATCTTGGAATAAAATGCACTTTCATTAATCACATTTAAAATATTAAAATGTGATATAAAATTGTATATAATTAAAAATACAATCAATTGTTATAAAAATTGTAGCATAGTTATTTAGAATGGTCAAGCACTCAATAATAATGGTGAACTTAAGGAGAAAGATGACATATTTGAACATTCGTGGGCATTTGATTTGTAAATTTGATCATAAATATTAAAGATTCAAATATTTTAAGGAATAGATGATTTAGATATTCACTTTATTTTTAAATTTTTTATTTGTGAATTAAGATATTGATCTAGAAACAAATAATTTATCTTAAATCTAACACCCCTACCCGTATCCGCTGCGTAACAAAGTACGAGGCATTACCGAGAAGTATGGAACACTTATGATAATTTAAACCATTTATCACTCAAATACCAAAACCGATTATAAAAGTTACCTTTGAAGTCCAAATCATGCATTAGGATTGGGTCGGGACTAAATTAGAATCGATAAATTTTTTTTCGTAAAATCCTTAAGTTTATCTCATTTACAAGGGTCCCACACTGTGTGGCTCACATGGCCGTGCCTCTAGGGCGATAACTCTCGACTTGCATCTATGAAGGAACTTGGGTCACACAACCTTAGTACACACCGTGTTGCTAGGCCGTGTGGTAAATTTAATTTTCACAAATTAGGCTATTTTCCAAGCCATATTTCTCACTCATTTGATCCTTATTCTTCACCCACGCTTAATACATACAAAACCGATTTAAGATATTCAATCGAGCCTTATACTTAATACGATTTGTTAGTCGTACACTTCATATAAATAACAAGAAACGATTTAGGCTCAATTCTCATTAAATTTCTCTTGTACTTATACTTTTCTATACTATATATTCATATAACATATAACAATCGCACCTCTCAGTATTTCATATACATTTTATAACAATTTGTTTTGGTTTCAAACTACTTCATATTTGAGTTTTACTTATCAACTCATTTGAAACATCATCTTTACACAAATAGTGCACTTGAGATGCAAAAATTCTATAATTATGAACGAACACATTTATCAAACACATTTCATGTTTTTATATATTCTAGTCTCATATTTCTATGTACCAATTACCATCATTTCCTCGTATTTTTAACAAATACATGTAACAACTCATAATCATGCAATTCACTAACTCTTCCCGTCCATCACAATTTAAATTGACAAATCACTTATTGAGCTCAATTTCAATGTTCTCTAAAATCATTAGGATGTACGTATCCACCAATAAATTTCATGTATGAGATATCATCACCTCATATTTTCACATACATTTACTTTCCATATTATGAACTCAAATAACATACACAAGACATACCAATGCATTCCAAGTATCGCTTTCATAATATTTCATTTCAATTCAGATTATGTCATATTAGAACTCTTCTCATTATCTCATTCGAATACCATTTCATACGGATAATACACTCAATGGTGTTCAAATATATAATCACAAATGAACTCATTCATCAACCAAGCTCTATGTTCTGTATCATCAACTCATATTTCCTTATATCACATAATTCTATATAACACTTACCAACTTCACAAATTAGTGAACGCCTTACGAAATTGTTATGCTCCGGTATGCATTGAATTTTATCGATAATCACCGATGCCATAACATAGCTATGGTCTTTTACTAGAATGCCATAGCTCACCCATGGTCTTACATCTTAAACACGATCACACCGATGCCATATCCCGGATATGGTCTTACACGAAATCACTTGTCACTTGTAGCCGGGCTACCACTATTCACCGATCGGTAGCCAAGCCACCACTTTTCATCGATCGTAGCCGGAGCTACCACTTTTCATCGATCGTAGCCAAGCCACCACTTTTCATCGATCGTAGCCGGCTACCACTTTTCATCGATCGTAGCCGGCTACCACATTTCATCGATCGTAGCTGGAGCTACCACTTTTCACTTTCACTTGTCCTGATCGATAAGTGTAGCCAAGCTATCACTTATCACTTGTTGTCATGGTTCAACCATGGTCTTTTCCATCAATTCGCCTTGCCAACGAATCAAGTGCTTAATTCGATCATTTATTCAATTTTCATGCTTTTACATTATGCACGATTTTATCATCAATACATATGAAATAACACATCATGAAGTTCATAAAATTAACAAATGATCACTAAAAATTTAGCCATATAAACTTACAAGTTCAATTTTTGTATTATAACGATAATCATAATTTCATAATAAATATTCCAAATAAAACATTATATCAATTATAATCGAGCATGTAATCAATTTATACACAAGTCATTCATATATTATTTTTCCTCCTCCTCCTCTCCATCCACATCCTTAGTATAAACAACACACTTGTAAGTAACATTTTCTATAATTTTCACTATTTACTCATGTGAATGTTCAAGCTGCCCATCTGTGTTATAGTCACTAAATTATTTTTATCTTGAGCCACAGAGCTCCAAATTTCAAACCGTTAATTTTCCCTGAAACTAGACTCACATATCTTCATACCATAAAATTTCTAGAATTTTTGGCTTAGCCAATTAGTACAGTTTATTAGTTAAGTTCTCCCCTGTTACACAGTCTGACATCTCTGACCTCTCTTCACTAAAAATCAATTATCTCATAGTACGATTTTCATATAGTGATTCCGATTATTTCTAATGAAAATAGACTCACTAAGGAATACAAAATATAAATTATATCTCATAACTATTTTTATACAATTTTAGTGAATTTCTAAAGTGAGAACAGGGGATCACGAAGTTATTCTAAACCAGTATTACAAAACTTTAAATATATCAAAATGTAGACTTCCTTTGCTTGCTATGTTTCTTTTATATGAAAATAGACTCAACAAGCTTTAATTCCATATCTCACTCAACTTCTAATTCAATTTATACAATTTTTGGTGATTTTTCAAAGTTAGACAACTGCTGCTGTCCAAAACTGCTTTAGTGTAACATGTTGATTTCTATTTTGTCCCTAATTCCACAATTCATACAATTCAGTCCTTGCTGAATTAACCCCTCAATTGAGTTAATTTTCTCATTTAATACTTTTCTCTATCATTTCAAACTATTTCATAACCTTTGAAAATCAGAATTTTAACACTAGGCCTTAATTTCAACTCTTTCACAATTAGGTCCTAAAATCAATTTTCATCAAATTTACTTAATAAAATCATCATATAACAAAATTAAAGCTTCAAATCAATATTTACTCATCATATTATTCCAGAACTAATCCACATCAACTTTAAAAATTAGCCATAGAATCATAAACTAATGACATAGTAAGTTGGATCCAATTGTAAAAGTCCAAAACATAGAAATTTCAAGGAGAAAGCAAGAATTAAACTTACATGAAGCTTGAGTATGAAAACCAACTTGAAACTCTCTCCCATGGCTGTTTTTCAGCTGAAGAAAATAAAGAGAAATGAAGAGAAATCTAGATAATTCCAATTTGGTCCAATACTTATTTAACTAATTTTGACAATTTTCCAAATTTACCCTTATTTCATCTATTTCCTGATTTTCCTCGGCTATTGCAGCCCAAAATATCTCCTTTGGGCTTATTTTCACGTTAGGTCCTTCCTCATTTGACAATTAAGCTATTTAATCCTTCTAGCAACTTTTATACACTTTTCAATTTAATCCTTTTTATTTAATTAACCACCCAAACGTCAAAATTTTCTAACAAAATTTTAATACTACCTTATTAACATTCTGTAAATATTCATAAAATATTTATGACTCAGTTTATAATATCGAGATCTCGATACCTCTTTTTCTCGATTTCTTGATCAAATAAATCTTTATAAAACAAAATCTACTATTTCAAAAATCCTTTAAAAGCTACATTTGGCTTGTAAATATTAAATAATATAACTTACGAGTTCATTTGGCAGATTTGGTGTTCTCGAATCACTAATTTCGATATTGTGAAATTTGGGCTATTACATTAAAATGGTAAAAAAAATATTTGAAATAATTAAAAATATTATTCAATTGAAATAAATTTTTTTTATTATTTAAATATTTTGAAAGAAAACATATCCAATTTATCTTCTAAAAAATTTACCTATTATAAATTTTAATTAATTGAATCATAAAACAATTATCATTAGTGGCATTCTTCTAAAGACAATGGTCTCAAATTCAAACTCTATTTTTACAAAATTTTAGATAAAAAGACCTCTTTAGCCTTTCTCAATTTTGAAATTGAGCAAATTGGTCACTTTCAAAAGCAATATAATCTTTATCGATTTTAAAAGTGAGCAACTAATGAGAATTAATCATGACGTTAATGTTTTTTTTATCAACTATGTATAATTTTGATGGGTTTAATAACAAATTTAACCTTTAACGTCTACATATTTTGTCATTTTGGCATTAATTCTAAAAGTTCAACAAATCCAACCTCAATATTTACACCAATGTTGTAGGATAAATTTGTCAAGTTAGGACCAAATTGACAGAATGTGTAAATTTTGAAGGCTAAAATTTTTATTATAATAATCAAAATCGTGTACAATTGACGGAACACATTAACATCATGATTAATTGTTCTTAGTTACTCACTTTTAAAATTGTCCGAGGTTAAATTGCCTTGAATTTTTTAGAAGGATCAATTTGCTCAGTTTTGAAATTGAGAGGGAATAGAAATATTTTTTACCAAAATTTTAAAAATAATAAAATTTGAATAATGAAACCACTATATAGGGGAAGTGTTCAATCGAATCGAGTGAAAATTTTTGAGTTAATCGAGTTGGCAAGTCCTATTTTATCATCTTAAACTCGATTTGAATTTTTTTCGAATCGAGTTGAGAAAAATGAAATTTAAGCTGAATCGAATCAAGTGAAATTATTTGAGTTAAATAAAAAATTAAACATGTCAAATTAAAATCTTATTATAGTATAATTACTTCCATGTTAGAACACATATATTTGAAACGATATATAATTAGAACTTTTTTAAAGCAAAATAAGAAAAATATAATTTAGTACGATAATATTGAATTATTAATTAACTTATTTATGTCCCACAATTTTATTTTAGAAAATTTTAAATTTTATAATTATCTTTGTTATCCTCTATACTCTTTTAAAATTTTTTATATATATATATATATATATTAAAATATAAAATTTTGAATTTTATAAATATTTAAAATTATTTTAATATTTTTATTGAGAGAAAATAAATTTACTTATTTTAAAAATTATAGGAATTAAAGGGATATTTACATAAATTTATTATTTAAATTATTTAAATTATTCAAATTATAAAATTTAACTTCACTTGAGTTACTTATTTGAGTTGACAAAAATAAATTAACTCAAAATTTAAATTTTTAATTTTTTAAAATCAAATCAAATTTTGTACACATTTAATAACATTGAATAAACATATTACTGCAACTACCTAGCAAGTTCTATGGAAATAAAATTGAAGGTGAAAAATAAGTCAAAAGAAGAGCTGTCACCAGCCTTATCATCGGGAAAAGCCAACCCACATTTGTTTGCTTTCGTTTTGTGTTTTAATATAATCATCTACTCGTATTTTTTAAAATAAATAATATTAAATGAAATCTAATAATGTTAATTATAATTTAATTTCTCTATATTTACCGAAATTCCCGGAATACATGGCACCAAATTTTGTTTCTTCTTTATTTATTTATAAACTCCTCACTGACATGTTTCAATGGGCAGAATCAATTGCTCTGCATTGATTCTTTAGACGTGTATTTTCTTTGGATTATAAGCAATTGCTAAAGTTGTCAACTACACTTTGCTCAACCTACTCTCACTTGCTTTTGTAGGTACGGCCCCGTAACCAAATTAATCTCTTTTGAATTATTATTTAAATTTAATTTATAAAAAATATTTTAAATGTAAAACGATAATAAATGTTAAATTAATCTATCGGTTGTCTTAGTTCGATTGACATCGACATTGTTATCAGTGCACGAGGATATGAGTTTGAATACGTTGGAATATATTATCCTCCTATTTAAGGGTTAATGAGATATTATAGATAATTCTAGGTATCGTTTTAGAAAGAGCAAATATGATTGTATAGAATTTTTCGAAAGGGTTTTTATATAAAATCTGCTTGTTTTTATTTATGTTTATTGCTCTGCTATCCTTCTACCGTTGTTATTGATGTTAATTTAACATAAACAAATTCCAAACTTTTTTTTTTTGTGTAAATTAAAAAGAAATTGAGTGATAATTGTATAGCATTGACAAAATTTTCATATCTCAGACCAAAGGAAGGGAAAATTTGATATATATCTACCAATCTGTGTATCTAAGTAAAGTGGTTTTACATAAAAAGAAAGACCGAAATTAAGTGGTTTTGGTTTTTGACTTTTTCAAAGGATTGTAAGTTGAATTGCAATCATTAATTAATGTTCCCTTGAGAAGGCGAGAATTCCATGTTCCAATTTGCAAACTATCTATTATTCTCCTAAAATTTAATGCAATATGTATTATTTTCGAAGTTATGGAACTCAGTATATAATATATGATGGTTACTTTCGTCAACCCCAAAATCTTTATCTTAGAATTAGGTTAAATTTTCTATTAGTCTCTATATTTTGTAAAATTGTAAATTTAGTCCATGAACTTTAATTTGATCAATTTTATCCATGTACTTTTCGAATTAGTCAATTTTAGTCTCTATACTTTTCGAATTTTAAAATTTTAGTCTTCACCCAGACAATAAAACTTAAATCCATTTGGTTAAACTCAATTACAAGTCATGTACTATGCACATAATTATAGATTTGATCCATATTCTCCAATTGAGTCAGTATAACTCTCAATGTTTTCGAATTCATTAACTAAAACTCTTAGTAAGTAATAGCTGCAAATAACAAACCAACATGAAAATACATGTATAATAATATGTGTCACATTAGAAATTAAAATAGCATAATTTAATACTTAATAAATTTAACTGTTTTTATTTTATTAGGACTGAAATTTTGAAATTTGAAAAAGTGGCGAAATTAAAATATTAAGAAAAATAGTAAAATTTGTCATTAGAATTATGAGATTAAAACCATTGAACATCTTTATTTTTTATTTTCAAAAAAGTAAAAGACACTATCCTTTACCGAGATATTTTTCATGCATCTTTTGTCTCTTTGATCACCCATAGGGCCCTCTATACAAAAAGAATTCATAAGACAACACGACATGCCAAAAAACTATACACATACACCAAAGGCATGCAAACACATGGGTTTTCAGTGGCCATCCTTATCAATTGGGATGGGGGCAGGATTGATAATTTCTCTCAAATCGTACAAATATTTTACTTTCTTTTTAGGCAACTTGGTTTTTTATATTATAGATGGGACTACTTTGTAGTACCCTATAATATTTACAATGATGGTTGACTTCATAGATCTTAATTTATGAGTTCTGTTCAAGGTCTCCTCTTCCAAGTTTGTCTTCAAATATAAAGTAAATCCCCCGAAAAGTCTTCACATCCTTGCTCCCTTTTCATACAATTTAACCACGTCCTTTGGCATTCAAATGTGAATTATATTGAAGGGTCTTCATTCATTTTCTCTAGAACAACCAAAAAAAGGGGAAAAAAAATGTTAGCTTTCCGTCTTCTTCTAGCTTCAATCCTTCTTGCTTCCTGTCTTCCATGTTATGAATTTGCAACAACACTTCAAGACGATGAAGGTAATGTTTTGTTGGGTTTTAGTTTCCTTTAGTTTCCAATAGTGTTTGGTGTTATTTAATGAGTTTTGTTTTTTTTTTTTGGGGGATGTTCAGTGCAATATTTGAAAGATATAGCGAAGACACTGGGGAAGAAAGACTGGAACTTCAACGTAGATCCATGCAGTGGAGAAGAAGGGTGGGCTACGCCCAACGCGGCGAAGGGGTACGAAAATGCTGTCACCTGTAATTGCACCGTCTCCAATGACACAGTCTGCCATGTCGTCAGCATGTATGCTACTTTCTTTCTTTCACTCTCCTACTTTGACAATACTTGAAGATTCGAACCTACTTTTTTCTCTCATTTCTCCACCTTTCTTAGATATCTCCACATTTTTACATGGAAGGGCTTAAGGTCAAAATCATCACTACTCGTTTTGGTCAAATAATGGTTTTGCTCCTCCTCCTTCTGTCACACTCAAATTTGAGATTTAAACATGATTTTTTTCTTAAAAATACTCGTTCCAAAATAAAAAAATCAATGTTAAAATGGTGAGCTAAAAGTGGTAGTTTTATAAAACATTATATCAATAATTTAACACAAATAGCTAATTATATTAGTTAAAATAACTAATGAGATTATAAAATAAAAAATAAATTATGTCAAATTAAATTAAATAAATTAAGTTCTTACTTTAAGTATAATAAAAAGACCAAAACAATAATTTGATTTCTGTTAAAAATTTTTTGAAATACACACATACACAATTATAAATCTACAATTGCCGATTGAGTCTTAACTTGATTTGTATGAGCATCAGTGTCAATACAGGAAGAAGTGAGTTTAAGTACGTTGAAGCGCATTATACTCTTAATTATAGATTGGAGAGAACTATTAATAGTTTTAAACCTTATGTCAAAAAATAAATATGATCAGAACTTACTATTATATATATTTAATTAGACGTAATATATTTAATGTTATTGTCTCTAAAGTTGCTTAGGATAGCATAATGGCAAAATAATTGATTTGTTGTATCATAAAAAAATGCAAAATTAATGTAATAATAATTAGTCAAGAAAGGGAGCTAATATTAATTTTATGAATATTAATAGAAGATCATAAAGGGCAAGCTTTGCCTAAATTTGGCTTTGGTCGAAACAACTCAATTATTAGCATAATTTAATACTTGTTGTTAGATATTTTAATTTCAATTTTGGAAATGAAACGTGGGATTTATTGGTTTGGAAGAAAAAACTATTATTTAACTATATAATAATTGATTACCCTACATCTAAATTGTATTTTTTTTAAACTAAGCGTAATTAATGTAGCTTACCTATATGATTATCTTTGTGAAATTATCTAAATTATGACATCAAGTATACTATTAAAAAATTAAATTTTAAAAATAATAATTAGTGAATATCTTTTGGAGTAAAAAAAAATAATTTTAATATTAAAAGAAAGGATATTTTGAAAAAAATTACAGGAGTTTGGTTCGTGCATTGCTAATTAAAAAGAACACGTTAAAAGGCAGGACAAGTTGTGCCTACCTATTTAAAAGACAAAATGAGAAACAGTAAGTAAGCCCACTAGTGTTGACTTTGACTTGTACCCCACACCCTCCACTCCACCCACCTTAAACTTGAACCTCTTTAACTCATTTGTCCTTGTCAAATATAACGATATTTACATCAAAGATTCTTTAACATAGTGTTTTCCACAAAGATGTACATTAATTCAATTCGAATTGATACGTCAACCAATTTTTAATCAAAAATTATACTTTTAAATAATGAATTATAAAAATAAAAAACTCATTAAATTAATATATAAAATGAGCAAAATTAGACAAATTAGAGTACATAATGAGTGATTGATTTTGGCCTGAGACAAAAGACATGGAATAAAAAATTCATAAGTTAATCTGAATTATGGTCACATCTTACATCTTTAATTAATTTATTGATGAATAAATAATTAAATGATTGTGTATGCAAATTCCTTTTGGTAATATATTGAATTTCAGACCAAGCATTTATTTTAATCATGGTTTCAACAATAAAGTCTACACAAAAGCCATTGACTTCACTTGAGCATGTGGGCCTAAGGGGTATTTTAAAATAAAAAGAAAATGGAGTCACGGCGTGGCCTCTCTTTCTCAGTTGTCATTGGATAAGATCCAATTTATTTTGCCTTTCATTTTCACCTATGCTCAAACCAATGACAGCTTTTGTACACGGATTTTTGCAATTTAATTTTATTCGCCTCTGGTTTAAGTCAAGTCTCATCATGAATCTGGTTAGATTTGAGTAGAGGTAATATAAAATTTTACTCATTTTTAACTTTAAATTTAGTCACAGCCTAAAATTTTACATTAATTGGATTTAAATAAAAAATATTAAACTCGAACTTAAACATATTGTATTAAATTTTTTATAAAAAATTTAAAAATGTAATACATTAAATATATTATTAATATTAAAATAAATATTTCTCAATAAATTAAAAATACATTTTAAATTTTTTATTCTTAAATAACATTAACATGATTGTAACTTAACAAGAAAATACCTCTAAAATAATAATAAATTTAATAATATAACAAGAGTTATACTATATCTAAATAATAACAATAAAATAATAACAATATTAATAATAAAACAAAATTATACAATACCCAAAAAATAACAACAAGATAATAGTAATATAATAGTAAAATGAAATCAAAACAACAAAACAATAGCAAAATAATAGTGAAAAAGTTTTAGGCAAATTCAGGCTATATCGAAGCGGGTTTGAGCAAAAAATCTTATTCAAAGCTCGACCCATTTATAAAAATGGGCTTTTTTTTGTCCAAACTTATTTTTGACCTATATTTTTGTCCAATTTTTTTCACTTTTCGTGTGGGTTTTCGGGCCTAGCAGCCGACTCGATAAATGATCAAGTCTAGTCCAAACTTAGTTGTAAGAAATTCTATATTTATTTAAGGGTAAACTACAAAAATAATCATTTTTGCTTGTCTTAGATTACATTTTAGTCACTTTTGTTTGAAATGTTATATTTTAGTCACTTACGTCATCATTTTGTTACAAAGTGGTCACTCTTTCGTTACCTCCCTAACGATAGTCCTATGTGGCAGTTTAAATGGGTTTTAATTGCCAATTTGGATGTCCTACATGGTAGTTCAAATTAAATTTATTTATTTAAAAAACTGATTTGCATCCCATCAATTGGACATCCAAGTTAGCATTTAAAACTCATTTGGATTGTCATGTAGGATTGTCGTTAGGGAGGTAATGGAGTTTAACGATAGAGTGACCGCTTTGCAACAAAACGATAACGTAAGTGACTAAAACATAACATTTCAAACATAAATGACTATTTTGTAATTTACTTTTTATTTAATAATATCTTGAGTTTTAAGAAAATTTATTTAGAGAGATTCAATTTGACTAGATTTTAAATTTAATTAGGTTTTAATGTTCATAGAAAAAATTTAATAGTAATTGATTATAAATATACAATTTTAGTTTATTTAATTAAATAAATTTTATTTTAGTAAAGGTTTCATAATTATGTATGATTTTTAAAAAAATTGGAACAATTTCAATAAAATCAATCATAATAAATTTAATTAGAATCAATGTATTAAAATAAATTTAGTGGAGAACTTAGACATTGATGTATAACGAGACATGAATTTTAAATTCATTAATTTTACAAGCATCGAGAAAATTTGCCACTTCAACAAGAAAAATTTCATTTTAAAGTTACAATTTATGTAATGCACATAGTATTTTCCACTATGATTTTAACAATGAGTGATGAGGTAATATACTTAACACTTATTTAGATGATTGTAGTGATAAATTGCTTTTTTTTAACGATTGAATATTTGGCGCATTTTACTCTTTAAAATTTTCGATTGAGAAGTAGAAAGATTTGTCATTTTCATTTGTATTGTTTGAAAAATTATATGGATATGTAAATGGCAATTTTGTGTTGGAACAGAATGCTTAAGGCACAGAATCTCCAAGGCAGTCTCCCAAAGGATTTGGTAAAGTTCCCTTTCCTCCAAGAAATGTAAGTTAAACTCTTTCCACATTCTTTTCCATGACACTCCTTCAGTCAAATTCCTTCTTACAGAACATAAATAACTTACCTGTCAATGTTGTTGCAGTGACCTCACCCGCAACTTCCTCAATGGCACAATACCCCCAGAGTGGGGTTCCATGCAGCTTGTCAACATGTAAGTGAAATTCATGGTTGTTTTATAGTTAGCCTTGTTGCTAAATGATTTTGCATGATGATACACCAAATGTATGTGAAATTCATAGTTGTTTTTGTTGTTGTTTTCCTATGGTGAAATTAATATGAAGTTTATTGCAGTTCTCTTTTAGGAAATCGCTTAACAGGTCCAATCCCAAAAGAGCTAGGAAATATAAGTACTCTTACCAGCATGTAAGTTGTTGATATCCTGTTCCTTGTATTTCTTGCTTTGAATATGGCAAAAACCAATAACAGCTGACTCAATTTTAATTATGAAAAACCATGCAGATCAGTTGAGTTCAATCAGCTTTCAGGAGCTTTACCTCCACAACTGGGGAATCTACCCGCCATTGAAAGAATGTATGACTCTTATTCTTTAAATGTTCATAAGAATTTGATTTATTAATGGTTTCATTATGTTTGATTTAATGTCTAAATCATCTTTCTGGTCTTGTTTCATATTTGATTGTTGGTGTTTAGGCTTATTAGCTCTAACAATTTTACTGGGGAAATACCTGAGACATTTGCTAAGCTGACCACATTGAAAGACTTGTAAGATTTTATTCTTTTGATTTATCAGGCTCTACATATAATTCTATTTTAGAAATCGGGTTTTAATCATTTCGAAGTTTCTTGACAGTCGGATTAGCGATAACCAATTCACTGGAAAGATTCCTAGCTTCATCCAGAATTGGACAAACCTTGAAAAATTGTAAGCTGAGCCCTTTAGAACAGTAGTTTATTCATTGGGAATTTTCTTTATCAATTAATTACCTAAATGGAATGTTGGTAATGACAGAGCAATGCAGGCAAGTGGTCTGATGGGGCCAATCCCATTAGGCATTGGTGGTCTGGAAAAATTAACTGACCTGTAAGTTGGATATCAATTTTAATATTTTTCAAACCTACAAATTGGGTCATTGAAGTTGGATTATGATGTATATTATTAATGAGAAAAGTTTATATACAGGAGAATCAGTGACTTGAATGGAACTGATGCAACTTTTCCACCACTTAGTAGCATGAAAAAAATGAAGATATTGTGAGTAAAATCCTTCAATGAAGAAGATTCCCTTAAATAAGCATATCAATAACTCATATAACAGATACTTTTGGTTGAATTACAGAATATTGAGGAGTTGCAATTTCATTGGAAAGCTACCTGATTATCTTGGGAATATGACAAAGTTGAAGACTTTGTGAGTCATAAACCTGATTTCACCTTGATTATCTCAGAGCTACTGAAACAAAATTTGGTTAAAATATCTTTAATTTTGTAACATTTTTGTTTTCCTTTTGCAGAGATCTCAGCTTTAACAAACTCAGTGGAGAAATCCCAGAAAGTTTTTCTAACATTAGAGATGTGGATTACTTGTAAGTAATTGATCTTTGACTGTATAATTTTCTGACAGAAAGTGCAAGCAGCCTTTTCCTCAGATATCAAGCTGTTATTGCCGATCTAATAAAAATAATTACTTAATTAGCTATAAATAGCTAACATAAACATCATTCAATATTGATATTTAATGCAGAATATCTGATTTCATTAACTTATAATCTTCATCAGGTACTTGACAAGAAACTTGCTTACTGGTTTAATCCCTAGTTGGATACTGGAAAAAGGAGAAAATGTGTAAGATCCTCTTCCAAAATATTGGTTCATGGAATTTATAATTGAAATTCAACTTCAGAATATCCTTGTGAATAAGCTTATTAGATTGTTTTATGAACTGATAACATGCAAAAGTTTAATATTGGTGCAGTGATCTTTCATATAACAATTTCAAAGCTGGAAGCCAAGGGACAACTACTTGTCAACAGCGGAGTGTGTAAGAATCTCATCTTCAAAGTTCTATTTTAATTTTTTATTTCGTTGGATGTGAGAGTTTGTGGATGTTTCATTCATTTATTAGCCATGACTTTATATCTGTAATCTTTTTTTCCTGCAGGAATTTGTTTGCAAGCACTTCAAGTAGCAATACCTCGTAAGTATTCTTAAAGTTTTGTTTTTTCTCAGACAAATTCTATTTTGCTGTCAAGATGCTGACATATTTCTGGACTTTCTATTGCCTAAACAGGGGAACTGTTTCTTGTTTGAGAAGCTTTGTTTGCCCAAAATGTAAGTAGATATTTATATAGATCTCAACAATGTTAAGTTGTTTTCAGATATGTTTATGAATATGTTTTCATTGATAATGCTCTTAGCCTATCTTACCTGGACTCACCTAGTATCAGATATGGGCATATGTTCTACTCAAGTTTTCTCATATACTTATAGGATTGTACCCATATACCCATGACTAAATATGCTTCGTCTTAGACGTTGCTATATCGTACCCTTAAACTTACTATAAAATTTTCAGTAGATTTTCATCTGTTGTTTCTTATGTTTCAGCCTGGTACTCTCTCCATATAAACTGTGGGGGAAGAGAAGTAGATGTTGCTGGAAATGCCACATATGAAGATGATACAGATGGAGCTGGGGCTGCAAGATTTTACCAAAGCAGAACTAATTGGGCATTTAGCACCACCGGTCACTTCTTGGATGATGACCGTCCAACGGACTCTTATATTTGGATAAATTCATCGAAACTCTCTATGAATGATTCCAGACTTTACATGAACGCTCGCCTTTCTCCCATTTCTTTGACTTACTATGGATTCTGTATGATCTCTGGGAACTACACAGTGAACCTCCATTTTGCAGAGATTATGTTCTCTAATGATAATACATATACCAGCTTGGGAAGACGCATATTTGACATTTATCTTCAGGTAGTGATTTTGTATTGCTCTTACTTAAAGTTCTTTTTTAGACTTAGACAAACTTAAAACAATATTAAGAGCTTTGGCCTTAATGTGAAAATTTCAGTTTAACTGGACTAAGCCATCTGCAGGGCAAGCTGGTGCAGAAGGATTTTAACATCGAGGACGAAGCAGGTGGAGTTGGCAAGGCAGTCATAAAAAAGTTCCCCGTGACGGTGACTAATAGTACCTTGGAGATCCGCCTTCATTGGGCTGGAAAAGGGACTACTGGTATTCCTGTTAGAGGAGTTTATGGTCCTCTTATATCAGCCATATCCGTGAATCCTAGTAAGTTGTAAACTGTTTTAACATTCTTCTCAACTAACATTTTTGTCTACAGATGTTCAATTGTCACACCACTTCTAGGAAGTCTTGTTCAAATTCTGAATACTTGTGTTTCCTCAAGATTCTAGGGTTCAGAATGTTGAAACTTCAATTTCTTTTCTCTTGATCAACCCGATTTTAACCATTGTTTTTCTACAAAAGATGAACATTTTCAAATTTATTTCACTCCTTTTATCTTTCTCCTTTTGTTTTGACTTTGATGATTAAAAGTTCTTTTTTTTTCATCCCATCTGTGTAACTCTTGTATAATTTTGTTCAAGCAGATTTTATACCTCCGGCAGAAGACGGGGGTAGTAGCAGTGGTATATCTATGGGTGCAGTGGTTGGAATTGTAGCAGGATCAGTGTTTGCCATCTTCCTGATTGTATTATTACTCTGGTGGAAAGGCTGTCTAAGACAAAAAAGCCAATTGGAAAGAGGTATTTGCAGTGAAATAAATTTTTTTTTCTTATACCATCAACTTTTCTTGAACATGATGAAATGAATATCATAGTGCAAATATTATTAGGATGTTATCTCCCCCCCCACATTTTCGTTCATTTTAGCTTGCAAACAAGAGGTTTTTGCAGCTCTCGTATGAAAGGTCCTAATCTTGCTTTGCCTTCTTCCACAGACTTAAAAGGTCTAGACTTGCAGACTAATTCCTTCAGCTTGAGGCAAATCAATGCTGCCACAAACAACTTTGATGTTGCTAATAAAATTGGAGAAGGAGGCTTTGGTCCTGTGTACAAGGTATCATCTGCCACAAATGCTTTCGTCTTATTACTTCCACTTAGAACGTTCATGTTGTAGATCGTCCTCCAGAGACGCTATTGTAAAGCTAAAGCCTTTAAAATCTCTGATATGCAGGGCACTCTGGCAGATGGCACAGTCATTGCGGTTAAGCAGCTATCTGCTAAATCAAAGCAAGGAAATCGAGAGTTTGTGAATGAAATTGGAATGATTTCTGCTCTACAACACCCTCATTTGGTAAAGCTATTTGGCTGTTGTATAGAAGGAAACCAACTGTTGCTAATATACGAGTACATGGAAAACAACAGCCTAGCTCGTGCATTATTCGGTAGGTTTTACCATTTTAGTCACATGATTTACTTGATTGTCTGATTTTGAATCTATTCATGCTTTGACCATGTACAAATAAACAAAAAAAAAAAAAAAAGTCTGAATTATTCTTTATTTGGTTACTAAAAGGTCCTCTAGAGTGTCAATTGAAATTAGACTGGCCAACAAGACGGAAAATCTGCATTGGAATAGCTAGAGGTTTGGCCTATCTCCATGAAGAATCAAGGTTGAAGATTGTGCATAGAGACATCAAGGCTACAAATGTGTTGCTTGATAAGCATTTAAATCCTAAAATATCAGATTTTGGATTAGCCAAGCTTGATGAAGAGGATAACACTCACATTAGCACCCGAGTCGCAGGAACTTAGTAAGCATCACTGTCATAATTGCTTATGACCATGTTCCTTTAGATCTTATATGTACTGAAGTAATGCTTTTAACATTGCAGTGGTTATATGGCTCCTGAATACGCAATGCGTGGTTACTTAACCGATAAAGCTGATGTTTATAGTTTCGGAATAGTGATACTTGAAATCGTTAGTGGGCGGAACAACACGAATTGCCGTCCAAAGGAAGAAAGTTTCTATCTTCTTGATTGGGTAATGTTAAGATTTTATTGTTCACTTTAAGCTTAAATTTCGGATATTTGTTTGCTTCAACTCAATATTTTTCCTTTCATTTTTACAGGTTCATGTTTTGAAGGAGGAAGGGAATTTATTGGGTTTAGTTGATCCAAGATTGGGATCTAATTACAACAAAGAGGAAGTAATGATAATGATCAATGTGGCTTTTTTATGCACCGATGTCAATGCAGCTACTAGGCCTGCAATGTCCTCCGTGGTTAGCATGCTTGAAGGCAAGGCCTCAGTTCAGGAATTCGAAACGGATACAAGCCGTTTCGGGGACAGGTCGAGCTCAAGGGCGATGATGAAGAAGCTTTACGAGCATCTTGAAGAAAACAGTGCCCCTGAGAGCCAGACACACAGTATGTCAACAGTTGGACCATGGACTTCCTCTTCATCTGCAGCTGATCTTTATCCAATCACCATAACTTCAGAGTATTTGCAGAACCGAGACTCAGCAAATTAACCAAACTTGTCTTCAATCTTATTAATGCAAATGGAGCGAAGCTATGGTTTCTGTTAATGTAAGTTAGCAAACTTTGGGAAAATAGAAAAAGTTCAGGACATTTTTCCCAAGGCAAATATATATATATATATACGATTAGATAGAGCAACTGGTTTTATGCAATTGTATGTTTTATTTTTGTACCTAGAAAATGTTGTATATTTTCCACATTGATGATCTTGGTTTGCTTTCAAAAATTAAAGTTGTAATCTAAGAATAAATGTTCCCTGTTCCATGTTTGCAGTGGCTTTTTAGTAATAACAATTTCTTTCTTTTCTTTTTCATTGGGTAGAATTTTTTTTCTGAAATATATACACCCTATACTATAAATAAATTATCCAAACTGTATTGGTGTCGCGGAATTAATTAGATATTAACTTAATTAAAAATTATAAATAAATTAAAGTTATAATAAAAATGGTTAAGAGATAAAATTCAAAATTAAATTAAAAAGATAAAATGTACATATAAATTTAGGACTGGAATGGTACGTACCATTCTATATAATCGATATCATTATGATCCTCACTATGTAGAACACCTATGATCAGAGCAGTGCAAAATTAAAATTTAACTACACTTCTCACCACTCCAAAAAAAAAAAAGGAATTTAAATAATAGATTTTTATATAGACCGAAAGTCCATTTTTCCTTGCATTCCTATATAATATGAGATACATTAAACTCATCTTGTTGATTTGTGGTTGCCATATTTAGACAAACTTGTCAAAATAGAATTGACGGGGTCTCTACAAGCGGTGGAATATGTGGTTTAATTCGATGCAAAGCAAAGAACTTTATCTGGGCTTGATATGCCGCGAATCCTTTTGAAAGAGAGGGGTGCCTTCGGGAATGCGGACACAGGTGGTGCATGGCTGTCATCAGCTTGTGCTGTAAGGTGTTGGGTTAAGTCCTACAACGAGCACAACCCTCGTGTTTACTTGCCATTAACTTATCGTATTAAAACTTGTAGTTGAGGTAAGTTATGGTTTAATACTTATGAACTTACTAAGCATTCAATATGCTTACCTCGTTGTCTTCCCTTTCCCTATACACTACACTAAAACAGACTTTTAGCGGCGTTTTTTACGGCTTTTAGCGGCGTTTTTAAGCGCCACTAATATCAAAAGCAGCCAAAAACGCCGCTAAAACACGCCATAAAATTTAGCGGCGTTTATTGTGAAAACGCATTATAAGTCTTGACTTTTAGCGCGCTTTTATAAACGCCGCTAAAGACCAGACCTTTTAGCGGCGTTTTTGTTAGAAAGCCGCTAAAAGTCCAGTACCTTTAGCGGCGCTTTTACAAGAAACGCCGCTAAAAGTTCATACCTTTAGCGCCACTTTTATAAAAACGCCGCTACAAGACAGAACCTTTAGCGGCATTTTTATTAGAAACGCCGCTATAAGTCCATACCTTTAGCGGCGCTTTTATAAAAAACGCCGCTAAAAGTCCATACCTTTAGCGACGCTTTTATTAGAAACGCCGCTAAAGACCACACCTTTCATGGCGCTTTTATGAAAACGCCGCTAAAGGTGTGGACTTTATGATGTTTTTTATGATAAGCGCCATTAAAGTCCACCTTTAGCGGCACTTTTATTAAAAACGCCGCTAAAGGTTACACCTTTAGCGGCGTTTCTAACAAAAACGCCGCTAATTTGCATGATTTGCGGTGTTATTTTACGCAATATCCTACCCTCCCCGCATTAAAACCAACCAAAAACAAAGAGAATTGCATATAATTCCAACCAAGTGACAAATAAAACATTTAAATCTCACCAAAAGCATTAAATCTAAACGATACTTCAAATTTAATAAAAATATATGATATTTATTAATAAATGAAGCATAATTCAAACAATTTTACAATAATGTTAAGCGTAACAATGTTTAAAAAATCTTACAACAATAAAACAAATGTCTAAGAGGTGGCCTCTGAATCTAACGCTAGAACAATCTGCATCATAGTCTGCAGCTGTAGATGGAGTTCTTCATACTTTCTGTTTTGCTTTACCTCCCGTGCTACTGCCTCCGCTCTAAGTTGAGCAATATGCTCCGCCTCCCTCGCTGCTGCCTCCGCTCTAAGCTAAGAAATTTGCTCAGCTGTGCTCGCTTCCATCAGAGATATCTGGTCTTTCAGTCTCGAACTCAAGACGAGATTGACTCCCGGAAGGCATGTATTGCGGAGCCGGATCAAAATATTGAGTCGGGTAACACCGATCCTTGACATCGAACTCGACTATACCTTGTAAGACCCAAAACATTAGTGATAATTTTGTTATAAATGTACTCAAGATTAACAAAACTATCAATCAAGCGATCGTACCTTTTAGGACCCAAAACATCGATAATAATTTCATTATCAATCTCCTCGAGGTTAACAGAATCGTCGAACAAGCAAGCGCTTCATACTCGCCTTCTTCTCCTTTAGTTTATCCTAATAAATCAATAAAAAAGTTAGAAACGAAATATATAATTAAAAGGAATGGAACATAACTTAAAATTATAAATTTAAAACTACAAACGATGAATTAAACTATTGTAATTAAACATTATAAATATTTATAATAAATCAAATTTTATCAAGTAAATATACCAAAATTTACAGCACTTGGTCATCATCTGAGATCCATCCTTCTTCCTAGCGTAATGTCAAAAAGTCAAGGCGTTCAACTTTTGACCGATGAAACTTCCTACATTATAGCGAGAAAAAATATAATTTAATAGTATAAAGTAATTAATATTTGAAAGAAGTAATAAATTATAATACCTCGGCCTCACTACACGAGCAAAGCTTCGGAACTCCGTGTAATGCGTGAATTGTTGTTTCGTCATTGTTTGTTCCAACTAGCTCACGGTCCTATATAATGGAATTTGAATTATGTATATAGTAAATACGATAAACCGAAAAATTTATAAGACTTTGAAAGTACGTAATACCTCTCCTTTCTTTGAATTCGAATCTAACTTGATCTTCCCATTGGTACCTCAACATTCCGTGGGACATTTCGCAATTTTTAAATCGAGGCTTATGTCTTTCTTAAAATATTATTTTTTAGGGTGCTTTTATTGTCTCTCCATTTTTACCCAACGTCTTCTTAACATAGTCATCGAAGACCTCTAAAGCAAATTTACCTTAGAAATTTTTTTAAAAAGTAAATATAAATGAAGGTTAAATTAAAGTATTATAAATTACATTCACCTTCTATTACCTTAATATTATCGAGAGCCTGATTTTTGTTGGCATCAGGCACGTGATGCCATGATTCGTAATTAATGGGCAACATATTCGCATTTCGTGCTATAATGCCCAAATAGCCTGCCAACAGTCGAGCTTCAGATCCGATAGGCTGGCCATGATTGTTTCTCCTTACTTCAACACGCTCGGTAGGCTCTAAGTCGATAAATCAGTAAGTAATGTACGTCCCGAGCTCTGCTCGTCCCACCACCCTCAGCTGAAAAATGATATATTATTATATTAAAATTAAAAAATGAATCAATAATAAAATTCAACATGCATGTAAAATAAACTTAACATTACTTTGGAATTGTCCATGCTCGTCATCTATGTCCGGCAGACTAGAAGATCCAACAATTGTATCCTGTCTACTATTTACTTTTTCTGGATTTGGAGTATTCCGAACAATATTTAAACCTCGTAATCGTCTTCTAGGCATTTTCCCTGCAATACACATAAAATAGTTCAAAATTTTAGTAACAAATAACAACAATAATAGGACATTTAAAACAGTTAAATTATATAACATGACCAACATGAAAATTATAATATAACATATAAATAATAAATCATTAAATCTTACTACTTCATATTTCATAAATATCTTCGTCCACATCCTGACGAACCCATTAAAATTGTTGACTAGTACTAGGATATTTTCGATTAAGTCTTGTTACGGAAAAGGCAAAGTTTACGATCTTTCGACTATGTCATCTCTACTTTCACTGCCAATGTCGAACAAGTCTCTAGGGGTATTTTGAAGTACAACGTACCAACCCTCATCAGTTGGATCTTCGGAGTAAAAAACTTGTTTAACTTGAGAAGAAAACACATACGACTCGTCCATCAGTTGTTCACTGGTGTGAATCAATCGGGAAAAATTCACCATTGTAAAGCCATATTGATCGTTCTTAATTCCGCGAGCCGTATTCACATCAGCCCAATCACCTCGAAATAAGACAACTTTGCATTTGCCGTAATAATCTAACTCAATGATGTCAGTAATAAGTCCGTAATATTCCAAATTCCCTCGATGGGATTCATCGTCCTAGCACTAGCATAACTTGTAATCGAAGAATTAACAACAATTCCGCAATTTTGGGTTCTCCTCAATCTCTCACGATACCTTGTATGAAATCCGTATCCGTTGATAAGTAAGCCACTATATCTTTTAACTATTCTGTTTGGACCTTGTGAAAGCCATTTAACGCCGTTTTTTACTTCATTCCGACTCCAAACCTATTGAGTCGAAAGTAAATCGAGTAATTATGAATGTTATGAGAAAACATTATTACTTGTCAATGAAAATTTAAATTGCATACCATTTGGCTTAACCATTCATGGAATGATTCTGCGAACAACTTATTAATTTCTTGTCGATTTAATCTTCGGGATCGTGAACGAGCTTTCAATATATGTTTGTACTCACTACGGTAAAAAAATGTTTTACTTTGTTAGAAGATAAATAAATTATAATTAATGAGTATTTATCAAAATCTAGAACTTACTTCCGAAATGGTTCCATTAAATCGTGATGAAAAAGAACGTATCGATGTGCTTGGACCCACGATCTATCGTCTAATTCTGTAATTTCGACTTTGCCGATCGGTTCTCCAAAACTTTGAAATAAATAAGTTCCGGCCAAATTATGATCTGTGAGCCCAGCATTTCTACTTGGTCTGTTCATTCTTGTTTCAACATCTTCCAAATACCTCGAACAAAAAGTCATACATTCCTCTGCCAAGTAGCCCTCAGTAATTGATCCTTCCGGATAACACTTATTGCGGCAGTATGACTTCAATTTGGAAAGGAACCTAAACACGGTATACAACATTATCAAAAGTTGCAACTAAAGGCATTGAGCTGAATGAAGGAATATTTTGTAAATATAGTAAGACCTTTCAATGGGATACATCCATCGATGGAAAACGGGTCCACCAAGAAGTGCTTCACGCGGGAGATGAATTAACAAGTGCACCATAATAGTGAAGAAGGAAGGCGGGAATATCTTCTCCAGATTGCATAAAGTCAATGCGGCTCGATCTTGTAGTCTCTCTAATTCTTGAACATTCAAAACTTTACCACAAATGCCTTTCATTATATTCGACAGTTCAATTACAAGAGCCGTCACCTTTTTCGACATACAACCTTGCGCATAGCAATGGCGATAAGTCTTGCATCAAGATGTGATAGTCATGCGATTTTAAGCCATATAGTCTTCAATCCTTAAGACTCACACATCGCGATATATTTGATGCATACGCATCCGGGACCTTTATATCCTTCAACACCGTACAGAACACTTCTTTCTCCGTCTTTGACATTGAAAAAATAGCAGGCGACAATCGATATTTCATATTCGAAAGTGCTCGGGGATGAAGCTCACGCCGAATTCCCATGTGGACTAAATCAAGTCGACTCTGAAGATTATCTTTCGATTTTCCATCGACATTCAAAATAGTCCCAATGATGTTCTCGCAGACATTTTTCTCTATGTGCATGACATCAAGATTATGCGTAAAATCGATGCTCTAATAAGGCAACTCGAAAAAATATTTCTTTTTTCCACAAGTCCGCCTATTTAGGATCATCCTTTTCATCAGATTCATCATCAGATTCATCCCTACATCTTTTATTTCTTTGCGGGTTGGCGGTTGATTCATCTTCCATAAATGAAATTCATATCTTTCAACATTAAGAATATTTCGGATCCACCGATGCGAAGGAGCTGGTCTAAACTCTTCGATAGCATCAAACCGAGCACTCGAAATCTAAATGTATGATTTTCGGTAACCACCAAGCGATGCCCCATATAAGAGAACTTCTTCCCATTATATAACCATTGCGAACATGTCTGCAATGACAACGCGGACAAGCATAACGTCTCCTGGTACTCCAACCAAATAAATTAGCATAAGCCGGGAAGTCGTTAATAGTCCACATTAAAGCCGCACGTAAATTAAAGTTCTCTTCTCTCATTGTATCGTATGTCTGAACACCAGCCCATAGTTGTTTTAACTCGTCAACAAGTGGCTGCAAATATACGTCAATAACATTCCCCGGCCCTTTCTCTCCAGGTATAATCATAGACAAGATAAAAGAAGATTGTTTCATGCAAACCCATGGAGGCAAATTGTAGGGAACAAGCACCACAGGCCAAGTTCTATACGTTGTGCTCATGAGTTTGTAAGGGTTAAATCCATCGGATGCTAGCCCAAGCCTCACACTCCAAGGATCGCTTGCAAAGCTTAGAAATTTAAAGTCAAAAGATTTCCAAGCTAAAGAATCTACGAGGATGCCTTAACAACCCATCATCATTCGTCCATCACGGTGCCACGTCATTGATTCGGTGTCTTGACGACATGAAAAGCCGTTGAAGCCTTGGTATTAGCGAAAAATACCGTAAAATCTTAATTGGTCGCTTCCTTGGTGTGTATCGTGTTCATCCTCGTTACCATCCTATGTATTTCTATTAATCCAACGGAATTGGCCGCATACATGACAGCACTGTTGGTTTATCAGGTCGCCCCAATACAACATGCAGTCATTTGGCCAACTGTGAATTTTGTTGTAGCCAAGGCCAAATCCTTTATCAATTTCTTCATGTCTTTGGAAGATTGAAGCATTTTTGCAAACGGGAACATTTCTTGCAGAAACTCTAACAGCATTGTCAACGATTTTCTGGTCCACCCCCCAAACATTTCAAGTGAAAAAGACGAATACAGAATGACAGTTTGGAAAATTTTGATCCCTCATACGCTTCTTCATTCATTTCACCAAGTAATGTGTAGAACCTCGCCGCTTCTTCATTTGGCTGTTCATCCGGTACACTTCTTCTTGTTTCGGTGAAAGTATTTCCACCAAAATTATGATCATCGGTTGCACCCAAGTGAGTGGAAATGTACCGAAACCATCACTACGCTGATTAAAAGCATCCCGCAACATGCCTTCCATGTTATCGTCTCTAACATTCTGATTGAAAGCACTATTAGGATACCCCAGATTCATCAATGAAGATGCTCCACTAGATGTACACTCTCCATGAAAAAACCATTTTTTGTACCCCCGTACAAAGCCATTAACAATTAGATGTTCGTAGACCACTTCACAATAATGCCAGTTAATATTGCAACATGTCTTACACGGGCAAAGAATCATATTCTCTTGGCTTGCATTTTGAAATTCGAAATTCAGAAAAGTTTCCACTCCATTTCGATAGCCGTTGCTTACCCTTGACAATTTCATCCAACTCCTATCCATTTCGTAGCTGTTGAAGTCTAAAGTTGAGAATAAATTACACGGCTAAATTGTTAATTAATAATTTATGTAAGTAATGCTATGATGACATATATAACTGAGTACTATGTAAGTTATGTAAATTATGTAAGTTATGAAGTTTGATCTTAACTTAAAATTATGTACTTTATGAAATTTGATCTTAAACTTATGTAAGTTATGAAATTTGATCTTAAAATTAAGTAAGTTATGTATTATTTAAGATTCATCATATGCGGCATTGTTACACCTAGGAAGGATCCATTATATCTAACAGTGAGATATAAGGCAACCCGTCGAGTTTCTAGCCTATATACTTTGAATCTTTTTTATTTAATTTGGTAGTATTTAATAAATGTTATATATTTTGGTATTTATAAATAATGTTATTAAGTTTTTAATGCTTAATTGATTTTAGAATTGATTCGATTAAAAATAGTGGTTAATATTATTAAGTTTAAATTTTATGATTTTAATAGAATAAATTAATAATAAATTGTGAAGTTATTATTATTTTACGTTTAATTTGTCAAATACAATATGATGAATGCAATTTAATTCAAGTTTTAAAGGTTAATTTTATGAAATTTAATTATTAATATTATTAGCTAATTATGTATTTAATAAATGTTATATTATTTTATTTAATTTGGTATTTGTATTTAATAAATGTTATATATTTTGGTATTTATAAATAATTTTATTAATTTTAATGCTTAATTCAGATTTTAGAATTGATTTGATTAAAAATAGTGGTTAATATTATTAAGTTTAAATTTTTATGTTTTTAATCGAATAAATTAATAATAAATTGTGAAGTTATTATTATTTTACGTTTAATTTGTCAAATACAATATGATGAATGCAATTTAATTCAAGTTTTAAGGTTAATTTTATGAAATTTAATTATTAATATTATTAGCTAATTATGCATTTAATAAATGTTATATTATTTTATTTAATTTGGTATTTGTATTTAATAAATGTTATATATTTTGGTATTTATAAATAATGTTATTAATTTTTAATGCTTAATTCAGATTTTAGAATTGATTCGATTAAAATAGTGGTTAATATTATTAAGTTTAAATTTTATGATTTTTAATAGAATAAATTAATAATAAATTGTGAAGTTATTATTATTTTACGTTTAATTTGTCAAATACAATATGATGAATGCAATTTAATTCAAGTTTTAAAGGTTAATTTTATGAAATTTAATTATTAATATTATTAGCTAATTATGTATTTAATAAATGTTATATTATTTTGGTAATTAATTTGGTATTTGTATTTAATAAATGTTATATATTTTGGTATTTATAAATAATGTTATTAAGTTTTTAATGCTTAATTCAGATTTTAGAATTGATTTGATTAAAATAGTGGTTAATATTATTAAGTTTAAATTTTATGATTTTTAATAGAATAAATTAATAATAAATTGTGAAGTTATTATTATTTTACGTTTAATTTGTCAAATACAATATGATGAATGTAATTTAATTCAAGTTTTAAAGGTTAATTTTATGAAATTTAAATTATTAATATTATTAGCTAATTATGTATTTAATAAATGTTATATTATTTTGGTATTTAATTTGGTATTTGTATTTAATAAATGTTATATATTTTGGTATTTATAAATAATATTATTAAGTTTTTAATGCTTAATCCAGATTTTAGAATTAATTTGATTAAAATAATGGTTAATATTATTAAGTTTAAATTTTATGATTTTAATAGAATAAATTAATAATAAATTGTGAAGTTATTATTATTTTACGTTTAATTTGTCAAATACAATATGATGAATACAATTTAATTCAAGTTTTAAAGGTTAATTTTATGAAATTTAATTATTAATATTATTAGCTAATTATGTATTTAATAAATGTTATATTATTTGGTATTTAATTTGGTATTTGTATTTAATAAATGTTATATATTTTGGTATTTATAAATAATGTTATTAATTTTTAATGCTTAATTGATTTTAGAATTGATTTGATTAAAAATAGTGGTTAATATTATTAAGTTTAAATTTTATGATTTTAATAGAATAAAAAGAAAGGCTTGTTCATCGTAGCAAATTGTTATCGTAGCAAATCGCATCAATGGCGACAAATCGCGGTCCCAAATAGCAGTGTAAGGAGAAAAGCAGTGATAATAGTCGCTATTTCAACTAATCTCGTAGCTTTTAAAAAAAATCGATGAGGAGTAGCAATAAGTAGGATCGAAAATAGAAAATATAGCCGAGAGTAAATAACTCAAAATCTCAAGTATAAATCAATCCTCAAAATACGATTAGGGTTTCAATATTTACCTTATTTAATTTCTTTGGTGCATCGGCAACTTGAATCCAAGAGAGGATTAGATCACCATTGGAGGAAGGCGGGACGGAGAGGTCATGCCATGGATCGTTAGAGAGATGATGTAATATCCGGATTAGGGCTTATGCACTATGGCTAAAATTTTATGAAATAGTATGCCTTATGTGTTGTGAATGTGTTGTGTGCATTTTAGAACCTTGGAAATGTAAGGAAATGTAAGGAAATGCTTTAGAAAATATTAAGTCTTAAGAGGAAGCTTGGAAATGTGAGGAAATGTAAGGAAATGTAAGGAAATGCTTTAGAAAATATTAAGTCTTAAGAGAAAGCTTGGAAATGTAAGGAAATGTAAGGAAATGTAAGGAAATGCTTTAGAAAATATTAAGTCTTAAGAGGAAGCTTGGAAATGTAAGGAAATGTAAGGAAATGTAAAGGAACCTTGGAAATGTAAGGAAATGCTTTAGAAAATATTAAGTCTTAAAAAGAAGCTTGGAAATGTAAGGAAATGTAAGGAAATGTAAGGAACCTTGGAAATGTGACAAAATCGGGCTTGGAAAAAAATGGCCCGGAGACGCCACTTAGGGCTCTGGAAATGACGCCATATGCTAGGATAACTTGGGCCTAGTATGGCCACATGAAGCCCAAAATAATGGGTTAAAATTGGCACTCCTAAGGTAAGGAGATGGGCGGCATAGGGAGACTAAGGTAGGAGTTTAAGTTGAAGTCAAATTCTTTTAAATTTAAGCTAAGGTAGGAAAATAAAGATATGAGATTGATGGCCAAGAAAGGGACTCTCTAGGCTTAGTAATTTAATTTGAAAGAGGAAAATAAGGCCATTCATAAATCTTTCCTTCTTCTCTTACCTTTGCCGAATTCTCTAGTGCCTCTCCTCTCCTCCTTTTATTTTTCCAAAGCCGAAATACCCTTGTGATAGCCGAAACTTTAACCATCTCCATTGCCGAAACCCTCAAGCTTTTCTTCCTCATCTTTGTTGAAACCGAAACTCTCTAGTAAACTTTTCTCTTCACTTTTATTTTGTTAAACCGAAAAACTCCCATGTGCTAGTCGAATTCTTCATCCTCTTTTTCTTCTTCTTTTTCATCAAAAGCCGAATTCCCTTCCCAAAGATCACCATAAGCCGATTCTTCCTAAAGCTCATATCTCTCTCTCTCTTTTCCTCCTTGAAATCGATTACTCCATTAAAACTCAAAAGCGAAACCTTTTGAGCACTAGCTAGCCTTCATAGCCAAATCTTTGAGGGCTTCAAGCAAAGTCTTTGTCAACTTTTGTATTAAGGGACTCTTAGGATTTGTCTCTTGTCGACTTTAAGAAAGGATATTCGGGATTTTAAAGATTCAAGGTAAGACATATTCGGCCAAGGGCAATCTACTTACGATTTAATGTTAGAAATTAATCTAACATAAGATTTTAGGTATTTCGACAGATACTACAATCCACAGTCACTTTTCGGGATTTGAAAATCGTAAGGTAAGTGCATGAGTACATTCGGCCAAGGCCCTATTGTGATATCTAGATCTATTTCGTCATTATACAAAAGCCGGAAACTAACCCTTTAAGTGATCTAATGTTGGCCGAATACAAGGTAGAGGATCACAAAGTTTCGGGATTTGATTTTTAATCTAATCGGCACCAAGGTAAGAAATTGATTACAACAATCCTACTAGGATTTGGATTTATAGCCGAATGGCTTTTTACTAACATGTTAGGGTTGGCCGAATATAGGAATTAAAGATCTAAAGCAAAAGAACGAGTTTTCGGGATTTCAGTAAATTTGATAAGTATATCATGTGTGTACCCCACACTATTTCTTAATAAGTTTAAGGCATTGTTTAATATGTATGTATGTTATACGAATGTGGAAAATATGGCTAAGTACCATGTTATGGTACACAGTACTAAGGTACGTTTTCCTACTTCTACTAGGAATATAATACGATCCATTATGGCACATAAGTGCGACTATAAGAATGTGAATAAAGTATGAGGCATGACATTTGCATGTTTTGCATGTTTTGCATGGGGCATATGGGTGATATGAAAAAGGGGAAGTGAATGTGGTGACCTAAGACCACGATATCTGAATATGGTGACCTAAGATCATGATATCTGAATGTGGTGACCTAAGACCACGATATCTAAATATGGTGTCTCATGACACAAAGTATGTATCTGGTGGCTATGCCACGAATTTTATAAGGGCGATGAGCACGTCGACTGCAGCGACTGCCTTCGATGGTGTGTAGCGGATGGAGGGTTGACTTAGTAGTCCCCACGGTGTGATGGTTGGTACGGGTGACGTGTAGCGGATGGATAACTAGGCTTGGGTCCGGGATTGCATCATTTTATTTAATACTATATGATTATGTATGATTTGATATGCCTGAATCTATTTGAGTTTGGTGTTGGTTGTACACATTGAGTCTATTTGACTCACCCCTTGTGGGACTATTTTTTAGGTGATGATCAGTGATGGACCGGGTCGGCAGGAGCTCAAGGGTGGCCATGCAAAGCTCAAGGATTGATTTATTTTTATGTTTTGAATTATTCGGGTTTTTATTTGATGTAATAAGGCCAAAGTATTGAATCGTTTATGCATGCTTTTAAATTACTTAGTATGATACGATTATCATCGAATTTAAAGTTTAAAAGTTAAATTTTTCTTAAGTATAATTATTAAATTATTTTTAACACCTTATCAACACGGGTTCTTAATTCAAGCCCAACCCAAATCAAAGACTGTTTTAAAAAATACACAAGTTTTTAGCAAAGTTTCAAACAAGATTTGTATGGATTTTCTTTAGAAGCATGCCAGATCCGGTCAGGGCTTGTGGGCCGGGTTTGGGGTGTTTCAGATGAGCCTGCAAGTAGAACGACGAAATGGTGAACAAGAGAGCAAAACGGATGGGAAAATGGTGCACAAGAGAGAAAAACGGATGTCAATTGGGGAACATTATTGCTAAAATTTTAGTGAACCCAATATCAATCAAAAATCAATCAAACAAACAAAAGAAAACATAGCAAATGCTTGACTGTCCTTTAAATAGAAGCCTCATATTACACATCCAATGAAGTGCACACTTAGCAAATTTCTATCACAACGAAACAAATTTTAATGAACCCACAATTGCAAAATTTTAATATAAAAATTAGTGGCATCGGACTATTAGAGGTGAGAAAACCTTAGAATAATACTAATCAACATCTAATTCATTTTAGCGCAACCATGAAAAGAATACAACTTGATTCCAAGCGAGTGCAACCTCATCTTTTCATTCAATTTTCTCCTGTTGGATACCAGTCAACCATCCCAATTCTTTCTCCATGTCTTATTAAAAAGAAAGGCTTGTTCATTTGACATACAAGTTACATACACATATAAAGCCTAATTGAAAAGGGAAAATCATGTAAAACCCATCTAACCCTTAAAATAACCCATTGATTGTAGTCTTGATGAAATCCTTATCCAAACGCAAGCAATGAAACTTCAATTACCATCAAGAAATGAACCATACGATAATCACAAACTAAATCAACAATGCAAAGCAACGAAACCCAAATTTTAACAAATTAATCAATCATCCCATCGGTTCTTAACCTATAACGAGAAACCAATTACAAAATCAAGTTAAAAAAAAGCAAAATAAAAACTAAACTCAAATTTGAAGCAAAAGTTTCCAAAAAATACCTCAAGCTTTTCAATGGCAGCGACTTACGAAGCCCGTGATGTTGGAAATTACAAGCTGCGATTAACCAAACAAATGCAAACAAGCGAGATATCAACAATCAAGATTACACCTAATTTGATTAAATACAAACTTACATCCCTCGAAATTAATTGTAATACTACTTTTTTCATTTCCAATTCTCACATCTCTCCAACAAATTTTCGTTTTATCCCAAAGACTAAACATGCAAAGCTAAATTAGTTCATATATTAACCTTGTAATTCTTAAATAAAAGAGCTCACCAACTTTCAAATTTGCAAAAATGATTCAGTTTAGGTAGTAGCCAATATTGGACAGATTAGCATAACGAGCGAAAGCAGCAGACAGAGATAAGGCAATGGGGGAAAGCAAAGCAACGGCGTCAGGATGGGTTTTAGAAGGCAAATAAGGTCGGGCCGTGGGCGACGTTTTTGGTGTCGGCGATGGGTTCTCGTTTTGGTAATAAACGCAGCGCTTTCAGTTGAAAGCAAAGCAATGGCGTCAGGATGGGTTTTAGAAGGCGAATAGGGTCGGGCCGTGGGCGTCATTTTCGTTGTCGACGATGGGTTCTTGTTTCGGTAATAAACGCAGCGCTTTCAGTTGAGAGCCTTATGAGAAATGGTCTTCTGTTTATTTTTTTTAGGGTTCTTTTGGTTTTGGTAATGAACATAACAGGATCGAAGAACAATTATGGGATTCGGAGGGGATTGATGGAAGGAATGAATATATTAGCGATTTGGGGAGATAGCAGAAATCGGTGAAGATAAGAAATCGAGGAGAAAGGAGAAATTAGGGATTTGGATGAGTCTTTGAAAATTTAGGGATATGCTAAAATCGAAGAGAATGCAGAAATGGATGTAAAAAGAACGGCGTCGTTTCAACATAAAATTTATCCCTATTGTGGCATTTTTATAAAACGCATACTAAAAAAATTATCAAAAGCGAAGTCGTTTTCTCAAATTTGTGGCGTTTTGGGATAAACGCTAGTAATAATGACAATAAAAGCGAACATCTTTGTGGCGTTTTATTAAAGGCGCCACTAATTAGAACGTAAAACGGTGCCGCTTCTTTCACTATTCTTTGTGGCGTTTTTAATAACCGCCACTAATAAATGTCGTTTAATTGACATAACCTTGTGGCGTTTCCTAAAAAACACCGGTAATGCATATATTTTGTGGCGTTTCCAAAAAGCTCGGTAATTCTATCTTTTTGTGGCGTTTTTAATAAAACCGCCACTAATAATAAAGTATCATTTACACTATACATTTTTATAATATTATTATATAATCAAAATACCTAATATTATGAACACTAATTAATCAAAACCTTAAACCTTATACCTTTAAACTATATCCTCATAATCCTAAACTCCAAACTATATCCCCTAAACCATAAATTAACCATAAAACACTAGCCCCTAAGCCTTAACCATGGTCTGAATTATTCATAACCCTGAATTATATCCCCTAATATTTAAACCATAAAATAATGACTCTATTTATCCTAAAACCCTCTAAACCTTAAACCATTAAACTATATCCCATACTAAAGTACCTAAACTATATATATATATATATATATAAATTTAGGGGTACATATTTAGGTTTACTATTTTGAGTACATTGTGTGTATGATGTAGGTGCAGGATTTAAGATTTAATAATTTAAGGGTTAAAAGGTTTTGTAGTTTAAAATTTATGAATTAAAGGTTAGGGGTTTAGTGGTTTAGGGTTTTATACCTCAAAATATATGTACATTTTTTAATTTATATTTCTAATCCATAAACACTCAATCCTTAAACTCTTAAATGCAAAATCATAAATCTTAAAACTTTAAACCCGAAACCCGAAACCCGAAGCCCGAAACACGAAACACTAAACCCTTAAACCATTAAATATAGATTCTAAAACTCTAAACCCTTAAATCCTTAGTAAACCCCAAACCTACACCACACTACACTTGAAACCCTAAACCATCAACATTAAATCATAAACCCTAAATAGTAAACCCCAAAATAAAATAATTTTTATATTGATTTATTATACGAGGACCAAAACGGCGCCGATCTAGTTCTGAAATAATTTGATTTTTTGTGGCGTTTTTAATAAAAATGCCGCTAATATTGTGCCTTTTTACAATTTTTAATATTGAATTATTAAATGGGAACCAAAACGGCGCCGTTTAGCTTTTGAGATAATTAGATTGTTAGCGGCGTTTGTGGTAAAAATGCCGCTATTTATTACATTTAGTGGTGTTTCATTCAAAACGCCACTATATCTCAATGTTTTGTATGCGTTTTAAACAAAACGCCGCTATTATTGGGCCTTTTTACAATTTTTATATTCAATTATTAAACGGGAACCAAAATGGCGCCGTTTCAGTTCTGAGATAATTAGATACTTACCGGCGTTTTTTTACAGAAAACGCCGCTATTGCTTACCTTTACTGGCGTTTTTCATACAAACGCCACTATGTCTCTGACCTTTTGTGGCGTTTTTAGTAAAAACGCCGCTATTATTGTGCCTTTTTACATTGTTTTATATTAAATTATTAAACTGGAAACAAAAACGGTGCCGTTTGAGTTTTGAGATAATTAGATTTTTAGTGGCGTTTTTTTACAAACCCCGCTATATCTTACCTTTACTGGCACTTTCCCTGAAAACGCTGCTATTTCACTACTTTTTGTGGCGTTTTATAAAAAACGCCGGTATTTCTCAGTTTATTGCGGCATTTTTTTAGAAAACGCCGCTATTTCTTAGTTTTTATCGGCGTTTTGCGGAAAAATGCCGCTATTGTCCAGTTTTTTGCGGCGTTTTGATTAAAACGCTGCTAATGTGTAATTATTGTGGCGTTTTTTAACCAAACGCCACTAAAAATGCCGCTAAAGCCCTATATTCTTGTAGTGATAGATTGCTAACTTACAGAATATGTCAAGCTAATCCCCAAGAAGCTCACACTATCTCATGGTTAATTCGGTAAACTTTCAAACGTTTTAAAATCCGATTATGTGGTATGCACATTAATGTTATATATGAGTTTATTTGGAGATGATAGTTGGTTTGAAACTTGGTTAATGGTTGTTTTTGAAAAAAGTTGATGTTCATATTATATATGTGTGTATGCTTAGAATTATGTTAAGCTTTAGATGAAGCATTTGAGTAACAAATTTGGAAGAGAAATGGTATGGTTGAATCATGGAATTGAATGGTTATATATGTTTAAATGGTTTGTGAATTCATAGGTTGAAATGTTATGTTTAAATACCTAATTGATGTATAATGGTTTTGATTGATTTTGGAAATAGTAAAATGGATGCTTTTATATATGTTTTAGTTGGTTTTGTGCAGGTTTGAGTGTGCTTTTAAGAACCGTTTGGGTAATAGAGTTGGTTTGGCATGAAATAATATTATGAGATTTTATTAAAAACAAAGATTTTAAGTATGTTTAGTTTTTGGGTGATGTTAAAATAAGATTAGGCTAAAGATTACTTCTTTCATCTTTTAATTTTGTCTAAAGAAGATTATATAATAAAAAAATAATAGGAGGTTGCAAGAATAAATTAGGTTAGGGAGCTTTGGGCACTGTGTTTAAAGGTAAACTTTGAAGTGGTAAACTTGTGGTAATAAAATTGCTAAACAAATAGAAAGGTAAAGGCCAAGATTTCATTAATGAAATTGCAACAATAGGAAGGAATCATCATGTTAATGTGGTGTAACTTATTGGATTTTGCGTGGAGGGAAATAAACAAGCTCTAGTTTATGACTTCATGACGAATGGGTCTTTAGACAAATTTATATTTTCAACCGAAGTAGCAACTTCAGTTGGCAAAAGATGTTTGAGATAGTAGTTGGGGTGGATCGAGGTATTGAATATTTACATAATGGTTGTGCCATAAAGATTTCACATTTTGATATCAAGCCACATAATATTCTGATAATACTCTACAATGACATATTTTTATATATTAATTACATCTTTATTTTGAGTATGATCCTTCTAATTTGAGCTATTTATGATTTTTTATCTTGCAGGGACTAAATTGAAGGCAAAAGAAAGTTTAAGGGCAAAAAGCATAAATTTAAAGATAAAATGAGCCAGCATGTGAAGTAGGAAGGAAGTGGTGCCGAAAATGCAAAATGTGGAAGAATTGGGGAGTAAAAGTAAAAAGAAGAGATTTTATAGCACAAGACTCTATTTAAATTCCAATTATATTAGAATAATTTTAATGATTATTATTTAGATTTAATTTTAGCTTTTATCTTATTTATCTTTTAGAATTTTAGTTTTTCGATAACACTCCCTCTCCTAAAAAGCTTAGCCTTTGTTCCTTTCATTTATTCAATAAAATTCTATTTTATTAAGTTCCCAAAAAGCATGAGGGTTCATGAGGATTAGAAAGTATTCATCGTTTCTTTGCATTACGGGGCTGACACTTCTTCCATATCCTTTCAAAGGTGATCTTTTCAACTTGTGTAAAGAATGACTGCTTTGTATGTTTTGGGAAGGTTGCACAGTCGGTTCGTTAGCTTACTGCATCAGTGGTTGTCGAGCCCAAAAGACAAAATGGTGTGACATTCGCCATTTAGAAGCGGTGATCTAGTATAAGACGGTCCCACAAAAGTGACGGTTGGCTAGAGTCAAGTTCCTCTAAATCGTAAGTCTAAAATCTAAGTGGAGCTGGTGGTCGTAGGCGTCCTCTTCCACTATAACTGGCTTATTCTGTTTGAGAAGGATCACCTAAAAGCCTTGGATTGAACCGAAGGCGAATCAAGACAACCGAGGCTAGAATCTCTCCATAAAAAAAACTCTTTTTCCTCAACTTTGTTTATCTCTACAATTTTAATTTTAATTTTCGCAATTTCAATTCAATCAAATTTTTAATTCTGTTTTATTGGCCACGACTTTGTTCAGAATTTCGAGGAACAAGCACTTGTGCAAATCCAGTCGTTGAGGATTTGACCCTACTTCCCCTTATACTATTCTTTTTCATTATTTTATATTTTTGGTGCTCTCAACGATCACATCTGATTCTTTTAGATGACAACTATAAAATCTAAAAGTTTCAGATTTTGGCTTTGCAAAATTGTATTCAGTGGATGATAGCATTATTTCTCTCACAACAGCACGAGGTACATTTAGATTTATAGCTCCTGAATTGTTTTATAAAATTATTGGAGGTATCTCATATAAAACTAATTAATGTTTATAATTTTGGAATGCAGACTAATGGGAATTGTGGGAAAGAGGAAAATTTTGAACATTTTAGCTGGCCATTCAAGTCAAGTTTATTTTCCTACATGGATTTATGATCTACTTGAACTAGGGGAGAACATAAAGCTTGAAGACATGACAAAAGGTGAAATAGCATCGTGAGAAAAATGATAATTTTTACCGTTTGGTGCATACAAATGAAATCTATACATCGTCTTTTAATGACCAAAGTATTGAAGATACTTAAAAGTGAAGATGAGCACCTTGAGATACCTCCAAAGTCTATGGTATTTTCTGTGTACATGTAGTAAATAAGAATTAAGCAGACATGAGACTATGTGTAATGCAAGTTGTGTGTAATATTTCGAAGGAGGATTTGCTTTCAATTACGGCCTTGGAATGGCTATGAGACTTTCCTAAAATTAAAAGGTGAAATGTAGGCCAAAATTAATTTATGTATAAACGTTTTTTTTTCTATTTTATACATTAGTAGAAGCTCTTCTTCAATCTCATCTAAACTCAAAATTTCATTTATAAAATAATTAGATAGATAAAATTATTTTTTGTTTAATTTAATATTTGTTGTTAAATTTCTGGCATGATTGTTTGACAGTTCTTACAATGGCACTTTGTCCATGCCCTCTGTATCATCAATCAGCATATTGATCACAGTTTTGTTGTCACATTCGATAGCCATTTTCTTGAAAACCTTCTCCCAATCAATGTACAGCACCTCAACTACTGCCCATACTACTGTGTTTATTTTAATTTAATGAAATATGTATTGTAATTATAAGGTGACAAAATTTAGTATAAAAATAAAATAATATTATCAAGAAAAAGAAACTGAAATAAAATTACAATGTTAAAGGGAGGGCTTAGGTTAGGTGTCAATCAACATCAACCAAGTCAACATTCTAATAACTTAACAATAATAATATATAGTCAAAGTCAAACTCTTGAGTTCAAGTCCGTCCTCTTAACTTAATTATTTTAAAATATCTTAATTTTTTCAAGGATAGACATTATTTAATAATTTCACCATTAATATTGATACCAGAGTGAGATTTTATTAAAAAAGATTTTAAATATGTTTAATTTTTGGGTGATGTTAAAATAAGATTAAACTGAAAGTCACTTCTTTTATTTTTGTCAAAAGAAGATATACGTAATATAAAAAGTGCAGTGAATGATATTCAACTTTTATAATTTCTATAGATACCATTTTTTGTTAGATGTAAGAAGAAAATGTAAAACAAAGAATAAATGGGATTGAAGTGTTGTAGTGAAGTTAACCTCCTAATTGTAAAGATTTGATTGGATGAACTACAAAATTGAAGACTTGTTATCCCTCAGTTTAAGTTGTAATGTTTGATTGGTCCTACCTTTAAAATGAATAAAAACATCCACACACTTTTTGGTCATCAAATTTGTTGAAGGTGGCTCCCTATGCAACTCATGCAGCAGAAAAGGTGGCCATGCAGACCAACCTAAGCAAACAGCAGCTAAAGTTTATCGAGACTGTCCATTTGTGACTAGTTTTGTTACTCCAACTTTTACTTCTTGTAATTTAGTTTTAGTTGAACTAAGTTGGTAACATTTTGTGATGTAACTAGGTGTTGATTGACTGAAAAATCAGCAATGCTATGTTTACAAGTTAATTCAACAAGTTTCTATGTATTTAGTGGTGTTAGGTGAAAGTTTAGGTAATCTTTGACTTGTAATTACCAGCCATCAACTTGTATTTGTATTGGTATTATGCCATTGTTCATTTTGAATGAAATCCTACGAAGTTTTCTTCCATATGCTTCATACTTCTTAGCTTTGCTTTCTTTTTTGTTTGTTTTTCTGTTTTTAGTTTCTTCTGCAATTCACGAGGCTTGCTACTCAAGCTTCAGCTCAGTTTGTTGCTGCTGATCAAAACACCAACAATTGGTATCTAGAGCTTTTTGTCTTAGTGGACCTGTCAAACCATGGCTTCATCAAGCTTCTCACCTGCTGCACCACCAGTCTTCAATGGAGAGGGCTTTCACATTTGGGTGGTCAAAATGAGGACCTACCTACAGGCATTCGACCTATTTAAGGTGATCAACTCAGATGTCGAGCCAGCACCTCTCAGAGCCAACTCAACAGTGGCTTAGATAAGGCAACATGCATATGAGAGGACCAAGAGGCACAAAGCCATGTCATGTATTCAGAACTGTGTGTCTGATGTAATCTTCACCAAGATCATGGCATGTGAAACACCAAAGCAGGCTTGGGACAAGCTCAAGGAGGAGTTCCAAGGCACAGAGAGAACAAGGCAGCAAGCAGTTGTTGAACTTGAGAAGAGATTTCAAGAATTTGAAAATGAAAGAGGAAGAAACGTCAAGCAATATTCAGACAGGATTATGGCTGTGGTAAATAGCATAAGGCTCCTTGGAGAGCAATTTAGTGAAGCTAGAATTTTGGAGAAAGTTCTCTCTACCTTACCTAAGAGGTATGAGGCAAAAATATCCTCCTTAGAGGATTCAATGGATCTTTCAACCATTTCCCTAACTGAGCTGATTAATGCCCTATATGCTCAAGAACAAAGAAGGTCTAGCAGAATGGAGGAGCACCAAGAAGGTGCTTTTCAAGCCAAAACCAAGTCTGCTTCGAGCACTTCTTCCAACAAAGGCAAGAAGACTTGGAAAAACAGGCCTAAGCCTGATGCTGCTAGAAGAGGTTATCAACTTTGTAGATATTGTAAAAAGCCTGGTCATTCAGAAAAAAGATGCTGGTTTAAACCAGGTGCACTATGCCAACATTGTAAGAAGAGAAGTCATGTTGAAAGAGTTTGCAAAAAAAAGGCAAACTAAGTCAGAACCATCTACAACAGGCACAAGTAGAGGTTTGGGTAGCTGAAGACAGTAGTGATCATGAAGAGCAAGTTTTTGCAGTGTCATGCTCACCTGGTCAGAAGAAAGCTTCAAAAGGCTGGCTTTTGGACAGTGGTTGTTCTAACCACATGTCCCCAGATGCAACCATCTTCAAAACTTTGGACAGAAGCTGCAAAACCAAAGTAAAAGTTGGCAATGGTCAATTTATCAAAGCTGAAGGCAAAGGGAATGTGTTGATATGCACTTCCACAGGTAACAAGCTCATCTCAAATGTGCTGCTAGTGCCTGAAATTGACAGAAACTTTCTTAGCATAACTCAACTACTGGAGAAAGGTTACTTAGTGGTGTTCAAGGGCAAAGAGTGCCAGATTACTGATCCAAATGGATCAAGGCTCATGTCAGTCACCATGACTGATAAAAGTTTTGAAGTCAACTGGACAAATGACTCAAACTTGGCCTACACAGCCTCAACAGAAAAGTCTAAATTGTGGCACCAAAGGCTTGGTCATGCCAACTTCAAATCAATGGCTCAAATGATCAGTCAAGAACTGGTTGAGAACTTCATTAACTCAGTTGAGAAGAAGAAGATCTGTGAAGTATGCTAGCTGGAAAAACAAGCCAGATTGCCATTTCCCTCAACTCAAGCCTGGAGAGCTTCAGAAAGGCTTCAGTTGGTTCATACAAATATCTGTGGTCCTATGAAGACTCAGTCACTTAATGGCAATAGGTACTTCCTTCTCTTTGTTGATGATTATAGTAGATATTGTTGGATCTTCTTTCTTAAACACAAGTCAGAAGTAGTTCAGTGTTCCTAAAGTTTAAAGCAACTGTTGAAACTGAAACAGGCTATAAACTAAAGACCATAAGGTCAGACAACGGAATTGAGTATACCTCAGCTCAGTTTCAAGGTTACTGTGATAATGCAGGCGTCAAACACCAGCTAACCAATATCTACACACCTCAGCAGACTAGGGTTAGTGAAAGAAAAAACAGAAGTATGTTGGATATGGCCAGGTGCCTTCTGTTTGAGAAGAATCTGCCCAAAGTCATGTGGGTTGAAGCAGTCAACATTGCTGTTTATATTCAAAATAGACTACCAACTACGGCATTACACCATAAGACTCTATATGATGCCTGGTTCGGGTTCAAGCCATCATTGGCTCATTTGAAGGTCTTTGGTTGCTTATGTTATGCTCATACACCAGCTATGAAGAGAGACAAGTTGTCAAAAAGAGCCCAACCTGGTATTCTGGTAGGCTACAGCTCAGTGAAGAAAGGTTACAGGATCTTGGATCCTTTTAAAAATAAGATCCAAGTAAGCAGAGATGTGGTCTTTGATGAAAAAGGATGTTGAAACTGGGAAAGAAATGAACCAGAGGTTATTTCTGAAGAGCTAATGGTTGATCAGGCTGAACCTAATCAGATTGGTCCCGAAATAGACATTGATGACATGCCAGTCAGGGGCACAAGACTCTTGGCTGAATTTTATGATAGAGCACATGTTGCCATAATGGAACCAAGCAACTTTGAAGAAGTTGAGGCTAATGAAGGATGGAAGCAAGCCATGGTTGAAGAAATCAACATGATTCAGAAGAATCAGACATGGGAGTTGGTTGAAGGCTTACAAACAGGAAGACCATTGGTGTAAAATGGGTCTATCAAGCCAAACAGAATGCAGATGGCAGTTTAAACAAGCTGAAAGCTAGGCTTGTTGTCAAAGGCTTTAGCCAAAGATATGGTCTAGACTACATGGAAACTTTTGCACCAGTAGCCAGACTAGATACAATCAGATTGTTGGTTGCTTTGGCTGCACAAAAGCAGTGGACCATTTATCAGTTAGATGTGAAGTCTGCATTTCTTAATGGATTCCTTGAAGAAGAAATCTACATTGATTAGCCTCAAGGTTTTGTTGTATCGGCAAAGAACACATGGTGTACAGGCTCAAAAAGGCCCTCTATGGATTAAAATAGGCTCCTTGAGCCTGGTATGCTAGAATTGACAACTATTTAGTCAGTTTGGGATTTAATAGAAGCATCAGTGAACCAACACTGTATGTCAAAACTGAAGATGCTGAGACACTACTCATTGTGTCACTCTATGTGGATGACCTTCTATGATGACAGAAGGAGAACATGTCATGTTGGCTAATTTCAAAGCCAAAATGAAAGACATGTTTGAAATGTTTGACTTGGGCCAAATGACATACTTTCTAGGAATGGAGGTGTTCCAAACAGAAAAAGAATCTTCTTGGGCTAGCAAACATTTGCCATGAAGATACTAAAGAAGTTCTCAATGGAGAATAACAAACAAACAAGCACACTTGTAGCTGTTAGAATGAAGCTGTAAAGCCAAGGAGATCATGAACTGATCTGTGAAAATACTTACAGAAGTTTAATTGGTTGTTTGTTATATCTGACTGCAACAAGACCAGATATCATGTTTGCAGTAAGCTTGCTTTCAAGGTTCATGCACTGCTGTAATAAGCAGCACCTTCAAGCATCAAAAAGGGTGTTGAGATACATCAAAGGGACTCTAAGCTATGGAATGTTGTTTACTCAAGCTAAAAGTCTCAAACTAGTGGGATATACTGACAGTGACTGGGCATGCTCAATGGATGATATGAAAAGCACATCTGGTTATGTTTTTAGTCTTGGATCAGCCATGTTTTGTTGGAGCTCGAAAAAGCAAAGTCTGGTAGCTCAATCAACTGCAGAAGCTGAATATGTTGTAGTAGCTGGAGCTGTAAACCAAGCCATATGGCTTAGGAAAATCATCGTTGATCTAAACCTCAATCAAAGAGGTGCTACAAAGATCTATTGTGACAACAAATCAGCTATTGCAATAGCAAAAAATCCTATTTTGTATGGCAGAACCAAGCATTTCAGTAAAGCTTCATGTTGTTCGAGAAATGGAGCAAGCTCAAAAGTTGAGATCCATTGCAATTCTGATGGGCTCGAAACTAACTATTATTTCGACAAAGGCAAGCGCACATATCGAACAGTAGTATAGTTATGGTGAGTCCGGAATATCGTATCCTCAAGGACTAAAATTACTAGTAATAACTATATTTTATTATCTAACCTAATAATTAGGGGGATTTATTTTTAATCTAAAATTAACTAACTAAATGACTATGAACGTGACAGAGAGTGATTTGGAAAATACTTTTGGACAACTTATATGAGATAGGCAATACCTAAGGAAGAATCCACCTAGACTTCACTTATTACTTTTGATTCATATGATTTATTCACTTGACTTAATCTGTAGAAATCCCTGATTTATGTTAATATCTCTTTCAAGACTAAAAACAATTGACTCTAGGTTGATTAATTGAAATCTCTTTCTAATTAAAATCCCTGTTGTCGCATTAACTCGATCTATGGATTCCCTTATTAGATTTGATTCTAATCCGGCAGATTTTTATCGCCCTATTTCTAGGGTTGCAATCAACTCCGCTTAATTGTGTTGATCTTCTCTTAAACAGGGACTTTTGCTCCACTGAATAAGCACATTCGACTTTGAATCAATAACCTGAATTATTAAAACAAGAATAAGAACTCACAATTAAAAATAAGAACAAGTATCTATCTTATAAATCAAATAATAATAAATTCGTCTTAGGTTTCACCACCCTTAGGTATTTAGGGGATTTAGTTATACTAATAGAGGGAAACACATTAGAATAGGGAAAACAACAAAACATAAGAAAACCCAAAAACTTCTAAAGAACTTGATGAGAGATCTTCAGTCTTGATGGAGATCCTTCTCCTAAGCTACTCCCGACGGCTGTCTTGGAGTATTTTCTACCTTCTACTCGGCTTCTACTCGACGTACCCTTTTAGGTTGCCCCTTAGGGTGTTTATATAGGCTTTGGAATGCCTTTCTTGGCCCACAAGTACCCTTTTTCGAATAGAATTAAACTTGGGTTCAGCAGGGACATGCCCGTGGTGGAAGCCTTCGACCGTGCTCGATTTCGCATTCGTCATACGGTAGTGTGATCCGCCTGCACGTTGATCCAGTAGTCTTGATTTCGAGTTAGGCCCATTTTGTCCCTTTTTGGGCTATTTCTCGTTCTTTTCGACTCCTTAAGCCCTCTTGAGTGTAAAACATGAAATTAAAGGATTAACAGCATCGAATTCATCAAATCTAATGAAAATTCATCCAAAAATAGGCCAAGCATTGGGTTAAAATATGTGTAAATTATGGTTTATCAAATTCAGAAGATCAAGCTACTGACATCTTAACTAAAGCTCTCAACAAGTCAAGGTTTTGTAAACTAAGAGAACTAATAAGAGTTTGCAACATGGAAGCCAAGAAGGAGTGTTGAAGGTGGCTCCCCATGCAACTCATGCAGCAGAAAAGGTGGCCATGCAAACCAACCTAAGCAAGCAGCAGCTGAAGCTTATCGAGACTATCCATTTGTGACTAGTTTTGTTACTCCAACTTTTACTTGTTGTAATTTAGTTTTAGTTGAACTAATTTGGTAACATTTTGTGATGTAATTAGGTACTGATTGACTAAAAAATCAGTAATGCTATGTTTACAAGTTAATTCAACAAGTTTTTATGTATTTAGTGGTGTTAGGTGAAAGTTTAGGTAATCTTTGACTTGTAATTACCAGCCATCAACTTGTATTTGTATTGGTATTATGCCATTGTTCATTTTGAATGAAATCCTATGAAGTTTTCTTCCGTATGCTTCATACTTCTTAGCTTTGCTTTCTTTTCTGTTTGTTTTTCTGCTTTTGTTTCTTCTGCAAGTCACGAGGCTTGCTACTCAAGCTTCAACTCAGTTTGTTGTTGCTGATCAAAATACCAACAAAGTTTGATATAGCTTATTCATATGGCAGTTCTACCGGCTTTTTTGACTTGTTTTTCAGCCATGGAATGATGTAGTAGATTCACGAAGCTAGCTGCCTGCTTCTTCGTAGTTACCTGCTTGATTTGAACTAAGCTTAGGTTTTAGGGTCTATATGCCTTGGACCACAACTCCCATTATTTGGCCCTCGTTTTTTTCATTTAACCCTCATGTTTGCATCGCCTAAGCCAAGCACCGTGCCTCAACTTTTTGTGGAAGTTCTAACATCAGTTACCCTTTATTTTAAAATTTTAATCTGTACCACTAAACATGAAATAAAATTTCCATCAAGTAATAGTTATTTTGTTCTAAAGGAAATGGTCCATTGTATCATTATTATAATGGGATCCATATATTTGATCCATTTTACTTATTAGGCTGTAGACTCCAGTTGTTTGAATTTTCAAAGCAAGATTTGCTTTTTTTCCTTTTTATATTAAGGAGGATTCACAGATAGGTTACTTATATAACGAGTATTTTCTGTCAGTTTCGCCATCAATTTTTTGATTGCGCAATGACTGGTGAGTGTTGAAGTATTTAATGGTTTCGTTTTAATTAGTTGATGACTCTTTCTTTTTTTGTGTTTTTATAGTCACGAGGAATTGATGCAGAAATTATAAGATGAAGAGAATAGAGTTAATCTCCTTAGTAATGTCTTGCCTGAATTAAATTAAACAAACGTCCTTAGTTATATAAATCTCCTTTCTCTGCCACTCACACTCGAGGTTCACGATGGCAACACCAAAACTTCAATTATTTTGGCTCCTCCTGCAACTACTGGCCCTTGCTTTCTCTTTCTTTCCTCATGCTTGCACCGCTCGAAGCATAAACACGCCTTGTGGATTTACTTCGTGCGGAAACCTTAGCATCAGTTACCCTTTTCGATTAAAAATCCAACCTCGTAGCTGTGGTCATAAGAGGATTGAGCTGGTGTGCGACAATAACCGCGCCATTTTCCCTATGGAACGTGGGAGTTTCTATGTCCAACACATCTCTTATGATAACCAAACCATTCATCTTGTAGATGTGAATCTGTACAAAGATAGCTGCTCTCTTCCTCTCAGTTCCCTTCCTTTCCGTTCCTCTTATATTAGAATAGGAACTGCTGTGTATATATATTATTATAGCGAGTACAGAAATATTTATGTGGTGAATTGCAGTGTGAAGATGAACAATTCTTGGTCTGGGGTTGATTACATAAATGCTTCTCGTTGCCCTTCATCTCCTCCAACTAATAATAATTACTTCTATTTTTTGGATGGAGGAACTGCACCCTCTGCTTTTCATCCCTCTTGCACTGTTGAGGCCCTGGTTCCGATCGGTCTTCATAGCATCAGTGGCCTCTCGACTTTTGATATTTACCAAAAGCTGCTGATGGGTGCCCCAGTTTCATGGACTTTTCAGCATGACCTGCCGGATTGGAGCTCGGTTGTTAACGTGTGAGGCCTTTTTTAGAAATATTTTTTTAGTATTAAAAATCCAAACAATTGGACATGCTTAGTTCTGAAACATATTATACTCTACTGTTGTTTTTATTTATTATTTATTTATATAAACTGTTATTTGATAGACTTATCAAATTTCTCCCAACTCAAAAATATTGTTTTTCACACGAAATTTTTTATAAAGACAACATTTATTAATATGAACTATAGAAATACTTTGTTACAAAATTATAATCAGAGCTGAAGTGGAAATTTAGTTCAAATTTGTCTTATATTGCCGCTATTATGTCCTATTAATTATTTCATGGTCTTATCAAGAAATCATTTTTCTTTAATGTGCTTTGTTGAAAATTTCAGACTGAAATCATTGTACTGGCTGCTAGTGATGGGGTTTTCTCAGTATGAACGAAGCATGTTGGCTCTTATTCAACCACGCCTTCTTGCTCCACTTGGTAAAGGTACGTGTTGTTTTACAGATTTCGCTAATATAACTTATCACTAGATTTTCTTTTTAATACTTTGTCGGTGGAATTCGATAAAACTAAAAAAATATTAAAACAATAAATAATACGCATGGAAACAAGTGTAGTTAACTTTCTTTTAATTAGTTTTTTTTTTTTTTTTAATATTCTTAAAGGTTACGATTTCCAATTGAACAACGAACACGAACCCTCTCTTCATTTAAATTCAACCTTTGAATGCCTTTAAGTCTGCCGATATGGCACGTGTTTAGTCTGCCCTTTTGCATGTTCATTTAGTTTTCCGGCGGTTCGTGACAGTGTTTCTTTTCTTTATTTCTCGTCTTTCCGTTTTCTTGTTTGATTGGTGTGGATTCGAGGGAGATATGGTGGCCGATTTAACGGCTTTGTTGTTGGGTAGGTGGCAGTAACTGTTATATTTTTCCTTTAGTTGTGGGTAGGAGGCAGTAACTGTTATATTTTTCTTTGGTTTTTTTTTTTTTTAAAAAAAAAAACCAAGTATAGTTTCCAACAATGAATTTTGACAAGAACTTTTAAAATAATGCAAAAATAAAATGAATTCATTATAAAAATATTTGATATAAGTTTCATGTATCATCAATTAATAAAAATGACACATTTATTTGTGTAAAACAAAAAATATTAAAAGGTTTAAAAATAAATGTAAATAACTTTATTTAAAAAATATGAATTATAATCGTTGAATATAAAAATAAAATAAAATTCAAAACCTCAAATTCGACACCTAAAACCAAAACTTAAAATCTAAAATAAAAAAAAAGTTATAATTAATATTTAGTTATGTTTAGTGAAGTTAATGGTATTTAGTTTTAAGTATTTTATTTTACACGAATGATGTATTATTTTATTATTAATTCATGATTAAATAAACACGTGTGACATCATTCCTGGGATTCTGTGAATGAAATTTCAAGGCCTCTTGGGCTCCCAATGTTATCCATTTGCTTGTGGGTTGGTCCTCATAATATCTCTTAATAAGCTTAAAGAAATTAAAACAAAAACATAACTCCTTTAAACATATGAATTTCATGACCATTGAGCATACTTATTTCATTTGATGCACCTTGCTTCTAGTAATTAGATTAGTAAGTTAAATGAATCCTTGTGAAACGCTGGTTTATGTTCCATAATTCATATAATTTTGTGTATATATTTATTGATAAGATGCATAGTTTTAAATTAAATGAAAGTAAAAGATCATATTTTCCCTCTAAAACTAGTGTATAGCCATAATTTTCCATTAATTCTCCCTAAAAAAAATACTTTTACATCAATTAGCTTATCTTTTTTGACTAATGGATCTGCCTTTTGCTTTCCTAATTCCTACTGTGCATTCAACTAACAATTCCTTTTTTTAATCTACCAGGAACACAGATTTTGTGTGTTACAATAACAGGTATGCATAACTCGATACATTTATGATACTATGGTCAAAATAAAGCATTTGCACCTGATTGCTTAAATTAGGCTCCATCTAGTGTTTCTTATTTCAATAGAAAATGAAAAAGTTCAAAAATTAAATTAAAGATTCAGCAAATAGCAAAGAATAAAAAAGGAAAAGCATTAATCAAACGAAATTTTAATAAATAATATATACATATTTTACAAACATGTCATTTTTTCTTGAAAAACAGGGATTATATTAGCTCGGACACTTTTGGGGATATTTTGTTTGGCTCTTCTTATTTTACGTAAATTAAGAAGAAGACATTTATCGGTGGATGATGCGATTGAGAACTTTCTTCAAAGTCAAAAGAATTTTATGCCGATAAGATATTCATATTCTGAAATAAAAAAATAACACATGGTTTCAAGAATAAATTAGGCCAGGGAGGTTTTGGCACTGTGTTTAAAGGCAAACTTCGAAGCGGTAAACTTGTGGCAATAAAATTGCTAAACAAATCGAAAGGTAATGGCCAAGATTTCATTAATGAAGTTGCAACGATAGGAAGGATTCATCATGTTAATGTGGTGCAACTTATTGGATTTTGCGTTGAGGGAAATAAACAAGCTTTGGTTTATGACTTCATGACGAATGGGTCTTTAGACAAATTTATTTTTCAACGGGAAGTAGTAGCTTGAGTTGGCAAAAGATGTTTGAAATAGCAGTTGGAGTGGGTCGAGGTATTGAATATTTGCATAATGGTTGTGCCATGAAGATTTTACATTTTGATATCAAGCCACATAACATTCTTTTAGACGAAAAATTTAATCCAAAAGTTTCGGATTTTGGCCTTGCAAAATTGTACTCAGTGGATGATAGCAATATTTCTCTCACAGCAGCACGAGGTACATTTGGATATATGGCTCCTGAATTGTTTTATAAAAACATTGGAAGTATCTCATATAAAGCTGATGTTTATAGTTTTGGAATGATGTTAATGGAAATTGTGGGAAAGAGGAAAAATTTGAACATTTCTAATGAACATTCAAGTCAAGTTTATTTTCCTACATGGATTTATGATAGACTTGATCTAGGGAAGAACATAGAGCTTGAAGACATGTCAGCAAGTGAAAACAACGTCATGAGAAAAATGATAATTGTTGCCTTTTGGTGCATACAAACGAAGCCCATACATCGTCCATCAATGACCAAAGTATTGAAGATGCTTGAAAGTGAAGATGAGCTCCTTGAGATACCTCCAAAGTCTTTGATATTTTCTGTCGACATGTCATATAATGATAGTAAATAAGAATTAAACTGACATGAGACTTTGCGTAATGCAATTTGTGTAATATTTCAAAGGAGGATTTGCTTTCATTTACGGCCTTGGAATGGCTATGAAGATAAATAGATAAGACTCTCCTAAAATTAATGTGAAATGTAGACCAAAATTTATTTATGTGTAAACGTTTTTGCTATTTTATACATTCGTAGGAGCTCTTCTTCAAGCTCATCTAAACTCAAGATTTCATTTATAAAATAATGACATAGATAAAATTATTTTTTGTTTAATTTAATCTTTGTTGTTAAATTTCATGCATGGTTGTTTGACAGTTCTTATAGTGGCAAATTGTTCACGCTCTCTGTATCATCAGTTAATTAGCATATTGATCAGAGTTTTGTTGTCACATTCGATAGCCATTTTCTTGAAAACCTTCTCCCAATCAATGGACAGCACCTCAACTACTGCCCATACTACTGTGTTTGTTTTAATTTAATGAAATATGTCTTGTAATTATAAGGTGACAAAATTTAGTATAAATTAAAATAATATTATCAAGAAAAAGAAACTAAAATAAAATTACAATGTTCATAAGGGAGGGCTTAGGTTAGGTGTAAATCAACATCGACCAAGTCAACATTCTAATGACTTAACAATAATAATATATAGTCAAAGTCAAACTCTTGAGTTCAAGTCCGTCCTCTTAACTTAATTATTTTAAAATATCTTAATTTTTTCATGAACAGACATTATCTAATAATTTCATCATTAATACTAATACAGTACGGATTTAGAATAAAAAAATGATATGTATGTTTCATTTTGGGTGATGTTAAAATAAGATTAAATTGAAAGCTACTTTTTCTTATTTTGTCAAAAGAAGATATATGTGATAAAAGAAAGTGCAGAGAATAATATTCAAATTTTAGGATTTCTATAAATTCCATTTTAAAATAATAATTGTATTAATAATTGAAATTCTAATTCAATGCTTGTTTTGGTTGTTCATACTTTTCTTTTGTTAGATATGTAAGAAGAAAATGTGAAACAAAGAATGAACAAAATTGAAGTGTTGTAGTGAAGTTAGCCTCACAATTGTAAAGATTTGATTGGATGAACAATGTTTGATTGGTCCCACCTCTACAAATATATGAATAAAACCATCCACACACTTCTTCATCATCAAGTTTGAGATAGCTTATTCATATGACAGTTCTATCAGCTTGTCTGACCCATTTTTCAGCCATGGAATGATAATAAAGATTTACCAAGCTAGCTGCCCACTTCTTCTTAGTTATCTGCCTGAATTGAACAAACTTTTAATTTAGTATATACTGTGCATGGGACCCGATAGCCTTTTTTTGCCTGGTTAACTGGTTTTCATTGCATGGAAACTTCCCACTTTCATATTTAAATATCTTCATTAACATCTAACCTTTGTGCCCATTCTCTTTTTTGAATTAAACTCTCTTCAACAATCCAATATGTTGTTTCCTCCCCTACTTGTTTTTGCTTCCATATTCAGTGCTTGCTGTCTTGCAACTTCAACTTTAGGAGCTACTCTTGCAAAAGACGAAGGTATTCAATTATAATTTCGACCCTTTTCCCATTTGTAAATGCTTAATACTTTATATAATATTTGTATAGTGGAAGCTTTAAAAAGCATAGGTGGAACATTGGGGAAAAACTGGAAATTTAGCGTGGATCCGTGCAGTAGCGGAGACGAGAGTTGGGCAAAATTTGCAGAAAAAGATGCTTACTATGTTAATAATGTCACTAGTGATTGCCGTTCCAGCCCCTGTCATATTGTCCGCATGTAAGGATCTCTCTCAAAATTAAGAATTTTCTGTTTCATTGGACACTCGAGATAATCCTAACCTGCTTTGTGTAAAAATAGTTGTTGAGTAACCTGATATTGAAGATGACGTGGAAATAGTTGAGGACTAATCAGAAAATACCATTCTAAATTGTTGACATAAACAGAGTGCTGAAGGGACAAAATCTATCAGGCACTCTCCCACCACAGTTGACCAGACTTCCTTACCTCCAAGAAATGCAAGTACCTTCCTTAATTTCCATAATGTGCGCATATTATATGGGAGTTTTTTTTTGGATTATTTCGATTTTAAATGATTCTTCCTCTATTGTGTTTTATATTGATTGATTCTAAGTTGTAGTTGGTGAGAAATATATTGTATTTGTAATGCTATAATTTCAATAATTAATTTGTTGCTTTTAACACTTTTTACAGTGATCTCAGTCGTAACTATCTTAGTGGCTCCATTCCTCGTCAATGGGGTTCTATGCAGCAACTTGTCCAAATGTATGATTTTTTTCTCTTTCATTAAAATAGTAAAATGAATTTATCTTTTAAATAATATTTGTTCAATTTACAGAATTTTGGATTAATTCCTTCCCTGTTTTATTGGACAAATAAACACAATATTGCAGTTCCCTTCTTGGAAATCGTTTAACAGGTTCAATCCCAGAGGAGCTGGTAAACGTTAGCAATCTTACCAGCTTGTGAGATGCTTTGTATATTGCAAGTTTTAGCCTAATATTCCTAATTTCATTATATATGATCAAATTTTCACTAGATTCTTTTATTAATATTATTACAGCATCGAGCTGATAAAGTAAAAAGTATTGTTTTCTTTAGACATCGATAATGCATTCTCTAAAAAGAGCAAAGTACTTCTGTATTCACAAGGGTCATGAGTTGGAACCACCCCAGATCAGGGGGACAAAACCTTCGGACGCATCTGAAGAGCACAATACTTTTTGCTTTATCACTATAATGCTCTAATGGAGTGATCTCATTAATTCTTTTGGAAAATTGGTAGAGTCCTTGAGCACAATAACTTCTCAGGAAACTTGCCTGCTGCACTGGGGAATCTACCCAAAATCGAGAGACTGTGAGAGACTCATCCTTTCTAAATTTACCAGAATTTCATTTCATTATATTCTTTTACTTCGCTATATAAAGTGATAGACTTATTATGAAACCTTTCATTTATTTCTATCTTTTCAGATCCCTGAATGATTTGGAGGAGATTATTGTTTTTTCTTAGGTTTGTTTAATATATATTTCCCCTTGCTCTTGTTAATTGTTGTTGTTTTAAATTTGCAGGTTTCTTAATTCCAACAATTTATTGGTGAATTGCCTGAAACATTTGCTAGGCTGACTACATTGAAGGAGTTGTAAGCTTCATATTCATCTATATTCACTATGTTCATCTATGGCTACATGTCATTCAGCATTGGTTACTATGTTGACTACGGATTGCCTTAAATCAATGGATTCATGGTCTTAATTTCATGCTCATCCCGAAAATGTTTACAAGCTAATTATGCTTATAATCTTTTCTCGACAGCCGGATCGGTGACAACTGTTGAGATTACATGCTTAGATTGCTGCCACTTAGTTTTACTGTTATTGAATTTGAATAAGTCTTCTTTATTTTAGGAGTTTAGTTTCCATTTTATTTGCTGATTTTTAGGCTTATTTTTGATTTTTTGGTTGTGAAGACTATTATATAAGTGCTGTACGTATTCAATATATAAATTAAGTCTTCAATTATTTTCTCTAAAAGCTCCCTTTCTCTTCTTTCACTTAAAATCTCCCAATCAACCATTAAAGTTGTGTTCAAATCACCATGATTTGATATCGAGCTATCTTCTTAAGGGATCGTGAGGTTATTTGTTTAAAATGGAAGGAGAATCAAGTTTTTGATTCTTTGCACCACCGGTCTTGATGGAGACAATTATCGAAGTGGGCGGTTCAGATGGAGACTTACACGAGGCTTTGGATCTTTGGGAAGTGAGAAGAGGATTATGTGGTCCCTCCACTTCCAAGAAATCTACCGTAGCGCAGATTAAAGCACGAAGGAGAAGAAGACAAGAAAATCAAAGGCAAAAGCTTGCTTATTTGCAAACAGATCTCAAATGATCTTCAACGAATAATGTCCCGAAATCGGCAAAGGAAATGGGATTATCTCAAATTTGAGTATGGAGATGAGAGAATTCGTGGAATGAAAGTCCTGAATCGATCGAGGATTTTGAGTTGCGAAGATGAAGGAGTCTCGAGTCGGTGAAAGAATATTCTAACAAACTCCTCAAAGATTGCCAACAAGGTGAGATTGCTTGGTTCGAGTTAAACGACTCTAGAATCGTGGAAAAGTCTGTCAGTCCTTTGCTTCGAGAGAAGTTTGAAGCCACCATTACTACTCGAAAACACCAAGGATCATCAAAATTTCTCTTGCAGAGCTCTTGAATGCTTTACAAGCACAAGAGCAAAGAAGGTCCATGAGGCAAGAAGGGGTGATTAAAGGTGCCTTACCGCCAAGCATCAAGACAACGGAAGGTATAAAAGAAGAAAAATTTCAAAACCAATGACAAGTAAAGGATCATCGAGCAATTATCAGAAGAGCAAAGGTGAAGGTGCCAAGAAATCCTACCCACCTTGTCACCATTGTGAGAAGAGAGGTCATCCACCATTCAAGTGTTGGAGAAGACCGGATGCCAAATGCTCCAAATGCAATCAACTTGGACATGAAGTCGTGATTTGCAAAGTCAAAGGTCAAGTGCAAGAAGTAGATGCAGTGGTGATCAAGAAGAAGAAAATCTATTGTTCAGGGCCACTTGTTTCTCAGGCAGAGAATCAAGTGAGAGCTAGTTGATTGATAGTGGGTGCACAAATCACATGACATATAACAAAGAGCTCTTCGAGGAGATAAGAAACACTGAAATCAAGAGAGTGAGGGTCGGAAATGGAGAACACACGGAGGTTAAGGGAAAAGGCACGATGAGCTATAACAAGCTATGAAGGTACAAAGTTCATTTCGGATGTTTTGTTTGTACCTAAAATTGATCAAAATCTCTTAAGTGTTGGTCGATTCTTGGATAAAGGCTTTAAAGTGCTATTTGAGAATAAGCGATTGCTTGATCGAGATGCTAGTGGCAAAGACTTGTTCAATGTCAAAATGATGGGAAAAAGCTTTGCTCTTGATCCAATGGAGAAGGAACAAGTGGCCTTTAATTCCGAGCGGTGCCATTGAGACTTGGCACAAAAGACTAGGGCACTTTCATCATCGAGGATTGCTTGAGAGATGATTGAAGAAGTGGTTGAAGGACTCACGAGACATTGATGGTGACAAGCTTGACAAAAAGGCGAAGTTGGCATATTTGTTGGGTATAGCACTATATCTAAAGCTTATAGGGTCTTTCACCACACACCTGGAAGTGTTATTGTGAGTCGTGATGTTCATTTTGTTGAAAATGAGCAATGGAACTGGAAGATTCACCAAGGTGGACCGATTTCTAGTGCACCAAATAATTTTATCATTGGCGCATGTCGGAAGAACTCAAGACGAAGATCAAGATGTTTTGATGATGATACACTGTCGAGGCACAAGGTCATTATCCGATATTTATCAAAGTCGTAATGTAGCTATTTGTGAGCTCTGCAGGTTCGATGATGCAAAAGCGATCAACATTGGATGGTTGCAATGCAGGAGGAGCTTTCGATGATAGAAAACAAAACATGGGAGCTGGTTGATCGACCCTAGCAGGAAGGTAATTGGAGTAAGATGGGTGTTTAGAACCAAACTAAATCTCGATGGTTCATCAACAAATTCAAAGCAAGACTTGTTGTGAAGGGATATGCACAAGTCTTTGGAGTTGACTATTCGAAACATTTGCATCTATTGATGTGCTTGACAACGTAAGATTGTTGCTTGCTCTTGCTTGCTCAAAAAATTGGAAAGTATTCCAATTAGATGTTAAATCTGCATTCTTGAATGAAGTCTTGCAAGAATAAATTTTTGTCGAGCAACCTGAAGGTTTTTTAAGTAAAAGCATTTCAACATCAAGTTATACTTTGTTCAAGAAGTTCAAAAGAATGGCGATGTGTCTCTTTGTTATTGCAAATCTGAAAATCAAATTGCAGATATCTTTACCAAACATCTGCCACTTAGCAAGTTTGAAAATTTCAGGAAAAAGCTTGGAGTTTGCAACATCTAAACAAGGAGGAGTGTTGAGATTACATGCTTAGATTGCTGCCACTTAGTTTTACTGTTATTGAATTTGAATAAGTCTTCTTTATTTTAGGAGTTTAGTTTCCATTTTATTTGCTGATTTTTAGGCTTATTTTTGATTTTTTGGTTGTGAAGACTACTATATAAGTGCTATACGTATTCAATATATAAATTAAGTCATCAATTATTTTCTCTCTAAAAGCTCCCTTTCTCTTCTTTCACTTAAAATCTCCCAATCAACCATTAAAGTTGTGTTCAAATCACCAACAACAACAACTTCACCGGAAAGATTCCGGGTTTCATTTTCCAGAATTGGACAAATCTTACGGATATGTGAGAACTTTAATTAATTAATTTTTTTTTCATTAGAAATATTGTTCTTTTATCAATAATTTAAATGAATCCAACTTTGATAATAACAGATATATTATCGCAAGTGGTTTGAGTGGGCCAATTCCAGACATTGTTTCTTCTGGAAACTTGAAAAATATGTAAGCAAAGAATCTTAAATTTCATAGATTTCAATTTTACGTATACATACACATAAAACTTGGGATATTGTTTGTTGATTTGTTGCATATTTTATTTACAGAATAATTAGTGACTTGAATGGAGCTGAATCACAATTTTCACAACTTAGTAATTTGTCTAACTTGGAAATTCTGTAAGTAAAACTTTGCAATAAGGCCGAGATTGATTAAAGTTAAGAGCTTCATGTAGAGCCCAAATTGCCCGGGCCCAATTACCAACAATAAAATTACAAGCCCAATTGAACAAAAAACGGGGCCCATTAACAAAACAAAAATAGGCCCAAATAAACCTAAAAAACCCAACTACCCCAAACCCGACCCAACTCAGAAAACAAAAAAAAAAAAAAAAGAAAAAAACAAAGGAAACCCTAGCCGAGCCTCGACCTCGACTTCTCGACCCCCACGCCTCTCAAGGCGCAGGCCACCATCCGTCAAATCTGTCCCCCCGACGCTCCACCACCACCTGCAAACAAGACAAAAGAGGACAGCAACAAGAAATAGCCGAAATAAAAGCAAGAAAAAAGCAATATATTGTATTTTCATTCGGCTATATAAGCCACAAAAAATCATTGTAACGGAGAGCTTTTTTTCGAAAAAAACAGAGAGAAAAATCATAGTGGAAAAGGTTTTTCTTTTGAAATACATACGAGAATCGGAGATTCCCTTTGAAATCAAAAAGATATTTCAAAAAAAAGAGAAAACAAACACGAACAGAGATTCTAAAGCAAAAAGAGAATAGGTTAGCAAACGGAAATAGATCGAAGGGGTAACTTTACAAAACCTTATTTTATTTTTTATTTTATTTTATTTTTTTTATCTACGGTAGTATGCTTAAAAATAAACATAAACTAGTAAAAAAAATCAAAATAAATATATAAAAATACCATTTCAATTTTTCTACCATCACAGACGGTGGCATTTGACATGACGGCCACGTAATGTGTTGTTCAGTGGGAGCTCCGGAGACCCTCCCTCTCAGATCTGCAGAGGGAGAAAGGAGAGAACTCTCTCCTCTTTTTTTTTCCGAGAGCAGCAAATGAAAAAAAAGGAGAAAAAAGGGTTTTATAGAGGTAGGAAACGACGTCGTTTCGTGAGGAGGGATTTGTGCCAAAACGACGTTGCTTCTGGCGAGATCACAGTCTGTGACCCGACCCACCGGGGATTCGCGTTTCATTAAATGGGCTATTTGCCCGATCGGCCCTTCCGCTTTTTTATTATTCTTAATTAAATTTTTGTTATTTTAAAATATGGCCCAAAAATTTGGACCGGTTTTCAATCTGGTCCCCATCAAACGCTGCGTTTAACTTACCTGGGAATATTGCCTTTTGGGTCCCCGCTTTTACGCGCGTGTCATTCAGCCCCCGTACCTCTGTTTTATTTACAAATTAACCCGAAACTTCCATTTTTTTTGCGATTTAACCCATTTTTTTAATTATCTTGCAATCTTTACTACTATTACTATTATTTGACGTTTTTCTTATCATTGGTTATTTACTATTTATTGTTATTATTATTACTTGTTATTCCCATTATATTTTACTATTATTTATTTATTTATTATGTGTGCTATTATTATTATTTTTCTTATGGCCAATATCATTATTTTTCTTTATTATTATTTTGTCTTCATCATTATTGTTTTGTTATTATTATGTATCTTATCATTATACCATCGTCATCATCACTATATTATTATCATATTACTATTATTATCATGTTATTATTATTACTATTATTTCCACACATATTTGTTATCTTTTATTATTATTATTATTATTATTATTATTACTATTATTATTTTAATATTTGCTACTAGTATTATATTTGATATTATTATTAATTATTCCTATTATTTTTAGTATTGATATTATTATTTTATAATTGTTTTTCCTATTTTTATCATTTTACCTTCCACTACTTCACTATTGCCATCATTATTATTATTTTACTATCACTACTATTATTATTATTACCATTATTATTAGTATGTATATTATTACCATTATATCCATGCATGTATACATTGTATTACTATATTATTACTTTTATTATGTTATCTATTTCATTATGACTTTTAGTATCATATTATTTATTATATATATATGTAAATACGTTACTTATTTTATACATATTATCATCATTGTCTTTATATATATACCATCATTGTTATTGTTATTGCTATATTCATCACCATTAATGTACGACTATTGTTACAACACTCTCATATTGCCACTACTTATTATCATCCGTTCATTATTATCATCATTGCTCCCATCGTCGTCCCATTAAATTTTTCGATACCTCAACTTTTATGACGGCCAATATTCCGTGTTAGCAATTCGAGAAAATCGAACCCTAACTTACTGGGTTCGGATTTCTTCTCGTTTAAGATAAACAACGGAAGATCCTTTTTAAAGTTACAGATTTCAGTTTTAAAACGATATTTCGTATCTAAGATTCGAGAAAACCAAGCCCTAACTTACTGGGTTTCGGTTTTTCTCGTTTTAAACCAAGCAACGGAATATCCCTTTTAAAGTCGCAATGCAATTTCAAACAAAACACTTAATCTCTAGATTCAAATGTCGTGCCCTAACTTACTGGACTCGACACTTAGATACTTCGGGATAAGTTTCTTTTCCTAAAATAGAGGCAATCTTCCGTATTTGAAATCTCGGGAAATCGAGCTCTAACTTCATCGGGTTCCGATTTCTCATTTGACAAATAACGGAAGATCTCTCCAAATAAAACCAAGTTTCAAAAGGCGAGCTTAGTTTGGAGTTTAAAGTATTGTGCCCTAACTTCATCGGACGTGATGCTTTACCTCTTCGAAAATAAGAAAGCCTTAGCGTCCTTCCAATTTTAAAAATAAAAGCATTGTATTTTGAATCCTTTAAAGTTTTCAACAAATAGGACATCAATCAATCGGTTTGGTACCAATTTTGGGCGTGTCGAGGGTGCTAATCCTTCCTCGCACGTAATCGACCTCGAATCCGTTTCTCAAAGTTCGTGGACCAAAAAGCACTGTTTTAGTAAATTAAATGTTTTATTAAAGCGAAGGTGATCCGATCACACCAAATAAAGATCGGTGGCGACTCCTTTCCTTTTCTTTTTCAAAATTGAGTCGACAGCGTGCACTGCTTTCACCCAAAAAATGGTTACGACACTTCATATTTGTTAACTTAAATAATGGAGTGTTATTGTGATTGTATTACAGGATATTGAGGAGCTGCAATCTCATTGAAGATCTACCTACTGCTCTTAACCATATGTCAAGCTTAAAGACCTTGTGAGTAATAAACTAATAGGCTTGGTTTTCTAATTGAAGAAAATTATCTCTTTCAATTTATTTCAGCCTATACCTTATACCAGCCCATATTAGCATAATTATGTCTCTAGAATCTTTATCATGACTTGCTGGTGCATTGGAAATGCCCATCCAAATATTCGTGTACTTGTAAGTTCTACCTATACTTGCAAGGGGTTGAAAATCATGCGACTCTAACACTTAGCCTACAGATCACACAATTGTTTTCAGTTTAAGTTCTACTTTGTTCTATGATTGTACAACAAGTTAATTGAGAATATTTTCTGATACAAAATGCGGTTTTCATACCTTTTTACAAATTTTCTTGTAGAGATCTCAGCTTCAATGGACTCAGTGGAGAAATTAATATTTCTCTTCCACGTGCGAAACACCTGTGAGATATGTATATATAATTATCTAATTGCAAAAAAAAAAAGGGTTTCATTTTAACTGATAAATGTTTCTATAGCACAGTATCTAATTATAAGAACTTCATGATATTCTTTTCTCAGGATTTTAGCTGGAAATATGTTTACTGGAGCAGTCCTTCAATGGATTCTTGATACAAAGCAAACAATGTGAAATTCTCTTCCAAAAGCTTAGTGACAGCAAATTATATGCTCAAGAAGCTGGATCATCACAGTAATATTCTGAACTATTCTGTTTGCAGAGATCTTTCATATAACAACTTCACAAGTACAGGTGGTGTTGATGACTGTCAGAAAAGTGGCCTGTAAGAAAAACCTAAGCTATATTTTTTGAGTTTTTTTTTTATTTTTTATTTACGAGTGGATATTCGATATACTAGCTATGGTTTATGTAATATGACCTTATCATCTATAGGAACTTGTTCGCAAGCACTTCAAGGATCAATAACTCGTAAATGTTAACAAACAATCATTTTTCTTTGTTGACTGCAGTTTTTCTCTTATGAATACAATGCCTAACATTTTTTCTGCGGCTTCTATTTTTTTAATAGAGGCGCTGTTTCGTGTTTGGGAAACCTTAATTGTCCACCAGAACGTAAGTAGATATTTCATGAACTGCTTAACTATGTCGAGTCGTAATGGCCATTACACTTTGGTTGTAATTTCCTGCAATACTTATTGCTGTTCCATTATACCTCAGCTTCGCACTATCTTTATATAAACTGTGGAGGGACAGTAGAAACTATTTGATAATATCACCTATGAAGCTGATGGTTATGACGACAAGCTTTCAACATTTCATCGAAGTACTACTTATTGGGCATTTAGTGGCACTGGTTTTTTTTTGGATGATTCAATTACAAAGGGTAGCTTAGTTCGGCAAAATAAACAAGTTGCTTCAAGTGTTGGTCCGCTTTACATCAATGCTCGCCTTTCACATAGCTCATTGACTTACTATGCGTTCTGTCTACGCAATGCAACATACAACGTGAGCCTCCATTTTGCGGAGATAGACTTCACTGATGGTAAAAATTATAGCAGCTTAGGAAGGCGGATATTTGATGTTTACATTCAGGTATTTCAGCATATTTCTTCTTAACTAGTTCTGATGACAGTATTTGAGCCAGTGAAGGCGCTTTGGCCTAATAAGGGCTCAAAATCCAATCCCTGGTTAAGCTAAGATTATGGCCATAATTAAGCGGATACTTCATTATTATATTTCTGGCCTTTACAACATGTGACTGCATATATGGAAATTAGGTTAAATGGAATGGATAATTTGCAGGGAAAGCGGGAGCTGAAGGATTTCAATATTAAGGATGAAGCAGGCGGGGTTGGCAAACTAATTCTAAAGAATTTCACTGCAAATGTTTCAGATGGTACTTTGGAGATCCGTTTACAGTGGGCTGGAAAAGGGACAACATCTATTCCCGAGAGGGGAGTTTTCGGTCCTCTTATTTCTGCAATATCTATCTTTGATCCTGGTAGGTTGATAGCTAGAGTCTAATTCTCTCATATTAGTGGAAACGACTTCTTGTCCAACAGTACACCCTATTTAATGGATTTAGCACGTATAGTCATTATAGCTATGAAATTTCAAGGATCATTCCAGTTGTATTCCTTAAGATTCTAGGAATATTTACTTAAGGGTGACTGTATGAACTAATTGCAATGTTTACTATACTTATGCCATCTCTTGCTTGCAAACTTCTATATAATTTTCTTCAATTCCAAGAGTGTCATCTCATGTTCACTGATAACATTTATATACTATTCTTCAATTCCAGCTTATAAACCTCGAAAAGGTAGTGGGGGAGGTATCAGCGCAGCTGCAGAGGTTGGTATTGTGGCTGCTGCAAGATTGGCTACTTTCCTGATTGTGGGCGGCATCCTTTGGTGGAGTGGATGCTTAAGACGGAGGAGTGCATTGGAACGAGGTATGTATAGGGAAATTAATATATTCTGTTACATTCGAAATTCATGAGATATGTAATGATAGTACAATATACCTATCCACTGCCTATTTCACCATTTATGCACCAAATAGGTTAAGAATGCAGAGATGTTAGTCAGAAGCTATATTATAAATAAAAATTTCTTATGTATTTGGCTTTGGTTTTCCGACAGATCTAAAAGGTATAGAATTGCAGACTAGTTGCTTCACCCTAAGGCAAATTAAGGACGCAACAAACAACTTTGATGCTACTAATAAGATTGGCGAAGGCGGTTTCGGTCCTGTTTACAAGGTATCTATCATGTGCTAGCTACACATTCATTGACCTATTACTTTGTTGATGAACCTGGTGTAAATGCAGGGCATTCTGGCAGATGGCACAGAAATTGCTGTCAAGCAGCTATCCGCTAGATCAAAGCAAGGAAATCTCGAGTTCGTGACGGAGATTGGCATGATTTCAGCTCTACAACATCCTCATCTAGTAAAGCTGTATGGATGTTGCATTGAAGGAAATCAACTGTTGCTTATATATGAGTACTTGGAAAACAATAGCCTTGCTCGTACGTGCATTGTTCGGTAGGTCTCGTTCACCTGATTGAATTTAACTCCATTTAATATTATCGACACTCGCGGATATGTAAGGACATGTTAGTATCTGAGCTTCAATCTCTTGTATATTATCGTTATTCAAAGGTCCAGAAGAATTTCAGTTGACATTAGACTGGCCAACTAGACGGAAGATTTGCATTGGTATAGCAAGAGGTTTAGCTTATCTCCATGAAGAATCAAGGTTGAAGATTGTCCATAGAGACATTAAGGCCACCAATGTGTTGCTTGATAAGGATCTAAACCCTAAAATATCCGACTATGGTTTGGCCAAGCTTGATGAAGAAGACAATACCCACATTAGCACCCGAATTGCTGGAACTTAGTAAGTCCCATTTCAGATTGCTTGTCATTGTTGGCATTTTAGAAGCTAGATTTGATTTATCTTCTTAACTTTGCAGTGGCTATATGGCTCCCGAATATGCAATGCATGGACGTTTAACTGATAAAGCAGATGTATATAGTTTTGGGATCGTGGCCCTTGAAATTGTTAGTGGCACGTGCAACACTAAACACGGTCGCTTAAAGGAAGAATCTTTCTATCTCCTTGATTTGGTAACCCAACTCTCTTCGTTAATTTCATTATAAAGCGATGTTGATATGTATATTGTCTTAGCAACATTCACTGAAAGAGGCATGTTAAATGAAAAATCTGACAGTGATATCATTATTTTTGCAATTTCGGTTGATTTTCAATGTCGACATTTACTTGACCGTAATAACGTTCGTTGTGGCACTTAAATTGTGTGTTTCTAGGCTAATACATTGAAGCAAAAGGGGAATTTGTTGGATTTAATTGATCCAAGGGTAGCCTCTCATTGCGACCCCGAAGAGGCAATGACAATGATCAATGTAGCTCTCGTATGCACAAATTCTACTGCAGCAGCAAGGCCATCCATGTCTACGGTTGTGAGCATCCTCGAAGGCAAGGCATCCTTTTCGAACATCATTACAAATTCAAGTATTTACGAATCGAGTTGAATCCCAAAAATTTATATGAAAACGTAGAAGAAAATGATGTGGAAAACAACAGCCTGACAAAGAGAATGCTAGGGGATGGGCAATGGACTTCATCTTCAGATTTATATCCAGTAAGTTTGACATCTTCGTTTTGGCAAAATAGCAATTCAACATCAACAAATTAAGGAATACCATGTCAGAAATTTAAACAAAAAATTGAAAAGCAACTAAAAAAATAATGAGATTACATTTGTTGAAATATTTTCAAAATATATATAGTGTATCGATAGTTGTAAATGAAAATTATAAGTAACCACCTCTAAATTATTAACAAATGGTCATAATTATTCAAATAAACATCATTGAATAATTATGTATTACTAAATATATGACTATCTATTTTTGTAGTTATGACATGAGACCTCTTATAAATAGGAGTGAAACTTCATTTGCATGACACACAAAAACATAGAAATAATTTTTTTTCTATTCTCTCGCTATCTTTTATATTCTTAGATTGTTTTATAAAGAATTATTGTAGAAATTCTTTATAGAAATTGATATCCTTACTATTCTCCACTCATTGTTCGGGATTATTTTCGTCTATGCAAAATGTAAATAATTATTGAACTTCATTGTATTTTGAGATTCATTTACTAGTAACTTTTTGTAACCATAATATAAGTGGGGAAAATAAAACTTTTAAAAAATAGTATTGATACACACCATAAAGCTATTAAAGTATAATCAAAATATATATTTGAAATAAAACTCTATTCCATTTATCCAAAACACTGCTGAAGCTCAATATTTATACATGATACAAGTCAGTTTATTCAGCCAATAACTACTTCGAAACTGACTAACAACTTTACCGGACTTATTAACTAAGTGAAGCTTTAACTGACTTAACTAACCAAATCAAAGTTCAGTCAATACCAACACATGCTCAATGCTATCTGCACACTCCAACAATGTGAGTTGGAATACGCTTACATACATTTTTACTCCAATATAAAAATCAACATTTGGGAATAATTATGATGAAAGTAATTATCTTTCTATTATTTAATCTAATAATTTAAAAGATTAATTAAAACTAAAATTAATTAATTAATGAATACGTTAAATGGATAATATACAAAATAATCAAATATCAACTGATTGACTAAACAATACCCAACTAAGAATCCAACTACAATTCATTTAAAATTATCAATCCAATTTTATGCAATTTATTTTCTTAGTTTCGTTGATATGTAGAAATTCTTAACTTATGTTTATGTATCTTTCGAGCATAAAAGCAATTAATTTTATGTTGATTAATTGGTTTTTTAATTAAAATCTTTATTATTGCATTAATTCGCTTTATGGATTCTATATTAGATTTAATTCTAATCGGTAGATTTATGTCGTCCTATTTTTAGGATTGCATGAAACTTTATTCGACTATGCAAGATCTAATCACAAGAAGGGTCTATTACTCATGCACATCAAATATGGATTAAAACCTTATAAATATTAACCCAAGAACAATTTAAAATTTATAATCGAAAAAAACTAAGATTTTATTCTATAAAACTAGAAATCAAATAATAGGATCCATCCTAAGTTCATACAAGAAGAAAACACCAAAAATACAGTATAACCATTAAAATAAAATAAACTCATAATAACTTCCTTGGAAATCAGCTTGGAATCTTCAATCTTGGTGGAGAATTGCTTCGAAATCAACTTTCAATCCGTTCTTTTGAGTAATTTTCGTGCCAAAACAAGACGACTTTTGTTTTCTTTATTTCCCTATATATGCTTTCTTAGACTATCAAAAACTTAAAAATCGAAACTTCCCTGCTAGTATCATATATTGTTCCCAAAAGTTATATGCCCTGACTACAAACCCGTATGGTCTAACCGTGTGAAAATCTATTACCCATGTAGAAGCCCATTTTGCCCGGGCCCATGCAAATCAAATAAACCAATAAAATAAAAAAAACAAACCAGAGTCCAGATTTTTTTAAAACAGTCCTTTTACAATAAACAGGATCAAATGCCCAAACCCAATTACAAACATATTCCTAAAACAGCTACCCGTACCCATTATACACAAGCCCAATTTTTAAACCTGACCCAATACCTAACAACCAAGACCTAGACTCGGACTCGGCCCAAAGGGGCCCAAAACTTCATCAGACTCAGAGACTTAGGGTTTCTAGAAACCCTAGTTACTGAAGACTCAACAATCATATGCCGCAAGCCTCGTGTCCAGGCCAACAGTCGCGCCCTTCTCGCACAGCCACCAGCCTTCAATCGCGCCTCAGTCTGCGAGTCACGCCGCCATCAACGGACCTCATCGCCTGTTCTTCGTCTTCTACCTGTAAGAAAGGGAAGAAACAACAGTGCAAAAGGAATATTTTTGTTTCCTTTTTATTTTAAGGGTTATAAAAACCCCATGCAAACCTGTAAACAAAAAAATACACGAAAAAATATACAAAGAATCAATACAAAAATACAGAAATAAAAACAACAGCAGAGGTGATTTCAAACGGTTTTTTATTTTATTTTTATTTCCCGAATCTTTTCTTTATTTTTATTTTTGATTTATTTTCCTTTTATATAACAAGGTTACAATATTTATATATATAAAAAGAAAACTTTTACACGACGGCGAGCCACGCCGGAGCCTCACCGAAAATCGCAAGGGAGAGAGAAGGGGAGAGAAAAGTTTTTTTTTGAAGAAAAATAAATTTTTGTAAAATTTTTTTACTTATATAGGAAGGTGATCCACCTGGGGTCTGCGTGTTTTATTTAAAAATGAGATTTTTGCGCATCAGGCCCTTCCGCATTTTTAGTTCTTTTAAATTAAGATTTCTTCATTTTTTATTTTACCCTTAAATTTTGTTCTATTTTGATTTGGTCCTGATCGAAGCTACCGCGTTTTGGAGAGTGTGGGATATTTTCCCTTTTAGCCCCTTTTGGTTATTCCCGTATTCCAATTGAATCCTCCTTTTAATTTTATTTCTGATTTTACCCCAAAATTTTATTTTTAAGTTAAATTTAGTTTTTTTTCTTATTTTATTTTTGTTATTGTTGTCATTATTTTATTATTATTTTTTTATATCATTATTGTCATTGTATTTATTATTATTACTTTTAATATTACTAAAGTTATTATTTTAATATCATTACTATTATTTTATTATTAATATTATTTTTATTTTTAATATCATTTTATTATTATTTTATTACTAATATTTTTCATTTTACTATTATCAATATTATTATTATCATTACTTTTAACATTAGTATTCCTATTTTTATATTATTATTTATTACTTATATTATGTAAATTAGCATATTATTTATTATATTATATATTTCTAATTATTACTATTTTATTATTTTATTTTAGTTTAATTATTTTTATTTACAAAATTATTTTAGTATTTATATATATATATTAGTTATTATATTATATTCTAAAATTTTGTATATTATATAATATTATATCGTATATTATTTTTAACTAAAATTTATTTATATTGTATAACTTATTTTATTTACATTATTTATACCATATATATATATATATGTTGTTTTATATATCTTTATTTAAAATCATTATATACTCCTTTTTATTTATACATTGATTATATTATTCACATTATACACTACAACAAAAAAACCTACTGGCGACACTTTTTTAACCTAAGACGGAAAAAGCGTTGGCATAGGCTCGTGACGCTTTGTCCGACGCTTCCAAAATAGTCGTCTTTGGTACAGTTGGGATAGGCATGGCGACGCTTTTGTAAAAGCGTCGCGATAAGTCAACCTAAGCCAACCCTTATTGAAGGGTTGTGAAAAGTTTAGTCAATGCCGACTCTTAAAAGCGTTGGGAAAGACCTAGTCAAGGCCAACTTTTGAAAAATGTTGTGATAGACGTGTCTAAGGCAACCCTAAAAACGTTGGGATAGACTAGTCTAAGCTAACCTTTTAAAACAGTTGCGATAGACCTCATCTAAGGCAACGTTTTAAAAAAGTTGCAATAAACCTTGTCTAAGGCAACTCTTAAAAAGGGTTGGTATAGACTCATTTAAAAGCAACCTTAAAATGGTTGGGATAGAGCTTGTTTAAGGCAACCATAGAAAAAAGTCGGGATAGAATTTATCTAAGGCAACGTTTTAGAAAAAGTTGGGATAGATCTTGTCTAAGACAACCTTTACAAAAGGTTGGGATAGACCTGTCTAAGGCAACTTTTTAAAAATGTTAGGATACACCTTGTATAAAGCAACTTTAGAAAAAGTGTTGGGAAAGACTTGTCTAAAGCAACCTTAAAAAGGTTGGGATAGATTTGTCTAAAATAACCGTAAAAAGGTCGGGATAGATCTTATCGAAGGCAACTTTTAAAAATAGTTGGGATTGACTTGTCTAAGACAACGTTAAAAATGTTGATATAGACTCGTTTATAACAACCCTAAAAAGGTTGGGATAGACCTTTTCCAAGGCAACTTAAAAAAAAGTTGGGATAAACCCGTCTAAAGCAACTTTATAAAAGTCGCTAACCCGTCAAGGCAAATGTAAAAAGGTCGGGATAGATTTTTGTCTCATGTCCAATATTTTTTTTTATGACGTTTTCCCAATTTTAATGGCATATTTTGGTGAAATATGAGCAAATTTATATGTATTGAGTTTAGAAATGTTTGGGTGAATATAAATTGAACAATTAATTAACATAAAATGATCATATAAATACAAAATTATCATTAAATAATGCGCTTAGTAATATATATACAAAATCCTAATAGTAGTAGTCAACAAGTTGCAAATATGTTGTCAACCTATTTCACATGACATCAAAAATATACAAAATCTTAATAGAAGCGATAAACATTTGCAAACATGTTGTCAACTCAATTCCTATGATATCAAAAATTATACAAAATCCTAAAGTCAACATGTTGCAAACATGAGGTCAAAATGATTCCTATGACACCAAAAAATTATGGGACTATAACATATATATATATAATACAAAATATGCGAGAAGCGTCATTCATCATCATCCAATCAAGGCTTTATCATCAAGTCCGCTAGTCTGAAAGTCAACTGCAAAAATAGCAATGTACATTTTCTATTTATACAAGTTAGATGAGAAACAACATGAACACATGAGAAGGATATTTTAATATTAAGCAAATAACCATAAATTGAAGCTAAATAAAGAATTTTCAGCAGCACATCAACTAAATATTAGTTGAGCAAGCAACGAAGACATCAAATAAGAACCTAGCATTCAATTACAACAATCAATGTCTATTAAACCATTAACAAACTTATTGACAATCTAGTCATAAAATAGTCAGCTTACTATGCTTTCTATGAAAAACCTAGAACTTACTTGACAATCCCTTTTCCATACACTCATTGATGAGAGCCTTATACTTTTTCTCACGAGCATCCATCATCTCCATGAACTTTGCCTCTCGAATTTCATTTAATTTCATAAATCTTTCTTCTGCCTCAGCTATCAAACGAGCTTCCCGTTCCTCGGCCTCCGTACGGAATCGAGATTCTGCTTCCTGAAGCAAAGTTTTCTCTCGAATTGCTTGTTCGGCTTGAATTGTTTGTATTTGCTGAACATGTTTAGCGCTTATCTCTTCAATCAATGTACTAATGGCCGATGTAGATTGGCTTCCTCGGGTGACTGACCCATAGCCAAACAACTTGGATTTGGTCATCCCACGTCCATATCCCATCATTTTTCCATCCTTGTCAGGGCCAAACAATTGTGTATAGACCTCGTTTTCTAATGCAATGTTATCTTCAGGTGTGAAAGAACTGTCAGGTGTTGGCATAGACTCTTTAACAATCTTGCATGCTTCATCCTATAGTTCTCTTTAATTAGAAAATTATATTTTGAAGAAAAAAATAGATGTCAAATTAAATATAAATAAAAATATAATACCCATTTATTTCTTACATAAACTTGTTCTGCTGCCTCACTCCTGAATTTGTCACTCCCATCTTTGCGCAAATGTTGAAATCTAAATTGCTCCAAACGCGAAGGTTCACGGCCTTCCCTGTCAACCTATTATACAACAACAACAAAAAAAGTTGTTAACAATATTCAACAATGAGGGTAGAATAATGAATATAATATAAGTTACATATTGATCAATATGTAATACTTACAAACTGCATTGAGGGTTGCATATCCTGTACTACAAAGAAGTGTGCAAAACGCACCTTTGTTCTAGCTTCTTTTGCCTTTTCCGATTGTGCCTATTGTTTAAAAGAATGAGAAAAATATGAGAGTAATAGGAAAACTAAGGTTATTATGCCTCATTCAACAAATCACGCATTTATGCACCCTACTTTGATCATACCGTATGTGGGATCAAGAAAATAGGACATTTACTCTAATAAAAGTGCTTACATGCACTTATGGTGTTCCCCATCGCTCCACTAGCCACTTCCATTGATCATGATGCACACCGGAGGATTGTTTTCGTATATTTCTTCAATCGATTCGACCTTCTTGGACCATCTCTTTGTAGTATCTAGTTTTCAAAGTCGATTTAAACTCCTTCCATAGCTTTTCCAATATGTGAGAGGATGTCGAGTCCTCCACCTTGCCTTGGAGATCAAACTTTTCCTACACATATAACAAAATAATGTAACAAGTACTCATTACATACAATATCAAATAACATAAAATTATTGCAATACTTTAAATTACAAAATGAATATGTACTACATACATGAACGATTCTCAATATGTTTTCCAACACATATTTAGGAAGATGTTTCAATGTTTTGTATTCAAAGGATGAGATAGAACCAGTTCTTGCAATTGTCTTGAGAAATTCAGCCAATTTGGACGCTTCCTTCCCAATAGGTTGCCCATATTGGTTGACATCTACTACTATACGAGTTCCAGTTGAAGATTCCATATATCTTTCATGTTTGTAGGCCTCGCTTTCTCTTAGTACCCTTAGTAGCCTCTGTCAAAAGTAACAATTACATTTTAGATATGAAAATTGAAAAAATAATAATGTATCTTGTAGAAATATTTAATAAAAACTGATTTTTTCAACAATAACAAAACTCCAAAGCATAACGATAGATGAATGTGATTAATGATGATGAATGTGAAAGTAGATAATGATATGAGATATCCAAAGCATAATGACCGAAATAAAGACATTTTGCACTAAGTACAGTCATTTGGGGTCTACTCCTATATTTGAGTTGTATAATCCATCAATCCAAAGTTGCGATAAACTAGCACCACAATTTCTTGTTGTTAGGTAATATATCCGAACATATTGTGGGTACTACAATGCTCATTGTTGCACTTGCAGATGCCACAATTTATAACCACATGGTGTGACTTCCAATGAGTCCCTACAATGAGTTGCTTCATTCAAAAGACTTCCTTTGGGATGCCGGTTTGTGTGTGTATATATATAGATTCATCCAATCCCGCTTTCATCATTCAAGACAACGAAAGCTCTTGATTTCCTAAGATCTTTACAATCACTTCCTCCTCTTGTCCAACTAAATATTCTCCTTGTTTTACAAAAGCAAACAAGATGATCAAGTGCAAAGAAACTCATCAAATGAGCAAGGAAATGGCAAAAATGGCGACCATTAAGAGAAAATGAATCACCTTCTCAAGAACTAGTGGCAATGTTGTTGACACAACCGATTCAAACACATCATCGGTGGTCAAGAAAGGTCACTTTGTGGTATCTGGTAGCAGATCGAAGCGCTTTGTGCTTCCATTGGAATATTTGAAGAACAAAATAGTAATGGAGCTGTTCGACTTAGCGGAAGAGTTTGGTCTATCAAGCAATGGGGCTCTCATCTTGCCTTGTGATGCAACCTTTATGGAATATGTAATTGCTTTGATCAAAAGGAAACCAAGTAAAGGCGTGGAGCAAACTCGATTCTTTCAGAGCGATGATCATTGCATATCTTCGTATCTTTATCAACAAGAAACAAGCCAGCAGCTACCAATATGCAGCTTCTGAAGCAAAACCTTTTTTTTTCTCATCGTGTAATTCAACCCATTCCATTGTAGATTAAAGTACATAATAGCTCCGGTTTACAACAAGGTTAATAGCACATGATAAAAAATATAAATAATCTACTAGGATTGAAAGTGATCACACCTCTGAAGACGAATAAGCTTTCACCACTAACGTCAATAATCCATTGCATCTTGAGACAAAAACTCTTACGAAGAGATTTAAAAGAAAAAAAGAACATAGTTAAATAACTTCAACTAAACTATGGCCAAGATACATTACTTGCTCTTCTTGACTGGTTTCAATGATATCCATAGCTCTCCTACTTGCAAGATACTTATATATTTTTTGCTCTTGGTGGAATAATTAAGTTTTTTTTAATAATCCATCTGATGCCTAGTTATGGTCCTTATTTTGCCTCTGGCTAGATAAACCAAGGTACTTAAAGACAAAGGGCATGCTATTAAGTTTCAGATACGTCAAAATATGGGTTAAACCAAATAGTGCATACTTTTTTTCATGGTCTTATTAAGTATAGCAGCAAACCAGAATGCCTGTATTTAGAGAGTTCAAACATTAAGAGAAATGTATAACAGTTCAATACGTGTTAAACTAAAAGTCAATTACTATCAACCTTTCCATCAAAATTGTAAGATAATCAAAATATAAAATATCTTTAATAAATTCAGGATAAAATTGTAATTCTTCAAAATATGTTATTATTTAAAAAACAAGATTTTAAATCAATTGAAGAACAATGAAAAATGTAAAAACCCATCAAATTTAACAAACAAAATAAATTGTTTGAAAGTTGTGAAAAAGTCAAGTGTAGCAGAAGACGAAGAGGAATCTATGAAGGAAAGAAAACAAAACCAAAAATTCGTACAGTAATGGAGTGGAAAAAGAGGAGCAGCGACAAATAGAAAGATCAGTCGGGCCAAAAACCAAACACAAAGTATAAAGTAGCAGAGAAAGAATAAGTATGAGGGAAACAATAAATACTAGCAGAAGGTAATAAAGTAGTTTGAAACCAGGGAAAAATAAATGAGGACGCAATGGAGGTACCAAATGAGTTGCGGTACATCTTCTGGCGATTGAGTCGGAGTTTCATCTCCGTGCTTAGACTATCGGTAGCAACACTTCCCAATGTATTCGACCACATCGAAGAACCCTTGAAGAGAATCGTACACCTTTTAATGGTCGCTATTGCGGTCATTTTCCTAGAAAACAAATCGGTAATGCTTAACGGCAAAGATGAGAGAGCATCGAAAATTTCATGGGTTTTGAGGAGGAAAAAGTGGGAAAAATATGATTTTCAACTTACTATTGCCGGAAACTTGAAACCCACTGTAATTTTGGAGAAAGGTTTCTTCATTATGCACCTAGGATTGGCCGACAATTGCAATGGAATGTCCATGCAATTGGTTTTATATATTGTTTAAAATATCTGCCCATTTTATTAACAACTAGGCCAAAACAAACCCAAAAAAACCCAAAACCAAGCAAAACAAAAAAAAACCAAATCAGGCCCAAAAACAAAACAATAAAATACACCCAATAAATTAGAACAAAACTTTAAAACATTAGCTCAATAATATATTTAAACCATAAATATCCTAATAAAAGATTAAATAAATAATTAATTAATATAGGAATTAGTTCAAACAAGTCACTATAATATAGGCGTAAATTAAGAAAATTAAGGAGACATAATATTTCCATGGATGAGGATGATTTTCTACTATATTAACGTGTAAAATATGTTAAATAAAATTTTATAATTACAAATGAAGGGAGTTTCTTTGGAGACATTTTGGCAACATTTCCATATTTTACATCAACTAAATGATTGTTGTTTAACATTTTGGTGGTATAATTAAACCCATATTTTGATAGTGTAGCTACTGCGTTTTCCAACCTTCATAAGCAATATGATTGATTTAGAAACAAAGAGATTCCCATAAAGTACGTTGAAGAGTAAGTTACTTCCCACCTAAAGACCTACATCTTTTGTTACTACAAATTACTTAGATAGGAAATGAGTCATACAAGCTATTTGTGCATGTAACCTCTAACTCTACATCTCTTACTTCCCTTAACCATGTTTGAAATTTGACTCAATAACTTGTGGGCAACCATTTCATTGCATAATATAAAAGAATCGCAATTCCTTTAGGATGTTAGATGTTGATGCAATTTTATTTACCACTTACCTTTCATGTTTCTATATTAAGGCATCCCTATTTAGTTAACTACTTCAATGGCCCACATTATCGGTTTCACCTTTAACTACAATTTATGTTTTCACCTAAATTTAATTAGCACTTGCCTTAACTAATTAATTCCTTTTCATTGTTTTGATCATCAATCATTACATTTCATAACATATCACCCAAACATACATTTCATTTTCATCCAACCAGATATATTATATCACCCTAACATACATTTCATTTTCATCCAACCAAAGATATATTATATCACAAAACAATTCATTTCATTTTCATTCAAACATTTAGTCATTCATGCAACCTTGCAAACATACCTTTTAATTAGAGCTCAAAACGAACCTAAATCGACCTCTTGAAAGTCACTTACTATAAAAATCATGAACCTTTTCATTCAAGGACGAAGTAGAAATCGTGGTGACCGGTCTTCCAGATGGAAGGAATTTCAGTCCACCAAAGTGACCTCAACAGAGACGACGCCTTGGCAAGATACAAGAGAGTCCAAACTATAAAAATCGGTCAAAACCACTAAAACATACATAAAATGGTTAAACCCGAAAGAAAACACATACACATTAGATTTAAAAAATTACAAATTAAATACGATAAAAGTCAAGAAGAGATGATAGAAAGCGCTTTTGATCGTGAGAGAAGATTGATGGGAAAAATCAACCATTACCGAAAAATTTCCACTAAGTGCCACTTGTCCACAACCATGACATCCATTTATACGAACATCACATTCAAATTAACGGGAAAAAATCAAAACAAAAATCAACAAGGTATGAACCTTTTTCTAAAATGAAGCAATGCAGTGCAAGCAAATGAACCACCGACACGAAGTGAGCACGCAAGCGGTGTGACAAAACACTGTTGCTTATAACATGTTAACAAGATAATCATGTCAACAAGGCATAAAACATATTCACACATGGAAAAGAAAATAATCCCGATCTTGAGAATGAAGCTTATATCTTTGAAAAAGACTATATTTGTGGCTTCCAACAAGTATATAATTTCATAATTCCTATAACCCAAAATGACTTCAAATATATAAATGAACATATATAGATGTTAATATAATATAAATGTCAAATACACGAAATCTTTGCACTTCAAAACATCGTTCTTGTTCAAAATAAAACTAAAATTATTAAGTTACAATATGATGATCACATTGCGGATATTCATCATCTTCTCTTTGGGGTTTCAACGCTTAGATTGAACAAATCTCTTGGTTTTATTCGATAACATGGAACCATCCTTCACTTTTGCCATCCTCGACATAAAATACTTGTTTCGCTTGAGAAGCCAATATGTATGGATCGTCCGAATCATGATTCCCTACATGGATAAGCTCAGAAAATTTTACCATAATAAAACCATTTGCATCCTTCTTCATACTCCTAGGAGATTTAATATTCACCCAATCACATCTAAGCATGATAACCCAAAACCTTTCATAATAGTTTAGCTCGACAATTTCAATGCAATTGCCATAATAGTTTCTCCCACAAGAAAAACCATCACGCCACTATTTTGAGTCTTACGATATTGCTCAAGTTTTTTGTATGGACCCTAAAACCATTAATTATAAGCCCATCATATGTGGAAACCACCTTATGCGGTCCTCGAGCAAAGCAATTACATCAAGCATCAACTTGTTCAACTTCCATCTTTGGAATCTAACAATATAGTAGTAAAGTCAATTAACTCTTATTCTATGATCAAAATTCTACAATGTTCCTCATTACATAAATAATACAATAAATTATTTTAATAGTGACAATTTACATTTACATAAGCCATCTTGGGAACTTTTCAACCATCCATTTGTCCTCTCAGACGTTTACTAATTTGAATGCCACCATAAACCGCTCGCTCAGACTCCAAAAATTCTCTATAATATATTCAGTATTTTGCTAAAACTTTTGTCAAAGAGTATACAAATTACGTGATAACTTTATTTTTCTATTTGTTAAGAAAAATAATCGAATGACAAAATTTTGCTTAGGAAACTCACTGACGGTATGCTGATAACTTATCGCTATGCAATAGAACATAGCGGTTTGCTTGTGCAAGAGATCGCATGTCCAATATCTTCGTGTTCATGTTGCCAATTGGGCGTCCTCCAGAAGAGAAAATGTACCGTTTTTGAATATTCCCATCATTCCTCGGAGGACGGGAAAATATTGTCTCAACATCAGAAAAATAACGGGAGCAAAATGTAAGGCATTCTGAAACTATGTACCCTTCACATATGGAACCTTCAGGATAAGCTCTATTTCGCACCAAAGCTTTCAATCCCATTAGATACCTACATCACATACATTTATTTTTACATACTTATTATATTCTCTATTAAAATAATAAAAATAAAATATTGTGAAATATTATTGATATATTTCATATACCTTTCGATCGGGTACATCCACTGTATTGAAGCAGTCCACCAAGCTTAGCCTCCATCGGTAAATGAATAATCAAATGAATCATGATTGTGAAGAAACCTGGAGGAAATATTTTCTCCATTTCACAAAGTGTTAATACGGCTTGGCTTTGAAGTTGATCAACTTCTTGTGGATCAAGACTTTTTGCACATAATCGCTTGAAGAAATCTGATAGATTCGTAATAACACTTAGCACCTTCTTTTCTACAACTCCTCTTAAGCATATAGGAAGCAAATCTTGCATGAGAATGTGACCGTCATGACTTTTGAGATTGCTCAACTTGTGCTCTTTCAAATTCACGCATCGGGATATGTTCGATGCATAACTATCGGGTACCTTCAAGTTCTTCACGATGGAAAGAAAAATATCTCTTTCCTTTGATGCAAGAGTGTAACATGCTTGCGGTAAGTACTTTTTCCCGTTCCTCATTTTTGGATGAAGATAACTCGGATGCCCATATCTTGTAGGTCCTTGCGTGCCTTGGACGTTATCTTTACCACCGCGTGAGAGATTAAGAAGGGTGCCAACGACATTGTCACATACGTTCTTCTCAATGTGCATGACATCCAAGTTATGTCAAGTAGATTGTAACGCCAATAAGGCAAGTCGAAAAATATACTCCTCTTCTTCCATAAAGTCTCGTCTTGATTTATGAGATTTGCTTCATTTCCTCTACCACCAATTCATCATAGTTGTTAAACAAATCACACTCCTCGTACGTCAAGTTCTCTTGGCCCTTCATCTAATTCTTCTCTATCCCTCTTTCGAGTTTTTCCATAAATGAAATTGACACCTTCAACTTCCCTTAAGATATCTTCCCCGGATCGTGGTATAGGAGCTACCCCATATTCTATAGTTCCATCGAATTCACGACTGCTTTTTGAAATGGGTGTTCAGCTGATAACCATCGACGATGACCCATATAACTGAACTTTCGACCATACCGTAGCCATCGAGATTCAGTGTTTTCAGCACATACTGGGCAAGTAACCCGACCTTTTGTACTCCAACCCGAAAGATTAGCGTAAGCAGGAAAATCATTGATTGTCCAAAGAAGACAAGCCCGTAAAGTGAAAGACTCGGAAGCTGATGAATCAAAAGCATCAACTCCTATCCACAATTGCTTCAACTCCTTAATTAAAGGCTGCATGTAGACATCAATGTCGTTGCCAGGTCCTTTTTCACCAGGGATAACCATTGACAGTATCATTGATGATTGTTTCATGCATGCCCATGGTTCCAAATTATAAGGAATAAGAATCGGCCATGTAATTGTGACTTGTACTCATTGTTCGGAATGGATTGAATCCATCGCTAGCCAAACCTAACCTAACATTGCGAGGATCAGATGCAAAATCAGGAAACCTCTTATCAAATGCATCCCAGGCAGAACCATCGGCTGGATGTCTCAATATACCATCTTTGGTTCGTCCTTCTGTATGCCATCTCATGGATTGTGATGTCTTGGAGGATTGAAATAATCTTTTAAGTCTAGGAATCAAAGGAAAGTACCGTAATACCTTGGCGAGCTTAGGGCGGCGACAACTACCATCAACTTGTTCATCTATATCCAACTCATTAGAAGATTGCCACCTTGAGCTTTTACTGACATCATCGAATCGATCTTTTCACTAGCATCGCCCAAAGATAACATACAATCATTCGGACATGCATCAATCTTCACATACCCAAGATTTAGTGCGGAAATCTTTTCTTTGCTTCATAGTATGTAGTGGGATTGTGTTTCCATCTCGAAATGCCTCGTTTAACAACTCTAATAAGCATGTCAAAGATTTTTGACCATCCAAAAGTGCTTTGAAGTGGTAAAGCCAAGTAGAAATGAGATGTATGAGAACTTGACACAACCGGGATAGAGTGAAATATCACAATCATCTAGAAGAGTAGTTGCTCTATCCATGAGCCTTTGGTCATCATTAACATCATACTCGGACCAAGATTCTCAAACTCGCTTGAACTCCATCAAAACTCTCGGAAGAGTTGGGATATTGATACCTAGAGCATCCATTATGAGATCTCTTAATCGGCCGTTGTCTTGTGACAACGCATACAAATTGACGGAGAAGTTCTCTTTGTTTGGTCGGTTTGCAATGATGTTCTTTCAATGGATTCTCCATGAAAAATCCAATGCTTGTATTCTTTTATTATACCATGAAGACGAAGATGCTCACCCATAATATGTGGTTCGTGCAATAGCCTATTATTGCAACGACGGCACGGACAATATATATTTCCGTTAGAAAGTGATTTTCCAATTACAAATGATAGAAATCTTTCTATTCCACTAGGTGATTGGTGCTAAATCTTGGAGCATCCATCCAACTTTTATCACCCATCCTGTTAAAGTAATTAATAATAAAATAGAGTATCTATTAATGCCTAATCCTAAGGTTCATGTGTGAAAATATCGAGCTTTCTAGTGAAATATGACAAAAGGAAAAGAAAAGAAAAGGTATTACAAGTTTACGTTTGGATTTACCATAACTTTTGTTAAATTATAGGTATTACAAGTGTGATTTTGATATATAGTAATAAAAGAACAATAATAATAAAATGAATTGCATCAATTACGTTTCATGTGAAGACGAAGGAATATATTTATGTTATTATTGGCACACCACACACACACACATTATATATATATAATTAATTTTAATGCCTTTCAGCTTTTCATATGTTAATGAGTGGGATTGGCCACATGGTTCATTTCTTCGTCATGTACATCTCACAAAAGTTGGATGTGACATGTTTTTGAATATTTGTAGAGCATGAATGAGACAAATGTAGAGTAAGAAATTGATTTGCTCAAGTGACCAAGTCATCTTAGAGTGATGTTGTCAACTTACTTACTCGAAGAATGTGATTTGTAGGTACAATTAAAATCGAGAATCTTGTATTAAGATTCATCAATTAAAGTCATTATTTACATATAAATGACTCAAAATATTCAAAAAATTCAAATATATTTTTTTATATTTATAAATTAATTAATTACTAACATGGTATACAGGTCGATGTCATGTAGCAAAGTTAACAAATATTAATTTTTCCATTCTTTTTTAGGTGATCTGATAAACAATGCAACAAAAAATAAGTATAAACTGACAAACAATGCAACTACAAAGATAGAAAAATTTAAACGTAAATTTAACAAAAATCAAGGAAAGGATAAGGTTAACTAACCTTCTGGTTATATCAAACTGGTAAATTCAATATCACATATATCTCAATTATAGTAGAAAGGCATATGCTTCGGGATCTTTAATTTAGCCTGAAAAGTTCACAAAAATGATACAATCAACAACAGAGGTAAACAAAAATTCATATGACGCAAGCTCAGTGCTACTTAAGAAGGGCAAATAGACTGTAATTAATTAATTATTAAATTTGTTTGTTTGTTTAATTTATGGGCAACATGTATTTCAAACAACGCAGCTTGTATAATTTTGTTCATTTCTTTCGCACACAAAGACAACAATGAGCAAGCACCGGACACCACATGTTCATCCGCCAAGGAATTCATCATGGTGTTCAGATTGACAGTGCCTTTGTTAATTTTGTAATCATGATAAGACATGAGACTAGAAAAGACATGGTTCAAACATTTCATGAATCATTTAGCCATGAAACTGAATTTCATCAAAGGCAAGGCAATGATGCAAAATAATATGTTTATTTCTATCTATTTCTTAATAATTTCCAGTTGCAATTACTTAACATGAAGGGAATAGTGACACGGTTCTTGATTAGGTTTGAGTAAGGAGTCATTTGAAGTGTACCTTGGTACACCTTTTCTACAGCTATAGCTTGGAAAGCTCTTACACCCAAATTTCGTGGAAGTGGGTGCCATCGATTTGTTTGGTGCACCATCTATATCCCTAAGCATGTTAAGTATACAAGACTTGGCATCAAGGACCACCTCTTCAGAATGCAGATATTCCCCAAATAAAAATAAAAAATCAAGCAAGTCAAATGTTGCAGACTTTGGGGATTCTTGAGGAGGGTAGTAGAATGGTAGAGAGGATCCATTAGGCCATACACCACTCAAAGACAACTTTTATTTCCATAGTCTTGCAAATTGCTTAGCGACCTCCATATACCACACCTTCGTCGAGGCGAAACAAGTGACTCCTTTCTCTTGAAAGATTAACAACAGCGAGGTCATGCAAATAATTAAAGAAGTCGAATGATAATAACGAGGACTCAACAAAGCATTGATGAAGACAGAATCAAAAGAGAATTTGTCAGAATGGAGGATACATAATTCCATGTTCATACACTACATATCGATCCCTAGTTTGTTGTTGCTATTTTTGTTCGAGTACTCTGTAATGATCAGTCCTTTAATTGGATCCAGATTCAATAGCAACATTATTGGGGTGGAAAAGAGAATATCATAACTACTAGCATGTGAAAACCATTCAAAATTGCTATAAGATAAACAAAGAAATAAATAGACAATGCCATGGCGATTAGATCTCGATCCAACACATCGGATGCGTATACACCACAAGGTTTTCAAAATTTAATACAAGAAATACTAGCCAAATTATACAATTTAGTATTATAGAAGTTATATAAAGTTCTCCACCATTGTCAATACAACTTATTCAAGATTTTCTATGTGAAAATTTATGTCTATTTCTTTTAACAATATTGTATCTAAGAATTAGGCCTTCATTCTCTTTGATAAATAATATGTCTTCTTGCTAATCTCAACATTTTGATAGTAACTATGTAAAAGTTATAACTTTAATGCTTCATTTAGAAAAAGAAAACTATGGAAATCCGGACCCTCAGATATCGTGTATATTGGCTAAGATGCTAATGAATGTCTTAAAACAACCATTATATCGAATTTGGATACTGTTGTTATGGACAGTTTCTTTAATTTCAACTTATAGTAGTCCAGAACAAAGTTATTACATGCTACGAATTGGAGTCAGGAAAACAATAATTATCCATTTTCATGTCCCAATACAAGCTTAAAGCTTTAGCTTATATACTTGGTGAATGCATTTTTTTTTTCTTTCTGTTGTTTCATTGTTCTTGCTTCTCATTCTTACTGATAAAATTGACCTGAACCAGTATTGGCCATTTTTCAATCAAGGAAAAATCTAAAGGCATCATAATTTGGTCTGCACAAAATCTAAAGGCAAAATCTAAAGGAAATAGAAAGGGGTTTTGTAGCCAATTTTGTTAAATGACATTGCTTTCCTCTTCCTTGAGCTCTAACACATCAAAATCTAAAGGCAAAATCTAAAGAAAATAGAAGCACAACTTACTTTTGTGTTCGCACATTCAATTCATAAGTTGGTTCTCAAATTGATTGTCTCAAAAGTATCCATGCCCAAACTAAATCCTGCAACATAATGCCACAAAAGGCCAAAAAAATTTAAAAGAAGGCTTTATATGAGAAGAGAGATTAATTACTGCATAAATGGATTCTCAGATGCTTTAGAGAAGAGATTTCCGACCAACGTGGAAAGGCTTCTATTCCTCGAAACCCTTCTATCGTCAATTTTTCAAGGCGAGAATAACCAAAGTTTGTGACGATTCTCATCGATGGACCCTCAATTCACATTGTCAATCCGTGTAACACCCTAAAAATTCGAGTATTTAAATTGCATGAATTGGTGTTTAGATTTTTAGGAAAAATCTCTTATTTTTATTTTAGTGCTTATAGAAGTCCTAGAGAGGGTAAAGCATAATTTGAAGAAGGAATAAAATTTATTAATTGAGAATTTATTGAAGTAAAACAAAGGTGATTAAGACTTAAGCTAAATTATGTGCTAAAGAGTGTCATAAATGAGCATATGGCATGGTGGAGTTGGCGCATGGGTTCTAGTAAGAGGGAAGAGGTTCGAATCCTTGTATAGCACCTAAATGAATTTTTGTTTTAATTTTACGCTCATGACTAAGAAGTGTCGGCAAGGATCATATAAGGAAGGTGTTGACCATGTTATTTTTGGTTAGTGTATCAATGGATTAAGGAAACAACTAACTTATGGCATGGAATCAAAGGTTTAAGGAAAGATAGGGGGAACATAAGGCACTTATCAAGGGGAAAATTTGGAAAGAAATCAAGGCCAATTGACCATGTGCTGGACGGCAACTTGGTTTAGGGAGGGAGCCAAATTTTTGTTAGTTTGGCTAAGAATCTCATTTTTCTCTTAGGTCATTCTTTGCACTTGTGCAGTTTTTTCTTTGTTTTCTCTTCTCAAACTTTCATCTTGGCCGAATAGTGCATTAGTAAAGCTCAATTTTTGTGACCATTTGGTCATTCCTTTTTGCTTATCTCGTTAGCCAATTCTTTGTGCCTTTTCTTCTTGTGCCGAAATCATCCATACCAAAAAGAATCATCTTTTCTCTTTTCTTTTGCCATGGCCGAATATACTAGCTCCTAAAAATTCATTTTTCTTTTCTTCTCTTCTCTTTGAAATCAAACAACATCACCATCATCCTTTCGTTCATATTTTAATTCTTTTCAATCGAAATTCTCTCCATCTTCACTCTCTTGGCCGAATGCAAATGTGCCTATAAACCAAATATTTTTTCTTTTCCTTGATCATACATAGCCGAATCTTTCATTAATTAGACACCATTCTCAATCTTTTCCTTTCGACCGTGGAAAATAGGTAAGGGTTCTTTTCCATTTTCGATTCATTGTTGATATCATGGCCGAATATCATTGGTTTTATGAGGGTCTTTTCGGATTGATTTAACGTTCATTCTAATAACGTCTCTTTCATTATTATTTAGTGCAATAACGAAATTGGAACTCAAGTGAGCGGAATCGTGGAAACGTTGGAAACGTTTCATTGTGGTAAGAAATCCACTCTTTAAAATCTCTAGTATTATTTGATATTATAGATCTAACTAAAATTCCTTTGGATCTTGAAGACTTTCAAAATAGGGAAGGAAAGGGCGGTGTTTAGTTATCGTAAGAGGGGTGGATCTGTAAATCCCCCATTCAAACGAAGAGCGATTTCGGCGGTCGGGATTTTCCACCGGGTTGCGGGCCATCTTCCAAGGAAGTCCATTATTCAGTAGTACGAACTTAGAGCCATTATCGTTGGTGGATTCTCGTGACGAACGAATCATTAAACGAAGGAAAGCCGAAAATCAAGTGATTCAAAATCAAGAGGGTAAGATTTTGGATCCATTATCGATTAAGATTATTTTTACGAATTAGTTGTCTAACGGATCAAAATATGTTTTAGGTCTTAGGAGCGAGAAGGATTAGTACTTTTCGGTTCGAGGTGTGTAATTTCACACTCATTATTTTTGGTTGGATGTCAAATTTCGGTATGGAAGCAAAATCGTAAAAACGACTAGATCGGTAAAACGTAAAATTGATATTTTGACGAAAATACGTAAAAATGACTAAATCGTGAAAATTACAAAACGCCTCAAGAAATTAATTGTTATTATGAAAATTGGATGTTTCGTGAAAATGGGTAGTAAATACTCTAGTTCGTGAAAATGGGCCAAAATACTCTAGTTTGTTAAAATTTAGCCAAAACACTTTAGTTCGGTAAATGGGCCAAAGCCCACTAAAGCGCTAAATAGACAAATTGCTATAATTATGGGCCAAATGAAATGTTATTGATAAACCCACCATGTTATGTATTGTTAATAAATTTTATATTTTATAGTACATGTATAATTGCATGGGTGGGATATATGAAGAGAAGAATGGCCGGTTGCCAAATATCTAGTTGGTGGTTTCGCCACAATATAAACTTATTGCCTTCTAGTTCGGTGGTTTCTGCCACAATATCGACTTATTGCCTCTAGTTCGGTGGCTATGCCACAATTATAAAAAGGCTTAATGCCTACGATTGGTGTGATGGCGGGGTGGGTTGACTTGATCCCACAGGTGTGATGGTTGGTACGGGTGTTAGCGGATGGATATTAGGTATGGGTTGGGAATTTCATTTTACATGCATTATTAATTGTTTTAATTCATGATATATTGTTGAATTCGAATTGGGCTCAAGCCCAAAGATAATGTCTTGATGATCGGCCCAATAATGGTGGTAAGTGAGTTACACACTTTGAGTTCTAAGTAACTCACCCTTTATTTTCTTTCCATCTCGGGTAATGGAAATTGATGTGGACTTGGTAGAGGATGACTTCGTGGAGGCCATCTTTGCGTTAAGAGGGTTATTTAAACTACGAACTTTTAATAAGTATTTTACTATTTTGGATTATTGTAATAAGGGCCTCTATAAATAATTTATGGATTTTATGTGTGTTGGGTTTTAACTATACTTTGGACTTCTAATTATGGGCTATGATTATATGATATTTTATTAAAATAAATTTGGGTTTTCAAGTATATGAAATTCTTTTATAAATATTTTGTTGTTAACTCTTTAACAAATTTCCTAAAGGTTTTGATAATACAATGATTTTCAACTAATGTTTTTTCTAATATTATCAAATTCAAATACTCTTTTAATTTTTTTAAAAACTCGAAATTTATATGGTAATTTTCAACTTATTGCAAATTTAAAAAAAAATATAGCTCGATTCATGTAACAAACCAAATCTAGTCTCAATGCATAGACCGGGTTTGGGGTGTTACATTTAGTGGTATCGAGCCCGCTTTTAAAAACTCTACCGTGGTTTGGGTTCAAAATAATTTCGTATGAAATCATTCAAAAATCAGATGGCACCACAAGCATCCCGACAAGTCAAGTAAGTATTTGCTACTTAATGATTACTATGATATGATCATAGGAACACTCTAGAACTTCTAGTTTTAGATGTGAAAAAGCTAGAGATTGAGACTATAGGACATGTTGCGAAAAACAACTTTATATCTCAAATCTCATAAAATATCGTTAATAAACACGAAACAAAAGTTCGATTCATAAAACTTGTAATCGGATAAACGAACAAGCTATCATGAGCACTAGAGGACGTGGTCGTGGGACGCGTAGACGTGGCCGTGGTAGAGGCCGAGGTGCTACAAATCAAGCACCAAATCGAGATGGGAAGTGGGCGACTTGCGTCAATTGAAAGTGAAAGCGGGATCACGCGATCACATGGAAGAAGATCATGCATTAACTCAAGCAATGCTACGAGTCTTGGAAAGGGTCATTGGAACTAGAATTGGGCCAACAACTCGTGGGTCAATTTCGAGCGACTTAAGGCAAATAATGCGAAGTTTTCGGAGGAGTCTCGGTGTAGCTCGAATGTGGTGAATCTTCGCTCAAGGCGTGGAACGGATTATGGATGATATGGAATGCACGGTGAGCAAAAACCGAGAGGAGTCAGTATCCTTATTGAGAGATGAGGCGATCGCTGGTGGCTCACGCTCGAGAAGGCCTTCAAGCCGCAGCGATTAATCGGGAATTCTTTAAAGCGCCTTCCAAGGAAAATCGTCGGAACGAGCTATGTAGACGTCGAAGGAAGGAATTTCGAATCTTGTCCAAGGAAGTAAGGCAGTGGCAAGATATGAAGTCGAAGTTTTTACGTCCGAGCCGTTATGCGGGACAATTGTAGCAACAGATCATGAACGTTGTGTACGTTTCGAGGATGGACTTAATGATGAGTGAGGGTTCCGATTGCTCATGACAAGTTAGAAATTTTTCCACTCGGTGGAGAAGGCCAAAATAGCCGAGGAGGCTAAGAACTCGAGCAGCGAGCAGAAAGATTTGAAACAAGAGAGACACACAATGATCTGGTTCTTCCAAGAGATTTCAGAAGAAACCGGAATGATGAATCGATTCAAGATGTAACCCGTAGCAAATAATCGAAGTCGAGATTGCACTGAGTGTGGAAAGAGACATTTTGGGGAATGTTAGAGGAAAACGGCGCATGCTACAAATGCGTTCAATGGAACATCAAGACAAAAGTTGTCCTCGACGAATGGATACGACTCAAGAAGTCCGTAATAATGATGTACTGATAGCCGAGAGGTAATCGGCAGCCCACCGAGAGGTCGTGGACCGGTCGTGGTGGTAACGGGCTGGTCGTGGTCAAGGTGCACCGGTCGAGGCAATGGTAATAGAGGAAATACAGATGCAAGACGGCTGGATCGGTCTATGCGGTTAGGCGCCATGAGGACGGAATGCACTGATGTGATAACCTAGACGTTCTTCATTTTGATGTACCTGTTATTGCCTTAATAGATATTGGCTCTACTCATTCATATGTATCTAGTGCCATATCTGGAAATCTGAATTTAGAATCTGAAATTACCGAAAATGAGATGACAGTAATCAGTCCTTTAGGACAGTCGGTGATGGTTAATAAAATATTTAAAGACGTGCCCTTAAAAATCCAAGAGGAGGTATTCTTAGCAAACTTGATGGAACTACCTTTCGGCGAGTTCGATCTCATTCTGGGCATGGATTGGCTGGTCAAACATCGGGCGCAATTGGATTGTCTTTGAAAAGCGAATGTCGATGGGACCTCGGATGATAAGGAAGTCATAATGATTGGTGAACGAAAGAACTATCTGGCAAATGTGGTATCTGCATTAAAAGCTGAGAAGTTGGTGCGGAAAGGATATGGAGCATTCCTAGCCTTTATCTGTGCTTTGGATGCCAAAGAATTATCCGTGAATGATGTGAGGACGGTGAAGGAATTTCTCGATGTATTTCCCGAAGAACTTCCTAGTATACCTCCGGATCGGGAAGTAGAATTTGGCATTGAGCTTTTGCAGGGACGGCCCAGGTGTCTATTGCTCCCTATAGAATGGCAGAAGGAGTTGGGTGAGCTCAAAGCTCAAATTCAAGACTTCATGGATCGGGATTCATTCGACCAAGTGTGTCTCCATGGGAGCACCGGTCTTGTTCGTCAAGAAGAAGGATGGATCGATGCGTATGTGCATTGACTACGACAGTTGAATAAATTGACGATCAAGAATCGGTATCCTCTCACGAGAATTGACGACTGTTTGATCAATTAAAGGAGCTTCATTTTCTCCAAAATTAATTTAAGGTCGAGTTATCACCATTTAAGGTGAAAGAAGCGGACATTTATAAGGCGGCATTTCGGACACGTTACGGGCACTATGAGTTTGTAGTGATGCCGTTTGGACTAACCAATGCACCAATTGCATTTATGGACATGATGAATCGAGTCTTTCAACCATATTTAGGCCAGGTTTGTGGTAGTGTTCATAGATGATATATTGGTTTATTCGAGAAATGAGGAGGAACATGACCAAAGATTTGCGGATAGTATTACAACTACTTCGTGAAAAGCAATTGTATGCCAAATTTGGTAAATGCGAATTTTGGCTAAAAGAGGTGACTTTCCTTGGTCATGTAGTATCAGAAGGAATAAGGTGGATCCTCGAAAAATTGAGGTTATTCGGATTGGAAACCACCAACATCGATGAGTGAAATTGAGTTTCTTAGGTTTGGTGGATACTATAGGCGTTTTGTAGAGGGTTTTCGTTGATTCTCGCACCCCTAACTAAATTGTTGCGTAAAGGAGTTTCGATATCTGGTGAAAAGCGACAAGAGAGTTTCGAGAAATTGAAGAAGATCCTGACGAAGCTCCGGCTTTAATTCAACGAGGCTGGAAAAGAATTCACTATATTTTGTGATGCATCTCACACGGGTCTGGGTTGTGTATTGATGCAAAATGGAAAGGTGGTGGCCTATGCTTCTCGTCAATTGAGACCACACGAAGTAAACTACCCTACTCATGATTTGGAGTTAATGCCATTGTCTTTGCTCTAAAGATTTGGAGGCACTATCTCTATGGTGAGAAGTCCATAATCTACACGGATCACAAGAGTCTTAAATACCTCCTTACCCGTAAGGAGTTAAATTTGAGACAAAGAAGATGGGTAGAATTGTTAAAGGATTACGATTTCTCCATCGAATACCATCCTAGAAAGGCTAACGTGGTAGCCGGCGCGCGTTAAGTCGTAAGGCAGTATCGAATTAAGAGCTTTGTTTGCCCATTTGAGTCGTATGAGGATGGCGGCTTGTTAGCGAACTTGGTGAAACCTCCGTGGTCGGAACAAATCAAGGAAAAAAGACATCGATGAGAAGTTGGGACCTTTATTGCGACAAGTTGAAAATGGTGAAATTGAGAATTTTGGAATAAACACGGAGGGTGTGTTGTGCTTTCGAGGAGAGTATGCATGCCTAAGGATCTAGATTTGAGGCAACCGATTCTACGGAGGCGATAGTAGCCTTATGCTATGCATCCGGAGGAAATAAGATGTATCGAGATCTCCGTGAACGATATTGGTGGCGTGGTTGAAGCGTGAGATTACGAGTTTGTGGGAAAATGTTTGACTTGTCGCAAGTGAAGGCGAACATCAATTACCGTCGGATTGTTACAACCGATAAAGATTCCTCTTTGGAAATGGGAGCGGATAACTATGGATTTTGTTAGTGGGTTACCTTTAACACCTACTAAGAAAAATTACATTTGGGTAATTGTTGATCGGTTGTAAGACCGCTCATTTCTTGCCGATTAAGACGGATTATTCATTGCGAAATTGGCGGCGTATGTATCCGAAATTGTGAGGTTGCATGGGGTACCTGATCTATTATATCGGATAGGGACCCTAGGTTTACATCCCGATTCGAAAGCTCGCATGAAGCCTTGGGGACAAAGTTGAATTTGAAGCGGCTTTTCATCCTCGATCGATGGTCGATCGGAGAGAGTAATTGAGATATTGGAAGATATGTTAAGAGGATGTAATCGAATTCGGGGTAGTTGGGAAGATTATCTACCATCGCGTAATTCGCGATATAACAACACTATCGATCTAGCATTGAGATGGCACCTTACGAGGCATTGTATGGTCGTAAGTGTCGCTCTCCTATTTGTTGGACTGAGTTGGACGAAAGACAGATGTTAGGTCCTGAGATGATATCTGAGACAGAGGATAAGGTAAAAGTTATTCGAGCACGGTTGAAAGAAGCCTCAGATAGACAGAAGTCGTACGCAGATCTGAAGCGAAGGACATCGAGTATAGTGTGGGAGATCGGGTTTTCTTGAAGGTATCTCCTTGGAAAAAGATCTTGATTCGGAAGGAAGGGCAAGCTAAGTCCTAGATATATTGGACCTTATCGTGTCTTTGAAACGTGTTGGTCCGATGGCATATCGATTGAGTTACCTCCGGAGTTAGATCAAATTCATAATGTCTTTCATGTTTCCATGTTGAGGCGTTATAGATCGGATCCTTTGCACATTATACCGGTAGAAGAATTGGAGCTGAATTCAGATTTGTCCTTTGAAGAAGAACCGGTGGAAATCCTAGAACGAGATGTCAAGGTATTAAGGAAGAAAACTCTGCTGTTGGTCAAAGTTCTATGGCGTAACCACGAGTGGAAGAAGCTACGTGGGAGCCAGAGGATGCAATTCGGCAACAATACCCTCACCTTTTTCAACCATGTAAATTTCGAGGACGAAATTTTCTTTAAGGAGGGTAGAGTTGTAAAAATCCGAGTATTTAAATTGCATGAATTGGTGTTTAGATTTTTAGGAAAATCTCTTATTTTTATTTTAGTGCTTATAGAAGTCCTAGAGAGGGTAAAGCATAATTTGAAGAAGGAATAAAATTTATTAATTGAGAATTTATTGAAGTAAAACAAAGGTGATTAAGACTTAAGCTAAATTATGTGCTAAAGAGTGTCATAAATGAGCATATGGCATGGTGGAGTTGGCGCATGGGTTCTAGTAAGAGGAAGAGGTTCGAATCCTTGTATAGCACCTAAATGAATTTTTGTTTTAATTTTACGCTCATGACTAAGAAGTGTCGGCAAGGATCATATAAGGAAGGTGTTGACCATGTTATTTTGGTTAGTGTATCAATGGATTAAGGAAACAACTAACTTATGGCATGGAATCAAAGGTTTAAGGAAAGATAGGGGAACATAAGGCACTTATCAAGGGAAAATTTGGAAAGAAATCAAGGCCAATTGACCATGTCTTTGGATCGGCAACTTGGTTTAGGGAGGAGCCAAATTTTGTTAGTTTGGCTAAGAATCTCATTTTCTCTTAGGTCATTCTTTGCACTTGTGCAGTTTTTTCTTTGTTTTCTCTTCTCAAACTTTCATCTTGGCGAATAGTGCATTAGTAAAGCTCAATTTTGTGACCATTTGGTCATTCCTTTTGCTTATCTCGTTAGCCAATTCTTTGTGCCTTTTCTTCTTGTGTCAAATCATCCATACCAAAAGAATCATCTTTTCTCTTTTCTTTTGCCATGGCGAATATACTAGCTCCTAAAATTCATTTTCTTTTCTTCTCTTCTCTTTGAAATCAAACAACATCACCATCATCCTTTCGTTCATATTTTAATTCTTTTCAATCGAAATTCTCTCCATCTTCACTCTCTTGGCCGAATGCAAATGTGCCTATAAACCAAATATTTTTTCTTTTCCTTGATCATACATAGCCGAATCTTTCATTAATTAGACACCATTCTCAATCTTTTCCTTTCGACCGTGGAAAATAGGTAAGGGTTCTTTTCCATTTTCGATTCATTGTTGATATCATGGCCGAATATCATTGGTTTTATGAGGGTCTTTTCGGATTGATTTAACGTTCATTCTAATAACGTCTCTTTCATTATTATTTAGTGCAATAACGGAAATTGGAACTCAAGTGAACGGGGGAATCGTGGAAACGTTGGAAACGTTTCATTGTGGTAAGAAATCCCACTCTTTAAAATCTCTAGTATTATTTGATATTATAGATCTAACTAAAATTCCTTTGGATCTTGAAGACTTTCAAAATAGGGAAGGAAAGGCGGTGTTTAGTTATCGTAAGAGGGTGGATCTGTAAATCCCCATTCAAATGAAGAGCGGTTTGGCGGTCAAGGGATTTTCCACCGGGTTGCGGGCCATCTTCCGAAGGAAGTCCATTATTCGAAGTAGTACGAACTTCCGAGCCATTATACGTTGGTGGATTCTCGGCGACGAACGAATCATTAAACGAAGGAAAGCCGAAAATCGAAGTGATTCAAAATCAAGAGGGTAAGATTTTGGATCCATTATCGATTAAGATTATTTTTACGAATTAGTTGTCTAACGGATCAAAATATGTTTTAGGTGCCGAGGAGCGAGAAGGATTAGTACTTTCGGTTACGAGGTGTGTAATTTCACACTCATTATTTTTGGTTGGATGTCAAATTTCGGTATGGAAGCAAAATCGTAAAAACGACTAGATCGATAAAAACGTAAAAATTGATATTTTGACGAAAATACGTAAAAACGACTAAATCGTGAAAATTACGAAAACGCCCTCAAGAAATTAATTGTTATTATGAAAATTGGATGTTTCGTGAAAATGGGCCGTAAATACTCTAGTTCGTGAAAATGGGCCAAAATACTCTAGTTTGTTAAAATTTAGCCAAAACACTTTAGTTCGGTAAATGGGCCAAAGCCCACTAAACTGCTAAATAGACAAATTGCTATAATTATGGGCCAAATGAAATGTTATTGATAAACCCACCATGTTATGTATTGTTAATAAATTTTATATTTTATAGTACATGTATAATTGCATGGGTGGGATATATGAAGAGAAGAATGGCGGTTGCCAAATATCTAGTTCGGTGGTTTCGCACAATATCGGCTTATTGCCTCTAGTTCGGTGGTTTCGCCACAATATCGCTTATTGCCTCTAGTTCGGTGGCTATGCCACAATTATAAAAAGGCTTAATGCCTACGATTGGTGTGATGGCGGGGTGGGTTGACTTGATCCCACAGTGTGATGGTTGGTACAGGGGTGTTAGCGGATGGATATTAGGTATGGGTTGGGAATTTCATTTTACATGCATTATTAATTGTTTTAATTCATGATATATTGTTGAATTCGAATTGGGCTCAAGCCCAAGATAATGTCTTGATGATCCGCCCAATAATGGTGGTAAGTGAGTTACACTGAGTTCTAAGTAACTCACCCTTTATTTTCTTTCCATCTCGGGTAATGGAAATTGATGTGGACTTGGGCGAGGATGACTTCATGGAGGCCGATTGCGTTAAGAGGGTTATTTAAACTCGAACTTTTAATAAGTATTTTTACTATTTTGGATTATTGTAATAAGGGCCTCTATAAATAATTTATGGATTTTATGTGTGTTGGGTTTTAACTATACTTTGGACTTCTAATTATGGGCTATGATTATATGATATTTTATTAAAATAAATTTGGGTTTTCAAGTATATGAAATTCTTTTATAAATATTTTGTTGTTAACTCTTTAACAAATTTCCTAAAGGTTTTTGATAATACAATGATTTTCAACTAATGTTTTTTCTAATATTATCAAATTCAAATACTCTTTTAATTTTTTTTAAAAAATCAAATTTATATGGTAATTTTCAACTTATTGCAAATTTAAAAAAAATATAGCTCGATTCATGTAACAAACCAAATCTAGTCTCAACGCATAGACAGGGTTTGGGGTGTTACACCGCATAAAAAATGACGAAACACTAATTATTATTCAATATTTCATTTTTTGCCAAAGGCAAAAGTACACATCAAATCTGTAAAACTTCACAAACACTTTTATTGATTATATTAACCTCATTGACATTTCCACAAACACTTGTTAACCATTCTGATTTATAAGGCGATAATGGAGGTCCACACAAACAATCATTTCCACAAATGAAGAAGCAGAAATTTGTTCTTGGGAAGGCGCTTACATGATGGTTATAACTCACATTCAATTTATTGAACCCGAATCGCATGCAGAACCTTGCCGTACACAATTTGGCCATTTTGGAACCACAACTTCTACCCACAGAGAAAAAAATTCGAAACCGATTACCATGACAGACCAGTAGCTACAGCAAGTGGTGGACGGCAGATGTACCAGTGGCTGGAGCAGGTGGTCGACGGCAAATGAACCACTGCCTGCTGTAGGTGGTGGACGGCAGATGCTTGGTCTTCTTTGGCCAAGAGAGTTTGGTTTTTTTGGGTAAGAATCAAGTAAGTTTGGCAATTGACCGATGATCCTTTGCCATGTTACTGCTCCGATTTTTTTATTAATTATTTACTAATAATCAAAATTACTATAAAATTTTCATATTTTCTACTAATAAAATAACTATTAGCTTAATCTAATTCAAGCTTAAATAAATAAAAAATTAAAATATAATTTTAAAAATATATGTCTAATTAATTATAATTAAAATTACTTAACTAAATATATAAATATATGAAATTTTATATACAAATAAATTTGATATATAAATTTGAATATATAAAGAAATTGAAAATCTAGTCAATAATTTAATAATAACATTGGATAAAACCGACTTATTGAAAGATCTAAGGTAAATATAAATCTCAATATTTGTACAAAAATGAGAGGCTTAAATCTAAGCACTCTGTCCCCGACATCAATTTTTATCAAGAATATTTAGTGATATGTATTTTAATTTGGACGTGATTGTGTGGTTGATTTTTAGGTTTTTTTTCCCTTAAATATCTAAATCGAATAACTAAACAAACCAACACTAATGTTTTTAAACCGAACCAGTTAAACCACCAATTCACCAATCCGATAGGTTCGATTAAAAATCGTTACAAATTCAAAAATAAAAACCCAATTCAATCATCAATTTAATCGGTCCATGCCTATTCTTTGGTCTAACCGAATCAAAGCCATTCTTCGGACTAGTAACCCTGCTAGCGCCAATCCGACCAGCCAATATTGTCCGGTTGAAACATCATTGACCAACATTTAAATAGTAAATTGATTTCTAGAATGGTATCATTATCCACCTAACAATGAATGAGAAACCAAAAACACGGTCAAACCGAATCGATTACTTCTAATTATATTAGTTTGATTTCTAACATGAGCACGAACATATGACATTTTAAGAACCCTAAAAATAAGGGTGAAAAATGCTTGATTATAAATAGCTCAGTTCCGATTGACATCAGTTAAGCGATTCTGAGACCAAACCGTTCTTTAGTAGTATTGATCTCTCCATCACTCACGTCTTAATTTGATCTACCCTAAACCTTAATCCTTATAATTCTAAATCCTAAACTCTAAAACACTCACTCTAAACCATAAACCATAAATTTTAAATGTTTGAACCCTAAACTCAAAACCACATATCCCATGAACTACAAACACCTAAACCCTTAACTACAAACCTTAAACCCTAAATTAGTGAGATAAAATTTTAATATTATATATTCCTTCAACATTTTAGGAAATTTAAATAACATTTTCAATTTACTAATTAATTTCATTCTCTATAGATGCATGAGTTACCAATTTTTAAATTTTAATATATATAAAGTTTATCTATTATTTCTTAAATAATTTAAACTATAATTATAATTTTAATATATTCATATTAATGTTATCCCTAAACCCTAATCTTATAATCAGAAAATCCTAAAACCTTAAACCCCAAACCTATAAATACATAACCCTAAAACATTAAACAATAAAATTGTAACACCCTGGTTTTAGGGGCTATGCAGGTTGTGTGTAATTCGAGTGTTAGTAGGTTTTTGGGAGTGCTTGGATGAGTTTTAGGGGTTTTAGAAATGTTTGGATGAAAGGGAAGGCTTTGGAAAATTTTGGATTTTTAGTGGAAAGGAAGCGGCCAAGGAGGCCTTAAGTATATTTTTTCGGTAATTTATGACACAAGGAGCTCGTTGGTCAAGTGGCTAACGTCGTCACTTAAGTATTGGAGGGAGAAAAGGCGCTATTTTGAGAACTGCAATGACATTTTGGGCGTTTTTTTTATATGCGGTTATGGGCTGGAGTAGGAAGGTTTAAAGTTAAATGTGGGGCTTTATGGGCATGAAAGGCGGTGGGCGGAGTGGTAGAGGCGCTACTTGGAAAGGGGTTGGAGCAGTCGTGAGTTCAAGGCGCGGAGGCAAAATTTTGATAGTTATTTTGCAAGTTGGCGTTGGAGTTGGAGAGGGCTTAAAGGAATAAGTTTGCGTTTGGGTCACAAACTAACGCTGGGCGTGATGGTGCTGGGCGCTACTTGGCGGTGGTTTCCCCAGTGTCCTATGTTGAATCTCAAATGAGGGTGGATTTGTTTTTTTTTTTTTCTTGATTGGTGTGAAGGTGGACGACACATGGGGGCTTCAAATGGGATAAGGATAGATTAGTGTTTGTTTTAATTAACTGGAGGAGATAATTATTAGATTATTCTTTTATTTTATTTCTTTTAGTTGATAAAGGTACAGATAGGATAGGAATTTGGATTTGAATTAAAAAGAAATTGGTGGTAGGCCAAAGTTATTGGGTGGTGTTCAAATTAATTTGGAAGGTTGGTTTTGTTTTGAATTTTTCTTTGAAGAGGTGATATAGGATAAAGATGGGTTTTATTTTAGTTTAAATTGAATTGGTTTAAATGGTTGGCTGGGAGTAAATTAAAAGATTTGGGCTAATTCAAATTAGTTTGAATTAGTAGATGCTGGCCGAATCTTGGGTTCTTCATACGGGATAGTGGCCGAATTTTATAAATAGGGAGAGCACCCATTTTCATACTTTTTCTCCTTTTTAATTGCTGGTGCCGAAAATTCTAGTCAAGCAATTTATTTAAATTTTTTTCCCTTTTTCCTTGAAATCGAAACTTCTCCACCAGTACCGAAATTCTTCTAAACTTTTTCTACATTTTATTTCTTTTCCTCTCAACCTCGGTTTGTACCTATTTTGTTAGCCGAATGGTTGATCTTCCTTGGTGACCATAGCCGATTATCTAAGGTGCTTTATTCTCCTTTTTATATTGCAAGTTCAAGAGCCAAAGTATTCTTGGGGATTAGCGAAAAAGGGCTTAGGGTGCGTTAAAGGAGGTCATTTAGGGTTCCAACTCAGCAAGGTAAGAGACCTGTAATATTTGGGCCTTAGGCCATAGTATGAGCACTTTAGTGTTAACCTATATTGACTATGGTGTATAGGGCAAATCGACAGAAGCAAAGGAAGGCCTTCGGGATCTCAGATTATTTCGGTAAGGATATTAGTAAGTGACTTAGACTCGTTAATAAGTAGATTATGACTTGTTGATTAATGGTGTGATTCTGATTAAGTGTCGATGGATGCAAGTGCCAGTCAAGAGGGGAAAGGGAAGGTCCCTGTCCCGAAGTTTAAGAAAAGAGTTGTCTCGGCGGTTCGTGATTGGCCAAGGGGTGTGGGCGTCAGGTAAATCGATAGGCGGATAACGGTAGTCTCGCTAAGCGATAGCGTCGGGATCGAGGTTTAGAGCTTGAGTTATAAGGTGTGTAGTTAGACCATTATTTTCGGATTTGTTGTGCTATATGTTTACTAATGAATGCGAGTGCCATATGTGTAATGGATACCCTAAAGGGGTATGATGACGACCAGGTTAGTAGCAAATTGGCTAATATGTGATAATTGATTTTAACTATGTGAGCATGCCTATATTTGTGAATATCATGTACATGCATCATTTCAACATCATATTATGTTACATGTGCATGGGTGGGTTTTGAAAGAAGGTGCGGGTGTACTTGATGCGTGGTTGATGTCGACTTTGTGCTACAGGTGGATTGGCGCCGACCGAGGTCGCGTTGTGGATCTTTGCGATTTAGTTCGCGTGGTTACCTTGATTGATATCGGCTTTATGCCATATCGTGGCTTGATGGATTCTTTGTGTGCTCCATCGTGGTTTGATGTTAGCTATACGCTACATCGTGGATGGCATTGGTTGCCTTTATGGAGGGAAAAGGAGAGGGTGACTCGATAGTCCCCTGGTGTGTGGTAGGCTGGATAAGGGGGTGTGTAGCGGATGGACCTTAGGATTGGGTTGGGTATCATGATTGCATGGTTTCGTTATGAATTGATATGGAAATGGGCCAAGCCCAATATGAAATATGAATAGGTATGTTTTGAGAACATACGTGGAAATGGGCCAAGCCCAGTAATCAGTGAATTAATGAGAAAAGGGCCTAGCCCAGTGCTTGAATATGATTTGATTGTGGGCCAAGCCCGGATCGTGGTAATGTCTATATGTTTACATGTTGCATTTGATAATTGGGTTGATTTGTGGCTAGCATGTGGGTGGATATCAGTGGTTTTAATTACACACTGAGTCTGTATGACTCACCCAATTATTTATCCAACATCGCAGGTGACTTGTTGATCGGATCGAGTCGGAGAGGATGCAAGGTGGCCCATGCAGAAGGAGATTGATTTAATCATTTTTAAGCAATTTTTAACACTAAGCGTTTTGTTTAGTATTGGTTGTAATAAGGGCCACTTTTGATTTAAAGTACTTTATTTATTATTGAAGTTTATACTATACTTAGAAATTTTTTTTTTTACAAATGCTTTATCTTTTAATGAAATATAATAAAGTTTTAATTCAAACCAAGCTTATTATTTAATAATTTTTAATGGAATTACTTCCCAAAAATAAACAAAATTTTCAAGTTTTATTCTAAAGACAAAGATTTTCAACCGTCATTCCGCAGTGACATAACCAGATCCGGTCAAGGCTCGTGGGCCGGGTTTGGGGATGTTACAAAATTATAATCTTAAACCATGCACCTTAAACTTTAAACACTAAACCGTAAACCCTAAACTAAATTAATTTTTATGCATTTTTTTAAAAACCTTATCCACACTCAAAGCTATTAAGTTATTTTTAATTTGAATATATATAATTATTCACAAAACTGATTATGATGTAAAATTTTAATAATATTCATATTTTAAATCCAATTTTTTGGTGCTACACATTCAAAAAAAGCCAGAATTAAGGAAATTTGGGACGTTACACCTTTATACAAAGAGTTAGCGGGCGTATGTTGACAAGTCTATCCTAATACTTAGGAAAGTGTCGCCCCAAAACTGTTGTCTTAGGACTAGACGAAAGCCAACTCTTATTCAAGCGTTGCCTTAGGCATACATATCCCAACCCTTACACAAAGAGTTGGCTAAAGCGTAGTCTATCGCAACACTTAGGAAAGTGTCACCACAAAAGTGTCGTCTTAGGACTACACAAAAGTCAACTCTTATTCAAGCATTGCCTTAGGCATACATATCGCAACCCTTATACAAAGAGTTGGCCAAAGCATAGTCTATCCCAACACTTAGGAAAGTGTCGCGAAAAAGTGTCATCTTAGGACTACACAAAAGCCAACTCTTATTCAAGCGTTGCCTTAGGCATACATATCCCAACCCTTATAAAAATAGTTGGCCAAAGCGTAGTCTATCGCAACACTTAGGAAAGTGTCGCCACAATAGTGTCATCATAGGACTAAACAAAAGCCAACTCTTATTCAAGCGTTGCCTTAGGCATACATATCCCAACACTTATGCAAAGAGTTGGCTAAAGCGTGGTCTATCGCAACACTTAAGAAAGTGTCGCCACAAAAGTGTTGTCTTAGGACTAAACAAAGCCAACTCTTATTCGGCGTCGCCTTGAGCTTACATATCCCAACCCTTATACAAAGAGTTGGCCAAAGTCTATCCCAACACTTAGGAAAGTGTTACCACAAAAATGTTGTCTTAAGACTACGCAAAAGCCAACTCTTACTCAAGCGTCGCCTTAGGCTTACATATCCCAACTATTGTACAAAGAGTTGCCTAAAGCGTATGTTGGTAGGTCTATCCCAACACTTAGGAAAGTGTCGTCCCAAAAATGTCGCCTTAGGACTAGACAAAGCCAACTCTTATTTAAACGTTGCCTTAGGCATGCATATCCCAACCCTTATAAAAGAGTTGCGCAAAGCATATGTTGGCCAGTCTATCCCAACACTTAAGAAAGTGTCGCCCCATAAGTGTCGCCGTAGGGCTATTTTGTTGTAGTGATATATATATATATATATATATATATGTAATTTTATTTATTTATTTATTATTTTATGATTACTTTATTGTAGTTATTTTTAGTTGTATTTTATATTAGTATTTCTTTATTGTATATGTTAATATGAAATGTTAGTGAATTATAATTGCTTTTAATATTTCTGTTCAATAGTTTATAAATACAATATTGTCACATGGATCATTATTTAAAATAAAAATTCATTTTTTTGCAAAATTACTATATTTTATCTAAAGGTTTTTAAAATAATGCAATGTTTTGTATTTAGAAATTCGGGAAATAGTACCCAATCATGCTGGGTTGCGATTTTCCGTTTGGCTAAATAACTAAATATTCTTTTAACAAGTTTTATAAATTGTGAGATGATCTTAGTTACGAGGGTTTAAAAATATAGTGTTCAATCGTGCTGGATGTGATGTTTATATTCTTTCGGATCGAAGAACTCTCAAAATTTTAAATCAAATTATTTTTTTAAAATAAGGTAATATTTTGGTATTTAGAAATTCGGGAAATGGTGCCCAATTGTGTTGGGTTTCGATTTTCGTTTGGATAAATAACTAAATATCCTTTTAACAAGTTTTTTAAATCATGAGATGATCTTAGTTACGAGGGTTTAAAATATCGTGTCCATTTGTGCTGATGTGATGTTTATATTCTTTCGGATAGAAGAACTCTCAAATTTTAAATCAAAATTGCTCGAAGTTTTTTTGTTTTAGAAATCATATTTTTAAATACTTTTAAGTTTCAAACATTTGGACATCATTTTATCGATTAGGTACCAATTTTTGGGCGTCATGAGGGTGCTAACCCTTCCTCATACGTAATCGACTCCCGAACCAGTTTTCTATTTTTTTTTTTTTCGTGGACCAAAATTAAATTTTTTAAATAAAATATTTTACAAGGTGATCCAATCACACCTAAGTAAAAAAGGATTGGTGGCGACTCCGTTTTTTTTTTAAAGTCGACCCCATTTTTCTAAAGATTTTAAAATGGTTTCGACAGCTTGGCGACTCTACTGGGGAAATAAGAGAGTCAAGTCCGTAAAATAGATAATTTCATGTCCTTTTGTCTGAATTTAAAATTTTGTTTTTTTCCTTTTATTACATGTTGATCATGTCAAACAGTCGAGTTTTAATATTTATAACAAGAATGATCGAACCCAAAGGAACTAAAAGTATTAATAATAACCTTCTTTTTATTATTTAGCCTAAAATAAGGTGAAGTTGCTTTCAAATCTAAATTACGACTACTAAGCTAAAGACACTAAGACAAAAAGATCGAATTGGAAAATAACTTGAAGGGAAAACTCAGTTGATTACGATGATACCCTCAGGAAGAATCCACCTAGACTTCAATTATTACTTAACCCTGAACCATATGATTCCTTTACTTAGCTTGATCCGTAGGACTCCCTAACATATATTAAACCCTCTCTCGAGGAGAATAACGTCTAACCCTAGGTTAATTAGTTGAACTCTCGTTCACTTATAATAACCCCCTAGAATAGCAGTAAATCGATCAATGGATTCCCATATTAGGTTTCACCCTAATTCGGCAAAATCTCATAACCCTATCTCTAGGTGCCCGATCAACTCCGCTTAACTATGCTAGATCTACTCTTAGGCAGGGTTTATTCCTCCTCCACCTAAGCACATCAGATTTGGATTAAGCAACATAATTAAGAACAAACTAAGTACTTATCATATAATTCCGAAATCAAATAGCAATATTCATCTAGGCTTCATCCCGTTCAGGTATCTGAGGGGTTTAGTTCATGACAAATAAAGAAAACATCTCAAGAGAAAAGATAAAACAAAACATAGAAAATCCCTAAAACCCCCTGAAGGAATTGAAGGAGAAATCCGCCGTCTTGAGTAGAATTCCTGCTTCTTGAGATGGATCAACTGGCTATCTTCGCGTTATTCCCTAACTCTGACCTTTTTGGCTTGGCTCCTTGGCCTAGCTTTCGATCCCCAACAAAAGCCTTGGCAGAACGCTTCTGCCGAACTCCCCCTTTTAGTGGCTACCTTGGGTGTTTATATAGGCTTTGAGATGCTTTACTTGGCTCCTAAGTATCCTAATTCAAGTAGAATTCCTCCTAGGATGTTTAAGTAGACTTAGAAATGTGTTTCTTTGCCTCTAAGCATCCAAATCTGAGTGAAATTGCTCTTTCTCGCGGAAGGGGCACGGCCATGGTACACGCCTGTGTAAATCGCCTTCAGGCTGTGTCTCGATTTTGTCGATTGGGGCACGGCCGTAAAAATTGTGTCATGGCCGTGTGAAGTAATTTGACGAGACACGATCGTGTGGTTTGAAGTCCAAGCAATGTTGATTTCCTCTTTGGCCCGTTTTAAGCCCGTTTCTTTTTCTTTTCGTCATCGGGTGCTTTCTTGAGTATAAACATGAAAAGAAATGATTAAAAGCACCTTTTTACATAAATCAAGGGTTAAATCATCCAAAAGCATACTAAATATGGGGTTAAAATATGTTACTTTTACGGTTTATCACATGCGATTCTAAATATATTTCTCTGCATTGCACTGCATGATCGTTGTGGTCACACCCTTAAGTGGGAGCGAGAAGCTATGCCTTCATGAGGTTTTCACCTCCGCATGGGCTAGTGGATTGCTTCCGGAATACATCTGTACCTATGTCTTCGTGAAGTTTTCACTTCCGCATAGCAATAGGGAAATGTATTCCCCTGAATCGAACTCGGTCCATATGAGCCTATAATGGGTGAGGATTGAGGAATCTGCTGGTCCGGGTACCCAACTTTAGAGTTGAACCACATGTAGAAAACCTAAGAGCCCACATTAGGTAGAACTATGTCAAACCATAGTGGTCACCTAGATAGGTGTTCTATGCTATTTATTTTTCCTGTACTAATGTATTCTCTTTTGTTTTGATTACATTGCATTCACATCATAGAAAAGAAGTGTTGATTCAAATTCGATTGCTAAATAGAAGATTTTGTCATAAGAAAATGAGTTTTTTGATAAAGTGGATTATAATACGGTCGTCCGAATATGGTCCAAGTAAACACAATAAGAGAAGACTGATAGACGACAAATGAATACAAGACCTTATTACCTAAGGATTCAAGTTGACAAAGACAAATCAAGAATCAACACGTCTCAACTTTCTTGAAGAGGCTAACGAGCATTATGGAGCAGTGAGTCGCGCCCCAGATCAAGAAAAAAGGAGCTAGTGAAGGCATTTATTACAAGTTTGCGAGGTTTGACCATTGCGAGGAAGGGATTAATGTTTTTACTTGGAATAAGAGGGCAAGTTCGTGTATGCGGTCCATTTTATGTAAAGAAATTTGTTTTTTAGAAAAGTTTTTCTAAGGGAATTGAATTCAAAATCAACGCCTCTCTTTCTCTGCATTCATGCATTTGCATTACATAACATCATATGCATTTAAGTCCATAGAGAAAGTCTAATTAGTTGAAATTATAACAGAGTGGGGGAGAGAGAAAGAAAAGGAAATCTAAAAGCTGAACACCCTTACGGAACACGTGCCAAGTCAAAGAAAATGGATCAAAGACTTGAACAATTTCAAAGAGACATTCAAGACCAATGTAAGAGCAAATGGCAAAGCTCCAGCAAGAAATAAGGGACTAGATGATGGAGGCTCAAAGGAACATAATGGCCCAAATGGCCCAGATGCTGAGTGGGGCAATGGACAAGGGAAAGGGTCCCATAGTCAATGCTGATGACAATGAGAATTTTTCTCAGGGTTTCACCCCATCGCATGTACAACCGGAAGAGTATCCCTAAAGGCCACCTGTCATAATTAGGCCTCAACAGGCAAGCTGATACTAGACCACCTATGAACTTCTAGTTGGCTCAGGATCTAACCTAGGAGATAACCCTGCCAATACTATTATCCTTGATTTGGACATAGCAGAGAGAGAGGGAATAAGAATTGAATCTTCAAGGAAGTTGGAGGATCACTGTAGATGGTTGGAAGAAAAGTTCCAAGCTTTGAAAATGCTGATTGTAACACCCCAACCCGTATTCGTCGCCGAAATAGGGTTACGAGGCATTACCAAAGAGTACAGAACACTTACAGATAATTTGAAATCATTATCTTTACACAAATAGTACACTTGAGGTGTACAGTTCTATAATTATGAATAAACACATTTATCAAACATATTCAATGTTTTTTTTATATATCACAATCTCATATTTCCATGTATCAAGTACCATCATTTCCTCGTATTTCAAACAAATACGTGTAACAATTCATAGACACACAACTCACTAAATCTTCCTTCCAATCACAATTTAAATTGATAAATCACTTATTGAGTCCAATTTCATTGTTCACTAAAATCTATCATTTAAATTTGGATGTACGTATCCACCAATATATTCCATGTACCGATATCATCATCTCAAATTTCCACATGCATTTGCTTTCCACATTATGAACTCAAATAACATATACAAGATATACCAATGTATTTCAAGTACGGTTTCATAATATTTCATTTCAAATTTCAGATTATTTCATATTAGAACTTTTCCCATTAACTCATTTGGATTATTAATTCATACGGATAATATACCCAAGTGTGTACAAATATAAAATCACAAATGAACTCATTTATCAACCAAGTTCTATGTTCATGTCTCATCAACTCGTATCTCCTTATATCACATAATTCTATGTAACACTTACCAAACTTTATCAAATTAGTGAACATCTTACGGAATTGGTCTGCACCGGTATGCACTGAATTTCACTAATAATCACTGATGCCATAACATAGCTATGGTCTTTTCACTAGAATGCCATAACTCAGCCATGATCTTACATATTCACTATCATTATGCCATGGTGAAACCATGGACTTATCCGTCAATTCATCACTTTTCACTAGAATGCCATAGCCCAACTATGGTCTTACATCTTAAACACATATCACACCGATGCCATATCCCAGATATGGTCTTCCACAGAAATCACTTGTCACTTGTAGCCGAAGCTAGCACTATTCACTGATTAGGTAGCCGGAGCTACCACTTTTCACTGATCAAGTAGCCGGAGCTACCACTTTTCACTGATCAGGTAGCCAGAGCTACCACTTTTCACTTTCACTTGTCCTTGATCAGATAAGTGTAGCCAAAGATATCACTTATCACTTTCACTTTTCCTTGATCTGATAAGTGTAGCCGAAGCTATCACTTATCACTTGTTGCCATACTTCAACCATGGTCTTTTCCATGAATTCGTCTTGTCATTGAATTAAGGTGCTCAATTTGATCGTTTATTCAATTTTCATGCTTTTACATTATTCACGATTTATCATCATTACATATGAAATAACACATCATGAAGTTCATAAAATTAACAAATTATCACTAAAATTTAGCCGTATAAACTCACAAGTTCAATTTTGTATTATAACGATAATCATAATTTCATAATAAACATTCCAAATAAAACATTATATCATTTCTAATTCAACATTTATCAATTATAATCGAGCATGTGATCAATTTATACACAAGTCGTTCACATATTATTTTTCCTCCTCCTCCTCTCCATCCACATCCTTAGTATAAACAACACACTTATAAGTAACATTATCTATAATTTTCACTATTTACTTATGTGAATATTCAAGCTGTCCATCTGTGTCATAGTCACTAAATTATATTTATCTTGAGCTACAGGACTCCAAATTAAGATCCGTTAATTTTATTTGAAACTAGACTCACATATCTTCTTACTATAATTTTTCCAGAATTTTTGGTGTGGCCAACTAGTATAGTTTATTAGTTAAGTTCTCCCTGTTACACGGTCGTGACTCGACCTCTCTTCACTAAAATCAATTATCTCATAGTACGATTTTCATATAGTGTTTACGATTATTTATACAAACATATAAATTATAACTCATAATTATTTTTTAAAATTTTAGTGAATTTCTAAAGTAAGAACAGGGGATCACGAATTTATTCTAAACCAGTCTTACAAAAATTTGAATATCTCAATATGTAGGCTTCCTTTGCTTTTCTTTTTCTTTTATATGAAAATAGACTCAACAAGCTTTAATTATATATCTCACTAAACTTCTAACTCAATTTCTACAATTTTTGGTGATTTTTCAAAGTTAGACAACTGCTGCTGTCCAAAACTGCTTTAGTATAACATGATTTCTATTTTGTCCTAAATTCCAAAATTCATACAATTCAGTCCTTGCTCAATTAACCCCTCAATTGAGCTAATTTTTTCATTTAATACTCTTATATATCATTTTAAACTACTTCATAACCTTTGAAAATTAGAATTTTAACACTAGGCCTTAATTTCAACTCTTTCACAATTAGGTCCTAAAACCAATTTCCATAAATTTTACTTGATAAAATCATCATATATCAAATTAAAACTTCAATTATATGTTTATTCATCATATTCTTCCTGCACTCATCCATAGCAACTTTAAAAAAATTATCTATAGAATCAAAAACTAATAACATAGTAAGTTGGACTCAATTGTAAAAGTTCAAAAACATAGAAATTTCAAGGAGAAAGCAAGAATTAAACTTACATGAAGCCAGGGTTTGAAAACCAGCTTGAACCCTCTTCCATGGCTGTTTTTCAGCTGATGAAAATGAAGAGAAATGAAGAGAATTCTAGATATTCCAATTTGGTCCCATTTTTATTTAGCTAATTTTGGCAATTTTTCAATTTTGCCCTTATTTCACCCATTTCCTGATTTTTCTAAGCTATTACAGCCCAAATCTTCTTTGGGCTTATTTACACTTTAGGTCCTTCCTCATTTGACAATTAAGCTATTTAATCCTTCTAGCAACTTTTACACCTTTTTCAATTTACTCCTTTTTATTTAATTAATCACCCAAATGTCAAAATTTTCTAATGAAATTTTAATACTACCTTATTGACATTCCGTAAATATTCATAAAAATATTTATGACTCGGTTTATAACACCGAGATCTCGATACATCTTTTTCTCGATTTCTTGACCAAATAAATCTTTATAATACACAATTTACTATTTCAAAAATCTTTTAAAAGCTACAATAGGCTCATAAATATTAAATAATATAATTTAAGAGTTTATTTTTCAGATTTGGTGGTCTCGAACCACTATTTCTGATATTACTGAAAATTGGGCTATTACATTGATCATCACCATGGTATTGACGCAAAGGACTTGAGTTTGGTCCCGGATCTGTACTTCCTCATAAATTCAAGATGCCGAAATTTGAGAAGTACAATGGGACTAGTTGCCCTGAAGCCCACATCACTATGTTCTGTAGACGTATGACGGGCTATGTGAGCAATGATCAACTTCTGATTCATTGTTTCCAAGATAGTTTGACGGGTGTAGTGTCTAGGTGGTACAATCAAGCGAGCGCGCTAATATTAGTTTATGGAGGGACTTAGCTCAAGCCTTCATGAAGCAATACAATCATGTCACTGACATGACGCCTGATAGAATCATGTTGCAAAACATGAAAAAGAAATCGAATGAAAGCTTTAGGCAGTATGCGCAAAGATAGAGAGAGGTCGCCATGCAAGTTTAGCCACCACTCCTAGAAAAGGAGACTACAATTCTCTTCATCAATACCTTGAAGGCTCCATTCATCACTCATATGATAGGAAGTACTACTAATAGCTTTGCAGATATAGTGATGGCAGGAGAGATGATTGAAAATGCCATAAGGGGTGGCTAGATTGAACTAGGGAGAATTCTAGAAGGTCTACTCCTAGGAAAAAGGATGGCGATGTTAATAATACAATTACTATTATCGGCCTAAGGTAATCACTACTGGGCAACAAGGGTCGACAAGACAAGAATCAGGCACTAGGAAAAACTCTGAAAGGCTCCAATTTACGCCAATCCCAATGACGTATAAGGAGCTATATCAAAGTTTGTTTGAAGCACACGTGGTGTCTCCATTTTATTTGAAGCCGTTACAGCCCCCATATCTTAAATGGTATGACCGAATGCTCAATGCGACTACCATGCGGGAATAACATGTCATTCCATAGAAAACTACACTGCCTTCAAAAAGGTAGTTGAGAGGCTCATCAAAATGGGTATTTTGAAAATCAACGATTCATCAAAAACTCATCACTTTGATGAGGTTGTAAATGTGATAATTGAAGGAGGAGACAAGAAAGTTGCGACTCCTTGAAGAGAATAAAATTTCCAAGCCCTTGTGTACTTGGGATTATTTTGAATAATGGTACTGTGGAAGAGATCCCTGTATTTTTAGAGTTGATCTAGGGTAATATTCAAAACATGCTTGTTGCCTTAAGCCTAGAGGCAATAAGAACCCTTTTGTGAAATAGGCTTGGGTCTGAAATTTTATTTCAATAAAATGCATATTTTTGAATACATATTCTTTTATTCTTTACATTTCATATTGTATATTCTTTTTTTTTTAGAATATTCTTTCATGACCATACCAATAATCATCCTTAGAATCATTTATTCTTTGGATTTCTTGCCTTCATACCTAGGTACCAAGATATCAACGACATGAGCGACGTTGTTACTGACCCCCTTTTTGAATCAGATATGGGTCTAGGGGATCTAAGGACTTTGAAGATGACAGAGATTTTAACCTATCTTCTAACTTGTTAAGAATGATGAAAAATAGATCCTACCTTACATAGGGTCAATGGATATTGCGAGCCTAGGAAAGGAATAAAGATCGAAGCCTAGCTCACCACAGAAATAAGGCGAGTTATTATTGAGTTATTTTCTAGAATTCAAAGATATTTTTGCACGATCATATCAGGACATGCCTGCAATAATAAGACGCGGGCTAAACAAAAGGATGGGGCACTGTTGGTCTACCATTGAAGGGGATTGCATCAGTTATACTGCAAATACTGAATTAAAAAAGGCAAGATTTATGTTAACTTTTCTTCGCAGACTTTTCTATATGTGGGGTATGGATATTATGGGTCCAATCTCATCAAACGCTTCAAGTTGTCATCGATTTACCGTCATGGTCGTTGTTTACTTCGCTAAGAGGGTGGAAGTAGCTACATATGTCAATATTACAAAGTCGATAGCCATCAAATCGCAAAAAAAAGGATTAGATGCTAGCAGAATGCCATAAGGAATCGCATTTAAATAACTATACAAAGTCAAAGTTTACAGTTTGTCCAAAGATCAAGCAGCATATCACAGTGCAACAAAAGTTGCCAAAAAAAATAAACAAAAAAAATTATGAAAGGGGACTTAGACTTGTAAGGATTGGCATAAGAAGCTACCTTTGCCCTCTGTCTTATTGAGCGTCGGCCAAACCTTCGCTGGGGCAACATCTTACCCATTATGGAATTGAAGCATTTTTGCCAATTAAACCTAATCGAGGAAAAGGTTAAAGTTATTCATCACGATCAGATGATGCGAGTTTATGTTAAAGAAGTTCATCTTAGGGAATTCCACGAAGAAAGCTGATGTTGAAAAAGATTTTTCCTCTACAAAATGATTTTAGAGGAAAGCATATGTCAAACTGGGAAAAACTTATGTAGGGCCTGTTCTAGAGGAGCATTGATATTGACCGAGATGGATGACGAAGACTTGCCCAATCCGGCGAATTCAAGTTTAGTTAAGAGATATTTTACCTGAAAGAGGAAAGACCAAGGTGAAAACCCGTAAAGGGTGCCTCAAAATAAAAAAAAAAAAAAAAAAGAAAAAGGAGAGGCCAAGGCGAAAACGCAAAGGACGCTTTGAGACCAAAAGGGCTTTGAGCTAAAAACCCGAAAAGGGCGGCTCAAATTTTGATCAAAAGTGGGGAACACAGTAGTCTTGCTACATTTGAATTAACAATGAAGAAGTATGTTACGACTTGGGGCATTGACAGTACTCCGGATCCCCTGAACACATATTGAGTTTAAAATTGTCCTCAAGAAATCAGAACAGAGAAGCTCAGACTGCGATATTTAGGGTACCTAGTTTCCCATATTACTCCTTTTAAATTTTATATCTTTGATTGCTTTATTCTTTTCAAAGAAACACCTTAATCAATTTTCTTTTATAGCCTTTGCTATCTTTGCTTACTTTATTCTTTTTAAGATACACCAATCAATTTTCATTTATTGCCTTGGTTATCTTTGATTAGCTAATTTACTTCGAGCTATGCTCTGATTAACTTCTTTCATGTCCATTGTTGTGATCTTTTTCAAGCATTTTATATTGAAATAATAATTAATGGACTAAAAACACTTTCATATAAGGAGTTTCGCATATTACTCTAGAAGCTTCTAAATAATATGAGGAATCTGAAACATGACTATTGTTCAGAATTCAACAAGCCTAAGGGCTCGAAACATTGAAAAATGATTATCTCTTCAAATTCTTATTGGATAAGACAATTTCGTTGGAGATACCATGTAACATCCTGAAAATGGGCCTATGCATTTCTTTTGATTATACGAAATGGCATGTCTTATGTGTTATGAATGTATTATGAACATTTTTGGAAACTTGGAAATGTAAGAAATGATTTAGAAATGTTAAGTTTCAAAAAGAGGAAAGTGAACATTTTGGAAACTTGGAATTGTTAAGTTAAAAGAGGAAAGTGAACATTTTAGAAACCTGGAAATGTATGGAAATGTATGGAAATGTAAGGAAATGTATGGAAATGTAAGGAAATGTATGGAAATGTATGGAAATGTAAGGAAATGTATGGAAATGTAAGGAAATATAGGGAAATGTAAGGAAATGTAGGAAATGTCACGGAAATGTAAGGAAATGCTTTAGAAATGATAAGTTTAAAGGAGGAAATGAACGTTTTGGAAACTTGGAAATATAAGGAAATGTCTTAGAAATGATAAGTTTGAAGGCAAGGTGGCCTTAAGAAAATTAATAGAAGAAATTTGACACAAAAGCGGGCTTGGAAAAGTGATAAGGAGGCACCACTTAAAGCCCAATAAATGACGCCACCAAGCATGTGTGCAAGCTTAGGTTCGAGCGAAGGAGAGCATTTACGAGAGTGTTTTGCGTCTGAATTGGGCTTGTGGCCCAATTCGTTATTAAAGCTAAACTAATCATAGGAGGCGCCACTTATTGGGCCTCGTATGGCCACAAGGAGTCCAATAGAATAAGTTTAAATTCGGCTCATCAAGGGAAGGGGGTGGACGGCATCTAACTAAGACTTTAATTGATTTTTATTTAATTACTTAAAGAGGAAGCAATGGACGACAATAGGGACTCTTAAGGGAAGAGTTTAATTATCCTTAAAACTCGGCTAAATAGGTGGACAAATGATGATTTATTTTAGATTATTTTCAAAGAGATAATTGAGGGATTATTCTTTAATTTTTAATTAAAGAGATAAAGCTATCAAAATAGAAGAGTGATGGCCAAGTAAGGGATTCTAAGTTAGTAATTTTGGCTATAAAAGGAAAAGAGGGCCATTCATTCTTTCTTCTAACTCTCTCTGCCAATTCTCTCTAGCAAATATCTCCTTTCTTCGTTGTTTTGCTGTCGAAAATACACCTTGTGTAGCCGAAACTTCATTACCAAATTGCTCAAACTCTTTTCTCTTCTTCTTTCATAATCTTCCAAAAGTCGAAAGTTTGCTAAAATCAAGGCCATAGCCGAATAGTTTTGAGACTTCAAACAAGGGGTTGTCGACTTCTGTATTAAGGGTAAGAACTAGTTATCATTCAATTTTCATCCTTTTCTTTTAAGATTTGCGAATCTAGGACTAACCCCATTAATATCTTGTTGCGAAACTTTGAAGAGATCTTTTCAGATTTGTTTAAGTCAACTACAAGAAGGAGAAGTTCTTTTCCGAAGGTACACTATGGGCGCGTGTTCCTAGTTATTCGGTGAATTTCGGATTTAAAATCCACAAGGTAAGACATGCGAATATTCGCCAAGGCCTATTTTTGGTGTTTAAGATCTAGTTCATATTTATTCAAAAGTCAAACTAATTTGTTAAAGTGACTTAAAGCTTTGCGAATACAAGAAATAGTATGGTGAAGATTTGGGATTTGGCACCAAGGTAAGTTTTAGTGTACTAATCCTACTAGGATTTGGATTTATGGCGAATGGCTTACTAAGTATTAAATGATTGATTAAATGTAGAGATTTAAGATCTAAGGCATTAGATCAAGCTTTTCGATTTGGATTGGAAACCTTAAGCGAATCGGTGTGTACCCACACTAAATCTCAATAGATTTCGCTTTAATTCATTATATGTGTTAATATGAAAGTGTAAGAATATGGCTAAATAATTGTGTGTACCCTACCCTAAGTTTTAATATGTTCATGGCTATGTTTTAAATTAAATGTGCATGTTTATAAGAATGTGAATATGGCTAAGGTACCATACTATGGTACAAAGTACTAAGGTACGCTTCCTACTCCTACTAGGATTATGAAATATGTTAATTATAACATGAGAATAAGAATAAGAATGTGAACTCTGGCATATTTATGCATATTACTATTATATGGGGCATATGGGTTTATTTTTGGGGAAGTGAATGTGGTGACCTAAGACCGTGATATCTGAATGTGGTGACCTAAGACCACAGTAATCTAAACGTGGTGACCTAAGACCACAAACACGGTGACCTAAGACCGTGATATCTGAATGTGGTGACCTAAGACCACAGTAATCTAAATGTGGTGACCTAAGACCACGAATCACGGTGACCTAAGACCGCGATATGGAGTGTAGCGGAAGGAGGTTGACTTAGTAGTCCCCACGTATGCAGGATGGTACGGGTGGTGTGTAGCGGATGGCATATAGGTTTGGGTTGGGTTGCATCATTTTGTTTAAATGCTTTATGAACATGAATGATATTGTATGCTGAAATATTAAATTTTAGTGTTGGTTACACATTGAGTCATTGACTCACCCGTTATGGGATTACTTTTCGGTGACGACCGGTGATGGACCGGCAGGCAGATGATTAGTGGAGGCCATGTAAAGTTCAGATTTCTTTTATTTGGACTATTTTATTTTAAGTATTTTGAATTTAAATTTGGGAATTATTTGATGTAATTAGGCCTTAGTAGAATTATTTTATTCTATTTTTATTTATTAAGCTTACAAACTTTTATTTGTTAAAAGATTAAGTAAATCTATTTTTTTAAAACAAAGCCCAAACGTTTTGTCACCTAAAGTAAAGGATTTTAATAATGAAATAAACTTGTTTTCAACTCAAGCCCAACCCAAAACAATCTTTCTTTCAAAACACACAAGTTTTTCCTAAGTAACAAAAGAATTTGAAACAGTTTACACGTGGAACATACCAGATCCGGTCAAGGCTCGTGGGCCGGGTTTGGGGTGTTTCAATTTGGTATCAGAGCCCAGTTTTAAACTCTTGGCCTTGGGTTTAAGGCCCAAAATGTTTTCAAAGTTAAGCCCAAAAGGGATTTTGTGAATTAAGCAGTTTCTGGCATGGCCCACTAAGTCTCCAATTCCCAGGTCCACCGGTAAGTACTTCGACTTCAAGTGATTTGAATATGTGAAATGTATGGGATTTTATGGAAACGTAGATTAGTGAACTAGGATCATTGAACCCTAGGACTAGTCTACTCAAAAACACAAGTACATAAGACTTAAGGCCCATTAGACAAACCGGTGATTAAGTCACCGAGCTAGGTGTGGTAACTGTTGTTGCGCATGTCAGGAGTGGATTCAGAAGAGCTTGGTATATAAGCGGTCCTAGCGACTCACCTTCTCTTTACTCGAATCCTACAGTGCGTAAGTAACTTCACCCTAACCAAGAGGACTTAGTCACTGCAAAAACCCTAACTAAAACCCGAAAGGGACTAGCCAGTATTTTATGGAAACTCTAGTTTTAAAATTTCTAAATTACCCTCTTGATTTGAAAAGATTGTTTTATAAATTTTCCTAAAATATTTCGATTTACAAATTTACAAAAATACCCCTAATGGTGAAATTACAAAAATGCCCTTGGATTATGAAAATTTTAAATACCCACGACTCTTATCAAAATTTCATTACTTAATAAAATGTTCAAAAACCCTAATTTGCAAAATATCAAAATACCTTGATTTTGGAAAATTACGAAATTACCCCTACCCTGCAAATTATCGAAATACCCCTGAGTTACAAAATTACCAGAACGACCCCCGATCTTCAAAAAAATTTTTTGCAACAACACTGATTTGGAAAACAAATTCTCAAAAACAACCCTCAAGTTTTGTAAATTCCAAAATATCCGTGATTTATTAAGATTTACAAATTCACCCGGGTTAATTGCTAAAATACCCTCAAATTTCAAAATTTTCCAAAATACCCCGGAATGCAAAATTTCCAAGATACCTCATTGACAAAAACACCAAGGAACCTTGTTTAGATAAATTGAAAAAAATACCCTGTAGGATAAATTACGAAAATACCCGGGTAGTGAAAAATAACAACAATGAAAACTACAACATTTCTGAATGAACGAAAGTTCATAATTGATTGATGGATGTATGAATGTAAAGACGTGTGCATGTATGAATACGAAAGAACCACTTCTAAAAATTCTTTCCATAAAACTTCTTCGCGGTTAATCAGTGAAACAAAATTTTTTAATACATAAAACTTCTTAATCGATTAAATCATGACGTTAGAAATGAGTTCTAAGGGACATGAACTTAGAGATTGTGCACGAAAAGTATGATGGTTCTATTAAGATCGAGTCTTGCAGCGTAAACATAGTGCGGTGAGTTAGATTGTACGATTGTACGTTAGTAAGTAATTTCGAGGACGAAATTATTTTAAGGGTAGAACTGTAACATCTTGAAAATGGGCCTATGCATTTCTTTTGATTATCTGAAATGGCATGTCTTATGTGTTATGAATGTATTATGAACATTTTGGAAACTTGGAAATGTAAGAAATGATTTAGAAATGTTAAGTTTCAAAAAGAGGAAAGTGAACATTTTGGAAACTTGGAAATGTTAAGTTAAAAGAGGAAAGTGAACATTTTGGAAACCTGGAAATGTATGGAAATGTATGGAAATGTAAGGAAATGTATGGAAATGTAAGGAAATGTATGGAAATGTATGGAAAAGTAAGGAAATGTATGGAAATGTAAGGAAATATAGGGAAATGTAAGGAAATGTAGGAAATGTCCTGGAAATGTAAGGAAATGCTTTAGAAATGATAAGTTTAAAGGAGGGAAATGAACGTTTTTGGAAACTTGGAAATATAAGGAAATGTCTTAGAAATGATAAGTTTGAAGGCAAGGTGGCCTTAAGAAAATTAATAGAAGAAATTTGACACAAAACGGGCTTGGAAAAGTGACAAGGAGGCACCACTTAAAGCCCAAGAATGATGCCACCAAAGATGTGTGCCACTTAGGTTCGAAGCAAGAAGGAGAGCATTTAGAGAGTGTTTTATGTTTGAATTGGGCTTGGCCCAATTGTTATTAAAGCTAAACTAATCATAGGGAGGCGCCACTTAGGTGGATAATTTGGGCCTCGATGGCCACAAGGAGTCCAATAGAATAAGTTTAAATTCGGCTCATCAAGGGAAGGGGGTGGACGGCATCTAGCTAAGACTTTAAGTGATTTTTATTTAATTACTTAAAGAGGAAGCAATGGACGACAATAGGGACTCTTAAGGGAAGAGTTTAATTATCCTTAAAACTCGGCTAAATAGGTGGATAAATGATGATTTATTTTAGATTATTTTCAAAGAGATAATTGAGGGATTATTCTTTAATTTTTAATTAAAGAGATAAAGCTATCAAAATAGAAGAGTGATGGCCAAGTAAGGGATTCTAAGTTAGTAATTTCGGCTATAAAAGGAAAAGAGGGCCTTATGGATAGAGGTTTCTTCTAACTCTCTCTTTGTCGAATTCTCTCTAGCAATTATCTCCTTTCTTCATTGTTTTGCCAAGCCGAAAATACACCTTGTGTAGTCGAAACTTCATTACCAAATTGCTCAAACTCTTTTCTCTTCTTCTTTCATAATCTTCCAAAAGCCGAAAGTTTGCTAAAATCAAGGCCATAGCCGAATAGTTTTGAGACTTCAAACAAGGGGTTGTCGACTTACGTATTAAGGGTAAGAACTAGTTATCATTCGATTTTCATCCTTTTTCTTTTAAGATTTGCTTAATCTAGGACTAACCCCATTAATATCTTGTTGCCAAACTTTGAAGAGATCTTTTCAGATTTGTTTAAGTCAACTACAAGAAGGAGAAGTTCTTTTCCGAAGGTACACTATGGGCGCGTGTTCCCTAGTTATTCTATGAATTTCGGATTTAAAATCCACAAGGTAAGACATGTAATATTCGCCAAGGCCTATTTTTGGTGTTTAAGATCTAGTTCATATTTATTCAAAAGCGAAACTAATTTGTTAAAGTGACTTAAAGCTTTTCCGAATACAAGAAAGAGTATGGTGAAGATTTGAGATTTGGCACCAAGGTAAGTTTTAGTGTACTAATCCTACTAGGATTTGGATTTATGGTCGAATGGCTTACTAAGTATTAAATGATTGATTAAATGTAGAGATTTAAGATCTAAGGCATTAGATCAAGCTTTTGGGATTTGGATTGGAAACCTTGTTAATCGGTGTGTATTCTACACTAAATCTCAATAGATTTAAGGTTTTAATTCATTATATGTGTTAATATGAAAGTGGAAGAATATGGCTAAGGTAATGTGTACCCTACCCTAAGTTTTAATATGTTCATGGCTATGTTTTAAATTAAATGTGCATGTTTATAAGAATGTGAATATGGCTAAGGTACTATACTGTGGTACAAAGTACTAAGGTACGTTTCCTACTCCTACTAGGATTATGAAATATGTTAATTGTAACATGAGAATAAGAATAAGAATGTGAACTCTGGCATATTTATGCATATTACTATTATATGGGGCATATGGGTTTATTTTTGGGGAAGTGAATGTGGTGACCTAAGACCACAAACACGGTGACCTAAGACCGTGATATCTGAATGTGGTGACCTAAGACCACAGTAATCTAAACGTGGTGACCTAAGACCACAAACACGGTGACCTAAGACCGTGATATCTGAATGTGGTGACCTAAGACCACAGTAATCTAAATGTGGTGACCTAAGACCACGAATGCGGTGACCTAAGACTGCGATATGGAGTGTAGCCGAAGGAGGGTTGACTTAGTAGTCCCCACGGTGTGCAGGATGGTACGGGTGGTGTATAGCGGATGGCATATAGGTTTGGGTTCGGGTTGCATCATTTTGTTTAAATGCTTTATGAACATGAATGATATTGTATGCCGAAATATTAAATTTTAGTGTTGGTTGCACATTGAGTCATTGACTCACCCGCTGTGGGATTACTTTTCGTGTGACGACCGGTGATGGACCCGGCCTACAGATGATTAGTGGAGGCCATGTGAAGTTTAGATTTCTTTTATTTGGACTATTTTATTTTAAGTATTTTGAATTTAAATTTGGGAATTATTTGATGTAATTAGGCCTTAGTAGAATTATTTTATTCTTTTTTATTTATTAAGCTTACAAACTTTTATTTGTTAAAAGATTAAGTAAATCTATTTTTTTTTAAAACAAAGCCCAAGTGTTTTGTCACCTAAAGTAAAGGATTTTAATAATGAAATAAACTTGTTTTCAACTCAAGCCCAACCCAAAACAATCTTTCTTTCAAAACACACAAGTTTTTCCTAAGTAACAAAAGAATTTGAAACGGTTTACACCGGGGAACATACCAGATCCGGTCAAGGCTCGTGGGCCGGGTTTGGGGTGTTTCACACCATATCGACAAATGACGAATAAGGTCAATCCAAGTGTAAAAGGGGTCAATCCAAGTGTAAAAGGGGATCATTGTCGGGATACCCTGCATTCATACAGCTGTTCACTACACCTAGGGAATGGTGTAACAGATTCAAAGTGATACAAGTTCTGTACCTCTGAGTGGTAACAGAAATATGAAAGAAACCAAATGTCATTCCGCTGAAGTTGCAGTGAGAGATACCAACTTCATGTCCCAGGGTTCAAGCGGGGCTGACTTAGAAAATACATTGGGGCAAGCTGGTTGAGCAGAACATGATTGATGAACAAGAATGAAAAAAAACAAATGAGTGATAACACCTAGAATAAGAATCATACTCATAACATTTTTGTATCATGGGAAATTTCATTAGGAGCATTTGATTCATGTTGGTCATTGCACCCTAATCCTTTAAAAAAAGTCATCTTCATGACATGTTATATGTGGCTAGAAGCATTTGATTCATTTTTTATCATAGCATCTTAGTCATGTAACATAAACATACTAAACCGAGTCTACAGGACATGTCCTCAGCGGATAGTGTAGCAATATCAGTGAGTTTGCAGATCTTATCTTCCTGAAGTTGTAGGAAGCAGATCAAAAACCCTTTCAGTCTTATCTCCCTGATATTGTAGTGGAGTAGATTGAAGATAGAGGATCTCATCTTCCTGAAGTTGTAGGAAGCAGATCGAAAACCCTTTCAGTCTTATCTCCCTGAAGTTGTAGCGGAGTAGATTGAAGATAGAAGATCTCATCTTCCTGAAGTTGTAGGAAGCAGATCGAAGGCCCTTTCAGTCTTATCTTCCTGAAGTTGTAGCGGAGTAGACTGAAGATAGAAGATCTTATCTTCCTGAAGTTATAGGAAATAGATCGAAGACACTTTCAAATCTTATCTTCCTGAAGTTGTAGGAAGTAGATCGAAGACAACAAATCTTATCTTCCTGAAGTTGTAGGAAGTAGATCGAAGACACTTTCAGATCTTATCTTCCTGAAGTTGTAGGAAATAGATCAAAGACAACAGATCTTATCTTCCTGAAGTTGTAGGAAGCAGATCAAAAGACACTTTCAGCTTTGTCTCCTTGAAGTTGCAGCGGAATAGACTGAAGATAGCAGATATTATCTTCCTGAAGTTGCAGGAAATGGATCAAAGATATCAAACTGGCATTTCCCTGAGTTTGCAGTGAGAGCAGATCAAAAGTTAGTGGATATTGCCTTCATGAAGTTGCAGTGAAACAAATTGAAGCTATCAGACTTATTGAAGTTCCAATACCGTTCAAGTTGCAGTGGAGTTAGAGCCATTTGAAGAAGATGAGGATCAAAGAAGTCGAGGCTCGGCCAAGACGGGCAAAATTGGTCCTTCTATTGTCTTTGTTCTATTCTCGTTACACGACAATGAGTAAAGAGGGGCAACTGTAGAAGCCCATTTTGCGGGCCCATGCAAATAAAATAAACCAATAAAATAAAATAAACAAACCAGAGTCCAGATTTTTTTAAAACAGTCCTTTTACAATAAACAGGCTCAAAAACCCAAACCCAATTACAAACATATTCCTAAAACAGCTACCAAGACCCATTACACACGAGCCCAATTTTTAAACCTGACCCAATACCCAGCAACCAAGACCCAAACTCGGACTCGGCCCAAAGGACCCCAAATCTTTGACGACTCAGAGACTTAGGGTTTCCAAGGAAGCACTAGGCGCCTGTAGTACTCCAACAGTCGCATCGCAAGCCTCGCGTCCAGGCCAATAGTCGCGCCCTTCTCGTACAGCCACCAGCCTTCAATCGTGCCCCGATCGCGAGTCACGCCGCCATCAACGCGCCTCATCGCCTATTCTCCGTCTTCTACCTGCAAGAAAGGGAAAAAAGCAAAGGTGCAAAAGGAATATTTTTGTTTCCTTTTTATTTTAAAGGTTATAAAAACCCCATGCAAACCTGTAAACAAAAAATATACGAAAAAATACACAAAGAATCAATACAAAAATACAGAAATAAAAACAAAGCAATAGAGGTGATATCAAACGGTTTTTTATTTTATTTTTATTTCCCGAATCTTTTCTTTATTTTTATTTTTGCTTTCTTTTCCTTTTATATAACAAGGTTACAATATTTATAAAAAAAAAAAAGAAGAAAACTTTTACCTTTTTAGGGATTCTGGCCACTGCGCGGTGGCCGGCGACGGCGGCGAACGGCAGCGAGCCATGCCAGAGCCTCACCGAAAGTCGCAAGAGAGAGAGAAGGGGAGAGAAAAGTTTCTGTTTTTTGAAGAAAAATAAATTTTGTAAAATTTTTTTACTTATATAGGAAGGGTGAAACGACGTCGTTTCACCTTGGGCCATTTAACACTAAAACGGCGTTGTTTTGAGATGGGTCGGATGACCGACCCCGATCCACAGGGTTCATGTGTTTTATTTAAAAATGGGATTTTTGCGCATCAGGCCCTTCCGCATTTTTAGTTCTTTTAAATTAAGATTTCTTCATTTTTTATTTTACCCTTAAGTTTTGTTCTGTTTTTTATTTGGTCCTGATCAAAGCGCCGTGTTTTGGAGCTTTTAGCCCCTTTTGGTTATTCGCGTATTCCAATTGAATCCTCCTTTTAATTTTATTTCTGATTTTACCCCAAAATTTTATTTTTAAGTTAAATTTAGTTTTTTATCTTATTTTATTTTTATTATTGTTGTCATTATTTTATTATTATTTTTTTATATCATTCTTGTCATTATTTTATTTTTATTATTGTTGTCATTATTTTATTATTATTATTTTTTTATATCATAACTGTCATTGTATTTATTATTATTACTTTTAATATTACTAACGTTATTATTTTTAATATCATTACTATTATTTTATTATTAATATTATTTTTATTTTTAATATTATTTTATTATTATTTTATTACTAATATTTTCATTTTACTATTATCAATATTATTATTATCATTACTTTTAACATTAGTATTCCTATTTTTATATTATTATTATTTATTACTTATATTATATAAATTAGCATATTATTTATTATATTATATATTTCTAATTATTATTATATTTTTATTTTATTTTATTTTAATTATTTTTATTTACAAAATTATTTTAGTATTTATATATATGTATATATATTAGTTATTATATTAAATTCTAAAATTCTATATATTATATAATATTATATCTTATATTATTTTTAACTAAAATTTATTTATATTGTATAACTTATTTTATTTACATTATTTATACCATATATATATATATATATATATATATATAAATATATATATTGTTTTATATATCTTTATTTAAAATCATTATATACTTCTTTTTATTTATACATTGATTATATTATTCACATTATATATATATATGTAATTTTATTTATTTATTTATTATTTAATCTCGCATGAAAAATTCATATTTATTTAATATTTTTTTACTGTTTAATATATATTGCTTTATATATTTTATTTATTCGTGGAATGCCCTTTTATTTATTTATTATTTTATAATTACTTTATCGTAGTTATTTTTAGTTGTATTTTATATTATTAGTATTTCTTTATTGTATATGTTAATATGAAATGTTAGTGAATTATAATTGCTTTTAATATTTCATTCAATAGTTTATAAATACAATATTGTCACATGGATCATTGTTTAAAATAAAATTCTTTTTTTTTTGCAAAATTACTATATTTTATCTAAAGGCTTTTAAAATAAGGCAATGTTTTGTATTTAGAAATTCGAGAAATAATACCCAATCATGTTGGATTGCGATTTTCCATTTGGCTAAATAACTAAATATCCTTTTAACAAGTTTTATAAATCGTGAGATGATCTTAGTTACGAGGGTTTAAAAATATCATGTTCAATCGTGCTGGTTGTGATGTTTAAATTCTTTCGGATTGAAGAACTCTCAAAATTTTAAATCAAATTGTTTTTTTTTTAAATAAGACAATGTTTTGATATTTAGAAATTCGGGAAATAGTGCCCAATCGTGCTGGGTTTCGATTTTCTGTTTGGATAAATAACTAAATATCCTTTTAACAAGTTTTTTTAAATCGTGAGATGATCTTAGTTACGAGGGTTTAAAAATATTAAGTCCAATCGTGCTGGATGTGATATTTATATTCTTTCGGATAGAAGAACTTTCAAATTTTAAATCAAAATTGCTTGAAGTTTTTTTTTTTTAGAAATCATATTTTTAAATACTTTTAAGTTTCAAACATTTGGATATGATTTTATCGATTAGGTACCAATTTTTGGGCGTCATGAGGGTGCTAACCCTTCCTCATACGTAACCAACTCCCGAACCCGTTTTCTATTTTTTTCGTGGACCAAAATTAAATTTTTTAAATAAAATATTTTACAATGTGATCCAATCACACCTAAGTAAAAAATGATTGGTGACGACTCCCGTTTTTATTTTTAAAAGTCGACCCCATTTTTCTAAAGATTTTAAAATGGTTTCGACAACCCATGCCCAATATCTTAATTTTCACTCTTATTGCTCCTAAGTACTCCATTAAATTTTAATATATAAATTTATAAAATATTAAAAATATATAATTCACAATTACCATAACATCACTTAAAAATAAACTCTTATAAACTTTCAATAATCATTGTCTGTAGCCTTATAACAATGGTTCTACAAATTCGAAATGATGAAGTTGATTTAGCTTTTAATAACTTAAAGCTTTTAATATTTTAGTATACACTGTGGAGACACCTTTTTCTTTACTTTTCTTTGCGTCGGTTTTCATTTCCTACTTTGATATTTAAATAACTTTATCAACATCCAATCATATAGGTACAACTATTATTTATTTGGATAATTATATGCTTTTAGTAGCAAACATTATTATTAAAATATCTATCTATTTAACTATTCACAACTCTTTAATAATGCAATTTTCCATTTCTATATATAACTTCGAATCACTTTTATTATTTGTTGAAATTTTATAAATATTTTAAGCTTAAAATATGGTCTTTGTACTTTATATATATATATATATATATAATTCAATTTTCCTACTTTTTATTTTTTTTTTATTTTCAATCCAGAGAACATTATCGTACAAATAATTGAATGGAGGTGGGTTTCTGTTTACATCACCAAACAAAGTGGACCATATTTCATAAATTCCACACGGCTTTCCATGGTGTTCCAAGTGAAAGAAACTTCCCAACTTACAAGCATTGACTTCTCTTGACTTTAAAACTATTGACCCCGTCATATTTGCATAACGTGTGATCGGATTACAAAATTATTTAATATGACAGTGATTTGCGTCTACTAATAAACATTTGAGATGCAACTATAATTTTTTTTTGAGAAATTGAATTTTGGATTAAATTTATGTATGATATTAATACCATATTTACTTGCTTAGATCTTAATATGATATTAAAAGGAGCTTTAACTTGTAGAGTGGATTTGCAATTTTTTGATTTCCCCTTCTATGGTTCGGAATTTTTTAGAGGAGGATCAAGCTTGAGGTTCTTTTTTGGCTTGTATGGATGTAATTAATTAGTTGGTCTTTTTCTTTCTTTTCACCAAAAAAATCCTAATATGGTCTAATGGTTTAAGTATTAAATTTTTGTCTTGATTTTAGGAGTGTTCAAACGGTCAATCAAAACCGGATTAATATTAATTGAATTAATAAATTTTTTAATCTTTTAATCGTTAACTGAATTGAATTTTTTCAACAAGACCTAACTAAACTGAAATATTTCGGTTAATTCAATCGGTTAACCGAAATTTATATATTTTTATTTTTATTTTGTTAAAAATTGATTGATAATGTTCATTTTGACCAAATTAAAACTACATATAATATGTATTATTAATTTTTAAGTTCAGTTAATTCGGTTAATTACTCGATTGTGAATCAAATTAACCAATAATCCAACTTTCAAAAGTTCATTAATTGACTTCTGACCGAATTAAATCAGCTAACAAATTGATTAACCGAATTAAATCGATTCAATCGTTTAATTCGATTTCAATTAAAATTTGAACACCTCTACTTGGTTCAATAATATTTATAAACGAATATAGCATGATATATAAAAGTCTCGCTTTTTTCTAAATAATGTTATGTTTATTTAGTTTTAGTAATTTAATTTTATTCAATTTTAAAATATAAAACTTATTTATCTTTCTAAAATATTCACTATTATATTACATATTATGTAATACAAAAATCATTTGGCAAAATTTTATTTTTAAGATAAATATTTTAGGCATAATCTCTTGTTTGTACTTGCAATTTTATAAAAACAAAATCACATTAACTATTTATTTAAAATTTTTATCCTTTAAACTTGTGTTGTTTATCAAATCACCCCAAAATAGATGAAAAATTTAATGTTTGTTAACTTTGATTATATGACATATACATGGGTTGCCACGTGGATGTCATGACAGAATTAATTGATTTTTAAAATTTAAAAGATTCAATTTTTAAAAAATTATAAGAATTATAAAAATAATTTTAATTTTTTAGTTTTAAAAAATTAATTAATTGCCAAGTTAAGAAAGATAAAAAAATGTTTATATTTTTCATCAATTTTGGAGTAGTTTGACAAATAATATAAGTTAAAAACTAAAATTTAAAATACTTTTAAAATAATATTTATTACTTTGTAAAATAATGGATATAACTAAATTGAGATCCAATTGATGTTTGACACTAACTCTATCAAAATCTTAATAATAGTATGGATATGAACTTCTATTATTTACACTATATATTAAGCTTTTGATTAAAATAAAGTCTCGAATCAATAAAATATCAATTTAATTTGAAAATTATTAAAATATCATCTTGTGGACAATTACATTGAGGATATTTTTATCTTTCTAAATACTTTTTTTTAATTTACAAATAATAAAAGTTGAATCGACTGCATTTTAAACATTTAATTTTACCATTACAATCAAAACATAATTTATTTTTTTATGTATATTTTTTAATAAATATGTAAATAAAACTTTTAATAAATTAAACATTTAATTTAGCATACACTGTGCATGGGACCCGATAACTTTTTTTTGACGGGTTTTAATTGCAGGAAACTCCCCACTTTCATATTTAAATATCTTCATCAACATCTAACCTTTGTGCCCATTCTGTTTTTTAAATTAAACTCTCTTTAACAACCCAATATGTTGTTTCCTCCCCTACTTGTTTGTGCTGCCATATTCAGTGCTTGCTGTCTTGCAACTTCAACTTTAGGAGCTACACTTGCAAAAGATGAAGGTATTCAATTATAATTCGACCCTTTTCCCATTTGTAAATGCCTAATACTTTATATAATGCGTACAGTGGAAGCTTTGAAAAGCATAGGTAAAACATTGGGGAAGATAGACTGGAACTTTAGTATCGATCCATGCAGTAGCAGAGATGAGAGTTGGGTAAAATTTGCAGAAAAAGGTGCTTATTATGTTAATAATGTCACCTGTGATTGCAGTTCCACCTCCTGCCATATCGTTAGCATGTAAGGATCTCTCAAAATTTTTTAAATATATATTTAGATAAAATAAATTAAGTTTTAAAAGTTTTATATAAATAGCAAAATGATAGTAGAAGTACCATTTTGTCTTTTCTATTAAAAAAAAGGTAAATTAGTCTTTAAATATTAGATCAAAGAGTCAATTAGTCTTTCTATTAAAAAGTTCATCATTTTTGCTATTAAAAACTAGTATTTATACATCAATAAGAGGTACACGTGGCATGTCACATGTTATTATTTAATTATTCTATCAATATCAATCACGCCAGTTTTTAACAACACAAATGGATGAAATTTTAAAGAAAAATTACTAATTTACTATTTGATCTAACATATAGAGTTTAATTTACTATTTTTTTAGTAGAGTGAAAAAATATAATTTGACGCTTAATATAATGACTTTCATAATACTTTTACCACTAAAGACTAAATAAAAAAAAAGTTACCATCCTATACACCACCAAACTCTACAGGTTTAGGATGATGACATTAATTTAAATAGTGCAATAAAGTAATAATAAAATAATTAGGGTAAACTACCCAATTGGTCATCCAAGTTTAATGTTTAATTTGTTCCCTAAGCTATGTTTGTTTTCCACTTTGATATTTAAATTTTTTTTGTCTCATAGTGGTACTTATACTATCATTCGATTGCCCGGTTCAACCCTTTTTTGCAACGGTGCTAAAGAACATCGGTTGCAATGTGACACTAATCAAAATGTGCCACGTGACACCTTTCAACCAACTAAAATGTGCCACATGACACTTAGGATTATTTAAAATAAAAAACATTGACTCACTATTGTTAGAATGTTTAATGGTGTTGACCGAAGTTGACCATCCACGTCGATCTTTTAAAACACGTCACGTCACCTTTATTTTTTGTTTTTAATATTATATATAACATATTTATTAAAAATGTAAAAATCATATATAATATTAATAATGCAAATAAATTTAAAAAGTTTTAAAAATGATAAAATATATAACATAAATTAAAAAATAAAATATTATATAAAATTTGAAAAAATTATAAGGATTAAAAATATTTAACTTTTGAAAAATTGGAAAGAAATGAATTTTTCAAAATATATATTCTAGAAAATTTGTCAAATTTTCAAAACACTAAATTCTAAAAATTCAAAACAATATATCTAAATTTCCAAAATAGATAAAGTTGATAAAAAAATATGTAATAAAGTTTTAAATTTTAGAAATTTAGATTTTAGAATTTAGAATTTTGGAAGAAATACGTTTATGACAAAATTTCAAGTTTTATATGATATTTTGATTTTTTAAATTTATATTTATAATTTTATAATTTTTGAAAAATTTTCAAATTTTATATAATATTCTCATTTCTTTAATTTATACTTATAAGTTTTAGAATTTTTAGTTTTAAAATTATTTATATATTATATATATGATTTTTTACATTTTAAACAATATATTATATATAATATTAGAAAAAGAAGAGTGACATGGCACATTCTAATAATGTCATGTGAAAAGTCAACTTTGGCCAACACCGATCAATAATGAGTCAATATTTTTAATTTAAATAACCCTAACTACCACGTGACACATTTTGATTGATACCGCGTGGTAATTAATTATTTTATCATTGTTACAAACAAAAAGGTTAAATTGAGTAATAGAATAATAGTTTAAGTATCAATATGAGACAAAAAGATTTAAATACCAAAATAAAAAATAAAATAATTCAAGGTCTGAGCATTAAACTTTAATCTTATATAGTTTAGTAAAATAATAATAAAATATTTAAACTATCCAATTTCTCATCTGACTTTTAAGATATTTCATTTTAGTAAAAAAATCTAAACAATTTTATCATCGTGGTTAAAGAATTTTATTATTTTAATCACTCAATTAAGTTGTTTACCCAAACAATTAAAATACTACACTTGAGATAATCCAGACCCGCTCGCTGTAATAATAATTGTTGGGTAACCTGATATTGAGGATGACATTAAAATAGTTGAGGGCTAAACTTTATATGATAAGAGATTGCATGAAACCGTAATTTTACGTCATATTTTTTCTTTACCAATAGGAGAATGGCAAATTTTACTCAAAAAATATAAAATATCTTTCTAAATTGTTAAAATAATCAGAGCGCTGAAGGGACAAAATCTATCGGGCACTCTCCCACCACAGTTGACCAGACTTCCTTACCTCCGAGAAATGTAAGTACCTTCCTTAATTTCCATTTTCATATAATTTATATTTCTTTTTATACCATCATTTTTATCTCAAATTAATTATGGTTAGTCTATAATATAGGTATATCATATGTGAGTTTTGTCTAAATTTTTTTGATTGATTATTCGATTTTATATAATTATTTATTTATTGTGTTTTAAACTGATTGATTTTACACTATAATGAGTAATGTTATAATTTCACTAATTAATTTATTACTTTTTATTCGTTTTACAGCGATCTCTGTCGCAACTATCTTAGTGGCTCCATTCCTCCTCAATGGGGTTCTATGCAGCAACTTGGCAAAATGTATGATTTTTTCCTTCTATATTTATATGGCTAAATAATAAAATAATATTTGCATTTATCTTTTAAATATTCATTGTTCAATTTACAGAATTTTGGATTAATTCCTTCCCTGTTTTATTGGACAAATAAACAAAATATTGTAGTGCACTTCTTGGAAATCGTTTAACAGGTTTAATCCCGGAGCAGCTGGGAAACATAAGCAATCTTACCGAGTTGTGAGTTGCTTTATATATTGCAAGTTTTAACCTAATATTTCTAATTTCATTATGTATGATCAAATTTTCACTATTTTTTATTAATGTTATTACAGCATCGTGCTGATAAAGTCAAAATATTGTTTTTTTTAGATGCCATTAATGCATCCTCAACATTTTCCCCCGCTCTCTGTATTCATTGGGGTCATGAGTTTGAACCACCCTAGAGGCTGGGGACAAAACCTTGAGGGGCATCTAAAGAGTACAATACCTTTTCCTTATCGAACAGGATTAATCTCATTAATTTTTTGAAAACTTGTGTAGAGTCCTTGAGCACAATAGCTTCTCAGGAAAATTGCCTGCTACACTAGGGAATCTACCCAAAATTGAGAAACTGTGAGAGGCTCATCCTTTTCTAAATTTTTATGAAATCTTTCATTTATTTCCATCTTTTCATATCCCTGAATAATTTTTGGTGTTGTTAATTGTTGTTGTTTTAATTTTGCAGGTTTCTTAATTCCAACAATTTTATTGGTGAATTGCCTGAAACATTCGCTAGGCCGACTACGTTGAAGTTTTTGTAAGCTTCATATTCATCTATTCTATATATGTCATCCAGAATTGATTCATGGTCTTAATTTCATGCTCATCCCTAAATTGTTTACATGCTAATTATGATTATTATCTTTTTCTGATAGTCGGATTGGTGACAACAACTTCACCGGAAAGATTCCCGGTTTCATTTTCCAGAATTGGAAAAAGGTTGAGGACATGTGAGAACTTTAATTAATTATTTTTTGTAATTAGAAATATTATGCTTTTATCAAAGATTTAAATGAATCCAACTTTGATGATGGCAGACGTATTGTTGCAAGTGGTTTGAGTGGACCAATTCCAGACATAGGTTCCTCGGGAAACTTAAAAAATATGTAAGCAATGCATCTTAAAATTTCAAAGATTTCTATATCTATCTATCTATCTATATATATATATAACATTTAGGATTTTTTTGTTGAATATTTTGTTTACAGAATTATTACGGACTTGAATGGAGTTGAATCAACTTTTCCACGACTTAGTAATTTGTCTAAATTGGAATATCTGTAAGTAAAACACTGCTATAAGGATGAGATTGATTCAATATATGCTGACTTAAATAATGGAGTGTTATTGTGATTGTATTATAGGATATTGAGTAGCTGCAACCTCATTGGAAAGCTACCTACTTCCCTTCAAAATATGCCAAAGTTAGAGACCTTGTGAGTAATAGACCAATAGGCCACTAGATGCTTTATCATGCATGCATGTATGTTAGTGCATTGAAATGACCGTCCAAATATTGTTGTTGTTCTAACTTCTAATTGTACTTAAATATTTTCTTGCAGAGATCTCAGCTTCAACAAACTCAGTGGAGAAATTCGAATTTCTCTTCCAGAAGTGAAACAATTGTGAGATATATATATTTTTACACATAATTATCTAAGTTGCAAAAATGGATTCATTTTAACTGAGAACTCTTCCTATAGCACATCATCTCACTATAGAAATTTCCTGATGCTCTTTTCTCAGGTTTTTAACTGGAAATATGTTTACTGGAGCAATCCCTCAATGGATTCTTAATACAAATAAAAAAATGTGAAATTCTCTTCCAGTTGTTCAGTGACAACAAATTATACGCTCAAGAAGCTTGATCATCACACTAATATTCTGAACTATTCTGTTTGCAGAGATCTTTCATATAACAACTTCACAAGTACAGGTGGGGTTGATGACTGTCAGAATAGTGGCCTGTAAGAAAAACCTAAGCTATGATCTTTGAGATTTTTTTTCTTTTTTGTTTTCGAGTGGATCTTCAATGTACTAGCTGTGGTTTATTTAATATGTCCTTATCATCTATAGGAACTTGTTTGCAAGCACTTCAAGGATCAATAATTCGTAAGTGATAAAAAACTATCATTTTCTTTGATCCACCTGCAATTTTGCTCTTATAAATACGATGACTAACAATTTTCGGGGCTTATAATTATTTTAATAGAGGGGTTGTTTCATGCTTGGGAAACCTTAACTGTCCAGTGGAACGTAAGTGGAAATTTCATATAATGCTTAACAATGTTAAGTTCTAATGGCCATTTCACTGTGACTGTATTTTCCTGCAATACTTATTGAATTGTTGTTTCATTATACCTCAGCTTCGCACTATCTTTTTATAAACTGTGGAGGGCAAGAAGAAACTATCAATAATATCACCTATCAAGCTGATTCTGATCCTGCCGGGCCTTCAAGATTTTTTCGAAGTAATACTCCTTGGGCATTTAGTAGCACTGGTATTTTTTTGGATGATGGCACTGAAAAGGATGTATTAATTTTCGAAAATAACCAACTTTCTTCGAGTATTGGTCAGCTTTACAACAACGCACGTCTTTCACCTAGCTCTTTGACTTACTATGCGTTTTGTTTGCACAATGCAACTTACAACGTGAGCCTCCATTTTGCGGAGATAAAATTCACTGATGGTAAAAATTATAGCAGCTTAGGAAGGCGGATCTTTGATGTTTACATTCAGGTATTTCAACTCATATCTTCTTACCAAGTTCTGATATTAGAACTAGAGCCAGTGAAGGCTCTTCGGCCTAATATGGGTTCAAAATCCAATCTCCGGTTAAGCTAAGATTACAGCCATGTGACTGCATATATGACATCGTTGTTAACCTTTACAACACGTGTGAATGCATATATGGAAAGTTGGGTCAAATGGAATGGATACTTTGCAGGGAAAGCGGGAGCTGAAGGATTTCAATATTAAGGATGAAGCAGGTGGGGCTGGCAAACCAATTCTAAAGAATTTTACTGCAAATGTTTCGGATGGTACTTTGGAGATCCGTTTGCAGTGGACTGGGAAAGGGACAACAGTTATTCCCGAGAGAGGAGTTTATGGTCCTCTTATCTCTGCAATATCTGTCTTTGATCCTGGTAGGTTGATAGCTTTAATGGCTTTATCACATATACTCTTATGTATGACTGTATGAACTAATTCAGTGTTTACTACACTTGTGCCATCTCATGATTGTAACTAAGTCTTTATATAGTTTTCTTCAATTGGAGTGTCATCTCAAGTTCATTGATATCATTTATATAATTTTCTTCAATTCCAGTTTATAAACCTCGATCGGAAAGTGGGGGAGGTATCAGCGCAGTTGCGAAGGTTGGTATTTTGGCTGCAGCAGCATTCGCTACTTTCTTGCTTGTGGTTGGAATCCTTTGGTGGAGTGGATGCTTAAGACGGAGAAGTACACTTGAACGAGGTATGTATAGATAAATTAATTATGTCCGAAATTCGTGAGACATGTAATGAAAATAAAATATACCTATCCCCTACCTATTTTACCATTTATGCACCAAATAGGATTAGGATAACAGAGATGTTAATTAGAAGCTATATTATAATTAAATGTTTCTTATGTATTTGGCTTTGGTTTTTCGACAGATCTAAAAGGTATAGAATTGCAGACTGGTTCGTTCACCTTAAGGCAAATTAAAGACGCAACAAACAACTTTGATGCTGCTAATAAGATCGGACAAGGCGGTTTTGGTCCTGTTTATAAGGTTTCTATCGTGTTCTAGCTACACATTCATTGACCGGGTCACATTTTTGATGACTGAACGTGGTGTAATGCTTTTCAAAATGTAGGGCATTCTAGCAAACGGCAAAGAAATCGCTGTCAAGCAGCTATCGGCTAGATCAAAGCAAGGAAGTCGCGAGTTCGTGACGGAGATTGGCATGATTTCAGCTCTACAACATCCTCATCTAGTAAAGCTATATGGATGTTGCATTGAAGGAAATCAACTGATGCTTATATATGAGTACTTGGAAAACAACAGCCTTGCTCGTGCATTATTTGGTACATCTCGTTCACCTGATTTACTTTAACTCGTTTTGGTATTATTGACACTCACGGATATATAAGGACAAGTATGTTCACATATCTGAACTTCAATCTCTTTTATATTATGATTATTTAAAGGACCAGAAGAATTTCAGTTGACATTAGACTGGCCAACTAGACGGAAGATCTGCATTGGTATAGCAAGAGGTTTAGCTTTTCTACATGAAGAATCAAGGTTGAAGATTGTCCATAGAGACATTAAGGCCACCAATGTGTTGCTTGATAAGGATCTAAACCCTAAAATATCCGACTTTGGTTTGGCCAAGCTTGACGAAGAAGACAATACCCACATTAGCACCCGAATTGCTGGAACTTAGTAAGTCCCACTTCGGATTGCTTGTCCCTCTTTGCAATTCAGAAGCTAGATTTGATTAATCTTCTCAACTTTGCAGTGGTTATATGGCTCCAGAATATGCAATGCATGGACATTTAACTGACAAAGCAGATGTATATAGTTTCGGGATCGTGTCCCTTGAAATTGTTAGTGGCATGTGCAACACTAAACAAGGCCGCGCAAAGGAAGAATCTTTCTCTCTCGTTGATTTGGTAACCAAACTCTCTTTGTTAATTCCATTATAAATCGATGTTGATAAGTGAAGCTTCATATGGCAATTAAATTGTGTTTCTAGGCTAATACGTTGAAGCAAGAGGTGAAGTTGTTAGATTTAATTGATCCAAGGGTAGCCTACCATTGTAACGCAGAAGAGGCAATGGTGATGATCGAGGTAGCTCTCTTATGCACAAATCCTACCGCAGCGGCAAGGCCTTCCATGTCTACGGTGGTGAGCATGCTCGAAGGCAAGGCGTTGGTTGCGGACATACTCACGGAATCAAGTATTTACGCAAGCAAGGTCGATGCCAAAAGGTTGTATTGGAGAGCACAAGGAAATGATGCGGAAAACAACAGTCAAACAAAGAGTATCTTAGGAGATGGGCAATGGACTTTGTCTTCTGATCTATATCCCGCAGGTTCAATATCTTCGTATATGCAAAATAACAATTCAAGTTCAACAAAGTAAGAGAACTGGCAGAATACCTTAATTAGGAATCTATGCTTTGAAAATGCGTTTGTAAATTTGTAATCAATATAGCATTTTGTTTATGGTTAAATGTATATATCTTTTAATCTACAGAAATTATACCAATAGCAATGTTAAATAGGACCTTGAGACATTTCAAGAAACAATAAGATAATCAGATTTGGTATCAAAAGAAAATAGGATATTTTTATCTTACAAATGATGAAATTCGGAAACTTTTAAAAGCATCATTTAATTTTTAATTTTTATTTATTGCTTAAAACTTTACAACTTCTAATTTAACATACAACAATGTTGTTGAAATCGGATTCAGCCAATATATGAGTCCAAAGCAAAGTAAAAAACTGAATGAATCGGTCTTCATAGGTTTGGGCCAAATTATCCTAGCCCAAATTGAAAAACACTATATTTTCAGCCCAATTCCTTTAAAGCAGGTCCGAACTCTTATCCCAACCCAAACTGTTAAAAATGAATAAATAAAATGAAAAAGAGAAAGAAGAAGAGAAAACTCAATGCCTGAAGAAGAGTTCGTTTTGATACTTGAAAAGCATTAGAGGGACCAATGGAATCATCTTAAAACAAAGAAAAAACTACATAAAATTGGGATACATGTCATTTATATCCGTTTTAATAAAATGTCATTTCAATATTTTTATTCTAAACAAAATTAAATTCAACATAATTTGTTGAAATTTAAAATGAAAATACTAAAATAATATTATCTTATTGAAAAGGAATACAAATGGGATGAAATAAAAACCTATTAATTTTTCTTTGGTGGAAGAAAAAATCAAATTTCACCAAAGTCAAAGCTAGAGATAATTCCAAAGCAAATAAAATGATTTTTATAATAAAAAGTTGAAATAAATATGATTTTAATATTTAAAAATGGGCTTACAAATTTTAAATAAAATGGGGTATATAAAGTTTTCAGGTGGCATGTAAAATCATTGCTATACACTGTGCATGGGATCAGAACCAGATAACCTCCTTTTTTTTTTTTTTTGCCTGCTTTTCATTGCAAGGAAACTTTCCACTTTCATATTTAATTAACATCCAATGTTAGTGCCCTTTTTCTATTTCCATTTTCTTTTTTAAATTAAAATCTCTTTAAAAATCAAAATGCTTCCTCCCGTACTTGTTTTTGCTCCCATATTCACTGCTTGCCGTCTTGCAGCTGCAACTTTAGGAGCTACACTTGCAAAAGACCAAGGTATTCAATAATAAAGTCCACCCTTTTCCCCTTTGTAAATGACTAGATTTTATGTGTAGTGGAGGTTTTAGGATCGATCCGTGCAGTGTTGGAGACAGGAGTTGGGCAAACAGTGCAGAATCAAATGTTGTTTAATAATGTCACGAGTAATTGCTTCAACAGTTCCACCACCAGTACGTAAACACCTCTCTCTCTCTCAAAATTAAAAAATTTCCAGTTCATCAGAGTATTTTATCATCAACCAAACTCTATATATAAATGACAGACATATGACGATTTTTTAAGTGAAGATAAAAAATTAGTGAATAAGAAAGATTGATTGAAAGAGGAACCATGTCTATCACAATTAACCACCACTAAAGCCCACCATAAATCGACCTTCAACCACCATTAATGGAGCCTCGAGAGTGAGATCGTCGCCTATCTCTTTCAAGGTAATGAATTTCAATACTATTGGATTATAACATTTTCTTTTTCATAAAACCACTATTTGTTGTCTAAATAGTGTTGCATTATATTTTCTTTATCTCCACTAGCATAAAACAAATTTTTTTTTTTTGCCTATCTCAATATTTTTCTAATAAAAATAGAACTACTAATTTTTTTTTTCATACAAGTTATTCTTATCACCATTCTAGATGAATTAACAATGTTTTAAAAATTATTATATTATAAGGTGGAGTCTCGTCAACATTATCTTAATAAACTTGAAGTTTATATAGTCTAAATATGCCCATAGCTCTAACTATTCAAACCAACTCAATATCCAATCACAGATTTACGTAAGCAACCTTTCTTTCATTTCATTCACTTAAAATTCAAAAGAAATTACTTTTTTGATATTTTCTTTAAAACGATGCCTTTCATATCATTTTACATTCAAATACAAAGCTAAACATATTTTTATTTTATTCAATTTGGTTCTTATACTCGAGATATGCATATATTTCGATATCTAGAATTAGATCAAAATCTGATTTCACATTCTTTCATTAGGGACCCTATACTTTCTCTTAATAACATAATTTCATGAAAAAATTAAATTTATTCAACTTTAGTCCCTAATGTTCCAAAGTTATCTAACAAGCTTAATTGACTTTACAATTTAGTCATTTTCATGATCTAAGCTTAATATATATCAAATTCAAGCCTAGTTCACTCATTTCTCTACAATGACAACATGCTAAAAACTTAAAAATTGAACAAATTCATACATCAGCTAACTAAATCAAGCTCCCATGATCATAAATTTATAAAAATTATGTGAAATTAGGTTAATTTACTTATGGATTTTTAATGGCTGAATGTAATTAGCTATGGCATTTTCTTCTCTTTTTTTCTTCTTTAGTGGACGGTGGTGGCTTGGGGAAGCTGACAACTTTGTTGTCATCCCACTTACATTATTTTTTATTATTAATTTAGCTTCAATTAAACTTGCTTAATTATTTTAATTAAGGTTTAATTACAATTAATTAATTAAACTAAGTGTAATCATCATCAACATTCACTATCTCATGCTAACATTTAGTTTATTTATCATTTTCATCATTTCGATAATTGCTATTCAAATTCCGGAGCAGTTTCTAAATTGATCAACTTTTATGATTTAATCATTGAGTTTTAATTAATTATTTTTTGGCTAAATTACTTAATTGATTTTCATTATAATTTCATGTTAATCTCAGTAAATATTCCTATTTTATATTTGCAAATTTAGTTTATGAGAATGAGGTTCCAAAATCGTATTTTCGAACACCACTAGAAACAGTCGTTACAACTGCAGAAGTTGGCACTTTTCTAGACACTGTGAAAATAAAAGAAAACAAGTGACAACAGTGTTGGTTTACGCATGATGGGTGTTGAATCCACCAAAAATAAAGTTCCTAAACATAAACAAAAATATAAATAGTAGTATAGGGAGTAGGGTCAATCTCATAGGAACTAAAATATCTAAAATTGTCATTCATTTTAACTAGGTTGCGCGGCAAACAACGGTGGTGCCCATGACATGCGTCAATCTTTACAAAAAATAGAAAGGGGAATAAATTTGATTAAAATAAAAAAATCAAAATTGTATTAAAATAAACAAAACAAAATAAAGATTGAATAAATCAATGAGACAACGTTCTAGTTTCAGGCACAACTTAAGGTCCTGTTTCAAATTGATCATTGACAACAAATTTTTCCTCCAACCGATAAGTCAATTAAAGTAATCAAGGAAACGCCTTAGACCACTAATCCTTTCGTGTGTAAATTAACTGCGAGAATGTTTAACAATTAACTCTTACCAAAAGAACAACCCTGAAATCTACTTTCACGATTTAACTCCTCATTAGATTTAAGAACTAGAAGGATCCGACTCAAATCAATGGTCTCAATCGCACACTCAGCCGTTATTTCCCTTGATGGATCTAACCACTCACTCAATTAATCATGTCAATTTATTTTTCAATAGATCGATTATAACATTTATAGATTGTATCAATTCTTCTAATTATACACCGCACAACACCAAATCAACGGACTTTTTTTACTTATGAATTTGTGAGACGACTGAAATAGAAAATTTTGATATAGTTTTGAGTCTCACGATTTTCTCCCGATCAATTATCTACCAACAGCTAAATGAGAGTTTAGTTGCTTACGAAAAAGAATCTACGCAACAAAAGAAGGAATGGAATTTAAATTAAAAGAAAATAAAGAAATTGAAAATTGGTGAAGTGGCTTGCTTCAGGATCAAAGAAGCAAATGGGAGAAATTTTGGAAGTTCGTTAATTTCAAAGACAAAAGTAGAGGGACTAGGCGCACCCCTTGTTCATCTCTCCCTGTTTGTTTTTATAAAATAAAAATTAAAAAAAATGAAAGTCCTATCTTTACAAATAAAATTCCAAAATAAAATTATCCAAAGTCTTTGTACATCCTTCAGTTTGCTCTCATGCCTAAAAATCTTTCAGCAACCCATTTTTTTTAACGCTTTTTGACTTTCCTAGGTTTGCTCCGCAACCACTATACCAAAACAGACTTTTAGCGGCATTTTTTATAAAAGCGCCGCTAAAATTTGAGTCTTTATGGCGTTTCTTATAAAAGCGCCGCTAAAGGTTAGTCTTTGTAGCGTTTCTTATAAAAGCGCCGCTAAAGGTGGGGGCTTTAGCGGTGTTTCTTGTAAAAGCGCCGCTAAAGGTGGGGTCTTTTAGTGGCGTTTCTTGTATAAACGTCGCTAAAGGTGGGGTCTTTTAGCGGCTTTTTTAACAAAACGCCACTAATTTGCACAGATTTGTAGTGCTATTTTTCTGCAATATCCTACCCTCCCTGCATTAAAAACCAACCAAAAACGGCAGCAATTGCATATAATTCCAACCCAAAGGCAGCAAATAAAACATTTAAATCTCACCAAAAGCATTAAATCTAAACGATACTTCAAATTTAATAAAAGATATATGATATTTATTAATAAATGAAGCATAATTCAAACAATTCTTACAATAATGTTAATCAGAGCAATGTTAAAAAATCTTACAACAATAAAACAAATGTCTAAGAGGCGGCCTCTGCGACTCATCACTGGAACAATCGCATCATAGTCTCAGTGTGTGTTGGAGTTCTTCATACTTTCTATTCTGCTCTGCCTCTCACGCTGCTGCCTCCGCTCTAAGTTGAGCAATATGCTCCACCTCCCTCGCTGCTGCCTCCGCTCTAAGCTGAGAAATTTGCTCAGCTATGCTCACTTCCATCAGAGATATCTGGTCTTTCATTCTCTGAACTTCAGCACGAGATTGACTCCCGGAAGGCATGTAATGCCGGGAGCCGGATCCAAAATATTGAGTCGGGTAACACCGATCCTTGACATTGAACCCACCATACCTTGTAAGACCCAAAACATTAGTGATAATTTTGTTATAAATATACTCAAGATTAACAAAACTATCAATCGAAGCAACCTGTACCTTCGGGACCCAAAACATCGAAATAATCACATTATCAATCTCCTCGAGATTAACAGAATGTCGAACGAAAGCAACCGCTTCATACTCCGCCTTCTTCTCCTTTAGTTTATCCTAATAAATCAATAAAAAAGTTAGAAACGAAATATATAATAAAAGGAATGGAAGATAACTTAAAATTATAAATTTAAAACTATAAACGATGAATTAAACTATTGTAATTAAACATTATAAATATTTATAATAAATCAAATTTTATTAAGTAAATATACCAAAATTTACGCAGCCTCGGATGTCATCGGAGATCCATCCTTCTTCCTATATGTAATGTCAAAAAGTCAAGGCGTCCAACTTTTGACCGACGAAACATCCTACATTATAGCAGTAAAAATATAATTTAATAGTATAAAGTAATTAATATTTGAAAGAAGTAATAAATTATAATACATCGGCCTCACTACACGAGCAAAACTTCGGAACACCGCTTACATTATTTTTTATTATTAATTTAGCTTCAATTAAACTTGCTTAATTATTTTAATTAAGGTTTAATTATAATTAATTAATTAAACTAAGTGTAATCATCATCAACATTCACTATCTCATGCTAACATTTAGTTTATTTATCATTTTCATCATTTCGATAATTGCTATTCAAATTCCGGAGCAGTTTCTAAATTGATTCAACTTTTATAATTTAGTCATTGAGTTTTAATTAATTATTTTTTGGCTAAATTACTTAATTGATTTTCATTATAATTTCATGTTAACCTCGTAAATATTCCTATTTTATATTTGCGGACTTAATTTACGAGAATGAGGTTTCAAAATCGTATTTTCGAACACCACTAGAAACAGAGTCATTACAACCTGCAGAAGTTGGCACTTTTCTAGACACTGTGAAAATAAAAAGAAAACAAGTGACAACAGTGTTGGTTTACGCATGATGGGTGTTGAATCCACCAAAAATAAAGCTCCTAAACATAAACAAAAATATAAATAGTAGTATAAGGAGTAGGGTCAATCTCATAGGAACTAAGATATCTAAAATTGTCATTCATTTTAACCAAGTTGCGCGGCAAACAACTGTCGTGCCCATGACATGCGTCAATCTTTACAAAAAATAGAAAGGAGATTAAATTTGATTAAAATAAAAAAATCAAAATTGTATTAAAATAAACAAAACAAAATAAAGATTGAATAAATCAATGAGACAACGTTCTAGTTTCAGGCACAACTTAAGGTCCTGTTTCAAATTGATCATTGACAACAAATTTTCCTCCAACCGATAAGTCAATTAAAGTAATCAAGGAAACGCCTTAGACCACCAATCCTTTCGTGTGTAAATTAACTGCGGGAATGTCCAACAATTAACTCTTGCCAAAAGAACAACCCTGAAATCTACTTTCACGATTTAACTCCTCAGTAGATTTAAGAACTAGAAGGATCCAACTCAAATCAATGGTCTCAATCGCACAGAGCCTTTAAAACTCAGCCGTTATTTTCCTTGATGGACCTAACCACTCACTCAATTGATCATGTCAATTTATTTTTCAGTAGATCGATTATAACATTTACAGATTGTATCAATTCTTCTAATTATACACCGCACAACACCAAATCAACGGACTTTTTTTACTTATGAATTTGTGAGACGACTGAAATAGAAAATTTTGATATAGTTTTGAGTCTCACGATTTTCTCCGGCCCGGATCAATTATCTACCTACAGCTAAATGAGAGTTTAGTTGCTTACGAAAAAGAATCTACGCAACAAAAGAAGGAATGGAATTTAAATTAAAAGAAAATAAAGAAATTGAAAATTGGTGAAGTGGCTTGCTTCAGGATCAAAGAAGCAAATGGGAGAAAATTTGGAAGTTCGTTAATTTCAAAGACAAAAGTAGAGGGACTAGGCGCACCCCTTGCTCGTCTCTCCCTTTTTGTTTTTATAAAATAAAATTAAAAAAATGAAAGTCCTATCTTTACAAATAAAATTCCAAAATAAAATTATCCAAAGTCTTTGTACATCCTTCAGTTTGCTCTCATGCCTAAAAATCTTTCAGCAACCCATTTTTTTTTAACGCTTTTTGACTTTCCTAGGTTTGCTCCGCAGCTAATTAAAAACTAGTAATAAGTAGTATCTTCGAACACTTAAAATTAGTGAATCTAAATCTATCACGCCTAATAATAATTTTTCGTTTTTGTACCTTTGAAGACTAGAACTCTCCTCACTAAATTCTCTCACTGAGAACATAGTTTGCAAAAGCACAACACAAATATTTTACAATCAAATGCACTCTCACAAATAAAGTTCATTACAACAGGTTATGTGATATCAATATCCAATACAATAACTTATACAAGTCTCTCAATTAAATAGAGATTTTGAGACTTGCTAACACAGTGAAGATCAATCATGATCCCTTCTAAATAGCATCTAAAATAGCTAAAAATAATATAGTAATAACAATCAAGGTAATATGGACTAATGACAGATAAGATACTAAAGTTTCAATCTGGTCCAACTTCCACGATTTAAGGAATTAGATAGACATGATCTGATCTAATATGATTCTCCAAATATGTTTCTTCATGTCATATGATCTTCATTGATGGATTAGAAATAATCCACGATCATAGCTTTGCCCAAAGATGTCGTTCAATAAATTGTCAATCTCCCGTATATGGTAAGTTGTTGTCTATCATAGTGGAGAATGATGTAAGCACTTCCTCAAGCACATGTCAACAACTGCAAATATTCCAACAACCACCCCCAACAGTTTGTTGAACAAAACTCACACAAAGCAAAGCTTAAAGGTTAATTAACCTTAGCTGCTTAAAGGTTAATTAACCTTAGCTCCCTCTTAGCATATTCCTCTTAATTACAAAAAACTTAACAAAGAAAATAAATAAGTCATTCAACCATTAATTCCCAGTTTGAAATTTGCATCAATAATCAAACCAAACCAAAATTATAACCAAAAAGTTAATGTATCATGAAAAAGTATGCAAAACAAGTAATCTGTAACATCTAGAAAATCTATTAGTCGTAAACAATGTGTAATATATTCTTAGTGAAATAATGTATAAGATCAATGAAATTGAAGGCCGTTGGATATTAAAGGAAGTTGAATCAAGAAGTATGACATGATAAGGTATGGACTAAATAGTAAAAATATGAAAAAAGTTGTTGCCTTAGTATAAATATTCAAAATTCATGAGGTCAAAATATAAATATGAAAAATTTAAAAGAGAAAAGGTGTAAATATCCCAAAGGAGGAAGGGACTAAAAGGGTAAAATAAATTGGTGAATGAGGATCAAATTGAATAAGAAAAAATGAGAGGGCTAAATTACAATTTTACCAAAATGAGAAATGACACAAAATTGAATATTGAGATTAAAAAGAGGCAAAATTAAATGTAACATCCTTTGCTTGAGCTAGCACCTAAACCTGAGTAAGGAATGCTACATTTCAAAACAAATACTTTATTAAAGAACCAAAGTTATTAATCAACTTCTTCTCATCTTTTAGATCTTTTTAAAGTCATTTAAGGCCTTAAGGATCATTTCTAGGCTTTTTTTTTAAAGTTTGATTACATTCGGGGTTCGTTTGAGACTCTTTTGGATAAAAAAGAATAAGCAGAGGAAAACATGGCTAATGTCGCGACATCATGGCTAGTGTCTTGACACTAGGTTCTCTAATTGTACATGTCGCGATATCTTGTGGACAATGTCGTGACCTTGAGTCTACTTCATTTTTACTCTTGGGTGCTTATAGAAATTCTCTTTTGGAGTAAAATCATGGGATTTTATGACAAAAGACCAAATTATAAGAAAGACAAAGTTTTTTTCTAAGGTTGGTGGCTTCAGTAAAATATATCTACTTAATTAATTGATAAAATATTAAAATATAATATAAAATCTATTAATAAAATAATAATATATTTCACTAATCATATTTCAACATAAAATATTCATCAATTATTATCATGACAATTCATGATAATTATCTTAATTGAGAAATGATTATTTTGCTCTTGTATTATCTCAATATTCATTTTTGTGTCAATTTTACTTTTGATAAAATTGTATTTTAGTTCCTCTCATTTTTTTCACTTATTCAATTTGATCCCCATTCACCAATTTATTTTACCCCTTTAGTACCTTCCTCATTTGGGGTACTTATACTTTTGGTCCTTCAACTTTTTCATATTAATATTTTGACCTCATGAATTTTAAATATTTACACTAAGGCCACAACTCTTTTCACTTTTTATGATTTAGTCTCTACCTTAAATTAATTTGTAATGCCGTACTTCTTATACTTCTTTTAATATCCAAGACCTTAACTTTCATCAATCATATACATTATTTCACTAAGAATATATTCCATATTGTTTACAATCACGGAGTTTTTGGGATGTTACATAATCAATGTCGTAACCATTTTTTTGGGAAACGACAAAAAAGGAGGGTTCGACTTTGGGTTTTTGAAAACATAAAAAAAAGGGGAGCCGCCACCAATCCTTTTTGATAAGGTGTGATCGGGTCACCTCATGAAACGGTTGTTTTTAATAAACAGTTTGATTTATCAAAACAACGATTTTGGTCTTACGAAATCCAGAAAATGAGTTCGGAAGTCGGTTACGCATGAGGAAGGGTTAGCACCCTCGATACGCCCAAAATTGGTACCAAAATGATTAATTAGTGTCTTGATGTCGGAAGTTTGAAAAGGTTTTAAAATACGGATCCTTTAAAAGACATTAGGATATTTGAGATTTCTTTGTTCCGAGAGAGTACAAACATCACATCCAGCACGTTAGGACATGATATTTCTAACCTTCGTAATCAAAGCTATCTCATGATTTTACGAAGTTTATCAAAAGGATGTTTAGTGATTTAGTCAACCGAAAAATCGCAACCCAGCACGTTAGGGCACTATTCCCCGACTTCCTAAATACGAAACATTGCCTTTATTTTTAAAACCTTTCAATGGAAGGTAGCAATTTTACAAAACGCCTTTGTATCGGGTCAAATCGAGGGAAGGTTCGAGTCAAAGCTTGAGATTTCTTTGTCCCGAAAAGATATAAACATCACATCCAGCTCGTTAGGACTCAATGTTTTAATCTCTCGTAACCAAAGTCGTCTCGTGATTTGCAAAACTTCGAAAAAGGGATGCTAAGTAATTTAGTTAGACGAAAAATCGCAACCCAGCACGTTAGGGCACTATTTTCAATTCTAAATACGAAACATCACCTTTATTTTAAAACCTTAAAATGAAATATGATGATTTTCAAAATTACATTTTACGTAGTATTGGTGTAAAATTAGAGAGATAAACGAGATATAAATAGAGTGAATGTAGGAGCACAAATAATAATATTATAATAATGATACAAAAATATGATAATACTATATCGATATGAATAATACATAGATAATATTAGTGGTAGTAGAATAATAAAATGGGTGATAAAAATTAAATAATAAAATAATAAAATGTAAGATAATGGTAATAACACAAAAATAAATAATAGTAAAATATATATATATATATATATACATATATGTATATAATAGTAGTAAGAAAGAATGGTAAAAATAATTTATTTAATAACAACAATAATATTATAATATATATGTACGTATCTGAATGACAAAATTTATATGACATAAACTCGGTAATATACAAAACCATTTAATATGTAAGAATTGGCTTTAGGATGATAAAATAATATATTAATGTAATATAATATGATATGATACAATGTAACATAATATAACATAATATAGTATAATATGGTATAATAGTAATAATGATAATAAGGTAATAATCATAATAATAATAATAATAAAAATAATAATAATAATAATAATAATAAATGAATAATATAGTAGTAATAATAAAAATAATAATAAGAATAATAATAAACATATAAATAATAATAACAAGTGGTGAATATTAAATAATAGTGGAAATAGCAAAAATTACAAAACAATTTGAAAAAATGGGTCAAATTGGAACTAAAACAGAAGTAAGAGGGCCAAATTAGACATTTTAAGCAAAGTCAGGACCAAATAGCAACGCGCGCAAAAAGCTGGGGACGAGGAGCGCAAATTTCCCCCTGAGGGCGGAACGCAGCGTTTTAAAGGGACCGGATTATAATCGCTTAAAGTTTCCGGGGCGAAATTGCAATAACGAAAAAACTTGATTGTAAAAGTATAAAAATGCGGAAGGACCGAACATGCAATTAACCCATCGATTAAAAACGCGCGGATCCTCCTGGCGGGTCGGGTCAATGCGCGGGTTATAGGGTGAAACGACGTCGTTTTGAGGCCACTGAATCAGGCCCCAAACGACGCCGTTTTGAAATTCTTATAAAACCAAATTTCCTTCATTTTTTTTCATTTCAGCTGCTGTAAATAAAAAAAAATTCTTCTCTTCTTTGTTTTTCTCTGCGAGAGAAGAAGGCGGGTTTCCGGCCGATTGCCGTCGTTTGATCTTGTTGTAAGCCAACACTACACTAGTGGTAGGAATTTCAAAAAGGTAAGTTTTTTTCTTTTTTTTGTATGTTTATTTACTTTCTCTTTTTAGTGTTTCTTATTTTATACGTGCATAAAAAAGGAATAAACAGACTCGTAAAATGAGGAAAATAAACGAAAAATCAGAATACCTTGGGCCTCCGATCTCGATTTTTAATACTTCGGTTCTTTGATTTTGTCTTCTTTGGTATTCTGGTTACCTATTTGTTAGTATTTTTATCTTTGGTTCGGTTGCGATTGATTTTCTGTTTGATGAAAATTTCTCTGCTCTTGTATTGATGGTTTAAAAGGATAAAAACAGATCTCTTGAAAAAAAAAAGGTCCTTTACAACAGAATACAAATCGGCTTTTATAGCCTTTTCAAATTACTTGCTGTCGCTTCTTGTTTAATGTTTTGCAGGTGCTGGTGGCCAAGTGGGAAGGGCGGTGGCGAGGGCGGTGGACAAGACGCCGTCAGACTAGTGGCTAGTCAGAAGGTCAGGGGTCAGATGGCAGAACGGCGCATAAGTTAGGCAGTTTTAGGGTTTTTTTTTTTGTTTATTTTCTTCTTGGGCTTTAGTGGGCTAGGGTTGGTTTGGCTGGGTTAATTTGGGTTTGGGTTGTAATTGGGTCGTGGGCTGGCAAAATGGGTCGTACAGCTGCCCCTCTTTGCTCATTGTCGTGTAACGAGAATGGAGCAAAGACGTAAGAAAGACCCATTTTGCCCGGTCTCGGTGGGCCTTAACTTCTTTTAGTGCTTTTTCCTTCAGGTAGCCCTATTTCGTCCATCGCATCTTGTTGTTTTGATCCGCTTCACTGTAGCCTTGAGAAATGAGATTTGTAGTGATCTGCCCCATTGCGACTTCAGAGAGATATAAAGACGAAAGTGCTTTTGATCTGCTTCCTGCAATCCTCTCCTGTAACATCAGGATCGCCAGACTTGTTATCTTCGATCTGTTCTTGCAAATTCAAGAATGTCTAATCCGCTCTCTTCAATCTGATCCCTGCAAACTCAGGGACCACCAGACTGATGTCTTCGATCTGCTTCCTGCAACGTCAAATCTGCTATCTTCGATCTGCTTCTTGCAACTTTAAGAAGGTCAAATCTGCTATCTTCAATCTGATCCCTGCAAACTCAGGGACCACCAGACTGATGTCTTCGATCTGCTTCCTGCAACTTCAGGAACGTCAAATCTGCTATCTTCGATCTGCTTCTTGTAATTTCAAGAGGGTCAAATATGCTTTCTTCAATCGATCCCAAAGAACTCGGGGATCACCAGACCGATGTCTTCGACCGCTCGTAACTTCAGAATGTCAAACCGTTATCTTCGATCCGCTTCTTGCAACTTCAAGAAGGTCAAATCTGCTATCTTTGATCTGCTTCTTGCAATTTCAAGAAGGTCAAATCTGCTTTCGTCGATCTGCTTCTTGCAATTTCAAGAAGGTCAAATCTGCTATCTTCAATCTAATCCCTGCAACTTCAGGGATCACTAGACTGATATCTTTGATCTGCTTCCTGCAACTTCAGGAACGTCAAATCTGCCTTCTTCAATCTAATCCCCGCAAACTCGTGGATCACCGATGAATCTTCGATCCGCTTCGCAACTTCAAAGAACGTCAAATCGATCTCTTTGATCGCTTCCATCGCATACTCGTGGAGACGAGATCTGCTCAACCGTACTGTCCTTTTTGAGGACGTAACCTGTAAAATGAATACATACTTATGCCTAATGATTAGGATGCCATGAGTATGATGAGTCAGAATGTTATGAGTATGATTCCTATTTAAGGTGTTATCACTCATTTGTCATCAAGGTTTTATCTTCGCTTCCTTTCGTTGACTGTTTTCACATGAATGGCTTGCCCTCGTGGAAATTTTGAAGTCTATTTTAGGCCTTAGAACATGTGTCCGCCTTGACTTCTAGTTGTCTTCCCGGAGTCACAACTCCTTTTTGAAGAATACTCGACTTGGTTTGTTTGATTCGTTCCTCAACAATTTAGGGTTTTGAATCTTTCCTATCGAAAATTGGCTGTCATACTTTTCTAAATGACCAAGTAACATTATTCACCCCGCCATAATTGTTTGAATCAAGCGAGGACTTTGAAGAAATGGTCTCCACCGAGACCCCTTTTTCAATGTCTTTATCTTGTGTTCGTGGAAGTTCTAAACAAATGTTCTGCTTTGCTTCTGTTTTATCTAGAGATTTCCAAAGTGATACGTGGAACTTTCCTTTGTGAAGTCGTTAGTTCATCAATTATTGTTTCAATGCAGCATGTTTAATGATGGATAATAGTAGGTCGATTTCAAAGAGAATCAAAATGAATTTATTTATGAGACAAAGAAAATTGATTGGGGACATATCCCTTCTTTTGTTTACTGGAGAAAAGAACTCAAAATTGGTAAAATAAACAACATGAATCAGAAGCCCTAGGCATCGCCGATTGGACTTCTATATACAAACTTCAAGAAGAATGCTTTGAGCCTGTCATGTGTTTAGAAGACTCAAAGTATTTTGTCGATGCCCCAATATGCAACGCACTTCCTCTTCTGTTGATTATAGCGCTGCAAGATCACGACGTGTTCGTTCAAAATTTGAGCCGCCTTTTCGGGTTTTCAACTCAAAGCCCTTTGGTCTCAAGGTGCCCTTTTGGGTTTTCACCTTGGCCTCTCTTTTTTTTTTTCAAGTCTCAAAGTGCCCTTTGCGGGTTTTCACCTTGGCCTCTTCCATTTCAAGCAAAGTATCTTTTATCGTGATCCGAGTTCACGGATTGGGCAAACTTTTCCGTCCATCTCGGTCGAATCAAGACACCTCCGAGAAAGTTTTCTTTACCACATACGGTCCTTCCGATTCGGCATCCATTTCCTCTCGTGATCCTTTTGTATGGGAAGGATCTTTTTCAACACGAGGTCCCCTTCGTGGAATTCCCTTGGGCGAACCTTTTTGTTGTAAGCTCGCATCATTCGCTTTTGGTACATCTGACCGTGACGGATAGCCCTCAATCTCTTTTCTTCAATCAAGTTCAACTGATCATACCGAGCCTGGATCCATTCAGCTTCGTCCAGCTTCACTTCCGACAATACTCGAAGAGAAGGTATTTCCACTTCAATAGGTAGAACTGCCTCCATCCCATAGACCAATGAGAAAGGCGTTGCCCCAAGAGAGGTTCCGGACGGATGTTCGATAAGCATAAGAGCGACGGTAATTTTTCATGCCAATCCTTGTAAGTCTCAGTCATCTTCCCCACTATCCTTTTGATGTTTTTGTTGGCTGCTTCCACTGCCCCATTCATTTTTGGACGATACGGGGACGAATTGTGGTGTTTAATATTGAATTGGCTGCAAACTCCCGCTATCGTACTGTTGTTTAGGTTCAGTGCGTTGTCTGATATGATCCTCTCAGGCATTCCATATCGACAAATAATCTCCTTCTTCAAGAACCGACTGACCGCTGACTTAGTGACGTTAGCATACGAGGCGGCTTCTACCCACTTGGTGAAGTAGTCGATGACCACAAAGATGAATCGATGCCCATTCGATGCCTTTGGAGATATTGGCCCAATGACGTCCATACCCCACATGGAAAATGGCCATGGAGAAGTCATAACATGTAAAGGTGACGGGGGTACGTGAATCTTGTCTCCATAAATCTGGCATTTATGACATTTTTTGGCATAGTTGATCTGATCTCCTCCATGGTGGACCAATAATATCCGAACCTCATTATTTGTCCGCCATTGTGAAACCATTAGCGTGGGTTCCATGACACCTTCATGGACCTCTTCTAGGATTAACTTAGCTTGGCGGCGCCCACACACCTCGCTGAAAGACTTGATCCTTCCTTTTCTTGTATAAGACTTCTCCATCCAAGACGTAATCGCAAGCTAATCTCCTCAACGCCTTTTTTCATTCTCGGTGGCTTGATCGTGGTACTCACGATTCTTCACATACCGCAATATATCGTGGTACCATGGTGGGCCGCTTCCCTTCTTCCTCGACATTGTAGCAATGGGTCGGGTCTTGATGAATGCTCATTTGTATTGGCTTCATATCTTCGCTTTCATTTATTCGGACCATGGAAGCTGTGGTGGCGAGGCATCACCATCCGATTTTCGTCTCTAGGCAAGTAATTGAAAGTGATGTCATCGAACTCTTTGACAAGTTCTGGGCCAATCTTTTATAGATAACCAATTTTGGATCCTCGGTTTCCCATTTTCCTTTGAGTTGATAGATTACTGTATGGAATCTCCATAGACTTCTAATACCTCGATTTTGAATTCGATAGCAATACGGAGCCCCATGATGCAAGCTTCATATTCACCATATTATTAGTGCAATCGAAATCCGGTTTGCAAGTGAATGGATAATGGTCTCCTTTTGGGGATATCAGATCGCTTCAATTCCATTGCCCACTGATTTGACGCCCCATCAAAATTTAGTTTCCAAGGATGGTCTTGAGGTACCTTCTTCAATGCCGCCACGTACATCAAGTCCTCATTAGGAAATCAAAATCTAAGGGCTCATAGTCTTCAAGGGCTCTCATGGCTAGAAAGTTCGCTATCGCGCTCCCTTTTACCGCCTTTTGGTTTACATAAACGATGTCAATTCGAAAGTGGATCTCGCCATCCGCCATCCTTCCATTCAAGGCGGTAGATTCCATCATATACTTAAGGGGATCTAGCTTTGAGATGAGCCAGGTCGTTGATACCAAGATGTATTGCCTCAACCTTCGAGTTGTCCAAATCAAGGCACAACATAATTTCTCGATTGGTGGGTACCTCATTTCACATGCGGTGAATTTCTTATTGAGGTAGTATATTACTTTTTCTTTCTTCCCGATTCATCATGTTGGCCCAGCACGCATCCCATCGAATTATCAAGTCTTGTTAGATAAAGGATGAGGGCTTGTCTGCGGTTGAGGCGATTAATACCGGGGCCGAGATGATATTGTTTCACCTTTTCAAGGTCTTTTGGCATTCTTCATCCCACGTGCACAGGTTGTGTTTCTTGAGGAGACGGAATATGGGGTCACATCTCTCGATTGGCCAGAAATGAATCGAGCGATGTAATTCACCTTCCTAAGAAACCTCTAACTTCTTTTTGGGTACGTGGTGGAGATAATTCTTGTATGGCTCGACTTTATCCGGTCAACCTCAATCCCTTTTTCACTGACTATGAACCCGAGCAACCTCTCGGACCGAGCTCCGAAGGTACACTTTGACGGGTTAAGCTTCAACTGGAATTTTCTCAGCCTCAAGAATAATTTTCTCAAGACCTGCACGTGCTCTTCTTCAGTTCGGGATTTGGTGATCATATCGTCGACGTAAACCTCAATTTCCTTGTGCATCATGTCATGGAATAAGGTTACCATGGCTCTCTGATATGTCACGCCTGCATTTTTTAGCCCAAATGGCATTACCTTGTAGCAAAATATTCCCCACATGGTTATAAACGTTGTCTTGTCCATGTCCTCGGGATGCATTTTTATTTGGTTGTACCCCGAGAAACCATCCATGAAGGAGAACAACGAATATCCTGCTGTATTGTCTACTAAAGTGTCGATGTGAGGCAGCGAAAAATTATCCTTCGGGCTGGCCTTGTTCAGGTCTCTGTAGTCCACGTACATTCGTACCTTCCCGTCTTTCTTGGGGACAGGGACAACGTTAGCCACCCAATCCGAGTACTTGACCACTTGTAAGAACCCGGCATTAAATTGTTTCTCGACTTCTTCTTTTATCTTTAACAAGACGTCGGTCACATTCTTTCGAGCTTCATTGGGTGGCTTACATTCTTCTCTTATGGGCATTGATTATCGCAATATTAGTACTTAGTCCGGGCATATCTTGGTACGACCATGCGAACATATCCTTGAATTCATGGAGTAGTTTGATGAGGTTCCTTTGGTTTCGCAAGAATACAAGCTCTAATTTTCACCTCTTGCCCTCTCCTAGGTTCACCATTTCTACCGACTCTTTGTGGGGAGGATCTGCTTTTCTTCCTGCTTCTACCATTCTCAACAAATCTGGAGGCAAGTCGATTCGTGTCATTTCCAAAGTCCCGAGATTTCTCTCGAACACATGTCTTGCTCAAAGTAGACCCCGAATCAGAGTATCATTACTCATATCATTGATGTCTAGAGAGACCAGAATGGGTATCGAAGGGTGTATAAAGAACAAATGAATTTGAGGACAATTATTCACATGATATGAATGAGAACAAAGAATAAATGGTAAGAATGTAAAATAAGAGGATATTTAGTAGAATTGAAGATGCATTTCATTAAAACAAAATGTCCGAACATGAGCCTATTTCACAAAGGAAATCTCATTGTTTCTAGGCTTAAAACAATAAGAGTGTTCGAATATTACTCAGATAATCTCTAAACACTACAGAAATTCCTCTGCAATCCAATTGTCTAACGTGCTTCCAGTGTTCATATGGGCGGATGCCCGATGATTTCTTTGATCGTCTCCTCATCCTCGTATGGCATTGATGTGAGGACATTCCTCTGAAGATTCTCTTCCCGTAAATCATTCCTCCCGATACGAAGGTGCGAGATATGTGGGGAATGTCATCGGTTCCCACTTAGCGCCTTCTCCATTCACCGCCTTTCTCTTCTTGTTTCTTTTCCATCTCCTTCTTCATCTATTTAGCATCTGGTTTGAAACCTAAACCAAAGCGATCCCTTTTTTCTTTCAGCATCGGGGCTTGGACTTTCCCTTGGAGATATTTACCCAATCCTTTTCCGGGTAGGGCTCCTTTTCCCACTGTCATTTGCAATCCTATCCTGGTAGTCTTGGATAGTTTAGGCGACGGGACTTTATTTCCTCTGAAACGAAAGTCGCATTCACGAACTCTAAGGATCGAAAGGAACATTCAATGGTTTCCTCATTCGCTTCTAGGTATGGCGCTCGTTGGTAAGATTGCTATGATATCTTCTTCACGTTTATAGTTACCACCGATTTTTCGTTACCAATTTCAATTTCGTGCAAGGATTTAAGGTACGGCCCATTGAATGAATCCAGGGCCTCCCTAGTAAGCAGTTGTAAGAAGGCTTAATATCCATGACCAGAAAGTCTACTTCATATGTATTAGGCCCGATCAATAATGGTATGTCTATTCTCCCCATTACCCTTCTTTCGGTGTCGTTAATGCTCTCACTATGTTTTGGGTGATTTCATATGAGAACTATCTATCGGCAACCTCTTGAGCGTGGCTAGTGGTAAGACATTTAATGTTGACCCATTATCTATTAGCACACTTGGCAAGGTGTACCCCTTACAACGGGTGGTTATGTGCAAGGCCTTCGTCGATCCCATGCCTCCTGAGGATTTCGCCATCGTCAAGTAGATGAAATTATCAGCGCTTATGTTACTAACCGACGATCCAACTTGTTGACGGATATATCTTTAGTAACATAGGTCTCACTTAGCACTTTCATTAATGCTTCTCGGTGCACTTCGGAGCTTAGAAGTAGTGCTAACACAGAGATACGGGCTGGTTGTCTGTGCAGTTGTTCCACTACACTGTATTCACTGTGTTTCAAGAATTTTAAGAATTCTTTAGCCTCTTCCTCTTTTACGGGTTCATTGATAACGACTTTGGGTTCTTTTTCCTGCCCAATCGACACAGTCTTTAGTTTCGCCGTTTCCATTCTCTTGTTTTCGTGGTCATAGCGCTCCCACTCACGCCAGATAGGAACCTTCGTTCTTGACTTCCTCAAGTACTAGTGGAACCTTGCGCCCCGGTATTGTCTCATTGCAGTTATAATTCCAAGGCACCCTTTTACTATCTTTGTAAGGAAAAGAAGCAGGTTTCTGAATTGTGATTTTTGGTCTTCCCTGTGCTCCGCCCTCTGTGTTTCGCGAAATGATGATTCTCGGGTAATTAACTCCGGGTTTTGTCAAATCTTCTTCGGTCGTGCATATTTCCTCTTCCTCTTCTCCTTCTTCATAAAACTCCAGTTCTTTGTTGTCTATGAGGCCTTGCACCAAAATTTTAAACTCGACACATTCTTGGATCTCGTGCCCCCTCGTCTTATGGAATTTATAGTAATTCTTCATATGTCTTTCGTTTCCTGTAGAATCTGACTCTATCAATCCTCTTTTTGCCATTTCCTTCCAGACTATTCGCAATGGGGTCTTCACTTTGGTGACATCCCTCTTGATCTTTCTCACAATCTCCTCACCGATCGCGTTCACCCCTTTATCCTCGCGATTGGGCAATGGGTTCCCCTTTCTTACCAAGTCATCAAGCGCTATAACACCCATTTTGATTAACCTCTCGACTACCTTTTTGAAGGCGAGGCAATTCTCTATCGAATGCCCCTCTATCCCTGCATGATAGTCGCAGTGAGCGTTTGAGTCGTACCACTTAGGGTATGGGGGCTGCAATGGTTGTAAGTAAAACGGGGACACGATGTGCTCATTGAATAAAATTTGGTATAGCTCTTTGTATGTGATTGGAATTGGCGTAAATTGGATTCTTTCAGTATTTGGCCTTGTGTTGGACTCCTGTCTAAAGGGGCTCTGATGATCGGGGGTCACAGTCCTTGGCTGGCTCACAGTAATAGGCTTTGAATAACTTTTACCTATGTTGTTTATGTCGTTCTCCCTCTTCTTGGGCCGTCTTTCTAGTACTTTCTCCAAATTTATTTTACCGCTTCGATCGATTCTCAATCATTTCCCGACAACACAATATCGTAAAAGCTTTTGGTGGCACTTCCAAGCATGTGATTAATGAAGGGTGCTTTCAACGTATTGACAAACAAAGATGGTTGTCTCTTTTTCTAAGCGGTGCATGAACTTGTGTGGCTACTTCCTCCACCACCGGGCATATTGCTGAAACTTTCATTTGGCTTTTCTCTATATTTTGAGCGTGATTCAATCGGGAGCTATATCGACCACGCACTGTATTGCTTTAGGAAGGCTCGTGCTAGGTCCCTCCACGACTTGATCCGGTACTACCGAGTGATTGTACCATTTGTCATGACCCCGCCAAACTATCCTCAAAACAATGAATAAGTAGTTGATCGTTGTTAACATATCCCGCCATCCGTCGACAGAACATTGTGATGTGCGCTTCGGGGCAACTGGTCCCATTGTATTTCTCAAAATCTGGGGTCTTGAATTTTGGCGGAAGCATGAGGTCTGGGACTAGGCTTAAGTCTTTAGCGTCTACCTCGTAGCGATGGTCGTGATAGCTTATTTCCTTAAACTTTTCTTCTAACCATTTACAACGATCCTCGAGTTGTCTGGGTAAGTTCGACTTTACCTTATCCATTTCAGCCATTTCATCAAAGTCGGGGACTATAGGGTTAGCCGGACCTTCTCCGAGATTAGTGCCTGAACCAGTAGGGAAGTGTGCTGGCATTGCGGTCTCATCCTGGTATTGTGGCCTGATAACAAAAGGCGCCCTTTGGGGACATATTTCGGTGGTGCTTGGGTATTTGGCGGGTAAATCCGGAGGTAGGCGTGGTCGCCATTATTCCCCGAGCTAGCAATGACGCCTTTCCTCGCTCATTGGCCAATAGTTGAGCCACCGGCTTATCATGTTGTTTTGGGACTCTGCATTCGCCTATCATATCTTGTCGCATCTTGGTTAATCGTTCTTGCATCTGTTCTTGTATTTCCCTTTGCACCGCTCTAGTCTTTCAATCCTTTGATCCATAATTTTAGTTTTGCCTCGCGTATTGTAGCGGTGTTCCAGGGTAACTGTCATAATTTAAGGTTCTTTTGTGAGTTTTAATGCACATGATGCAATGTAATACGAATACATACAATGTATGCAAAAAAAAGGCGTTAATTCTGATTCAATTTCCATTAGAATAACTTTTCTAGAAAACAAATTTCTTTATATAGAATAGATTACATATAAGGCATCGCCCTAATACTTAAGGCCCTGACTTCTTCAAGAAGCTTAGCTAACTCTTGTCCTTGCTCTGACTTTGATTCATAAAACAAACTTAGTACATCAGCTTGGACTCCTAAGGTTTGCAAATGCTCCGCGACTTCTCGCACTTGAGCCACGGCTTCCCCCATGATGTAATCCCGATCTCTGACTTGATTCTGGGAGTGATGAAGTTGTTGCTTCCAACGTTCCTCATTGATTTGGAGAAGCTCCACCCGTAGCTCACAACCGTGTAAAGCAGACTCTAGCTCTTCGATTCTCCTTTTCATTTCTTCAATTTTACCCAGGCTAGCCTTTAATTCAACTGCAGAGTTGCGGCTACGGTACTGATACAAAGATCTTTCCAATTCTGCCACCCGAGCCTTTAATTCTTCTTTCTCGCTTTGGATTTCTACCAAACTTCTTTTCAGGGTATCTTCTCGAACTTGGGTATCTCGAGTTCCCTTCCCAATCGACCGCTCTATGTCTTTCCTCTTTCAGTTCTTGACGCCATTGCTCCGACGTTTTTCCTAATCCAGCCATTTTCATTGACCTTCGCAGCTTCTTGTAGTCCGTTTTCAAACTGTCTAGATCTTCCTCAGCCTTATTTTTCCCTTTTCTCAACTTTTCGGCCTCCAGCTTCTGGATGTCAACGTCCAATCCCAGCTGCATTTTCTCTTCTTCTAATCGTTCTATCCTTTTCCCTAATTCCGCATTCCTTTTCTCAAAATCTTGTTTGATGATTTCGAGCTCTGATGGGATTACCTGTAGGTGTTCCTCCATTGATCGAGCGTCTTCCTGGCCTGGTATGGGAATGTTATCGTTGATTCTCCGGTTCCTCCATCGGTCGTATTCGGGAGTTGTCATCGGGTTTGTAGTAAACCTTTTCATTCTATGAGTTTGACTCCAAGCGCTTGCTATTTCACGAACTCTTTTCTTACAATTATCCCTTTGTATTCAAATTCACATCGAATTAGACCTTGTGTTCATGTATAAACTGTCTCGATCAGACTGTCTCAACACAAGGAGAGGAGCATATCCAACGGCCCCCACACTCCCAATAGAGGAACCGGTCAAAATCTCCACATCGATATAGTATCTCATCGTGGATCATCAAAGGAGCTTTCCATTCCACGCCTTCCTCTTGCGTGTTTTGCGTAATTGTCATCCATTTTCTTCCGTAAGATCGTCTCGCCTTGGTGTGGTCTGCTAATTCCTTTAACGGGAATAGTCCCTGAGAAGATTCGATCTGGTGCCTTTTTCGCTTTCCAAAAATGACTGTTGAACCATATTAACAAGAGCTGTGCACAACCGGTGAATCTTCCTCCGCCCGCTCTTCGGCACGCGCTTAGAGACCTGAAAGTTTCGGCCAGAATTGCAGGAACGGGTGTGACTCTTCTATCCAACCTGTCGAATAGATCTGAGACTGCCTCATCTATATGCCCTAGAGCTTTAAGGAAAATAATCAATCCATAAATGCTCAAGGCAAAGATGTCAACCCTTTTCTTCACATCCGGGTGTGCTATGATCAAGTCCCTTAAATTTCTCCAGGGGATACACTTACAATCTCCTTTTTGTTTTATCCGTGCCGCAACCCACTGCTCACTCATTCCCGTAATATTCATCAGCTTTTTTAAGAAGGTGGGAACGTTAACAGGTCTTGTATAAACTTTGTCGGCTTGAATTTTCGGGCAACGGAGTAGTAAGTGTATTCTTCTATAGTAGGCACCAGTCCACTTTCTCGAAAGTAAAACAAATTTATAAGCGGGATTCTAAAATTGAGCTATAGCTCAAATCGGTCTTGGTCTACCTTGATGTCGAAAGCGATATGATGATCTCCGTAATGACAAGAGAATAATTGCTTGATCTCATGATCCCACCGACCCCATATCTCTTTCATCTCTTGAAGATTATTTTGGGTGACACTGATACGCGTGAAGTCCCATAATTTCGACATCGCACCTTCGTGAGGCTATCACCTTGTTCTTGCCGCACGCCTCTACCATATTCGGACGGCCGCATTGTCTTCCACTCTATCAAGAAACCCCTTTCCATGACAAAGCTATCTATTTGGGCAATTGAACGTGAATCAACACCTTTTGATGAAGATGCCATGCAAAATGAAAATGAAGCAAGTTAATATTTCATACATAGTAAGCAAAGAATAAAAATACCTAACTGATAACCACTAGGGTTTGGCGTGGCTCTACCTAAGGTGGATTCTTAGGGCTTACTATATGAGGTTCAGGTTCTAAAGTAAGGGTACCGAACTAGCGATTCCTCGATCCTCACCGTTATAGGCTCATATAGACCGAAGTTCGGTTAGGGGATACATTTCCTATGGCTGCCGAAGATGAAAATCTCACGAAGACATAGGTACGGATGTATCCCAAAGTGATTCACTATCTTACACGGAGGTGAAAACCTCACGAAAGAGTAGTTTCTCACTCCCACCTAAAGGTGTGACCACGACGGTCATCCAATGTAGTGCTAGAAAAAAACAACATGCAATAAAAGATCGTAATTTTCAAATTGCACTTTCAAACTTCCGACAAAAGACAAAAAATAATCAATTTATGGCTTGACTCTCCAAAAAAAGGTGTCCCCAGTGGAGTCGCCAAGCTGTCGTAACCATTTTTTGGGAAACGACAAAAAAGGAGGGTTCGACTTTGGGTTTTTGAAAACATAAAAAAACGGGAGCCGCCACCAATCCTTTTTGATAAGTGTGATCGGGTCACCTCATGAAACAGTTATTTTAATAAACAGTTTGATTTATCAAAACAACGATTTTGGTTTTACGAAATCCGTAAAATGAGTTCTAAGTCGGTTCACATGACGAGGAAGGGTTAGCACCCTCGACACGCCCAAAATTGGTACCAAAATGATTAATTAGTGTCTTGATGTCGGAAGTTTGAAAAGGTTTTAAAATACGGATCCTTTAAAAGACATTAGGATATTTGAGATTTCTTTGTTCCAGAGAGTACAAACATCACATCCAAAGACGTTAGGACATGATATTTCTAACCTTCGTAATCAAAGCTATCTCATGATTTTACGAAGTTTATCAAAAGGATGTTTAGTGATTTAGTCAACCAAAAAATCGCAACCCAGCACGTTAGGGCATTATTCCCCGACTTCCTAAATACGAAACATTGCCTTTATTTTTAAAAACCTTTCAATGGAAGGTAGCAATTTTACAAAAACGCCTTGTATCGGGTCAAATCGAGGGAAGGTTCGAGTCAAAGCTTGAGATTTCTTTGTCCCGAAAAGATATAAACATCACATCCAGCTCGTTAGGACGCAATGTTTTAATCTCTCGTAACCAAAGTCGTCTCGTGATTTGCAAAACTTCGAAAAAGGGATGCTAAGTAATTTAGTTAGACGGAAAATCGCAACCCAGCACGTTAGGGCACTATTTTCCGAATTCCTAAATACGAAACATCACCTTTATTTTAAAACCTTAAAATGAAATATATTGATTTTCAAAATTACATTTTACGTAGTATTGGTATAAAATTAGAGAGATAAACGAGATATAAATAGAGTGAATGTAGGAGCACAAATAATAATATTATGATAATGATACAAAATATGATAATACTATATCGATATGAATAATACATAGATAATATTAGTGGTAGTAGAATAATAAAATGGGTGATAAAATTAAATAATAAAATAATAAAATGTAAGATAATGGTAATAACACAAAATGAATAATAGTAAAATATATTATATATATATATACATATATGTGTATATAATAGTAGTAAGAAAGAATGGTAAAATAATTTATTTAATAACAACAATAATATTATAATATATATGTACGATATGAATGACAAAATTTATATGACATAAACTCGTAATATACAAAACCATTTAATATGTAAGAATTGGCTTTAGGATGATAAAATAATATATTAATGTAATATAATATGATATGATACAATGTAACATAATATAACATAATATAGTATAATATGGTATAATAGTAATAATGATAATAAGGTAATAATCATAATAATAATAATAATAATAATAAAATAATAATAATAATAATAATAATAATAATAAATGAATAATATAGTAGTAATAATAAAAATAATAATAAGAATAATAATAAACATATAAATAATAATAACAAGTGGTGAATATTAAATAATAGTGGAAATAGCAAAATTACAAAACAATTTGAAAAATGGGTCAAATTGGAACTAAAATGTAAGTAAGAGGGCCAAATTAGACATTTTAAGCAAAGTCAGACCAAATAGCAACGCTAAAAAGTCAGACGAGGCGCAAATTTCCCGAGGCGAACGCAGCGTTTTAAAGGACCGGATTATAATCGCTAAAGTTTCGGTATAAATTGCAATAACGAAAAAACTTGATTGTAAAAGTATAAAATGCGGAAGGACCGAACATGCAATTAACCCATCGATTAAAAACGCGGATCCTCCCGGCGGGTTGGGTCAATGCGCTGGTTATAGAGGAACGACGCTGCTTTGAGGCCATCGAATCAGCCCCAAACGACGCCGCTTTGAAATTTTATAAAACCAAATTTCCTTCATTTTTTTTCATTTCAGCTGTTGTAAATAAAAAAAAAATTCTTCTCTTCTTTGTTTTTCTCTCAGAGGGGAAGGTCAAGGGGTTTCAATTGTCATTGCCGTGTTTGCTGTTTGCATGTTACCACCGCCACCACTGATGGTAAATTTCAAAAGGTAAGTTTTTTTTCTTTTTTTTGTATGTTTATTTACTTTCTCTTTTAGTGTTTCCTATTTTATACATGCATAAAAAGGAATAAATGACTCGTAAAATGAGAAAAATAAACGAAAAATCGTAATACCTGGGCCTCCGATCTCGATTTTTAATACTTGCTTCTTTGATTTTGTCTCCTTTGGTATTTCGTTACCTATTTGTTAGTATTTTTATCTTTGGTTTTGCCGGTTGTATTGATTTTCGCTTGATGAAAATTTCTCCGCTCTTGTATTGATGGTTTAAAAGGATAAAACAGATCTCTTGAAAAAAAGGTCCTTTACAATGTATACAAATCGGCTTTTATAACCTTTTCAAATTACTTCATTGCCGCTTGTTTAATGTTTTGCGTGTGCTTTGGTGGCCAAGTGGGAAGGGCAAGGGCGTAGGGCGGTGGACAAGACGCCACGACTAGTGGCTAGTCGAAGGTCGTGGGTCGATGGCGTAATCACGCATAAGTTAGGCGCTTTTAGGGTTTTTTTCTTTTTGTTTATTTTCTTCTTGGGCTTTAGTGGGCTAGGGTTGATTTGGCTGGTTTAATTTGAGTTTGGGTTGTAATTGGGTCGTGGGCTGGCAAAATGGGCCGTACAATCAATATCCATCCACCAAACAAAATCCAACATAAGTAGCCATGTATACAGTACTTTAAAACCAGAGTTCCCAAAATCAATAAATGTTTCAAAAGAAAAAAAAAAACAATATCAGTATATCATTGTCATAGCAAAACAGTACTAGAAGTATGTGTCTCCTCCTCAGCAGATGCATCACCCCTCAGCACCATCACTCCCCCTTTTTGGTCAACACGTGGCCAAGCTATACATCATCAGGAAGAGTTAACAGATCACCACGCAATGCCTTCTATACCTTGGCCTCCGCAATATGCCTATCATTAATCCGTTTTAGGATTCCAGTAGGGATGGCCTTGGGGCCTCAACTTAATTAGAAAAATGGATCGATGAAGGCTTTCCATTTTTAACTTAATTTTATTCTTTTAAGTTCAATATTTTAAGTCAAATTTCATCTGTCAAAAGTTGGGTAGTAAACATATCTTCTCAAATTCAAGTTTGCTTTCGCCTTTTCCTTTCACTAAAAATTCCATTTACTTCAATATACTTCTTACCATATTTTTTAATGCATTCAGGATGTTCTTTCCCTCAACTTTATTTGGCTTTAAATAATCATTGACTTACAACAATGGATTCTCCCCTACCACTTTTTTCCACATTATATAAATTCAAAACTTTAAGAAAATTATCATGGAGACGACAAATGAGTGGACATTATTTCATTAATTTAAATTCCTGTAGTAACTTTTATTTCAAATATGATTCACATGTGAGTAAAAAAAATCATATAAAAAATAAATATAATTTTAGTTGAAATGAAAAATTACAATGTATTAAGTATTTTTTCTTTCTAAAATTTATATAAAATAAAAAATTGAAAACTCTCAAAACAATACTTTGTAAAAATAGTGAAATATTTTTTGTAATTTTACAATTGGATTAGAAGTTAATTAATGTTTGACACTAACTCAGTCAAACTCTTATATACTATATTAAGCTCTTAATTGAATTGGTGTTATGAGTTAATCGAGTACAAATTTAATTTGAACATAAATAAAATATTATATTATTATGAACATATTTTAAACGTTTATTACTTAAAATTTTTAATAATTTAAACTTTTAATTTATTATAGACCGTGCATGGGACCAGATCACTTTTTTTTTTTTCTTTTTTTCTTTTGCCTGGTTTTCATTGTATGGAACTTCCCTCTTCCATATTTAAACACCTTCAGTAACGTCCCATCTTTGTGTCCATTTTCTTTTCTTTTTTCCCTCAGCCATAACATTTTATTAATAACAATCAAGAACAACTATAGCAGTGGTTAATCCAAAAACATTATACAGGTCTGAACCAATCTTTGTAATCAAAGAAAAAATAAAGCATCGCTGGCAACAACATCAAGCAGTTCACTACGACACATCAAAATCCACAATCTCACCACCATCCCCAGCACATATTTGATCAATCGATCTTAGCTTTCGCCATTGCTTCACTCCTTCACCCATACCGTTGGCTTTGTGTCCATTTTCTATTTATATTTTCTTTTTAAGTTAAAATCTCTTCAACAATCCAAGATGTTGTTTCCTCCCCTTAGTCCCCTACTTATTTTTGCTTCCATATTCAGTACTTGCTGTCTTGCAACTTCAACTTTTGGAGCTACACTTGCAAAAGACGAAGGTATTCAATTATCATTTCGACCGTTTTCCCATTTGTAAATGCCTAATACTTTATATAATGTTGTGTATAGTGGAAGCTTTGAAAAGCATAGGTAGAACATTGGGAAAGACAAACTGGAACTTTAGCGTGGATCCATGCAGTAGCGGAGACGAGAGTTGGGCAAATTTTGCAGAATCAAATGCTTATTATGTTAATAATGTCACCTGTGTTTGCAATTCTATCACCTGTCATGTCATCCGCATGTAAGCATCTCTCTCTTTCTCTCTCTCAAAATTTAAAATTTTTCGATTCATCAAGTGGTTTATCATTCATCAAATTTCATAAATAAATAACATGCATGAAGATTCAAGATTAATGAATTACCTACCCTAGATACTTGTACATTTTCTTTTTGGGGTCAAAACAATATATACTTGTACTTGAATGCTACTTCCAATTACTTGAGAGTCATAGAGGCAATGGTTGGCATAGACATGTGGTCATTAAATACAATTGTAATAATAACATGGTAAGACTGATAGCTACTTTTGATCTGCACTAATTTTCTAGCATTTAAATAACATTTTATTTCTTTACTCAAAAAATGGTAAATTAATCCCTTATAAGTTAAATCAATAAATAATTTAAAACTCCATCAATTTTTACAGTTAAAAATTGGTCTCAATACATCAATATGAGGTGCACGTGATAGCCATATGTAGCTATTTGTTTATTTCATCAGCCATACCAGTGTTTAATAATATAAATAGATGAAACTTTTTACGTAAATGACTAATTTACTCCTTGATCTTATGTATAAGAACTAATTTATCTATTTTTATTAAAAGGGACAAAATATAATATAACTCTTGACACGTAAGCCTCCATAATACTTTTATTTTTACTCGATAAATCAAATCACAAACCAAATTCAATCCCTAATCTTAAATATAATTGTAATACAAAGGGTCTAAGTATTTGTTACAAAATTTTAAATTTCATAAATAAAATTTTAAGAATCACATATTTAGAATATAATAAAAATAAAATAAAAAATGATAGTATCTTAATTAATAGTTCATAAGAATCATTGTTAATGAATAAGATAATAGCCCATAGTAAAACTTTTTAAACTTTTTAAAATTAACTTTTTAATTTTTTTAGTTAAATATATATTTAGATAAAATAAATTAAGTTTTAAAAGTTTTACATATATAGAAAAATGATTGAATAAAAATAATTATATTATTCACCACCAAACTCTACAAATTGATTTAAGATGATGCTATTTATTTATATAGTATAGTAAAGTAAGAATAGAATAATTAGGATAAATTATCCAATTGATCATCTGACTTTTAAGATACTTCATTTTTAGTAACCAAAAAATCCAAACAACTTTGTTTTTTTTTTTTGGTGTAAAATTTTTTTGTTATTTTAATAATTGAGTAGTTTACCCAAATAATTAAATAGGAGACTTGAGATAATCTTGACCTGCTTGATGTAATAGTAATTGTTGAGTAACCTGATATTAAAGATGACGTGAAAATAGTTGAGGACTAAACGTAAAATACCTTTCTAAATTGTTGAAATAATCAGAGCGCTGAAGGGACAAAATCTATCAGGTACTCTCCCACCACAGTTGACCAGACTCCGTTACCTCCAAGACATGTAAGTAGTTTCCTTAATTTCCATTTTCATATAATTTGTATTTCTTTTTATGCCATCATCTTTTGCCTCAAATTAATTAAGGTTAGTTTGTACATCATATGTGAATTTTATTTGGTTGTTTTTGAATTAGTTTTTGTACGATTTTTCGTCCTCTATATTTTAATTGATGAAACATATTTACTATAAGAACACTTTTTACAGTGATCTCACTCGCAACTATCTTAGTGGCTCCATTCCTCCTCAATGGGGTTGTATGCAGCAACTCGTCCAAATGTAAGATTTTTTTCCTTTCATATTTATATAGTTAAAATAATAAATTAAACTTTGAATTTCTCTTTTAAATATTCGTTGTTCAATTTACAGAAGTTTAGATTAATTCCTTCCCTGTTTTATTGGACAAATAAATACAATATTGCAGTTCCCTTCTTGGGAATCGTTTAACAGGCTTAATCCCAGAGGAGCTGGCAAACATGAGCAGTCTTACCAGCTTGTGAGTTGCTTTATATATTGCAAGTTTTAGCCTAATATTCCTAATTTCATTCTATAAAATCAAATTTTCACTACATTATTTTTATCATGTTATTACAGCATCGTACCGATAAAACAAAAGTATTGTTTTCTATGTATTCATAGGGAACCACCCTAGATCCTCCTCTTAGCAGCGAGTGAGACAAAATATTTAGCGGCATCTAAAGAGCACATTACCTTTGCTATATCAATATAATGCTCTAACAAGTGTCTAATGGATTAATCTCATTAATTGTTTTGAAAAATTGTGTAGAGTCCTTGAGCACAATAGCTTCTCAGGAAATTTGCCTGCTGCAATGGGGAATCTACCAAAAATTGAGAGACTGTGAGAGGCTCATCCTTTCTAAATTTGTTATATAAAGTGATAGAATTTTTTATGAAATCTTTCATTTATTTCCATCTTTTCATACCCCTGAGTTTATTTCTTAGGTTTGTTTAATATCTTTTTCCTCTTGGTAGTGCTAATTGTTATTGCTTAATTTCCAGGTTTCTTAATTCCAACAATTTTACTGGTGAATTGCCTGAAACATTTGCTAGGCTGACTACGTTGAAGATTTTGTAAGCTTCATATTCACCTATTCTATATATTTCATCCAGAATTGATTCATGGTCTTAACTTCATGCCCATCCCGAAATTGTTTACATTCTAATTATGATTATTATGTTTATTCAACAGCCGGATCGGTGATAACTACTTCACAGGAAAGATTCCCGGTTTTATTTTCCAGAATTGGACAAACCTTAAGGAAATGTGAGAACTTTAATTAATTCTTTTTGTCATTAGAAATAATGTACTTTTATCAATGATTTAAATGAATCCAACTTTGATAATGACAGACGTACTGTCGCAAGTGGTTTGAGTGGACCAATTCCAGACATTGGTTCTTCAGGAAACTTAGAATTTCTGTAAGCAATGAATCTTACCTTTCAAAGATTTCAACTATGCATATATATATATATATATATAGGATAAACACTTAGGATATTGTTTGTTGAATATTTTGTTTACAGAATGATTACGGACTTGAATGGAGTTGAATCAACTTTTCCACGACTTAGTAATTTGTCTAAATTGGAATATCTGTAAGTAAAGCTCTGCTATAAGGATGAGATTGATGAAATTTAAGAGCATTATATTTGCTGACTTAAATAATGGAGTGTTATTTGATTGTATTATAGGATATTGAGGAGCTGCAATCTCATTGGAAAGCTACCTACTTCTCTTGAAAATATGCCAAAGTTGGAGACCTTGTGAGTAATAGTCCAATAGGTTTCATTTACTAACAGAAGAAAATTATCTCTTTCAATTTATTTCAACCTATATCAGCATAATTAGTCCACTTGATGCTTTATCATGCATGCATATATCTTGGTGCATTGAAATGACTATCCAAATATTGTTGTTGTTCTAATTTCTAATTGTACTTAAATATTTTCTTGCAGAGATCTCAGCTTCAACAAACTGAGTGGAGAGATTAAAATTTCTCTTCCAGATGTGAAACAATTGTGAGATATATATATTTTTACACATAATTATCTGAATTGTAAAAAGGGTTTAATTTTAATTGATAACTCTTCCTATAGGACATCATCTCATTTTAGAAACTTCATGATGCTCTTTTCTCAGGTTTTTAACTGGAAACATGTTTACCGGAGCAGTCCATCAATGGATTCTTAATACAAATAGAAAAATGTGAAATTCTCTTCCAAATGTTCAGTGACAACAAATTATATTCTCAAGAAGCTTGATCATCACACTAATATTCTGAACTATTCTGTTTGCAGAGATCTTTCATATAACAACTTCACAAGTACAGGTGGTGTTGATGACGGTCAGAAAAGTGGCCTGTAAGAAAAACCTAAGCTATGTTTTTTGAGATTATTTTTCTTTTTTATTTACGAGTGGATCTTCGATGTACTAGCTATGGTTTATGTAATATGTCCTTATCATCTATAGGAACTTGTTTGCAAGCACTTCAAGGATCAATAATTCGTAAGTGTTAACCAACTATCATTTTCTTTGATCCACCTGCAATTTTGCTCTTATAAATACAATGCCTAACAATTTTTTGGGGCTTATAATTATTTTAATAGCGGAGTTGTTTCATGTTTGGGAAACCTTAACTGTCCAGTGGAACGTAAGTGGAAATTTCATATAATGCTTAACAATGTTAAGTTCTAATGGCTATTTCACTTTGGTTGTATTTTCCTGCAATACTTATTGAATTGTTGTTTCATTATACCTCAGCTTTGCACTCCTTTTATATTAACTGTGGTGGGAAAGAAGAAATTATTAATAATATCATCTATGAAGCTGATCCTGATAAAGTTGGGACTTCAACATTTTATCGAAGTACTACTCATTGGGCATTTAGCAGCAGTGATATTTTTTTGGATGATCACACAGAGGAGGATGTATTAATTTTGGAAAATAAACAACTGTCTTCGAGTATTGGTCAGCTTTACAGCAACGCACGTCTTTCACCAAGCTCTTTGACTTATTATGCGTGTTGAAAATGGCCAACCATGCTGCTGTTGTGTTTTTGTTGAGTGCATACAGCTTGTATGCATGCTGCAGCAATTGTGCCTGTTACAGCAACATAATATGTTGCAGCAATGCAACATTGGACCAGCAACAACTTTGGATACTGAACCAGTGGAGCAGCAGGATTTTGTTTACTTTGTTCAATTGTAACTTTCTTAGTTGCTTTGTGCTTTGATAGCAAAGTTAGTAGGATATGATGACTGATTTGTATTGATGTAATAGCTGATATGTCAGCTATCTTTTGTGTGTAATTCAAGTTACTAGGCTACTTAGTAGTAGTAGGTAGTATTAGGTGATGTAGTTGGCTATAAATGTATTGTTTTTTTATTGAAAATGTAAGCATATCAGCAGCTCAATGCAGATTGCTTCCTTGCTGCACGTTTGTGAGCAAGTAATTTTTCTTGTTGCCTTGTTCTGTTCTCTGTTTTCTTCTTTTGTTGCTGCCAATGTCCCAACAATGCGTTCTGTCTGCACAATGCAACATACAACGTGAGCCTCCATTTTGCGGAGATACAGTTCACTGATGGTAAAAATTATAGCAGCTTAGGAAGGCGGATATTTGACGTTTACATTCAGGTATTTCTGTTCATATCTTCTTAGCAAGTTCTGATATTAGAATTAGAGCTAGTGAAGTCGCTTCGGCCTAATAAGGGTTCAAAATCAAATCTCCAGTTAAATGACATCCTTGCGTGTGAATGCATATATGGGAAGTTTGGTCAAATGGAATGGATAATTTGCAGGGAAAGCGGGAGCTGAAGGATTTCAATATTAAGGATGAAGCAGCTGGGGCTGGCAAACCAATTCTAAAGAATTTCACTGCAAAAGTTTCGGATGGTACTTTGGAGATCCGTTTGCAGTGGACTGGTAAAGGGACAACAGTTATTCCCATGAGAGGAGTTTATGGTCCTCTTATCTCTGCAATATCTGTCTTGGATCCTGGTAGGTTGATAGCTAGAGTCTAAATCTCTCATATTATTGGAAACTACCTATTCTTGTTCAACACCCTACTACTTTAATGGCTTTATCACATATACTCTTATGTGTGACTCTATGAACTAAATGCAATATTTACTTGTGCCATCTCAAGCTTGTAACTAATATACTCTTATGTGTGACTCTATGAACTAAATGCAATATTTACTTGTGCCATCTCAAGCTTGTAACTAACTCTTTATATAGTTTTCTTCAATTAGAGTGTTATCTCATGTTCATTGATAACGTTTATATAATTTTCTTCGATTTTAGTTTATAAACCTCGATCTGAAAGTAGGGGAGGTATCAGTGCAGTTGCGAAGGTTGGCATTGTGGCTACAGCAGCATTCACTACTTTCTTGCTTGTGGTTGGAATCCTTTGGTGGAGTGGATGCTTCAGACGGAGGAGTACATTGGAACGAGGTATGTATAGAGAAATTAATTATGTTCAAAATTCGTGAGACATGTAATGACAATAAAATATACCTATCCCTTGCCTATTTTACCATTTATGCACCAGATAGGATTAGGAAAACAGAGATGTTTATTAGAAGCCATCTAATAATTAAATGTTTCTAATGTATTTGGCTTTGGTTTTTCAACAGATCTAAAAGGTATAGAATTGCAGACTGGTTCCTTCACCTTAAGGCAAATTAAAGACGCAACAAACAACTTTGATGCTACTAATAAGATTGGAGAAGGCGGTTTCGGTCCTGTTTATAAGGTATCTATCATGTTCTAGCTACACATTCATTTACTGGTCACTTTTTTTATGACTGAACCTGGTGTAATGCTTCTCAAAATGTAGGGCATTCTAGCAGATGGCAAAGAAATCGCTGTCAAGCAGCTATCTGCTAGATCAAAGCAAGGAAATCACGAGTTCGTGACGGAGATTGGCATGATTTCAGCTCTACAACATCCTCATCTGGTAAAGCTATATGGATGTTGCATTGAAGGAAATCAACTGATGCTTATTTATGAGTACTTGGAAAACAACAGCCTTGCTCGTGCATTATTTGGTACATCTCGTTCACCTGTTTTACTTTAACTCCCTTTGGTATTATCGACACTCACAGATATACAAGGAAAAGTATGTTAGCATATCTGAGCTTCAATCTCTTTTATATTATGGTTATTGAAAGGTCCAGAAGAATTTCAGTTGACATTAGACTGGCCAACTAGACGGAAGATCTGCATTGGTATAGCAAGAGGTTTAGCTTATCTCCATGATGAATCAAGGTTGAAGATTGTCCATAGAGACATTAAGGCTGCCAATGTGTTGCTTGATAAGAATCTAGACCCTAAAATATCTGACTTTGGTTTGGCCAAGCTTGATGAAGAAGACAATACCCACATTAGCACCCGAATTGCCGGAACTTAGTAAGTTCCACTTCAGATTGCTTGTCACTGTTTGCAATTTAGAAGCTAGATTTGATTTATCTTCTTAACTTTTCAGTGGCTATATGGCTCCCGAATATGCAATGCATGGACGTTTAACTGATAAAGCAGATGTATATAGTTTCGGAATTGTGGCCCTTGAAATTGTTAGTGGCACGTGCAACACTAAACACAACCTCGTAAAGAAAGAATCTTTCTATCTTCTTGATGTGGTAACAGAACTCTCTTTCCTAATTCCATTATATATATCCATGTTGATGATTATGTTGTTGTAGCAAAATATACTGAAAGAGGCATGTTAAATAACAAATCTGACAATGATGTCACAGTTGTTATTTTGCAATTTCGGTTGATTTCCATAACTTTTGTTGTGGCACTTAAATTTTTTGTTTCTAGGCTCATACGCTGAAGCAAGAGGGGAATTTGTTGGATTTAATTGATCCAAAGGTAGCCTCTCATTGCAACGCAGGAGAGGCAATGGTGATGATCGATGTAGCTCTCTTATGCACAAATCCTACTGCAGCGGCAAGGCCTTCCATGTCTATGGTGGTGAGTGTGCTCGAAGGCAGGGCGTCTGTTTCGGACATACTCATGGATTCAGGTATTTATACAAGCAAGTTAGATGCAAAAAAGTTGTACGGGAGAGGAGAAGGAAATGACGAGGAAAACAACAGCCAGGCAAAAAGTATGTTAAGAGATGGGCAATGGACTTCATCTTTTGATCTATATCTGGCCAGTTCAATATCTTCATATTGGCAAGACAACAATTCAACTTCAACAAATTAACAGAACTGTTGGAATACCTTAATTAGGAATCACATATTGTATGCTTTGAAGATGCATTTGTAAACTTTTAATTAGCATAGCATTTAATATTTTGTCGAACATGTAACTAGAAAGGAATTTGTTATACCATTTCCACATACACTTACATGTGTTTTCTTTATGCGGATGTCATATTGGGTAGACCTCCAATATCAAGTTATCTAATGACAGGCCTCTTACCCAACGATCTTCTATCACAAATTACCTTCATAAAAAGTGCATGGAACCTCACATCTATTGATTGTTTAGTCATCTTAAGATGTCACGTCATCAATGTAAACAGTTAAATCATCATACTTACAAAGAAACAAGATATGACTTTACCGCTAGTGAGACTTTGACACATGACACACCCTTTATCACACACACTATAACACCCCTTACCCGTATTCGACACCGGAATAGGGTACGAGGCATTGCCGGAATTACAAATTTATTTATCAGACATTTTATTTCATTTAGCATTTATATTTGAAACCAATCAAAATCAAACATATTGTCCCTTAAACATATTTATTTTTCTCGTCATGTCTTACATAAATTTATTACTCGTCTCAACATACTTAATTATCTTGTATTAACATATTAAAGATAATCACATATTTACATATCATGAAAAATATCATTCAATTATCTCTTCTTCATAAACATAAATCAGTTAATTTATCATATCAATATTTCACGTAACATCAACTCATATTTTCTTATATCATATAATTAAGGTATACGAACTTACCCGGTTAAATTTGTAGAAATATCAAGATTCGTGGTCATTTTGAAAATTTTCTATTTTCATCGATTTTTCAATCGATCTTAATCTAAATTAATAATTTCATTCAATTTTGCAATTTTAAATAATAAAATAATCTATTTCATGCAAATTGGACATTTCTACATTTTTACAAAATTAATCATAAAGTTTTACTTTTATTCAATTTAGTCCCTGAGTCTAAAACATTACAAATTAGCCATGCTCGCTGAATATTCATACATATTTTCCTCCTCCTCCTCTCCATTCCACATCCTTAATGTATATAACATGCTATAAGTAACATTATCAATAATTTCATTAATTACTCATAAGTATATTCAAAACTGTCCATTTGAGTTATAGTCACTAAATTATTTATTTCCAGAGCTACAGAACTCCAAATGAAGAACCGTTAATTTTTCCTGAAACTAGACTCACATATCTTCTTGCCATAAAATTTGTAGAATTTTTATTTAGCCAATTAGTACAGTTTATTCTTTAAAATCACCCCTATTCTGCTGTCTGGCAGTTCCGACCCTTCTTCACTAAAATTAATTATCTTTTATATAGAATTCAGATGATGTTATAGTTTATTTCTTCTAAAACTAGACTCATTAAGGAATCTAACCATATAAATTATGTTCCCAAATTATTTTTATACAATTTTGATGATTTTTCCAATTCAAAATAGGGATATCGAAATCACTCTGAACCAGTCTTACCAAAATCTAAATATCTCAAAATACAGAATTTCTTTTCTTTCTCTGTTTCTTTCATATGAAAATAGACTCAATAATATTTAATTTCATATCTCACTCAACTTCTATTTCCATTTCTACCATTTTTGGTGATTTTCAAAGTTACCTTACTGCTGCTGTCCCAAAACTGTTTTCTTATAACTCATTTTACAATTTAATCCTAATTAAGTTTACTTATTTTCTTAACTTAATTCATACTTTGTTTATTCTTAAATTCCTTCCATATTCAACTTGACTATCTAATATTCATATTAAAACTTTAATTTCTAATTTCTTCCAAATTAATCCTCTAACACAGCTTATAGCATACTTTACAATTTAATCCTCTTACTAATTCTAACTTAAATTTCATTCAATTTATTCCCTGATTCATCTTTTTCTTCAACATCAATTACACATGAAAATCTAAAAACTCTCAAAATATCAACTTAGTTTCATCAAAATCTTGCTTTAAAGCTTCTAAAACATCAAAATTAAGAGAATAAAACTTAATTGACTTACCAATTTAAACTTCAAGCTTTAAATCCCTAATTTTTCCTTTTCTTTTCTTTCCTTCTCCCCTGCTTCGTATGCTCTCTGTTTCTTTGTTTTGTTTCTTTTCTTCTCTTTCTCCCCCTTTCTTCTTTCTTTTTCCTATTTATATAATATAATATAATACTATAATATAATAAATAATAATATTCTTATATATTAAGTAATCATATATATATATTTTAATCATAAAAATTCTCGATATTTTTATGTGTATGCCGCCTCAACTATAGAGAATGGCATAATTTCCTTTTAGTCCCTTCAGTTTTTCTTTAATCTATAATTAAACTTTTACCTCTTTTTCAATTTAGTCTTTTCATTTAATTACATATCCAAACACTACACCAAAAGAGACTTTAGCGGCGTTTTTAGTGGCGTTTTAAAGGAAAACGCCAAAAATTTTATACATTAGCGCTTGAAAGAAAACGCCAAAAAGAGCAATAGTGGCGCTTATTTACCAAACGCCGCTAAAAGTCTGATCGATGCGCGCTTTCCCAAAACGCCGCTAAAAGTTGAGTCAAGAGCGCTTTACCAAAACGCCGCTAAAAGTTCAGTCGAAGAGCGCTTTCCCAAAACGCCGCTAAAAGTCTTGTCAAGAGCGGCGCTTTCCCAAAACGCTAAATGTAATTTTAAAGTTTAGGGTTTAGGTTTATGGTTTATGGTTTATGGTTTAGGATTTAAAGTTTATGGTTTAGTATTTAGGATTTAGGATTTTAGGGTTTTAGGTTTATTAGATAAGTTTAGTGTTTAATTTTTGCCTTAGTGTTAAAGGTTTAGCATTTAGTGTTTAGTGTTTAGGTCATAAGGTTTAGGGGTTAATGTTTATAGTTTAGGATTTTAGTTGTTTAGAGTTTATAAAGGTTTATAGTTTAGGTTTAGATTTTAGGGTTACGTGTTTAAGGTTTTATAGGTTTTTGGGGTTTAGGGGCCGACTTAGGGTTTGGACGTAAACAAACTAGTGTTGATAAAGGTTCGTGGGTTAATGTTTATAGTTTAGGATTTTAGTTGTTTAGAGTTTATTAAGGTTTATAGTTTAGGTTTAGATTTTAGGGTTACGTGTTTAAGGTTTTATAGGTTTTAGGGTTTAGGGTGACTTAGGGTTTGGACGTAAACAAACTAGTGTTGATAAAGGTTCGGGGTTAATTAATGTTTATAGTTTAGGATTTTAGTTGTTTAGAGTTTATAAAGGTTTATAGTTTAGGTTTAGATTTTGGGGTTACGTGTTTAAGGTTTTATAGGTTTTAGGGTTTGAGGCCGACTTAGGGTTTGGATGTAAACAAACTAGTGTTGATAAAGGTTCAGGGGTTAATTAATGTTTATAGTTTAGGATTTTAGTTGTTTAGAGTTTATTAAGGTTTATAGTTTAGGGTTTAGATTTTGGGTTACGTGTTTAAGGTTTTATAGGTTTTAGGGTTTATGGGCCGACTTAGGGTTTGGACGTAAACAAACTAGTGTTGATAAAGGTTCAGGGGTTAATTAATGTTTATAGTTTAGGATTTTAGTTGTTTAGAGTTTATTAAGGTTTATAGTTTAGGGTTTAGATTTTAGGGTTACGTGTTTAAGGTTTTATAGGTTTTAGGGGTTTAGGGGTCGACTTAGGGTTTGGACGTAAACAAACTAGTGTTGATAAAGGTTCAGGGGTTAATTAATGTTTATAGTTTAGGATTTTAGTTGTTTAGAGTTTATAAAGGTTTATAGTTTAGGGTTTAGATTTTGGGGTTACGTGTTTAAGGTTTTATAGGTTTTAGGGTTTAGGGCCGACTTAGGGTTTGGATGTAAACAAACTAGTGTTGATAAAGGTTCTGGGGGTTAATTAATGTTTATAGTTTAGGAACAAAATTCTTGACCGCAATAAAGGATGTAAGTTTAAGTACGATGGAACAAAATAATTTGATAAGCGTTAGTTAAAAATTTTAATTTAAGATTTATAGAATGCATAAAAATTGACCCATTAAAACAAAAGCAAACACTTTTAACAATTATATTCTATTAAATTTTGGGTTTAGGATTTAAGATAATATATTATTAAACAATTACTTGTTTTAATATTATTACAATTTGATTTTACTATTTTGAATAAACTGCTTAAATTTTTATTTGTAAAATATAACCAAATAGTAATTATTGTGATTTTTAATAAAAGTTTTTAAATTTGTTAATAATTTTATACGGAATAAATATATTAAAATAAATTAAAGAAAATAAAAATAAATGGAGGGTCACCTCAATATCTATGGGTCTACGTACTTCATTTGTACTTTTTCAAAATTGAGGACACAAAGTGGATAGGAAATTTACTAATCAAAATTGAATTAATTGATTGAGTTAATTTAATTTGATTAATTGATTGGTGATCAATTAGTTTGGTTGGAGATTGATTAATATTTTGTTAGAATTTTAGTTATCGGTTAATTTGATTTTAAATCGGGTAATTAATTAAATTAATCAAATTTAATAATTAATATTATGTGTTAATTTCAAGACTTATGTAGTGTTTTTAATTTTGTAGTATTTTAAGAAATAAAATTTTGGTTAATTCGATTAACTTTCAAGACAAAATCATATATTTCAGCTAATCTCAATGTATTTTTATATGTGTTATATTTTATTATAAAATATAATAGGCTATTAATTACTATCATTTACAATATATTTTAATTTTTTTAGTATATGAGTAATTGTATTTTAATTTATATATATCAAGAATATTAGCGGCGTTTTAATTTAAAACGCATAAAAGTAAATAAATAGCGCTGTTTCAAAAACGCCATAAATAATCATTTAATTTTAGTTAAAAGCTACCGTATTGTTAGCGTAAAATTGATTAACCTTCTTCCCCAAATCCAAATCCCTAAGTCTATCTTGAAATCGCATTTAAATCCCTAACCTTCTTCCCCTTTGTTGATTAACCTTCTTCTCTCTTTTTTCTTCTTCTTCGATATAAATTCAGCATACGAGAGCCATAAATCTCATTTGCAGCAGAGAAGCTCTCTTTCTCATCTTGTAAGCCACTCTCTATCCGGATTTTATATTCATATTTGAGTTTTAAATTTATCTAAATTTTATGTTATTTGGATGTTCTAATAAGCATTCAGTTACTCTTATTTCTTAATATTAACGAATCGTTGTTAATGTTTTCCTAAATAGCAATAGTCCGGTTTGTATTATGGATTACTCTCGTTAGACAATGAAGCCGCTTTGACATTCAAGATATGTTTTGCATTAAACCAATGTAAGAAACCTAGTTAATTTAGATCCAAAAATCGTTATAGTTATGTTTTTTATTTGAACACAATGTCGAGTCTTCATATATATTGAAATTACACGAGTGTACAAAAGAAAGATAAAGCAAGAACCTCTCGTGTCGAGGATGGGCGCTCAGTGCCTTCCTAAAAATGAGAAACGAGAAAAGCAATATAGCACAAGACTAGGCATATATCAACAGTGGAAAACACTACATCAAAGAAAATCTTCCTCCCCATCCACATGAAAACTATATATATATGTATATCCTAAAACTAACAATCAAGTCCTACATAAATTCTCTCTCCAAGCAAGCTTCAACTGCTTCCTCCAATGTATTTTTCTCCATGTATCTACAATGCCATCACTTGAAGGATCTCCACATCGACTGATTTGCTAATGTATAACTAGCTTTCTACTAGTTGTATATTTTAACCGGTTTCTCAAATGTGTTACTGCTTCGCAATAGTTGTATGCAACATATAATTAGACATACAATACGGAGAATATATGTAATAAAGTACAATACACATAACTCGTAGGAACTAGAGTCAACAATATTGTAGTACCGATTAACATGAGTCCTTCTAGGAGAGGTATCGAATGCTCTAACCCAAGGTATTGCTCCCAAGCCCCATAAACATCTCTTCTCTCAAGTGTATGCACAAATAAATTAAAACACCGTTTTCAAAAAAAATACAAATTCTATAAATATAGGTGATCAATCGTGAAGACGAAACATAGTGAAGAAACCAAGATATACCGAAAACGTTTGAACACAATGTCGAGTCTTGTAGATACTCCGTTGACCCAATGACATAAATGCTATTAATTTGATAAAATATTGATTTTAATTTAGGCTCGCTTAAGGTCTTAAGGGAAATCGAGGCACTACACCAAAACATACCTTTAGCGGCGTTTTTAGTGGCGTTTTAAAGAAAAACGCCGCAAATATTATACATTAGCGGCGTTTTAAGGAAAACGCCGCAAAAAAAAGATCAATAGCGGCGTTTATTAGTAAAATGCCGCTAAAAAGGACATATTGAGGCGTTTATTTGTAAAACGCCGCTAAATGTCTGAACATTAGCGCGCTTTTGGTAAAACGTCGTTAAAAGTTCGATCATTAGCGGCGCTTTTGTAAAAACGCCGCTAAAGTTGAACATTAGCGGCGCTTTTGGGAAAACGCCGCTAAAGTTCGAACATTAGCGGCGCTTTTGGGAAAAACGCTAAAAAATCAACATTAGCGGCGCTTTTGGGAAAACGCCGCTAAAAGTTAATTTTTTTGAACTTTAGTGGCGTTTTTTTATAGAAATGCCGCAAAAAGAATATTTTATTTTAGGGTTAATGATTTAGGACTTAATTAAGGTTTAATGTCTGTAGTTTATAGTTTTAGAATTTATGATATAATGTTTATTACTTTGGGTTAATGGTTTATGTTTTATAGTTTAGGTTTATTGGTTTCTAAATTAAGTTTAGGGTTTAGAGTTTTTAGTTTAAGGTTTAGTGTTTCCTCGTTAAGGGTTTATGTTTTATTATTTATTTAAAGGTTTATAGATCATGGGTTTTTGGATCATGTACTTTATGGATTACGGTTTAAGTGTTGGGGTTTAGGGGAATAGGTTAAGATTAATTTTTTTGAACTTTAGTGGCATTTTTTATAGAAACGCCGCAAAAAGAATATTTTATTTTAGGGTTAATGATTTAGGACTTAATTAAGGTTTAATATTGTCTATAGTTTATAGTTTTAGGGTTTATGATATAATGTTCATTATTTTGGGTTAATGGATTATGTTTTATAGTTTAGGGTTTATGCATGGGTATTTAAATTAAGTTTAGGGTTTAAAGTTTTTAGTTTAAGGTTTAGTGTTTTCTCGTTTAGGGTTTATGTTTTATTATTTATTTAAAGGTTTATAGATCATGGGTTTTTGGATCATGTACTTTATGGATTACGGTTTAAGTGTTGGGGTTTAAGGGAATAGGTTAAGGGTTATGGGAATATGGTTTGGGGTAGGTTAACCTTCAAGGGTTATTGTTTTATGGTTTAAGGGTTTAAAGTTTAGGGTTTTAGGTTTAGGGATACTATACATATTGGTTTATAGTTTATAGTTTATAGTTTAGGGTTTAAGGGTGCATGTATAATTTAGGTTTAGGGTTTAAGGGTTAATTAGGGTTTATGGGTTAATTAGGGTTTATAGTTTATAGTTTAGGTTAGTTTAGGTTTATACATATCAAAACGTGTTAAATCCTAAAAGTATACATGAACTTTAATTTGATCCAAATCTTGTAAAATATAAACATAATTATAGATATTATTAACATCATTTTTATTATTGCATACATAAAATTTATATTTACTCAGTATAAAAACTAAATTGATGTATTTTATAATTTAAAATAATGTGTATGATTAAATCAAAATAAAAATTTCAATGTAAATATATTTAGGGTTTAATTAATGATTAAGAGGTTAATGGTTTTATGGAACTTAAGAAATAATTAAAACATTAGTGCGTTTTTACAAAAACGCCGCAAAAACGCACTCACTTTAGCCAAAACGGTGTCGCTTCCGATGTGCTTGTGGCATTAGCGCTTTTTATGAAAACGCCACTAAAGATTGGTAATTAGCGGCATTTTGTAAAGCGCCGCAAAATGTAAAGTTATACGATGTCGTTTTGTTTTATCCATTCCGAGCCCCTTATTGACGACGCGTTTGACAAAATTGAAAAAATTTTAGTGGTGCTAGTGAATAAACGCCGCTAAAACTCGTACATTAGTGGCACTAGGTTGCAAACGCCCAAAACGATTTATTATTGAGCAAAATGGCGCTTTTTTGTCCGTGTTCGCTTTTATCCCCAATCCAACCCGAAAAACCTAAGTCCTTGTTGTTTTTGCCTCCAATTGAAAACCCTAAGTCCCTAAGTCCTAAAAACTTGGTCGACCATCCGCTTCCTCTGTCTCATCTCCTTTGCCGCATCTCCGTTGAGCTTCCTGTGTCCCATCTCCTTCGACACTCACGCATCACTGGTAAGTCGAATTCACGATCATATTTGATTTCAATTTGCAATATTAGGTTACGTTTCATTTCTTTTCAGTAATCCTTGTTTTCTTCTTCAGCGCTATTAGAGATATTTTTAAATAAAAAATTATCCATTTTGGCAAATTCAAAACCCTAATCTGTATGTTTGATCGGATTTCGCAGCGGGGAAAGAAAAAGTCAAGGTAACGATTACTTGAATTTTTGTTTTGTTTTTTTTTATGTTAACTGTGTATTTTGATTGATGCTGCTGCTGTGTTTGTTTAATTGGATGTTAAATTTTGAACTTTTAAAGAAGCTATGACTTTTTTTTTGCGTTTCATTTTTTCTGCTGATGCGTTTCTTTTTTACTGCTGTGTATTTTTGCTTGATGATGCTTGACTGTGGCAAATGGGAGATTTCATCTTTCCCTGCTGTCTGTGTGATGTAGACATATGCAAGCTAGAGAACTGAAAAACAACAAAAATATTGTCTTTCAGCAATTGGATTATTAACAAGTTTGGAGTAGTATATAACAAAATTAAACACTGATAAAACATCCTTTCCTCATCTTTTCGTATGGTATGAGAAAAAAGAAAGTGTATTGGAGTATATGGAGTATTGTTATAACTTAGATCCCAAAAGAGAAGGAAAACAAGCTTTAAAAGAGTTGCTATATGGTCGACAATGATGCTTGTCTCATTCTTATTTAATTGATTTGTCAAAGTAAAAAAGTTTTCTTGAAACTGCAATTTTCTCCAGTAGTTTCACTTTTTATTGGTCCTCTTAGTTTCTAGGATATAACCTACATTGCTTTTCGACAATTCTCTTTACTATGGTTTTGGGAATCTCGATGTAGATGTTGATTTTCCACATACAACTGAATCTTACATGTCGTACTCCTGTGTCTCAGTATTTGGTCATTATTTGGCATTATAACAACATTCTTGAGTTGAGTGATACATGCTCTACTTGCTACTTGCTACTTGCTCTTCTTTTTGGCATTATAACACCATGCATTTACCGGACAACTTGTAGTAACAATCCATTGTCTAACCTGTTTTAATGACAAAGAAAATTACCTTTGGATCTCAATTTCTATTATTACTAATGTTAATGGTCCCGCATTTTCTATCATGTTATTTCGGGACAATTGAAATTGGCTCGATATATTCAAGATCCACGATATTTTGTTTAACCTCGAACTTGAATAAAATGATTCCTTTTGAATTATATAGTTGAGACTTATTTTGAATAAAATGATATTCGTGTACTTATTTTCCTTGAAGTTTACTCAATATGCTTGACTGGTTTAGAATTTTATCTCGCAATAAAGAAATGATTATATTGTTTACTAAATCATCCTTCCTATTTTATTTTTCTAGTATATTTGGGGCTGTTTGAATCTGGTATTTGATCTCAAGAAGTTGGCAGCACCATTTCTGACATTTCTGTGTTCTCTAAACATTTCTTAGAGGTACGTATATGCTGTTTAAGCGTTTTGATTGGTTTAAATTTTCGTTTTACAGTAGTTGCTAAAGTTAATCAATTCATAACATGTGCCAATGTTCTGGTTGAAATTAAAAATGGTTTCGGATTCTGAATATCTAATTCCTTTAAGGTTGTTTATGAAATTCAATACTAATCCTACTTGAATATGTCAAACATATGCTTTTTACGAACTTAATATTTTAAGAACTGATTCGATCTTAAATTATAAAGTGAAATAATTTTTTAAAAACATCAAATTAAGAGGTATTTTACTGAAAGTTTTTGTTGGAAGTGAAATAATTTTATTATATTAAATTATAAAGTGAAATAATTTTTAAAAACATCAAGTTAATACAAATAATTTGAATACTATAATTATATATGTATAAAATTATATAAAATAATAATTATTAAAATATATAAAATTAAGCTTTAATAATAATATAGTAATATATTATATAACTATTATCAAACATTGCAACCGATTACCTAAATCCGACCTAAACTTTAAACCTTAAATTCCTAACCCTTAAACCCTAAACCCTCAAACCCTAAACCCATAAACTCTAAACCTTTAAACCCTTAAACCCTAAATCCATAACCCCTAAACCCTAAACCCTTAACCCCCAAACCCAAAACCCCCAAACCTCTAACCCCTAACCTCTAACCCTAAACCACTAAACGTTAAACCCTTAACCCATAACCCTAAACCCTTAAACCTTAAACCCCAACCCTTAACTTTAAACCCATAAACCCTAAACCCTAAACCCTTAACCCTTAAACCCCAAACCTTAAACCTCTAAACCCTAAACCCTTAACCCCCAAACCCAAAACCCCCAAACCTTTAACCCTTAACCTCTAACCCTAAACCACTAAACCTTAAACCTTTAACCCATAACCCTAAACCCCTAAACCTTAAACCCCTAACCTTTAACTTTAAACCCATAAACCCTAAACCCTTAAACCCCTAACCCCTAACCCTTAACCACTAACCTATAACCTTTAACCACTAAAATTTTAAGTTAATATCAAACTTTATAACTTTGAAAAAGATTCAAAGTATATAGGCTGGAAACCTGACGGGTTGCCTTATATCTCACTGTTAGATATAACGGATCCTCCCTAGGTGTAACAATGCCACGTACGATGGATCTTAACGAAACACCAAATTAAATATCGAAATAATATAACATTTATTAAACCCTTAAACCTTACACCATTGAAACCCTAAAACTTAAAAACTTTAAAACCTTAAAACCCTAAATCCTTAAACCTTAAATCCTAAACCCTTAAACCCTAAACTCTAAACCCTAAACCCTTAAACTCTAAACCCTTAAATCATAAACCTTTAACCCCTAAACTTTAAACTCTAAACCTTAAACCCTTAACCCTAAACCCTTAAACCATAAACCCCTAAACCTTAAACCCATAAACCCTTAAACCCCTAACCCCTAACCCTTAACCACTAACCTATAACCTTTAACCACTAAAATTTTAAGTTAATATCAAACTTCATAACTTTGAAAAAGATTCAAAGTATATAGGTCGAAACTCGACGGGTTGCCTTATATCTCATCGTTAGATATAACGGATCCTCCTAGGTGTAACAATGCCACGTACGATGGATCTTAATGAAACACCAAATTAAATATCCAAACTCTACACCATTGAAACCCTAAACCTTAAACCCCTAACCCTAACCCTTAACCACTAACCTATAACATTTAACCACTAAAATTTTAAGTTAATATCAAATCAGATAATTTTAAGAAAAGATTCAAAGTATATAGGTCGGAAACTCGATGGGTTGCCTTATATCTCACTCACGATATAACGGATCCTCCCTAGGTGTAACAATGCCACGCACGATGGATCTTAACGAAACACTAAATTAAATATCGAAACTCTACACCATTGAAACCCTAAACCGTAAACCCCAACCCCTAACCTTTAACCACTAACCTATAACATTTAACCACTAAAATTTTAAGTTAATATCAAATCAGTATAATTTTAAGAAAAGATTCAAAGTATATAGGTCGGAAACTCGACGGGTTGCCTTATATCTCACTGCCGATATAACGGATCCTCCTAGGTGTAACAATGTCACGCACGATGGATCTTAAAGAATACATAACTTACCTAATTTTAATATCAAATTTCATAAAATACATAAGTTGACGATTAAATTTAATAACTTACATAATTTTTCCTTAGTATCAAACTTCATAACTTACATAAAACTTAAGAAAAAGATTCAAAGTATATAGGCTGGAAACCTGACGGGTTGCCTTATATCTCACTGTCAGATATAACGGATCCTCCCTAGGTGTAACAATGCCATGTACGATGGATCTTAAAGAATACATAACTTACCTAATTTTAATATCAAATTTCATAAAATACATAAGTTGACGATTAAATTTAATAACTTACATAATTTTTCCTTAATATCAAACTTCATAACTTACATAAAAGTTAAGAAAAGATTCAAAGTATATAGGTGGAAACCCGACGGGTTGCCTTATATCTCATTGTGCCGATATAACGGATCCTCCCTAGGTGTAACAATGCCACGCACGATGGATCTTAAAGAATACATAACTTACCTAATTTTAATATCAAATTTCATAAATTACTTATATAAATTATTAATTAACAATTTAGTCGTATAATTTATTGTCAACTTTAGACTTCAACAACTAAGAAATGGATAGGAGTTGGATGAAATTGTCAAGGGTAAGCAACGGCTATCGAAATGGAGTAGAAACTTTTCGAATTTTGCATTTCAAAATGCAAGCCAAGAGAATATGATTCTTTGCCTGTAAGAAGTGTTGCAATATTAACGGCATTATCGTGAAGTGGTCTACGAACATCTAGTTGTTGATGGTTTTGTCCGGGGTACAAAATATGGTTTTTCATGGCGAGTCTACATCTAGGGAGCATCTTCATCGATGAATCTGGGTATTCTCACACCGCTTTCAACCGAATGTTAGTGACGATAACATGGAAAACATGTTGCGGGATGCTTTTAATATGCGCAGTGATGGTTTCGGGTCATTTCCACCTGACTTGGGTGCAACCGATGATCACAATTTTGGAGGAAATACTTTCACCGAAGAGGAAAGAAGTGTACCGGATGAATGTACCAAATGAAGAAGTCTGTGAGGTTCTATGCGCTACTTGGTGAAATGAATGAAGAACTGTATGAAGGATCAAAATTTTCCAAACTGTCATTCTGTATTCGTCTTTTTCACTTGAAATGTTTGGGGGGGTGGACCGGAAACTCCTTCACAATGCTGTTAGAGTTACTGCAAGAAATGTTCCCGTTTGTAAAAATCCCTCGATCTTCTAAAGACATGAAGAAATTGATAAAGGATTTGGGCCTTGGATACAATAAAATTCACAGATTGCCCAAATGATCGCATGTTGTATTAGGCGACAGATAAACCAACAAATTCTGTCATGTATGCGCCAATCCCGTTGGATTCATAGAAATACAGAGGACGGTGAACGAGGTCGAACATGGTACACATCAAAGAAGCGACCATTAAGATTTTACGATATTTTCCCTAATACCGAGGCTTCAACGGCTTTTCATGTCGCCCAAGACAACCGAATCAATGACGTGGCACCGTGATTGACGAATCGATGATGGGTTGTTAAGGCATCCCGCAGATTCTTTAGCTTGGAAATGTTTTGACTCCAAATTTCCAAGCTTTGCAAGCGATCCTGAGTGTGAGGCTTGGGCTAGCATCCGATGGATTTAACCTTACAAACTTATGAGTACAACGCATGACGATTTGGCCTCGTGGTGCTTGTTCCTACAATTTGCCTCCATGGGTTTGCATGAAACAATCTTCTTTTATCTTGTCTATGATTATACCCGAGAGAAAGGGTCGGGAATGATATTGACGCTATTTGCGCCACTTGTTGACGAGTTAAAACAACTATGGGCTGGTGTTCAGACATTCGATGCAATGAGAAAAGAGAACTTTAATTTACGTGCGGCATTAATGTGGACTATTAACGACTTTTCGGCTTATGCTAATTTATCTGGTTGGAGTACCAAGGGACGTTATGCTTGTCCGTGTTGTCGCGCAGTACATGTTCGCAATGGTTATATAATGGGAAGAAGTTTTCTTACATGGGGCATCGTCGGTGGTTACCGGAAAATCATACATTTAGATTTCAGAGTGCTCAATTTGATGGTACTGAAGAGTTTAGATCAGCTCCTTCGCAGACCGGTGGATCCGAAATATTGTTAATGTTGAAAGATATGAATTTCATTTATGGGAAGATGAATCAATCGCAAACCCGCATAGAAAAGAGGATCTAGGATGAATCGATGATGAATCGATGAAGAGGATGATCCTAATGAGGTGACTTGTGGAAAAAAAGTATTTTTTGAGTTGCCTTATTGGGAGCATCACTTTTACGCCATAACCTTGATGTCATGCATATAGAGAAAATGTCTGCGAGAACATCATTGGGACTATTTTGAATGTCGATGGAAAATCGAAGATAATCTTGAGTAGACTTGATTTAGTCCACATGGGAATTGGCGTGAGCTTCATCCCCGAGCACTTCCAATATGAAATATCGATTGTCACCGCTATTTTTTCAATGTCAAGACGGAGAAAGAAGTATTCAGACGGTGTTGAAGGATATAAAGGTCCGGATGCGTATGCATCAAATATATCGCGATGTGTGAGTCTTAAGGATCAAGATTATATGGCTTAAAATCGCATGACTATCACATATTGATGCAAGACTTATCGCCAGCTGCTTTTGCGGTGTTGTATGTCGAAAAAGGTGACGGCCCCGTAATTGAACCGTCAAATATAATGAAAGTCATTTGTGGTAAAGTTTTGAATGTTCAAGAACTTGAGAGATTGCAAGATCGAGCCGCATTAACTTTATGCAATCTAGAGAAGATATTCCGCCTTTCTTCTTCACTATCATGGTGCACTTGTTAATTTATCTCCCGTGAAGCAATTCTTGGTGGACCTGCTTTTCATCGATGGATGTATCCCATTGAAAGGTCTTACTTTATTTGCAAAATATTCCTTCATTCAGCTAAATGCCTTTATTTCCAACTTTTGATAATGTTGTATATCGTGTTTAGGTTCCTTTCCAAATTGAAGTCATCGCCGCAATAAGCGTTATCCGGAAGGATCAATTGTCAAGGATACTTGGCAGAGGAATGTATGACTTTCGCTCGAGGTATTTGGAAGATGTTGAAACAAGAATGAATGACCAAGTAGAAATGCTGGGCTCACAGATCATAATTTGGCTGAAACTTATTTATTTCAAAGTTTCAAAGAACCGATCGGCAGAGTCGAAATTACAGAATTAGACGATAGATCGTGGGTCCAAGCACATCGATACATTCTTTTTCATCACGATTCAATGGCTCAATTTCGGAAGTACGTTCTACAATTTGATAAATACTCATCAATTATGATTTGTTTGTCTTCTAACAAAGTCAAACCTTTTTTTTTCCGTAGTCAGTACAAACAAATATTGAGAGCTCGTTCACGATCTCGAAGATTAAATCGACGAGAAATTAATAAGTTGTTCGCAGAATCATTCCATGAATGGTTAAGCCAAATGGTATGCAATTTAAATTTTCCTTGACAAGTAACAATATTTTCTCATAATATTCATCATTACTCGATTTACTTTCGAGTCAATAGGTTTGGAGTCGGAATGAAGTAAATGACGACGTTAAATGGCTTTCACAAGGTCCAAACAGAATAGTTAAAAGATATAGTGGCTTCCTCATCAACGGACTGATTTCATACAACGATCGCGAGAGATTGAGGAGAACTCAAAATTGCGAATTGTTGTTAATTCTTCGATTACAAGTTATGCTAGTGCTAGGGATGAATCCTATCGAGGGAATTTGGAATATTTCGGACTTATTATCGACATCATTGAGTTGGATTATTACGGTAAATGCAAAGTTGTCCTATTTCGAGGTGATTGGGCTGATGTGAATACGGCTCATGGAATTAAAAACGATCAATATGGTTTTACAATGGTGAATTTCTCTCGATTAATTCACACCGGAGAACAACCGATGGACAAGTCCGTATGTGTTTTCTTCTCAAGTTAAACAAGTTTTTACTCGGAAGATCCAAGCGATAAGGGTTGGTACGTTGTACTTCAAACACCCCTAGAGACTTCTTCGACGTTGGCGGTGGAAGTAGAGATGACATAGTCGAAAGATCGAAACTTTACCTTTTCCGAACAAGACTTAATCGAAAATATCCCTAGTACTAGTCAACAATTTCAATGGGTTCACGGGATGTGGGCGAAGATATTTACGAAATATGATGTAGTAAGATTTAACGATTTATTATTTATATGTAATAATATAATTTTCATGTTGGTCATGTTATATAATTTTCATGTGTATCGCAGAAAAATGCCTAGAAGACGATTACGAGATTTAAATATTGTCCATGAAACTCCAAATCCGTAAGAAGCTAATAGTAGTGAACAAAGAAACAGTTGTTGGATCTTTTACTCACGGACATAGATGACGAGCCCGAGAATTTCAAAGTAATGTTAAGTTTATTTTACATGCATGTTGAATTTTATTATTGATTCATTTTTAATTTTAATATAATAATATATTATTTTTCAATTTGAAGGTGGTGGGACGCAAAAGGTCGGGGACGACATTACTTCAAGATTTATACGACTTAGAGCCTAACGATCGTGTTAAAGTAAGGAGAAACAATGATGGCCACTGTTGGATCCAAGCTCGATCGTTAGGAGGCTATTTGGGCATTTTAGCACGAAATTCCAATATGTTGCCCATTAACTACTTAATCATGGCATCACATGCCCGATGCCAACAAAAATCAGGCCCTTGAAAATATTAAGGTAATAAAACGTGAATGTAATTTATAATACTTTAATTTAATTTTCATTTATATTAACTTTTTATACTTTTTTTCTTCAGGGTAGATTTAATTTAGAGGTCTCTGATGACTATGTTAAGAAGACATTGGGTAAAAAATGGAGAGACAATAAAAGCACCCTCAAAAAACAATATTTCAAGAAAGAGATAAGCCTCGACAAAAAATTAAGAAATGTTCCACCGGGAATGTTGAGGTACCAATGGGAAGATCAAGTTAGATTTTGGAATTCAAAAAAAGGAGAGGTATTACGTACATCTAAAATCGTATAAATTATTTGGTTTATAGTATTTACTATATATATAATTCAAATTGCATTATGTAGGACCGTGAGCGAGTTGGGATAAGCAGCAGATGAAACAAAAATTCACGCATTACCGGCAGTTCTAGAAGTTTTGCTTGTGTAGTCGACGCCGAGGTAATATAATTTATTAATTTCACAAATATTAATTACTTTATACTATTAAATTATATTTTTTCTGCTAAAATGTAGGAAACTTCGACTGGTCAAAAAGTTGGACGCGTTCAGCTTTTTGACATTACGATAGAAAGAAGGATGGATCTCCGATGACATCCAAGTTACGTAAATTTTGGTATATTTACTTAATAAAATTTTATTTTTATAAATATTTCTACCGCTTAATTATAATAGTTTAATTCATCGTTTATAGTTTTAAATTTATAATGTTAAATTATGTTGCATTCTTTCTTATTTATATATTTCGTTTCTAACTCTTTCATTGATTTATTAGGATAAACTAAAGGAGAAGAAGGCGGAGTATGAAGCGCTTACTCGATCGATAGTTCTGTTAATCTTGAGGAGATTGATAATGTAATTATTACGATGTTTTGGGTCCCGAAAGGTACGATCGCTTCAACCGATAGTTTCGCTAATCTTTAGTGTATTATTAATAGAATTATCACCGATGTTTTTGGTCTTGAAAGGTTTGGTCGGGTTCAATTAAAAGATCCGGAGTTACCCCGACCCAATATTTTGATCCGCCCCCAAAGAAGACATGCCTTCCGGGGCAATCTCGTCGTCAAGTTCAAAGGCTACAAAACCAGATTGTTCGGATGCAAGAGAGCACGGTTGAGCAGAGGCAAGAAATTGCCGATGTTCAAAGAAAATATGAAGAACTCCAAAGAATACTTAGAGCGGATGCGAAGCGACACAAGCAAGGGAGGCAAGAAGAAGAAGAGAGAGGGCAAGCAGTGCATGAGGGAGGCAGAGGCAAGATCGATGCTAGCAGAGCAAAACAGAAAATACGAAGAGCTCCAAAGACCACTTCAAAGATATGATGCAGATGTTTCAAAGATGCAGAAACCGCCATCTTAGACATTTAATTTTTCGTAAGAAGTTTTGACATTATTACATTTAAACAATATTTTCAGTTATCATTCATTTAATTTATTAAATTTCAAGTATCATTTAGAATTAATGTAATTGTGTGATTTTTATGCTAAATTTGTTGCTTTATGTTGAAATTATATACCGTTATTGGTTGGTTTTAGTGCGAGGGTATAATATTGAAAAATTTTATTTTTTAAATCTATACAAATTAGCGGCGTTTGTAGAAAAGCTACCGCTAAATCTCAAGAATTTTTGGCGTTGTAGAAAAGCACCGCTAAATCTCAAAATTTTTTTGCTTTTTAGGAAAGCGCCATCGACTTTTGGCGGCCCGACTTTTAGCGACTTTTTGGGTAAAGCCGCTAAAGGCCCCGACTTTTAGTGGTGTTTTTGAAAGCGCCGCTAAAGGCCCCGACTTTTAGCGGCGTTGGTAGGTAAAGTACCACTAAAGGCCCCGACTTTTAGCGTTTTTTAAGTTACCGCTAAAGGCCCCGACTTTTAGCGGTGTTTTTATGGTAAGCGCTTAATGGTCTCGACTTTTAGCGGCGCTTTTAAAACAAACGCCGCTAAAGATCGTGATCTTTAGCGGCATTTTTTAGATAAACGCCGCAAAAATTTCCTATGTAGTATTAGCGGCGTTTTTTGTGGCGCTTTGAAAAGCCAAGAATACTTTTTGTATGCTTATAAACGCCGCTAAATGTCCAAAAAACGCCGCTAAAAGTCTGCTTTTGTCAGAGTGAGGTTTCATCAATGTGCTACAATAGTGTGAAAATAAGGTGTGGCTCCTAACTTGTTAACTTGAATGTTTAAATAATATTTTTATGTGATCTAAATGTCTATTAAGCTTGCTGGTCGGGCTTAGTTAATTGAATAAGTGAATGTGTTAAAGTGGCTAAACTGTAAGTTACTAGCCTAAACTAAATGACATGTTTGCAAAATTGTTTGGTTGATGAATAGTTAATTGTTTAGGGTTGATATGAAAGGCTTGTTGATGTAATGTGTGATTGATTGTATGTATAGCATGTGTTATTTTTGAAATAGATATTGAATGCCTGAAATCTTGTTGGGTAAAATGCCATGAAAAGTATTGAATGAAAAACTACTATACATGCAATCGGAAATATTTTCCTAAAGTGTTATTGAATGATGGTATGTTAAAATGTCAACATATTAATGGTGAAATTGAATGCTTGGTATGTTTATGTTATAATGTTGGCATGTAAACTATGCTACTGAAAGAATACATATGGTACGTGCATTTGATTGAAATATTGTATGACATGTCGCACGTGCATTTGTCACATTAAATGTTAAATTGCAGAATATCTACATTATGTATATATGCTAGTTTAACCACATCAAGCTTTGCTTGCACTGTTTGGAGTTTGGAAGATGATTTTGGGGAAACTCGTGGTGTGTAGCGGATGGTTGGGGTGGAGTTTATTTTTCATTATGATATGTCCATGACTTATTCTAATGTTGATATGGTTGTTATGATTATGTTACATGGATGATTTGAGTGATTTATCTTAAACTAATGTTGAATGTACTTATTGGTTAGACTCACACCGAGCTAGTTTGCTCACCCTATTACTTCAAACCTCTCAAGTAATGAACGATACTAGGATCGGGCATGGCATGTGGATGTATGACAAACTTCAATTTAGATTTTATTTTATTTAAAGTTCCTTAAATTTATATGGATTTTGGACCGTAAAGCTATTAAACCGTTGTTTGGGTTTATTTATGTTTTTGGGTTTAATATATGCGAATGTCAAACGGCTTCATTGTCAAACGCTTATCCGTGGCTTGGTAATCTTGAGCCATTGCCCTGCATTTTATCGTTGTCTTATGGTTATAATTATTTGTTCGATGATGTGTGTTCAACTGTTTTCATCCACCATTGCCGCTATTGAATTTGTAACAAAGTTGCTAAATCGGATGTTTCTTCCTGCCTCTATACGATGCACTGTGTGAAGGTTAGGTTTGCTTAGATTTCTTTTGATTGGAATTTTATTTAGTAGGCACTTTTATCATTCTTGTTATTTGTTCTTGCTTATTGATAAAATCAGCTAATTTCTTGCTTATATATATCTTAATTTGAAAAATAAGATGAGTTTATATCAATACTTATGATGCCGCTTGGGTCTAGTTTACAAAGAACCACATTTATATGTAGTTCAAGATTTGAAGTTACACTTCCATATGTATATATTATCTATTCTTGGCTTTTCTTAGATATTAATATTTAGTTGTTGTTTAATTAGGATTAGTTTTATTTTGCTTATTTAAATTGGCATGTGTTATAATCATATTTTTATTCGTTGAAATATAAAAGTCTTGTAGTATGTATAATATTATTGATGATTAAGTTTAATGTCTCCAATTAAAGACATTAATTTAGTTAAAGCCTATTATGAAAAAAGTCGATGTTTCTAAATAAAATATAATAAAGAGTGCTTATGTCTTTTTATTTTAATAACACCTACATATTGAAGATAACTACTCATTTAAGAAATACACTTTAAAATTTTATTTTGTCCTAAAAACCATTTTAATTAAATATATATATTTTTATTACATAGACTTTAAGCTCTTAAATTGAAAAACAATACCCTTTTTAAAGTTTAAAAATAGATATTTATCCAATTACAATGGAGCTTCACTTTCAGATAGATATATTTTATGCTACAATTGACTCTCAATTGCAAGAATTGAATGAGAAGTTTAAAAAATATCTATTTTTGCTATTAAAATTGTGAAGAAAAATTTCTAGATAAAATAGAAGATTATTTGAGAAGTTACTTGATCACATATATTGAAAAAGAAATTGCATGACCTTTGACGATGATTCAGCTTATTAATGATTAACTTGGCTAGCCTTCATTGATATTTTGTGGAGTTCTTAAATTCTATTTTTTTTTTTTGTTTAGCTTTGTTTTGGTGATTGAACTTTGTATACATCATTGCAGGAGTCATATATAAAGCGCTTATTAGACTTCACGAAAAGGCTTAATTTACAAGGTATATGCGAAAATTCCATTGATTACTATAATGTTTCACCTTGCTAATCGATATTTAGTACTTTCGATTTGATCATAATTGTCTATCTTCCTCCTTTGTTTCAATAAAGTTAGTAGACAAGGTTTCTTCCGACAAGCTTTCTTTTGGACTTCAAGTGCATGTATATGCGCTTATTAGACAAGCTTTCGCTTGGACTTGAAGTATATAGGTGATATTTAACTTGCTAAATTATGTACAAAATTGCGGATTATTATTGTTGTTTATTATTGCTATTTATTATTAATTTATGCCTAAACTCGCTGCTTATTATTATGCATTTATTATTATTGCATTTATTATTAATAATGTTTGAACAACCTCCAATTTGCTATCTACTCATGCCGCCGATTTTTTACAAGCTTCCGTATTATTTTTAAAATTTAGGGTGCGGTGCGATATAAAAATAATATTGTTATCAATATAATAATATAGATCATTATTGAAATATGTTTTAATATAGAAAATAATTTTTTTAAAAGAAGTTAAAAACTTTGTAAACTTAATAACATCACAAAGAAATTTCAATTATAAAAACCATATAATAATATTTTCCACCATAACTTATTCTCGATTAGAAATTTTAATTTAACTTACATAATTCATAATACATAACTAACATAAAATTACATAACTTACATGTACATAACTTACATAACTTACATAGCTTTTATCACATTATATAACTTACATAATACATAACTTACATAATACTTCTATAGAAAAAAAGAGATTCAAAGTATATAGGTTGGAAACTCGATTTGCCGTCAGATATCTCATCATAGATATAACGGATCCTCCCTAGGTGTAACAATGCCACGTATGTTGAATCTTAAAGAATACATAACTTACATAATATATAACCTACATAATACATAACTTACATAATACTTGTATCAAAAAAAAGAGATTCAAAGTATATAGGTCGAAACTGACGGGTTGCCGATATCTCATGATTAGATATAACGGATCCTCCCTAGGTGTAACAATGCCACGTATGTTGAATCTTAAAGAATACATAACTTACATAATATATAACCTACATAATACATAACTTACATAATACTTGTATCGAAAAAAAAGAGATTCAAAGTATATAGTCGAAACTCGACGGTTGTCAGATATCTCACTGTTAGATATAACGGATCCTCCCTAGGTGTAACAATGCCACGTATGTTGAATCTTAAAGAATACATAACTTACATAATATATAACCTACATAATACATAACTTACATAATACTTGTATCGAAAAAAAAAGAGATTCAAAGTATATAGGTCGAAACTCGACGGGTTGTCAGATATCTCATCGTTAGATATAACGGATCCTCCCTAGGTGTAACAATGCCACGTATGTTGAATCTTAAAGAATACATAACTTACATAATATATAACCTACATAATACATAACTTACATAATACTTACATAGTACTCATTATATATATGAAATTATCATTACTTACGTAAATTATAAATCAACAATTTAGCTGTGTAATTTATTGTCAACATTAGACTTCAACAACTACGAAATGGATAGGACTTGGATGAATTTGTCAAGGGTAAGCAACGGTTATCGAAATGGAGTAGAAACTTTTCCGAATTTCGATTTCAAAATGCAAGCCAAGAGAATATGATTCTTTGCCTGTGAGAAGTGTTGCAATACCAATTGGCATTACCGTGAAGTTGTCTATGAACATCTAGTTGTTGATGGCTTTGTTCGGGGTACAAAAATGGATTTTTCATGGAGAGTGTACATCTAGTGGAGCATCATCATCGATGAATCTAGTTTATCCTCAAAGTGCTTACAATCAGAATGTTAGAGATTATAACATGGAAGGCATGTTGCGGGATGCTTTTAATATGCACAGTGATGGTTTCGGGTCATTTCCACCTGACATGGGTGCAACCGATGATTATAGTTTTGGTGGAAATACTTTCACCGATGGTGGAAGAACTGTACATGATGAACAACCAAATGAAGAAGCGGCAAGGTTCTACACGTTACTTGGCGAAATGAATGAAGAATCGTATGAGGATCAAAATTTTCCAAACCGCTTTTCTCAGATTCGCTTTTTTCACTTGAAATGTTTGGGAGGATGGACCGAAACTCGCTGACAATCTGTTAGAGTTTTTGCAAGAAATGTTCCGCTATGAAAATCCCTAAATCGTCCAAAGACATGAAGAAACTAATCAAGGATTTGGGTCTTGGCTACAACAAAATTCATAGTTGTCGAAATGATTGCATGTTGTATTGGGGCGACCGGATAAACCAACAGTGCTGTCATGTCTGCGGTGAATCTCGTTGGATTAAAAGAAATGCAGAGGATGGTAACGATGACGAACAGGATACACATTCAAGTAAGCAGCTGGTTAAGATTTTGCGGTATTTCCCGCTAATACCAAGGCTTCAAAGGTTTTTCATGTCGTCGAAGACAGCTGAAGTCAATGACGTGGCACCATGATGGACGAACCGATGATGGATTGTTAAGGCACCCATGATTCTTTAGCTTGGAAATCATTTGACTCAAAATTTCCAAGCTTTGCACGCGATCCCTGAGTGTTAGGCTTGGGCTAGCATCGATGGATTTAACCCTTACAAACTCATAAGCACAAACAGATAGTACTTGGCCGGTGGTGCTTGTTCCTCACAATTTACCTCCATGGGTTTGCATGAAATAGTCATCTTTTATCTTATCTATGATTATACCCGAGAGAAAGGGCCCGGAATGATATTGACATATATTTGCACCACTTATTGAAGAGTTAAAACAACTATGGGTTGGTGTTGAGACATATGATGCAATGAGAAAAGAGAACTTTAACTTACGTGCAGCTTTGATGTGGACTATTAATGACTTCCCGCTTATGCTAATTTATCCGGTTGGAGTACTAGGGACGTTATGCTTGTCCTTGTTGTCTTTGCAGACATGTTCGAAATGATTATATAATGGGAAGAAGTTCTCTTATATGGGGCATCGCGGTGGTTACCGTAAAATCATAGATTTAGATATCGAGTGCTCGGTTTGACTGCATCAAGAGTTCAAAGAAGCTCCATCGCAGACAGTGGATCCAAATATTATTCATGTTGAAAGATATAAATTTTATTTATGGGAAGATGAATCAACCGCCAAGTCGAAAAGAAACCGCAGAGAAAGGGATGAATCGATGATGAATCGACGAAGAGGATGATCCTAATGAGGCGGAGTTATGGAAAAAAGAAGTATTTTTTTGAGTTGCCTTATTGGGAGCATCGATATTACGCCATAATCTTGATGTCATGCACATTGAGAAAAATGTCTGCGAGAACATTATTGGGACTATTTTGAATGTCGATGGAAAATCAAAAGACAATCTTCAAAGTCGACTTGATTTAGTTCACATAGAATTCGGCGTGAGCTTCATCCTCAAGCACTTCCGAATATGAAATATCACATTACCGCTATTTATTCAATGTTGAAGACGGAAAAAGAAGTGTTCATGACGGTGTTGAAGGATATAAAGGTCCCGGATGCATATGCATCAAATATATCTCGATGTGTTAGTCTTAAAGATCAAGACTATATGGCTTAAAATCGCATGACTATCACATCTTGATGCAAGCCTTATCGCCATTGCTATGCGGTGTTGTATGTCAAAAAGGTGACGTCTTGTGTAATTGAACCGTCCAACATAATGAAAGGCATTTGTGGCAAAGTTTTGGACGCTCAAGAACTTGAGACACTACAAGATCGAGCAAGACCGACTTTATGCAATCTGGAGAAGATCTTCCCACCTTCTTTCTTCACAATTATGGTGCACTTGTTAATTCATCTCCCGCGTGAAGCGATACTTGGTGGACCCGTATTCTATCGATGGATGTATCCCATTGAAAGGTATTAATTTATTTGTAAATTATTCCTTCATTCACCTAAATGCCTTTAGTTCCAACTTTTGATAATGTTCTATTTCGTGTTTAGGTTCCTCTCCAAATTGAAGTCTTATTGCCGCAATAAACGTTATCGGAAGGATCAATTGTCAAGGCTACTTGGCGTAAGAATGTATGACTTTCTGCTCAAGGTATTTGGAAGACGTTGAAACAAGAATGAATGCACTGTAGAAATGTGGGCTCACGATCATAACTTGGCGGAACTTATTTATTTCAAAGTTTCGAGAACCAATCTGCAAAGTCGAAATTGCGTAATTAGATTTACGATCATGGGTCCAAGCACATCGACACGTTCTTTTCATCACGATTCAATGGAACCATTTCTAAGTAAGTTCTAGAATTTGATAAATACTCATCAATTATAATTTGTTTGTCTTTTAACAAAGTAACCATTTTTAACATAGTGAGTACAAACAAGTATTGAGAGCTCGCTCACGGTCCCAAGGTTACATCGACGAGAAATTAATAAGATGTTCACAGTAATCATTCCATGAATGGTTAAGCCAAATGGTATGCAATTTAAGTTTTCATTGACAAGTAATAATGTTTCTCATAACATTTATAATTACTCGATTTACTTTCGATTCAATAGGTTTGAGTCGGAATGAAGTTAATGACGGTTAAATGGCTTTCACAAGGTCCAAACCGAATAGTGAAAAGATATAGTGCATTCCTCATCAACGGATACTGATTTCATACAAGGTATCGCGAGAGGTTGAGGAGAACCCAAAATTGTGGAATTGTTGTTAATTCTTCAATTACGAAGTTATTCTAGTGCTAGGGGATGAATCCTGTCGAGGGAATTTGGAGTATTACGGACTTATTATCGACATCATTGAGTTGGATTATTACGGTAAATGGAAAGTTGTCTTGTTTCGAGGTGAATGGGCTGATGTGAATACGGCTCGTGGAATTAAAAAAGATCAATATGGTTTTACAATGGTGAATTTCTCTCGATTGATTCACACCGGAGAACAACCGATAGACGAGCCGTATGTGTTTTCTTCTCAAGTGAAACAAGTTTTTACTCGGAAGATCCAAGCGATGAGGGTTGGTATATTGCACTTCAAATACTCCTAGAGACTTGTTCGACATGGGCAAAGGAAGTAGAGATGACATCGTCGAAATATCGTAAACTCGCTTTTCCGTAACAAAACTTAAATGAAAATATCCCTAGTACTAGTGCACAATTTCAATGGGTTCGTCAGGATGTGGACGAAGATATTTACGAATTATGATGTAGTAAGATTTTACTATTTTTTTATTTATATGTAATATTATAATTTTAATCATGGTCATTTTATGTAATTTAAATATTTTATATGTACCATTATTGTTGTTATTTGTTACTAATATTTCAACTATTTTATGTGTATTGCAAATAAAATGAGTAGAAGAAGAATGCTAGATTTAAATATTGTACATGATACTATAAATTCGGAGAGGGCAATAGTGAGCAATGAATAAAGAGTTGGATCCTCTAATGTGCCCGACATAGATGATGAGCTTATGTAATTACAAAGTAAAATTAAATTATTTTACATGGATGTTGACTTTTTTATTGATTTATTTTTCAATTTTAATATAACAATAATTTATCATTGGTCACCGAGAATGGTGGGACACGCAAAGGTTCTGGACGTCACGCTTAAAGGTTTATACTGAATTAAATTTGGGCGCCGTGTGAAAGTAAGGAGAAAGCAGCTTATGGCCACCTATTGGCCTCAAGCTCGAGTTCTAGGAGGCTATTTGGGCATTATTGCACGAAATGCAAATATGTTGCCCATCAATTACGAGTCATGGCATCACATGCCTAACGCAAACAAAAATCAAGCTCGAGAACATTAAGGTAACAAAACATGAATGTAATTTATAATACTTTGGTTGAAGTTTCATTTATATTTACTTTTTAAATTTATGTTTTTTAGGAGAGGTTTAATTTGGAGGTCTCCGATGACTATATAAAAAGACATTGGGAAAAAATGGAGAGACAACAAAAGCATATTGAAAAAGAATATTTTAAGAAAGAAATAAGCCTCGAGGATAAATCTGCGGAATGTCCCAACGGAATGTTGAGGCATCAATGGGAAGATGCGTTAGATTCGAACTCAAAGAAAGGAGAGGTATTACCTACTTCTAAACTCTTATAAGTTTTTGTGTATAGTATTTACTATATACGTAATAATAATATCATTATGTAGGACCGTGAGTGTGTTTGGAACAAGCAAAGCAGTGTAAACAAAAATTCACGCACACGGCAGGATCGAGAAGTTTTGCTTCTGTAGCTGAGGCCGAGGTATTATAATTTATTAATTCTGTCAAATATTAATGACTTTATACTATTAAATTATATTTGTAATACAACACTGTAGGAACTCTCCACCGGTCAAAAAGTTGGACGCGTTCACTTTTTGACATTACTTATGAGGAAGAAGGATGGGTCTCCGATGACACCCGAAGCTGGAGAGATTATGGTATATTTACTTAATAAAATTTGATTTATTAAAAATGGATTTATAATGTTTACTTATAATAGTTTAATTCTTCGTTAGTAGTTTTAAATTAATAATGTTAAGTTATGATGCATTCCTTCTTATTGTATATTTCGCTTCTAACTTTTTGATTAATTTATTAGGAGAAACTAAAGGAGAAGAAGACACTTTATGAAGCGCCGCTCGAAAGTGATAGTTCGTTCATCTTGAGGATGTCGATAATGTAATTATTACCGATGTTTTGGGTCCTGAAGGTACGATCGCTTCGATCGATAGTTCTATTATTCTTGAGTATATTTATAACAAAATTATCACTAATGTTTTGGGTGTTGAAAGGTACGGTCGGGTTCGACTTCAAGGATCCGTGTTACTCGACCCAATATTTTGGATCCGACTCCCAACAATATATGCCTTCCGGAGTCAATCTCGTCTCAAGTTCAGAGGCTAAAAGACCGATAGCTCAAATGCAATCTAGCACTGTTGAGCAAATTTCTCAACTTAGAGCCGAGGCAAAGAGCGAGGAGGCCGAGGCAAGTAGCGAGGAGGCGAGCAAATTTCTACTTAAAGCGGAAGCAGAAGGAAGGAAGGCAGAGCGAGCAGAAGTATGAAGAACTTCACCATGACTTCAGTTATGATGAAGATGTTGCAACAATGCAGACGCCGCCATCTTAGACATTTATGTTCTTATTGTAAGATGATTTTAACATTGTTACATTTAACAATGTACGATATCATATATTATTTATATAACATTTAACATTGTTCATATAACATTTAGAAATAATATAGTTGGTGTAATTTTTATGTCGCATTTGTTATTTGGGTTGAAATTATGTATTACATTTGTTGTCATTGGTTGGTTTTAGTGCGAGGCGATAATATTTGATAAATTGAATATTTTAGATATGCACAAGTTAACGGCGTTTGTGGGAAAAAGCGCCACTAAAAGTCAAACCTATAGTGGCGTTTGTGAAATAAAGCGGTAAAAGTCAAGTTTTAGCAAGGCCGCTAAAAGTCATGTTTTTAGCAAGATTTAAAAAAAACGCCGCTAGAAGTCATGTTTTTAGCGGCGTTTAAAAAAAAGGCCGCTAGAAGTCATGTTTTTAGCGGCGTTTTAAAAAAAAGCGCCGCTAAAAGTCATGTTTTTAGCGGCGTTTTTAAAAACGCTTAAAAGTAATGCTTTAGCGGCGTTTAGAAATAAGCACCATAAAAGTTATGTTTTTAATGGCGTTTTTTTAAAAACGCGCTAAAAGTCATGGTTTCTAGCGGCATTTTTTTAAAAAAAACGCTTAATTTTATGCGCCACATTTAGCGGCGCTTTTTTGTGGCGTTTTCAAAGTTACAAGAAGATCTATTAGTGGCGCTTAAAACGCCGCTAAAAGCCTAAAAAACGCCGCTAAAAGTCATTGCTTTGTAGTGAAACGTTAAAATTTCTCAACTAAACTTTAATAATAACTTAATGACACTTCATAAATATTTTAGAAATATTTATGGCTCACTTTATGAATTCGAGGTCTCAATACCTCGCTTTTGGCCCAATTTTTCTAATTAATTCTTTTAGTTCACAAAATTCACTAATTTTAAAATATTTCTAAAATCACACTTAACTTATAATTATCGATTAACAAAGTTTTAACTTTTCGTCGTAATTAGTGATCTCGAATCACTATTCCGACACTATTAAAATTAAATATACACACACACACACACACACACATATATATATATATGTCTTCTCACCGCACTAGTAAGGGATAGATCATTTAGACACAGAAGAACATTCTCTCCCCTAGCTTACTTCCTCCTTTACTCTCAAACCATTTCCTCCACCACTCCTACCCACCAAATACAATAGCTTTCCACCCGCTTGGGTGAACCACCACCATTATTCCTCTTTGCTTCTCTTGCTAGCTCAAGTGGTACCATCTACCCCAACAAGTGACCTATATGATATAGGTCAGGGTTCAAGCCTCATCAAGGGTGAGATGCTCATGACGCTTTGGTGCTAAAAGGTGCTCAATTGGTATTTGCTCAAAGGTGCTCAAATGATTACCCTGCTATCAACTAGCATTTGGATAGAGTTACATCTCTGTTTGGCAGCAACCATTATGTTAGTATTTTAGTGAAAAAAACTTAATGGATGAAGGAAACTGAACTACTTTATTCAACAATCATTCAGAATTTATACAAAATAAAATCAACAACTCATCCTAAACTTAAGCAAAATAAAATCAACAACCCACTAACTTTTTCCAAACTTAAGCAAAATAAAATCAACAACTAATTCCTAAAATCAAGAACAAACTTTGACACAATCAACTTAACAAAAAAAAAAAAAACAAACTTTGACATGTTTCAGTCCTAAAGCATTTTCTTAACACTCCTCCTTAATTTAGGAGCTGCAAATACCAAGTCTTGACCTTAGAAACTCGAACTTGGAAGCAGGCAATGGTTTGGTTAAAATGTCTGCAACTTGATTTTCTGTTTTGCAGTAGACAAGAATCACATCTCCATGTTTCTGTACTTCCCTTAGGAAGAATAGCTTGATGTTAAAATGTTTAGTCATTCCATGAAACACAGGATTATGAGAGATAGCAATAGCAGCTTGGTTGTCAACAAGAATCTCTGTGCTTTCCTTTTACTCTAGATCAAGATCAAGTAAAATTTTCTTCAGCCGTAAAGCTTGATTAACAGTAGCTGTTGCAGCAATAAACTCTGCTTCGGTAGTGGATTGGGCTATAGTTTCTTGCTTATTCGAACTCCATGAGAAAACACCAGAGCCAAGAGTAAAACAGTAGCCTAAAGTGCTCCTCATATCATCAATGGAACCTCTCCAGTCACTGCCAGAAAAACCAACTAGCTTGATCTCCTTGCGCCTTACGAACTTAACACCAAAATCACTTGTGCCTTTGACATATCGAATCACTCTTTTGGCTGCCTTGAGATGTAATTCACTTGCTCAATGCATGAATCGAGACAAAATACTTGCAGCATTTAAAATATCAGGCCTTGTTGCTGTGAGATACATCAAGCAACCAATCAAACTCCTGAAATATCCTTCATCAACTTTGTTAACACCGTCTTCTTTGCACAGCTTCTCTTTCTGATTCATTGGAGTGCTTGCTGCCTTGCACTCCTCCATCTGAAACTTCTTTAGTATTTCCTTTGCATACTTTTTCTGGCAAATGAAAACTTCACCTTGCCCTTGCTTGATCTCTATGCCAAGGAAGTAGGACATGAACCCGAGATCTGTCATTTCAAACACTTTCATCATCTCCTGTTTGAAATTTTGAATATGATCTATATTGTTTCCTGTAACCAGTAGGTCATCAACCTATAGTGAAATAATAAGAATGTCAGTATCATTGTGAAGACATTTAGTACCATGAAAGGGATCTCTTCGTTTGTATTGAGGTCTAAAGCGGCGATTCGAGGGTCTGTCTTATCCAACAATACATGATCCCTGATCTTAACTGTTTTGTCCCATCCCTAAGCTTGTCATGGAGTTGTTTTGGTTCATCGTGTTTTCTTGGTTTCTCATTGGCATGTGTCCTCCATTCGTCTAGTGCATCGATCTAAAGCCTTCACTCCTCATGAGTTATTTCATTGGTGGCATGAGATCTAGGATGTGGCTCAGTTGTATATTTTCGAGGTGCTTCCTAAAAAGGGTTGAACCAAATAGTCATTAATAGAGTTTATGTTCTCATCTTTATTACTCAATGTTCTAGTCGAGTCACGAGCTTGAAGAGTGATCGTTTCGTCACCTACACGAAGTGTGAGTTCACCTGTACCAACATCAATTCTAGTTTTAGCAGTCACTAAAAAGGGTCTTCCTAAAATTAAAGGAACGTTACTATCCTCATCCATGTCTAAAACATCAAAGTCTACTAGGAATATGAATTTGTCAATGTTCACTAGTACATTTTCAATTATACCCCTAGGAACTCTAATGGTTTTATCAGCCAATTGAATGCCCATTCTAGTTTGTTTGGGTTTCCCAAGACCTAGCTGTTTAAACATTTTATAAAGCATAACATTGATGCTTGCACTACAGCAAAACAAACTTTTAGCGACCTTTTAGTATGTTTAAAGAAAAACACCGAATATCATACATTAGTCTGCTTTTAAGAAAAACGCCAAAAAATGAGAAATAGCGTTTATTTACAAAAAGTCGCTAAAGATATATATGCGTCAGAAACGCCCGCTAAAAGTATGAGCATTAGCGCTTTTGGAAAACGCCGCTAAAAATCTGGGCATTAGCGGCGCTTTGTAAAATGCCGCTAAAAGTCTTGGCATTAGCGGCTTTTGGAAAAACACCACTAAAAGTCTAGCATTAGCGGCGCTTTGTAAAACGCTAAATCTCATATTAGCGGCGCTTTTGTTAAAAACGCCGCTAAAAGTCTTAATATTAGCGGCGCTTTTGGAAAACGCCGCTAAAGTTTACATTAGCGCTTTTGTAAAACGCGCTAAAAGTTCTTAACATTAGCGGCGCTTTTGGAAAATGCCGCTAAAAGTCTGAGTATTAGCGCTTTTGAAAAACGCCACAAATAATTTTAAAGTTTTTTTGGATATATATGGTGATTGTTTTAAATTTATATATAATCGTAAAAGATATATTATTAATTTTAAAATATTGAATTAATTTCATGATTGTTTTGTGTTTATGGTTTAGCATATATAGTTTAGGGTGTAAGGTTTAGGAGTTATTATTTTAATGTTTAGGGGTTATGATTTATGATTTGCGGATTAAGGTTTAAGTGGAATATGTTAGGGTTTCATGGGTTAAAAGTTAGGGTCAATGGGTTGAAAGGTATAATGGTTAAGGGTTTGGGGTTAATAAGTTAAGGGTTAGGGGTTAGGGTTTTCTAGTTTATGATTTAGGGTTTATGGGTTAGAGGATAGGGGTTATAGGGTTTAGATTAAATTAGTGTCTTTTAATTTATATATTAAATAATTTATTATATAATTGTTAAAGAGATAACATTAATTTTAATACATTAAAATTATGATTCTAGTTTAAATTATTTAAGAGAAAAATATTTGTTAAAAATGAAAAATATTAAATAATTTCTTATATAATCGTAAAAGAGATAGTATTGATTTTAAAATATTGAATTAATTCTCATGATAATTTGGGTTTATGGTTTAATTTATGGTATATAGTTTATGGATTAATCTTTATAGTTTAGGGTCTAGAGTTTATATATTTTAGGGTTTAAAATTTAGGATTTAAAATTAAGGGTTAGGTTAGGATTTAGGTGGGTTTATAGTTTAGTTTTTATTATTTTAGAGTTATAGTGTTTTGGGTTTTGGGTTTAGTGCTTAAACCATATTGAATAATAACTATTTATTTTCTTTATTGTAACTTCATATTGCTATAGTGTTTAGGGTTTATGGGATAGGGATAGGGGTTTAGGTTTAGACTAATTAGTGTCTTTTAATTTATACATTAAATAATTTATTATATAATTATAAAGAGATAATATTAATTTTAATATTTTAAAATTAATATTATAGTTTAAATTAGTTAAGAGATAAATAGATAAACTTTGCATATATTAAATGGTTTAGGATTTAAGGTTTACTTGAGATTTGTTAAATGGTGAATTTTTTAAAAATTCAAAAATAAAGAAAAAGTAAAAATAAAAAAATAAAAAGTTTATAAAATTAAAAAATGAAATACATGTAAATTGTCATATAAGTTGTTATGTTTAAAAGTTAAAAAGTTTTAGTCATTATTTCGCTTAAAAATATCATTTCAACTTTGTTTTTTTAAGTAATAATTTAATTTAAGTTATTTAAAACTTGAGGTGAACTATTTTTTAAATTAATAATTTAATTTAAGGTAATTCACATGACATGATACTATTTTTTTTATATGTTAATTTAAAATTATAAAAATTTCAAAAATTTTAAAATTTTAAAATTAAAAATTAAAAATTAAAATTTAAATTTTAATATTTTAGTCCATATTTCAATTAAAATTGTAATATTCAAAATTTTAAAAAATAAAATTCCAAAAATAATAATCTCAACACAAAAGTTTTGAAAAAAAATAAAATTAAGCAATAGTGGCGTTTTTAAAAAGGCCACAAAAATTTAAGCTAAAACGCCACAAAAATTTCCATTGAAACAATCCGTTTCACCCTCCCTAAATCCCCAATTTTATGCCGCCAACATTTATCTTGAAAATTTTGCATTTCCACCGCTAAAATAAAAACCCTAGCTTTCATGTCACCGCATTCAAACTGTTTTCGCAAGTTCAGATCGATAAAACTCTCACCATTGTTTATGATTTGATGATAGCGCCATCAGCAGAAGGTTAGTTTTGGCGATTCGCTTTTAACTCGATTATAAACTAATCGATCGTGGATTTTTAAGTAATCAAATTGTTTAATCCGCTTTTAAACCGCAGATTAAACCACCTTCTTCTCCGTAGGTCGTTTTACTCAAATACTCTGTAATGCCGCAAGGTAGGATTCTCCGGCATGGCCAACTACATTGTTGAACTGCTCTCCTTGAGTACAGATGCTTTGCTACCTCCATCACTCATTCTTTGCATGCTTAATTTTCTTGGCCAAATTTATACTTCTTCCATCAAAGAAACCTTGGTATGTTCGTGTTCCTTTCGGACACAAGCGCTTCTTCTTCTGTTTTTCTTATTTAAATAGACTCTTTTTGTTGACATTACTTAAACTGATCTCCATTTACTAACATTACTAACCAAAAGCAGAGCTCAAGCTCAAAAAGCTCGGCTTTGGCCTCCTCTTCGGTGGCTCTTAATTCCTTCTTTAATATATTTGGTTTTTTTTTATAATTTTTTCTTTCTCATTGTTCTTGGATTCTTATTTTCTGGGACAATGTGTGGAAAAAGAACTGTTCAAATTTTAGATTTTTTGAATTTGATGGGGAATTCAAATTTTTTCCGTGAACTTCTTTTTACTATTAAAGGAATTATGAGCGGAACAAATTTGGGTTATCATTAATTTTTCATTTTTTTCCTCCTATTTAGAAGGTTTTAGAACAAAAAAATGAAAAAAAACTATGAAAAAAAACTATGCTTAGCAATTGGTTACGCTTACATTTAAGTAGAAAGCTACAGATTGATTGATTACTATGTTCTGCTTATTTTGTGTGTTTGATTTTTTGTTTTCATGGGTGATCCTAATTTGGGTTATCATTAATTACTTGAAGTTTGAAATGACCGCCCAACAAACTAAATGTTTCTTAAGGTAAATATTTTACCCCGTTATTATTGAATAATATACTTATCGTTATTTTTCTTCATGTTTATGATTCTTGTTTCAAGTTTGTGATCATTGGTATGACAATTCAGACGGTTTGTTCTTGCTGCTCAAGGGATCAATGAGGTATCACACAAATCTTGTAAAGCTTTAATATCTCTACAAAAAAGTAACATAGTTGCACTATTTGAGACCATGCTTAAAATTATATTGGGTATCAATTGAAATCAATATTGTAAATACTTCTTTCCATCGTATAACCAGACATGGCTTTGGAGAATTATGGATAAACTTGGAAAAAAATTGAACATACTCATGCTAGAGAAACTTTTATTCATCACCGAAACGCAAGTCTGAGTAACACCAGTTATTTCCATTAGTTTTTCTACGCCTAACTCCTTGATTTTCCTTTGTTGTTGGTGTGTTTTTCTGAATAGGTTCCATCAATGCAATTAGAGTGCATGGCCAACTACATTGTTGAATGTCTCTCCTTGAGTACGGTATGCTTTGCTACCTCGATCACTCATTCTTTGCATGCATAATTTTCTCGCCAAATTCAAAAATGATGATTTGAAATATATATATATATATATATATATATATATATATATATATGCACCTAATTTATTTGTTTAATGTGTAATTAGATGGCATGGGGAGTTCAAACCGAGATTGATGACTTTTTCCGTTGTTTTGAACAATCATTTGTTAATTTGCGTGTGGGTATCGGGAGAGGTAGCCACTTATCGGCTTTGGTTGAATGGTATGATTTAATTTAAGTACTTCTCAAATATATACTATTTAATTTAAATCCTCTTAGATTATATTTAAAAGGATAAATTGCAATTTTGGTCTTTCTTATAAGTTTACAATTCAATTTAAAACATTTAAATATAACTTTTTAGCTTTGACCCCAACTATTAATTATCAAACTATTATGGTCTTTCAATTTTAGTATTTTTATTTTAGTTATTAAATTATAAAATTTTTCAATTTCATATTATTGTTTAGTTATGTTTTAGTCATTTTATTCTATAATAATATATTTAATACTTAAATACTTACACATTATATCAATTTGGTTCTAATTTTAAATAATTTAATAAAATTAACTCTACAAATTATCTCATTTAATACTCAAATGCATGAAAAGAAAAGCAAACAAAGGAATTCTTTTTTTCCATTTAAGTTCATTATTTTCCAATAAAATATGATTTCTAATATTGTCTATGATTTCTTTGTTTATCGTTAATGTTTTAATATGCTTTCCAAACAGGGATTCATTAGTACTTTGTAGTTTGTATAAGTGACATTTCTAATATTGCCCATGATTTCTTTGTTTACTGTTAATGTTTTAATATGCTTTTCTCTTGCCTTCTATCATTTTCCCCCTTCGCAGGTAGCTATTAGAAGGCCGCATTATCTGATGAATATTTTATTAAGAGGAAGCTTTACCAAATGTTAATCCGATTAAAATGTAAAATAGGCTTTACTTTATTCAATCAGCTAGTGTGTTATTTGTAATCAGCTAGTGCCTAAAATAGGCTTTATTCAGTCAGATTAAAATATATATTGGAAATTGACATCTAATAGTCATTTTAATTTGTGGGAATGGATTTGTGGTGTTTTATAATATTTTAATTTTTTTATTTTTATGACTTTTAGCGACGTTTTAGGAAAAGCGCCGCTAAAGGTCATGTTTTTAGCGGCGCTTTTAGGAAAAGCCGCTAAAGGTCATGTTTTTAGCGGCGTTTTTAAGAAAAGCGTCGCTAAAGAACATGACCTTTAGCAGCGTTTTGAAAAAGCGCTAAAGAACATGATCTTTAGCGCGTTTTGGAAAAGCGCCGCTAAAGAGCATGGCCTTAGTGGCGTTTATTTTAGCGGCGTTTTTTGACGCTTCTAGAAGCGCCAAAATAGTTTTAGTGGCGCTTATAAACGCCGCTAAAGGCAAAAAAAAAACGCCGCTAAAAATCTGTTTTGCTGTAGTGTTGCCCCAAAATCAGCTAAAGCATCATTAACAGATAAACCACCAATTAAGTATGGAATTGTAAAACTCCCTGGATCTTTTAACTTCTGAGGTAGTTTATTTTGTAAAATTTCTAAGCACACTGCATTTAGCTCCACATGCAACGCGTCGTCTAACTTTCGTTTGTTTGTCAAAAGCTCTTTTAAGAATTTTTTCAAATTGGGCATCTGCGAAAGAGCTTTAATAAATGGTAAGTTAATATGTAATTTTTTTTAAAGTTTAAGAAATTTACTGAATTGTTCATCTGTATGGTCTTTCTTCGTCGCATTTAGATATGGCACACGAGGTTGGTATTCTGTACTTACCAATTTTGGGTTATTATGGCTCACCTCAACCTTACCTTTGTCTGCCATGTTTTCTTGCTTTGGTTTTGGTGCATCTAACCCTTTACTTTCGTAAGCAGTTATGGCATGAAGTTGCTCTTTTGGGTTAGTTTCAGTGTTGTTTGGCAAGCTGCCTTGTGGCCATTCAGATATGAGCTTAGCAAGCTATCCTAATTGGTTCTCGAGCCCTTAAATCAATGCTTGCTAATTTTTAGCACTGTTTCGATGTTTTGGAAATGGGTTTCTGACACCGCGATGAATTTTGTCAGCATCTCCTCAAGGTTTGGCTTCTTTTCTTGTGGGTAGGGTTGTTGGAAGCCTGGAGGAGGTTGTTGTCTCTAATTTCCTTGACCACCCCATGAGAAGTTTGGGTGGTTCCTCCAACCTGGATTGTAAGTGTTACTATAAAGGTTATTTTGAGGTCTAGAATTATTACCCATATAGTTCACCTGTTTGCTTTCTATACCAGGGTTGTAGGATGGATATTCTGTACTACCCATTCCTCCTCCATTCGTATCGCACTGCATAACTGGATGTTCCTATGAAGAACCACACAAACCATCAATCTTTTTATTTAACATATCTACCTGGTTTGATAGCATGATTACTGCGTTGAGGTTGAAAACACTGGCGGCTTTTGTTGGCTCCGTCCTCATAACTTGCCACTGATAGTTATTTAGTACCATCTCCTCTATAAACTCATAAGCCGCTTTAGGGGTCTTGTTATTTAATGTTCCATTGGCGGTTGAATCAATCAACTGCCTAGTTGAGGGGTTCACACCATTGTAAAAGGTTTGAACTTGTAGCCATAAAGGTAACCCATGGTGAGGGCACCTTCTTAGTAAATCATTATAACTCTCCCATGCATTGTAAAGTGTTTCTAAATCCATCTGCACAAAAGAAGAGATATCATTCCTCAACTTAGCCATTTTAGCCGACGAAAAATATTTAAGTAAAAATTTTCGGTCATTTGTTCCTATGTAGTGATTGATCCTCATGGTAACGAGTTCAACCACTGTTTAGCTTTGTTCCTCAACGAAAAGGGAAATAACCAGAAGGCGAATGGCATCATCCAAATGCCATTAATCTTGAAAGTGTTTTAGAATTCTAGAAAATTTGTCAAGTGATTGTTAGGATCCTCATCCTGCAAACCATCAAACTGAACAAATTACTGAATCATCTGAATGTTAGGTTTCAATTCAAAATTATTTGCAACAACAGCAGGTCTAACAATACTTGATTCAGTTCCTGTAAAATTAGGTTTAGCATAATCATACATAGTACGGGGAGCAGGATTTTGATTCACCGGATTTGCAGTAACCACATGAGGTAGCGGATTATTATCAGCCATTTCTTCAGTAGTATTGGTATCGTCCTCTTGCTCTTCCTCTATGTATTGTAGACTTTGCCTTATTTCTCTTCGATTTCTGTGAGCTGTAATTTCAATCTCACTGTCAAAAAGTAATGGTCTTGAAGGGTTCCTTCTAGTCATAAACTAAAAGTTCCTGCCAGAAGCAAAGAAAAGAAAAAGTTAGTAAACTAAAAATAAGAATGACTAAAGTAATAAAAATTTAGTGTTCCTAATATCTTAGTCTCCGGCAACAGCGCCAAAAACTTGATGTGTCTAAAACTAACTATGATCACAATAAAGGCAAGCACACCTATCGTTCAATAGTATAATTATGGTAAGACCGATAATATCGTATCCACAAGGACCAAGAGTACTAGTAACTACTATCTTTATTTTATCTAGCCTAAGAATTGAAGTGGTTTCTTTTAAACTAAAACTAATTAAAACACGACAAAGAAAGAATTAGGAAAGTACTTTTAGACGACTTATATGAGATAGCAATACCTAAGAAAGAATTCACCTAGACTTCACTTATTACTTCTGATTCATACGATTTATTCACTTGACTTAATCCGTAGAAATCTCTGAATTATGTTAATATCTCTTTCAAGACTAAAAACAATGGACTCTAGGTTGATTAATTGAAATCTCTTTCTAATTAAAACCCCTATTGTCATATTAACTCGATCTATGGATTCCCTTATTAGATTTGACTCTAATTCGACAGATTTATGTCACCCTATTTCTAGGGTTCCAATCAACTCCGCTTAATTGTGTTGATCTACTCTTAAACAAGGACTTTTGCTCATCTGAATAAGCACATTCGACTTGAATCAATAACCTGAATTATCAAAACTAGAATAAAAACTCACAATTAAGAATAAGAACTAGTATTTATCTTATAAATCAAACAATAATAAGATCTGTCTTAGGTTTCATCCCTTCAAGTATTTGAGAGGTTTAGTTCATATTGATAGAGGGAAACATCTTAAAATAGGAAAAACAACAAAACATAAGAAAAAACTTCAAGAGAAATTTATAGGAGATCTTTAGTCTTGATGGAGATCCTTCTCCTAAGCTACTTCGACGGCTGTCTTCGAGTATTTTCTACCTTCTACTCGGCGTCCTCTTTTAAGTTGCCCTTAGGGTGTTTATATAGGCTTTGGAATGCCTTTCTTGGCCCACAAGTAGCCTTTTTTAATAGGATTAAACCTAGGATCGGCAGGGACACGCCCGTGTTCGATGGCCTTAGGTCGTGCTCGCTTTTGTTCACCATGCACGGTTGTGTGGTCTGCGTGTGCAACATTCCAAGACGTGTTTGATCCTGCTCGTAACACACAGCCGTGTTCAATGGTCCAGGCCGTGTTGATTTCCTAGATAGGCCAATTTTGCCCCCTTTTTGGCCTGTTTCTCGATCTTTTCGACTCCTTAAGCTCTCCTGAGTATAAAACATGAAATTAAAGGATTAGGAGCATCGAATTCATCAAATCTAATGACAATTCATCCAAAAATAAGCCAAGCATGGGGTTAAAACATGTGTAAATTATGGTTTATCAATGTTGCCTGCGATAACATCATTGGGCATGGCGATGTCGGCGACTGCTATAGCGACATTCGGTGATAGCGATTCTTCGATGGTTGAGTAGCGGAAGAACCACACTTTTACTGGGACTCTATCGGATAATTTGATTTAATGTTAACTATTCTAAAAACAATGTTATTTTAATAAATTTAATATTTATCTTAATAGTATTTTATTAATTTAATATTAAAGTAATTATCTTAGTATTAAATTTAATTTATTGTATTAATTTAATAGATTTAATATTAAATTTAATCTAATATTTATCTTGATAGGTATTATATTAATTTAATATTGAAGTGATTAATTTTGATTACAATTAAACTCTCTAAACTCTCCTTATATAAAGAGAGGCATCAGATATTTTTATTGTAGAGAGTATTACTTGAAGAAATTATTTCAAAAGATTTCTAGATATATTTTTCTTATTTATAACTTAGTCCAAAAAGTTTAGAAAAATTGTGAAATTACTCCATTGGTAATTTTGTGAAAAAAGTTCTAATTTGAAGCAACCTCACACTCGCTAGACGTGAATTTGAGGATAGAATCGAAAACTACTCGGTCAAAGTGTTCATCTTAAACTAATTAAAAATATACAATTTTAATTAAGTATTTATTACTTTATAATTTAGGTACAATTGTTACCACTATTAAAATTTTATCTTAAATTAATTGATACGCTATTTTAAAATTAAAAAAAAACACACCTGCTAGTATTGTAAAAAAAAAAAAAAACTTGAAATGCCGATGTAAATATTTTTCTTAAAACACACTTTTGAATTTGTCATATGGTAAAATATTTTTTTTATTATATAATTAGATATCTTGGTTTAATTAATGTTCGCTTTTTAACTAGGTTTAGCTGAGTTGACAAAGAGTCCACCATTTAATAATACATTAAATATCCTTTCCATAACGAATTCAGCCAAAAATGGTTTATAACTCTAAAATTAAACCCCCAAAGAAAAGAAATCCAGAAAGAAAACGGAAATAATTTTATTTACAGCCCTCTTACAGACACTACCAAAGGAGTATATATATTTAACTCTTTGTGTTGCAGCACCCTTACTGCTTTTTGTCTCTAAAAGAGTATGGGGTTTCGCCATGGATATCAAGTGAGCTTTTGCAGTATTGCTTTTGCATTGATTTTTCTGGTTTCATGGCTCGACCAAGTTGAGTTATCTGAAGTGGATGGCGGCTGTGATTTTTTCAAAGGGAGTTGGATAGAGGATGATACTTACCCTCTTTACAACACTTCCAATTGTCCCTCTATTTCTAAAGGGTTTGATTGTCAATCTAATGGACGACCTGATCAATTCTACCTCCGGTATAAATGGAAGCCTACTGCTTGTTCATTGCCAAGGTATTTTTTTTTTAATTCCCTACTTTTACTTTTATTACCTTGTTACTTTTGCTTAATTTGGGATATCTTTTAGTTACCTTTTTGGAAAACTAAATAATAAACGACGAAATTTCTTAAGATGAGTTAGCAGTATCGGTATAACAAAATATATACCGACAAGAAAATGACGAATCATAAACAAAACGACAGGTTTTTGCTAGGTATCCAAAGGAGGAATATATATATATATGACATATCAGAATGTATGGGGACGGATTATTGCTGCCAGATTATCCACTTTTATGAAAATAATAATAATTATTATATTGTTAAGTTATGAACAATTGTTCTATTTCTTGACTATAAGTATAAAATTTATTTCAACAATTAATTTTAATTTTAATAAAATAGTTGGTTTTAGAAAAAATCGTAGACTATGTTTGGAGTATTATTTTTACTATGTTTTAATATATGAAATAGTAGTTTTTTTCTTATTTTGAAGAGATTTTATTTTTATAAAAGGAGTTTTTTTTTATTTTAAGTTTAAATTTAGACTAATTATTCTTTATTTTATGTGTTATTACATAAGTAACCAATAGAGTCATTAAGGCATTATTCTTCCCTACAATTCTTTTATTTTCGTATTTTTATCAACTAAGGAAAAAATTATTACAAGGACTATATGGGATATTTTCCTAAGCAATGTATGAGATTCAAAAATAGTAAATACTAAACATAATGGACATTTTCTGGGGAAAAACCCATAATGGGTATTTCCTATTAAATAAATAAATAATTATTTATTTACTTATTTTTATTATAACATTGCTGCTGAACGATAATGCAGATTTAATGGTGAGGATTTCTTGAGGAAGATGAAAGGGAAAAAAGTTTTGTTTATTGGGGACTCAATAAGCTTGAATATGTGGCAATCACTGTTATGCATGGTTCATGCATCTGTGCCCCTATCCAAATACACTTTAATGAGCAAAGGCAACCATTCTCTTTTTGCTTTACCGGTGAGTTCCACTATTGTTTAATTAATAAATAATTTTTTAATATAGAAACATTATTTTAGCAGTCTAACGAGAGTTATAATTAAAATAAAACTAATGGATATATATATCTTGCAGGAGTATGAAATATCGTTGGAGTATTCCCGCAATGTGTATCTTGTTGATCTCGTGAAAGAAAAGATAGGCACTGTATTAAAGTTGGATTCAATTGAAAATGGGGATTATTCATGGAAAGGATACGATCTCCTCATTTTCAATACATGGCATTGGTGGCTTCATACAACCAAAGGACAAAATCAACCGTAACTCTCCTTTTCTTTTACATAAAAGTATTATAAATGTTGTAGGAGTTATATTATATTTTGTCCTTTTTATTTAAAAATTAGTTAAATTAGTTTATATACATTAGATTAAAGATAATTGGTTCTATTATTAAAAATTTCATCCATTTGTATTGTTAAAAACTAGTCATTGTATATCAGCATGAGGTATACATGATATGTCACATGCCACTGTCTGATTATTTTATCAGTCACACTAGTTTTAACCATGCAAATGGAGAAATTTTAATGAAATGACTAATTTTCTTTTTAATCTAACATATAAGGATTAATTTATCCCTTTTTTTAAATAGAAGAGACAAAATACAATTAAACTCTGAGACTCTATGATATTTTTACCTTTCTTTTATCATTTTTCAAAATTTATTTATGTTTTTGTCTCTTATAATGAGCATCTATATTAGTACTGCTCTCTCCCTTGGGCCAATTTCAAAGCACGTTTTAAAGTGATATTTTAGATAAATTTTGACTCATTAAAATCGATTTTTTTCCAATTTTTATGGGTATGGTGTGTTGAAACAGATGGGATTTCATTGAATGGAGCGGAAAGATATTGAAGGATATGGATAGACTGGAAGCTTTCAAAGTGGGACTAACTACTTGGTCCAAATGGGTTGATTCCAATGTTGACCCTTGCACGACAGAAGTCTTTTTTCAAGGCATCTCTCCAACCCATTACGAGTAAGCACTTTAACTAATGTCACTTCACCTGAAGTTCAGTCAACATGGCGATTCAATATTTCGATGAATCACTTCTAATTAACATAATATTGGGGGTGAATTTGTGACAGTGGCAGGCAATGGAATGGTTCAATTTCAGCAACCTGCAAAGGCGAGACAACACCATTAAATGGAACAACGTATCCAGGAGGATTGCCACCAGCAGTGGACGTAGTGAAGCAAGTGTTGAAAAACATGTCGAAGGGTGTTACTTTGCTGGATATAACAACGCTTTCGTTGCTGAGGAAAGATGGGCATCCATCTGTTTATTTCGGAAAAGAGGGAAACGATTGTAGCCACTGGTGTCTTGCTGGAGTCCCTGATTCTTGGAATGAAATCCTCTATGCATTGCTTACAAATGCCCAGGGAGGGACGTTGGTGTAATTAATCTTTCATTGTTTTATAAATTGCTTTTTTAGCTAATAAATTGTGTTGTAAAAGGAACTTTAACATTTACACGGCCAATTTTGTCCCATTCTACTGTTGCATATGTCAAAACCTGGGTACCACCCGGACAACACAAGTTAAAAGATTTTATCAAACACTTAAATGATATGGATCTAAATTTTGTTACCCTCATCTTGCAACAATATTTGTATGTTTGACATTGAATAGTTTACTCAAACCAAGTCCAAAAAATAACATGCGTAGAGAATCAAATTTGGGGCCAGCAGCGCACACAGAACATTGATTAGAGCTTTTATTAATCCAATTATATAGAATTACCAGTTTTTAATCCAATAATACAAATAATATCAAATATTACCAATCTAACATACTTTTTCCAGCCAAAGTAGTGCAATTATATTTTTTCAAATAAAAGAGAAATCGGCCGATTGAGTCTTAATTTAGTTGGCTAATGCAAGAAAATGTAAGTTTGAGTATATTGAATTGCATTTTTCCTCTTATTTAATAGTTGGGATAAATTATAGATAATTTTAACTATTGTATAAAATAAAGTAAAAATACTAGCATGGCTAAAGTGAGGAGATTTAGTGATAAATTGAATGACTTTTGGATGATGAGTGGTCACACAAACATGGTAAGTGCTCTCTCAATCTCATAAGTAAGACAATAACAAGCTTTAACATAAATAAATGTTTAATGGCTTGCTAAAGTGCAATCAATGTGTTCACTATCTTCTCAAGAATAGCCTTCTATGTAGCCTTCAATATAGAATCAAGTAGTAAAGAACTTCTCAATATGAACTTCTGAGGGGTAAATAAATCTATTTTTATAAGGAATCAATAATCGCATTGAAGGTCTTCAAAAGAGTCATTCCTTGACTTTAAGTTCTTTAAAGTTAATATCATTTTAACTAACGCTAGTAAGTCACAGTAGGAGAGGACTCTTGAAAATCAACATTACTTGATCTGATCTCTTCTCCAATTATAATTTTAAAATTTGTTACCCAAAGTCCATAAAAATATATAAACAAATAATCAACATTCATTAGTTAAACATGCTAATAAATAAAGTAAATTATAATATCCTACTGATGATTTACCTAACAATTATAACTGACACTAAGGCCTCCTTTGGGGCACCGTTTAACGCCAGTGAGGTGCAGTTGAGCTACCAACCTCACTGGCAACCTGTTTGGTTGAGCATTTCAGTGCAACCAAAATCAATTTTCACCACACTGATATCTCAAAAGCCAACTGGAGCTGAAAGCTCCAGTGAGTTCATGGCAAAGAAAGACCAAATTCTGGCGATAAGGGGAGCTGCTATTGCTTTGCTCCTTTCCTAGTTTCCTCATTTCATCATGCATGGGAAACCAGATTGACTACCTCAACAAGTTGGTTGCATCATGCAGATCCTTGAACCTCCTCGCCCAAAGTCATTGGGTTTTTTGCAGAGAATGAAAAACAGAGCAAGGCAAAGGTAAAGATGGTAAATAAGAATGGAAAAAAGGGTAAATGGGAAGAAAAAAAAAAATGCATAAAAAGATAAAAAGAGAGTTAATCTGAAAAAAAAGAGTTAATGCTTAATGTTGAAAAAAAAAGTTAATGCCTAAAATTAATGTGTAAAAAAGAAAGTAAAAAATTAATCTTTGTGAAAAAAAATTAGTTAATGTATTGTTTTATATAATCTTGGAGATATTAATAGTTAATGACTGTTTGATGGTTTTAAAAGTTAATGGATAATAAAATTAAAAATAATTATCATTTTATCTAATAAATAATTTAAATTGATTATATAATTCATTAAAATATTTATAATAAAATATTGGAAGATACTTTTAATATTTTATTAAATGAATTTATAAATTCATATATTTTAATAATTTTATATAAGTAAAATAATTTAAAATTTTCTATTATATATCAATTCTAATCTGATGTCTTTAATAGTCATTTTATATTCTTATCTCATCGCTACAGCTGCGTGTGAATCCAAACACACACTCTACCATTGTTTCTAATATTACTGCTACAGTATCCAATCTCACCGCTACAGTGATTAATCTATCTGCCACCGTTGTTTTTAATCTCACCGGAGGTAAATACACCGTCCATTCAAACTAAGCCTAAAGAGATTCAATTTTAGGTAAAGTCCCATAAATAAACAAAAAGACTTACTTAGATAAACCATTAGGAATTAATGGATAAATGGTTTACAATAAACAAAAAAGGTAAAAGAAACCATTAAGGTGAAGAGTCATAGAGCTTGATAGCTTGCTCGGGTGTACCTATACATGCATGGAATACCTCCCCGAACATTCCAGAACATGGGAGAAATATCGGGAGAGTTCATTTTTGGTGGATGATAGGACATTACGACCAAGTTCGTCCATCAGGGGAAATGTACAAGTGATTACAAGTTTTTTACATGTCTAAGATGTTGTAGAATTACATGTTGGTAATAATGTTATCTAAAGTTGTCAACTATCTTCTTTTAAAGAAACAAAATTTTCAAGAATTAAATCTAGTCATTCTCATTCTTTTCTTTCTTATGTCTTCTTGCTTTTTCTTATTCTAAAAGATTATCTTGAATCACAGATTCTTATTCATATGTCTTCTTTGAAGGATTTTTAAACTAGAATCAAATCTGACTTTACAAATTGAATTAAGTCAAATGTTTCATTCAATTAAATAAAAAGCATTACTATTATTGTCATGTGTTTCAAAATATTTAACATGTTATTGATAACTCCTCCAACATTGCTTTTATCCATGTCTAATGTTGCTTATTACATATAAAATGCTAATAAACGGACTAAACCCCATGAGCCAATGACCAACCCAATCACGGAAGACACCCCCGGTCGAAGCAGCGCAGCTTGTAATATTCACAGCCCCATCACAATTCACCTTAGTACAACCCTCAAGCGGTGGTACCCAACCAACCTCAGCTAACCGCTGACCCCCGAGCTCGATCTCCAAAACCTGCAGCCATAACTCTTAGCCCATGATAAACTCCTTCATAACATCACATATACAGCATCGACCAATAGCAAAAACACACTGGTTCCGCTGCTTATCCAGAGACGCCACAAGACAACACCGAACAACACAGTCCAGTTAACCCCCGCCACCAACATGTCCTAGGGGTACACAAGTTTCGAACAATCAAGTCCACCTAAGAAAGCAAAAAGAAATCCTGAGTCACCTGACACAACAAAATTCTATGTCACGACACAACAGCAACAGAGCAATCTCTTAAAACGTGAATAATAGTCTCTTCACCACCCTCACATTGACAGCAGTTCACGCGTCACTCATTTAGCATTCGTTAGCAACGTCCCCTTCACCACCAGCCATAGAAAATACTGCAACTGTTGCAGTCCCTGCAACAACCATACCACCTTCCAAATAGGACTCCTCGGATCCCATAAGTATCGAGTCAACTACTTATACTTCTCAGCTACTGCATCAGAAGAACGAGGCTACATAATACTATGCTTTTATGGGTAAATCTAATTGCTTCCCCATTTTCACATGAAATTTTTTAATTTATCAAAAGTATCACTCTTGTGCTGCATTAGGTACACATACTCATGTATGGAATAATCATTAATAAGGATTACATAATACTCGTAACCACCTATTGCATTGATGTTCATTAGGCCACATATGTCAATGTGTACAAATTCTAGAGGTTTCAAGGCTCTCGTTCCTTTTTCATTAAAAGATCACTTAGTCATCTTACTTTCCAAGTAAGATTCACATTGTAGAAAATCAATATCCTTAAGCGACTTAATGTGTCATCTTTTATAAGTCTAGTGATTTTTTCTTGGTTAATATGATTAAGTCTGAAATGTAAAAGGTACACCTCATTAGAGTGAGAAATTGTAGGTTTTTTATTTGAAATTTTAGTTTCAAGCAGTGTGTATATCTTTAGTTTGACAAAATAGAAATTATTTGAGATACATCTATTACAAATAAATTTATGATTTATAAATATTGCAATAGTATAATTAAAAATCACGATCAAGCTACTTTTAAGTAAACATGTAAATGAAATCAAGTTTCTTTTGCAACTTGATACATAGAAAACGCCTTTTAAATAATTTTTCGAAAATTAACAAAATAAATATGTACTTCTTTCATTGCTTCATCTATCACACTTGACTCATTTCCAATCTACAACGATAGGTTTTTATCTTTAAGATTTTTCGTTTCCTCAAACTCTTGTAGAGAAACACACATAATTAGCAACTCCAAAATCAATGACCTAATGGTCTATTGAATCTTCCACTAAGTAAACTGCTATTGTCGTAACCATTTTTTTGGAAAACAACAAGGGGTTCGACTTTGGGTTTTAAAAATGAAAAAATGGGAGTCGCCACCAATCCCTTTTTGTTGAGGTGTGATCGGTCACCTCAGAAAGCGGTTGTTTTAATAAACAGTTTGATTTATCAAAACAACGATTTTGGTCTCTGAAATTCAAAAAACGAAGTTCGAAGTCGGTTACATACGAGGAAGAGTTAGCATCCTCGATGCGCCCAAAATTGGTACCAAAATGATTAATTAGTGTCTTAATGTCGGAAGTTTGAAAAGGTTTTAAAATACGGATCCTTTAAAAGGTATTAGGATATTTGAGATTTCTTTGTTCGAGAGGGTACAAACATCACATCCAAAGACGTTAGGACATGATATTCTAAACCTTTGTAATCAAAGCTATCTCATGATTTTCTGAAGTTTATCAAAAGGATGTTTAGTTATTTAGTCAAACGGAAAATCGCAACTCAGCACGTTAGGGCACTATTCCCCGAATTCCTAAATACAAAACATTGCCTTTATTTTAAAACCTTTAAATGGAGTGTAGCAATTTTACAAAATGCATCATATCGGATTAAATCAAAGAAAAGGCTCGAGTCAAAACTTGAGATTTCTTTGTCCCTAAAAGATATAAACATCACATCCATCTCGTTAGGACATAATGTTTCAATCTCTCGTAATCAAAGTCGTCTCATGATTCGCGAAACTTCGTAAAGGGAATGTTAAGTAATTTAGTTAAACGGAAAATCGCAACCCAGCACGTTAGGGCACTATTTTCCAATTCTAAATCTGAAACATCACCTTTATTCTAAAACCTAAAATGAAATATGATGATTTTCAAAATATATTTTATGTAGTAATAATATGCAATTAAGAAAGATAAACGTAGATATAAATATAGTAAATATAAGAGTACTAATAATAATATGATAATGATGATAAATAATGATGGCAAATTAAAAATGAAATAATATATATAAAATAAAAATAATAATAATAATAGTAATAAAGTAGAAAATAATACTATATTAATAAGAAAATAATAATCTAATAATAATGATAGAAAATGAATAAAACATAAAATATAATGATAATAGTAATGTAATAACAATGATAAAATAACGAGTAATGACAATTGTCGAAACTATTTTTTTGTTGGAAAACGGGCCGACTTTAAAAAGAAAAGGGAGTCGCCACCAATCCTTTTTTGAAGTGTGATTGGGCCACTTATAAAACATTTTGGTCTCTGAATTTTAAGAAAACGGGCTCGGAGATTGATTCGCATGAGGAAGGTTAGCACCTCATAACGCCCAAAATTGGTACCGTATTGATTGATTAATGTCCTTAATATCGAAAGTTAGAAAATATTTTAGAGTATGGAAAAAATATTTGGATGACTCGTATTGAAATCGAAACTCCTTGTTCAAAAGCTAAAGTATCATGTCCAAGACGATAGGGCACGATGCTTCAAACTCTCGACACCAAGATCATTTTCGATTTCCAAAATTCATGTAGTGCAATTTAAAAGGGTATTTCACTATTTGGCTAAACTAAAACCGAAACCAAGACGATTGGGTACGATTCCTTGGATTTCAATAATGAAATATTGCCTTACTTAAGAAATACGATAAGGAAAAAATCATGAAGGATATCTAGTTGTTTAGATGAACAGAAAATCGAAACCCAGCATGATTGGGCACGAATTTTTTAAACTTCCAAACACGAAACATTGCCTTATTTTGAGAACACGATAAAAATCTTTAAAGGTTATTTAGCGATCTAGACGAACGAAAAATCGAGACCCAAGACGATTGGGCACGATTTCCGAACTTCCACACACAAAATTGCCTTTATGAAACCCTTTTTATGAATTTTGAAAAAAAACAAAAATAAAATATCAATAAGAAAATAATAGTAATAATATTAGAATTAATAGTGGTAATAATAAAAAATAATGGTAGTAGTAAAAATAAATGTAATTATAATAAGTATAATTGTAGTAATAATATATATGTAATAATAGTGATAAAAAATAATAGTAATGAAAAATAGGAATAATAAATAGTAATATAAAAATGATTTTTATAATAATAATACATGTAAAATAGTGGCAATAATAAAATGATGCTAATAATGCTAACGAACCTAGTAATAGTAATAAAGTAAAAGGAAAAAATATTAAAACAATAATGGTAATGGCCACATTAAAACAAAGAAGATTAAAAACAATAATGGTAATGGCCACATTAAAACAAGAAGTACAATAATATATATTTAAAGATAATTGATTTGAAAGTAAAGCGAATAGGGACTAAATTGAATTTAAAACAAGCATCCGGGCAAAATCGAAATAAAATTAAAAGATGGACCAATTAGAACTTATGAGTAACAAGGAGGGGCTAAAGGAAAATATCCCTACCCTCCAAAACGGTCTTCATGACCGCACCATGATACACAATGGTGAAACTAAAAAGCTTCTTTTTCGACGATCTCAAAATGGATGCGCTTCTACCTCTTTTTCCGTATTTTCGCGTTTATTCTTAAAAACAAGTGTAAAAAAATGAATAAAAGAACAAAATAAAAGAACACCTTGAATATTTTGAATCATCTCAAAATTCTTTTCTTTTGTGTACTTGATTTCTCGTGTATTCGTAACTATCCAAAAATGGCGAAAAAAAAAACCCTTTACAATGGTTTTGAATGGCTTTTATAGCCAAATTCTACAATTTATGCATGCAAGTGGGGTGATAGAGTTAGTGGGATGGTGGAGTTAGTGGAGTGGTGGATTTAGTGGTCGGTTTAGTGGGGTGATAGAGTTAGTGGTCGGTTTAGTGGTCTAGTTGGGTTAGGGTTACTTGGGCTTGGTTAATTGGGTTTGGTTTGATTTTTTTTGGTTTGTTGTTTGGGCTTTGGTTGGGGTAAAATTGGGTCATACAACAATGATGCATTTATAATAATAATAGTAGTAAAAGAAATAATAAAAAAATAAAATGATAATAAGATTAATCATGGTAGTAATTAAGAGGTAAATAATATATATATATATACAAAGGAATAAACAAAATATATATGTGTAAGAACTCTAATATAATAATAGTAATAATAAAGATGTTAACTAATAATAATAGGATGATAATAATAATAAATGCTAAATAATAACAATAATATTGATATAATAATATAGTAATAATAATGATATAGTAAAAATATTGTATGTAATAATAAAAGAACAAAAGCATAAATTAACTAAAAAGGATTGAATTGAAATTAAAATGGAATTTTGGGGTTAAATTATGAATAAAACAAGGTTCGGGGTCAATTTGAAAATAAAACAAAATTTTAGGGTCAGTATGAAACAAAAATAAAAGAAAAGGACCAATTTGCACACGCGGAGGAAACGGAGGACCACGCGCAATAATTCCTTTCGCCAAAAGCGCGTCGAGCGAGGGGACCAAATTGAAAGCCAAACGAAGTGTTCGGGCGATTTTGAAATAATAAAATTTAATTGAAAGCAATAAAAATGCGGAAGGGCTAAAAGTGCAATTAGCCCTTCCTTCAAAACTCATGGATCCTGAGCGGGTCTGTCAAGACGCTGAGGTCATGGCCAAACGACGTCGTTTTGGCCCTAGGAGCCCTTGCCCAAAACGACGTCGTTCCCGATCTCTATAAAAACCAAATTTTTTTGGAGAAAATCATTTCTGCATGGTTCTTTAAAAAAAGGGGGGCCTTTTCTTTTCTTCTCTCTGCAGAAGGGAGATCTTCGATTGGGCGGCCACCGTCCCCCCGTCGCACCAGGCCTCCATGCCGGCCACCTCGCACGGTGGCCGGAGGAGGTAAAAGTTTTTTTTTTATTTTAAGTTATATTTATGTGTATATATATATATGTTTGTAACGAGTGAGGGGAACAGGGAAGAAAAAGAAACTTCGAAAATGGGAAGCGAAAGTTACCTTTTCTCTCTGTTTTTTATCGATTCTCAGTGATTTTTAGTGTCTCTTTGCTTCTTACCTATCTAATCTGGACTGGTTCTCTTGATTTTGTTGTTTTTTGAATCTGTTTTTTCATTTATCCAAAGGAAAGAAAAAAAGCCCCCATACAATCGTTTTAAAATCGACCTTTATAGCCTTTCTTTTACAATCATTCTTTCCCTTTTCTGTCTTGTCTTTGTTTATTGGCTTTGCAGGCGCTTGGGTGGTGGCGAGGGCGGTGCTGCAGACGCCGTCAGACTGGTGGCTAGTCAGAAGGCCAGGGGTCAGAAGGCAGATGCCCTAGGTGCGGCGCCACTTGTGCTAGGGTTACTGTTCTGCTGATTTTGGGTTTGTAATGGGCTAATTGGGCTGTTGGGTTGGGTAGGTTCTTTTTTATTGGGCTTGCTATTTGTAAAATGAGTTTTAATGGAGTTTTTGCAATCGGGTTTGAAATTGGGCTGGGCATAATGGGCTTGTAAGCCGGGGCAAAATTGGGCTATGACAGCTATCATAAAGAGTTCCATACATTTTCCCTTAGTGACTAGGTAATCGTTTTGCTCAATTTGACTTGAAGTGTCATTTCTTATTGAGAGTTCTATATATTTTCCCTTAATGACTAGGTAATCATTTCACTCTTTGCAACTCAACTTGAAGTGCCCTTTTTTATTACAGAAAAAAAAAAAAGAATGTTAATTCACAATTATGCATTTTCAAAAAAAATATATTATTTTTCTATCATATTTCTAATTTTGTTCATTCTATCAAATAAAACCTTCGCCTTTTTTGTTTTGTTTTTCTTAAAAAAAAACTTCAAATAAGATGGGTGATAAGTATTTGGGAAAGTATTATTTTAATACATATTTTCTAATTTTTATGTTCATTTTATTATTTATGTTGAAAATTTTAACTAAATTTTTCCTTAAAGAATGAACATTTACTTTAGGAATAGAACCTAGAAATTTCCGAAATAGATGCCCCCATGGTCTGTCTGCCACGTGTCTAATGGGAAGAACACTTTTAACTTTTTGTATATTTAAAAGATTAGTTTTATACTAGGAATAATATAAATTTTAGCCCTAAATTTAAAAATTAGATTCACTTTGGTACCTATATTTTCTTTGGTCACTAGACTTAAAAAATAAGTTTGATAATATGACACTATGAGATTGTGTCATATCATCATTTAAAAATTTAAATTTTTATATAAATTTTTGGGTGATGATATACTACAATCTCAGAATATCACATTCAATATTTAAATAACTAAATCAGTGGTTGAAGAGGTCAGACCATCGATTTTCGATTCAAACAGTCCAAGCAGTTTAATTGATAGATCAACAATAATTAAATAAATAATTAAAAATTCATAAAAATTTTATTAAACCATTTCAACATGTTCAACTATCGATTTTCACTTTGCTTTTCGATTTTTACCAATTTTAAGAAATTTTTGAGTCAATTAATTCAATCCCTCTATTCAAGCTATAGTATTGATCAATTTTCGGTTTGTCTGATTTGGTGATATTTCAGTAACATTGGTCATATCATCAAATCTTGACAAAATCTAGTCATCAAAATTAAGGACCAAAGTGAACAAAAAAGTAAAAATACCAAAATAGACCTAATTACTAAGTTCAAGGACCAAAATTATATTATCCCTAGTATGGAAATATATATTAAATAAGATTTTTTTTTTTAGAAAAAATAGGAATAAAAACTTTTCGCAATCACGCCAACATCTCTTCGCAATCAGTAACAGCTGCATGTGGAGCTGCAGATGGGTTTAGATTTCAACAATTAAAAAAAAAAAACACTGTTTATTAGTTAGATTTAGAAGACTAATTAAGGAGTTTTAAGTGAGTTAAAGATAAAGAGAGGTTATGAGTAGTTTTATGTATTATATAAAAAAATTAAATATTTAAATAATATTTTTTATTAATATTTATATATTTTAATAATTTAATATTAATATAAATAAATTTTAATTAATTAAGACCCATTCTTAGATAAATGAAGACATATATATGTGGTGGGTTTATTGATGAAAAATTTATACATTTCTTATAATCACCCTTAAACGTCTAATTAATTAAATTGAAAGTCTATTAATACTTGATAACAATAATAAGTTTAATAAAATAATTAATGAAATTACAGTTCTTAGTAAAGGTATAAATTAATTAAAAAGAAATAAACAAATAATTATATGGTCAAACAGCTTGGATTCTGGCAATTTTCAACCAACCAACTTGTGTCATTTATGAATGAATGAATTAATTAACAAACAGTCCAGACTCTTGAAATTTAGATTTGATGCAAGTAACCTAAACTAATGCTGAAAAATTTATGCCCTTATCTGGCTGCCACACAATACTAGTAAAAACAAAGCGATTCTGTTACCTTATTTAAACCTTGAAATTAAAGCACCCTTTTAAAAAAAAAAAAAATATTCATCTTATATAAATGCAGAACCTTATGTGGCTATAGTACCCTTCATTTGCTTATGCTTTCATGGCTGCTTTGCTTGGTTTTTTAGGTTACTACCATTGCCTTGCTGCTGTTTTACTTTCTTTAGCTGTAGTTTTAGTTCATGGAGATATTCGCAGTAGCTTTAACATGGGGTATGAAGTGAAGAGAAACGAAGTGAAAAGCTGTGATTTTTTTCAAGGAAGTTGGGTTTTTGATGATTCTTTTAACCCTCTTTATGATTCTTCGAGTTGTCCCTTCATCGGCGGTGGCTTCGATTGCCAGAAAAATGGCAGACGTGATCGGAATTACCTCAAGTATAGATGGCAGCCTAATGACTGTGCACTCCCCATGTAAAGTTATCTTATTCCTTTCCATTTTTTTTTCTCTCATTGTTTTTTTCTTTAAATACAATCGGGGGTATATGCAAATTTTGATTACATCTATTTTTTTTCTCATCATTAAAGTTAAGGGACGATTTTTTTTTTTTCATGAAATTAAGGATATCAATAAGATTATACCAAGCATGATTTAGCGATTACTCTGTCTAAAAAAAATAATTTTTACTGTTTGTGTCAATTTTGATTTTGGTCCCTCTAGTTTGTTTAGATTTATGTTTTAGTCCATTTGCTTTAATGTGGTATAGTGTGTTGGTTTGTTTTTATAATGTCATCACCATTAACTATTACAACTAAAATATTGATATGGATTTTATCTTCAAAATAGTTAACAGTGGTAACTGTTTGGATTAAGTAATGGTATTAAAAAAAATAGAATGATTAAATTATATCAAATTAGGGGTAAGCTAGAAATTTTTAGAGGGTTAAAATTAAATTGTATATTTTACAGTAGTAAAATATAATTTCACCATTTTAATATCTATATCTTTATAAATTTTAAAGGATTAAATTAATTTTTATAAATTTTAAAGTTGCCTAAATTAAAAAATTCATTTTAAAGGGATACTCCTAATCAAATTAAAATATAAGAATTAAATCCCCAATTTGAATATAATGGACTGACCAAAACCACAATTTGACCCTTTTTTCATGGGAAAAGAGGGAAAATTTAGGAATATAATGGAGGGAGATCTTTGTTTGAACGTGTGATTATTATATTAAGGTTTGTACCAAACATTGACTTGTGCTACATAAATGGAAGGCAAAACAACACATAGATTGGTCTTCTGGTTTGGTTATTAAATGTTTTTTAAAAGTTTGACAGGTGTGAAGAAATTAAATTATGTCTATAAAAAAAATGTTGTACTAAAACAATTATTTCATTTAGGAGATGTATCTAAGGAAACGTCATATCAAGAAGATTGGATTTAGGGTCGTCCTAAGGGGAAATTTATTTATTTATAGAAAAATAGTATTTTATTTTATTTTAAAAATTATGATTTTTTTGAATATTTAGTGTATTAATACAAGAAAAAGCTTAATTATTACTCAAGTATTCAAATAATTTGTTACAACTTAAAATTAAAAATAAGTAAATTAGTGTTTTCGACAATAAATCATGTGATTGGTTAAAATTAATACGAGATATTAGAAGGTATATGTAATTATAATATACTTTTATTTATGTAATTGATGAAATTTAATTTAATTTCTAAATTTTTGACATTTACTATCCCTAATTTGAATATATTTTGCTGAAATTTGATATTAGGTTCAATGGAATTGATTTCCTGGAGAAATATAAGAACAAGAAGATACTTTTTGTGGGGGATTCATTAAGCAACAATATGTGGAGATCACTCATTTGCATGCTACATTCTGCAATCCCAAACCCAAACTACACATTTGCTTCAAGAGGCCTGCTCTCTACATTTTCATTGCCGGTATTGTTTCCCAAATTTATTTTACTTGCCCAAAATATGTACCAATTGATTCTTGTCTACTTATAGATATAAAGTTTGCACTTTTTTTAATTTAAAAAACATTGCAGGACTATGGGGTATCAGTTAACTGGCTGAAAAATGGGTTCCTGGTGGACATGGCTTATGAAAAAATTGGTAAAGTTTTGAAGCTTGATTCAATCAGTACTGGGCATTTGTGGCTTGGAGCTGATATCTTGATCTTCAATAGCTACCACTGGTGGACACACTCCGGACGCTTTCAATCGTACTTTCTTTTCCCTAAACCAAACACACCCAACTGCCACCTCTAATATCTTCGGATAATAGAAATCGTAAAAGTAGAAAAAATAATAATTTGTATTTGGAGTAACACTGGTATTGTTGCAGATGGGACTACTTCCAGTATGGAAACAAGACAGTGAAAGAGATGGATCACATGGAAGCATACAAGATTGCAATGACAACATGGGCAAATTGGGTTGATACCAACATTGATCCTTCAAAGACTAGAGTCCTCTTCCAAGGAGTTGCTGCTGTTCATTTCAAGTAAACTTCTTAAACTTCTCATCCCCCTCAAGTATTAGCCATGACTTCAACTCAATTTTCGTTCACTCTGCTTTGGTTGCAGTGCCAAGGAATGGGGTGAACCAAGCGATAAAGGTTGCATTAAACAAACAGAACCATTGAAAGGGTCAACATATCCAGGGCTTCCTGTGCCTGGGGAAGCTATTCTAAAGACTGTTTTGAGTAAAATGACTAAGCCTGCCTATCTACTTGACATTACTTTGCTGACACAGTTAAGAAAAGACGGTCATCCTTCTATCTACGCTGGAGCTGGCCCCAAGCTCATCGATTGCAGCCATTGGTGTCTTGCTGGTGTGCCTGATACTTGGAATCAACTATTATATGCAGCTTTGGTTCAAAGCTAAGTTATTCTTTTCCTTATAATGTGGGGAGAAAATTATCAACTAATTAACAACCACATTGGTTGTTTCTTATGGTAAGGGAATCAAATTTTAGTTACAATAAAAAGAAATCTTGTAAAAAGAAATCTTTCTTTTTTCTGAATATCTAAGAAAAAATAATCAGCTACTGCGACACCTGCAACCAGTCAGCTGAGCTAGTCATAACCTAGCTTCATCGTCACAGATGCCAAAAGGAGTCATTGCAACCAGGATTTAGTCACCACTAAAAACTAATGAAGTTTTATCCCAATTTAGATTATAATCATTAAGATTAAAAGAAATAAATGATGAATTATTTGATTAATGAATCAAACAAACCTGGTTCAATCCCAAGGAACTACAGATATGATTTAAATTACATGCTATCGAAACTGAAACATATATCATAAATAACAATCAGAGTTTAGCATCCAACTTCAGCTCACGAAAGGTAAGATTCATTTCAAATACCTCAAACAATCAAAATATAAACAAGTGCAGCATGCTGTCATGGAGAGCCAAAGAAAGAAGCTCATACCCGGAGGACCAAAAACATGAGTAAATGTCAAGCAGGATGTGAAGCATTGCCTGCACACTCTCAAGCCAGACCCTGCTTTATATTTTGATTATCTCTGCTTCTGAACCCTCTTGTCCCGTATTGGCAGCTCAATAGGCTTCTGAGCATCGTGTGGATGGTCTGGACCCTTGTAAACCTTTAGGTGGTTAAACAATGCTCTACCAAGCTGAGGAAGGCAAATATTAGTGTTGGGTTAGGCAATAATTGATGTTGAACATCATGCACGCAGTATACAAATGAAACAGCATATTGTTTCCTAGAGCAAACTTCTGGAACAGATTGGAACCAATGGATTCAATGTAAAAGCCAATACAAGTCATTGTAATTATTGGATTGAATTAGATTTTTTCACTTTTATAAACCTTAACAAATGCACTCTAGTAAGAAATATCATGATTGTATTCACAAACTGAGGTTGCTTAGCTGATGTCAAATTTTTTACCATATCCTATTTTCTTCATTTCAAAGGTTGGCACATGGAACTTTGCACATTACATAGACCATTAACAGAGTTCCTCAGATTTCAGGGTTAATATTCTTTCAGCACTTGTACATTTAAGACTCCTCCATCATCCATGACTGTAACAGGCCTTTTTGCTGTCTTTATTACAAATGTAAAGCTATTTGTAGAGTACCTAAATCACCAAGTTCAAGGTAGTGGGCATAGAAAGCCCAAAGTTTTTTTTTCTCATTCTTGATAAAACCTAGTCAGTGAAAACATGATACCAGAAGTCCAGTCATATTCGGAAAATTCCTAGTAAGCTTAAACAGTTAAACTGCATGAAAAGCTTAGCAGTAGAATGAGAGTCAGACATGCAAAGAAACCAGGCACACGATGATACAAATAGATAAATTCCAAAGGGTTGGGAGGATTTATTTTCCCTTTAATAAGCGAGCTAAATTATTGATATAAGGGATGGAAAAAACTTATATCCATATACCAATTCATATTTAAAGTTATATATTCCAGATTCTTTGTTTTCTCTAAAGTTCTTGTGTCCTACACCTATGTCTAACACATTCGAACATGGATATGGAGATATAGCCTTCCAAATATATGGAAAATACTTAGAAAAGGTTGAGCATAACTAGCACATAGCTATATCTGATACAGAAACCAAGTCAGGATAACATAGATCTACATATTATTAGTCTTTAGTTTGAAACCAATGAACTTACCCTTCCTTTAGGAAGCATACCACGAACAGCGTGCTCAATAATTCTTTCAGGAATTCTCTGCTGCAGCTGGTTGAATGTTTCCACTTTCATGCCACCTGGTCTTCCTGAATGCCTCCTGTAGAGCTTTTGTGTCCTTTTCTTTCCAGATACAGCAACTTTTTCAGCATTTACCTATTGAGTCAAAGTAGACCAAAAAATTTTAGGATTTATAAAACATAAAATAAACATATTGTAAGAAACCAGAAAGTAATATCAAAGCTCCCTCCCCTAAATTGCCAAATTACTATAAGGTCAATTATGATCCTTGAAGCAACCATATCTTTTTTCAGAATATATAGGCAACCAGATCCATACCAATAGCTACAGGTTTCTAGAAGAGAAAATTTGTTCATACAATAAAACTGCAAAATTATACCACTCAATCCAACTCTGGTACATTTTCTAGGGTCTGACAATAAGGCACACAATTTTTTAAGAAAGGAACTTCCAAAGAAACAACAAAACAAGCACTTTTTATATTAGTATCCTTGTAAAAGAAATTGTTCAGACAGGTAGTTTATCATGATGAAAAACAATGCCATCATACTATTATCCAGATATACAGAAATAAGCACTCAATCAACCGTATAGAAGCATCTTCAAATTTCATGTCTTCAAAATTTCTAGTATAAAGAATTTCCCAGGATGTAAAGCATTTCATAACAGTTGAGTGATCGGTAAGACTAGAAGCAAACTCAACACAATATGAAACAACCATAGAAAAGGAAAAAGAAATGACACACAACATCATATAACTCCAAAGCCTATGAGCTTACACACAGATTTGCTTGAGTTCCATTTCAATCAACTACTTATATGTAGACACAAAGAACATCAAAAGCCCCAATCAAGATCCATAGACTTGCACAACTAATAGCAAATGCAGTCAACCAAAAAAAGCTTTAATTTTGCACAATAGAACAGATTATAACCCAAAGAACGTGAGCAATTGTAACATGTAAATTTCAGAGCAGCCAACAGTTTCTCCATAGTCCAACCTCTTTTCAAGTTTCAACACCAAACTAGAAACAAACAACATAAATGAGTTCTTATAAAGAAAACAGCTCCTAAATTTAGTCTTAACAAGTCACCTAATGATCACAAAAACCACATACCACTATCACAAAGGCTCCCATATCCACACTAGGAGTATAAGTGGCCAAATTCTTTCCACGAATATGCACGGAAATTGTTGATGCCAGTCTTCCCAGAATTTTATCCGTAGCATCAACAACATACCATGTTTTTTCTGTATTTATGTGATCTTTAGCTTTGGGATACCATGTGTTGTTCCAAATGTCCTGCAAACAGAAACAACATGACCCGAAATAAGTAATCAGTCATACTGAAAAGCAGAAACTAATCAAAACACTGCGAGAAGCAGATAGCATATGATAAAAGATTCTGAACGTGAACGTAAACCTGCAATAATAATTGTGGAAACAAAAAGTAGGAAAGTAATGTACACCATTAGAACAGAAATTCCCAATATATATTATCTGAAACAAATAATTTTCACTTAACAGAAATTAGAAACACCCAATTTTAAAATCCCGAGATGAATCTAATGGCTAAAGTTTCCAAGCAGAAGCAGAAACCTCTATCAAGTCTTGTTCAAGGTTCAAACCAACAAAAATCCAAAATTTTCAGATAAAATTAATAACTTAAACAGACACAATTACATTAACCTACCTTCCATTCAAAACCCAGAAAAAGCTTTAACAAAGGAAGAAGAAAATAAAAAGGAGAGAAAAAGAGAGAGTCTTTACAGGGCCATCAGCCTCGGATTCTTCGAACATCCAACGTTGGTTTTCAGGGACAAGAGAAAGGTCCTGACAACAAACCCGGAAATCTCGTTTAGAGAAAGACAGTGTTGTTGGCCGAACAGAGCCAGGTTTGGACAATGCTGCTACAGGGAAGAACCCAAGAAATGAGCTTTGGTTACTGGGAATAGTCCTTTTCAAAGAACCAAACGAAGTTCTCTCTGAAGAAGAGAAAATGGTTGAGGTTGAAGCACAAAGGATAGCCATTTTCTTTGGTTTCACCTACTGCTTCACCGTTGCTGCTTCTATGAACTACTCAAGACATCGGATAAGATAGGCTTCTTTCGTTTTACATTCACTTTTTCCCAGCACAGTGACACTACACTTTACAGTTGACAGTAATTCAGTTCCCCTCGCTACCTAGCTTAGACCAGAGTTGGATTGGTTTGGGCCTACAGTTTTGAAAGATTAACCCAAAACCTTCCCGTTAGAAATAAACACTATATGCGACTGTGCTAATGGATCGGGTTGAGATTAGGTTAAATTTAAATATAAAATTAATATGTCTTATGTTTATTTTTAAATATATATTATTTAAATATAATATTTTATGTGTTATAAATTAAAAGTATAAAAAAACCATAGTATAATATATATTACAAAATTAGAAAAAGAATGATTTGAGTCCAATTTGAGTTTTTAATGCTCAATATCAAGTTTAACTCATATTTTAAATGGATTTATTTTTTAAAATTTATTTTTAGATTTAATATTTTGTCAAAACCCTCATACATTTTAAGAAAACTTTCAAATTTAGACAGATAACTGAATTTATAAATAGATCTATGCAAAATAAGAAGATATAAATCCAGTTTAGAAACTTAATATATTTTTTATTTTTTACCATTTTAAAAGGAGATGATATTTGTTAGAATTGAGTGGCCGAATCTTGATGTTTCAACTTTATTACACTCCTATTAGAATGTGGTTTTACAAGCCTATAAATAGACAAAGTTTACTTCTTTTATAATCATTCAAATTCCACGTAGTGAATTATCTTCTTCTTTGCATGTAGCTTTTTTTCTGAAAAAATTTTCACGTAAAAATATGTGTATTTTTTATCTTTCTTTCTCTTTTTCTTTCCGATACATTGTCATTATCGACGTTCTATTTTTATAATATTTTTTCAATGCAAATATTTGACATGAGGAAAGAGAAATGATAAGTTTGAATCCTTATTATCAAGGTGTTTGATAGAGAGTCTAAACAAGTGATGACATACTTAAAGTCTTTATTTGTTGACAAAAATTAATGAATATTAATTAACAACTCAACTCAAGCATTTGATGAAATGGATTAATCCATAATTTCTTTTAAAAAAATTATTTGAGTACATTATGAAGTAAGTAATAAATAAATGCCAAATGCAATAATAATTAAGATCATATGTTAGCAAGTACTGAGTAATTATTGCATAGTTTATAATGGTTTGTTGTGCATGTTTAGGAAGGGATTAATTTTACTATAGGATTCACATACATCATTATAACTATACATTTATCTATGTTAATATCGAATTTTTTAATTGAATTTATGTTCAATTAACAAAATTTCAAAAAAAGTTAAAATAATATTTCATACTAATGAGAATAGAATATAAAATAGTTTAATAAGTTCTAAGTACTTTTTAACAAAATAAACTTACAAAAGCTATTCACAATAAAAATGTACTATCCACTTCTTTTTTCTTCTCTAGAACGAAATTTATTTTAGCGAAAACTACAAAAATAGTAACTTTTGCTTATCTCATATTACATTTTAGTCACTTATATTTGAAATGTTATATTTTAGTCACTTAAGTTATCGTTGTATTACGAAATGGTCACTCTACCATTAAAATCCGTTACCTCCCTAATGACAGTCTTACGTGGTAGCCCAAATGGGTTTTAAATGACAACTTGGATGTCCAGTTGCTGAGATAAAATAAGTTTTTAATTAAATTAATTTAATTTGAATTGTCACGTAGGACATTTAAGTTGACATTTAAAATCTATTTGGACTACTATGTATGACCGCTGTTAGAGAGGTAACGAAGCTTAACTAGAGTGACCACTTCATATCAAAACGATAACGTAAGTAACTAAAATGCAACATTTCAAACATAAATGACTAAAATATAATCTGAAGTAAATAAAAGTGATTATTTTTGTAGTTTACCATCGGTTTATTAATTTTCTCTTAATAGTGCATTTTGTCGAAACTAAAGTACATTGTTATATATATATATATATATATATATATATATTATCATATATTTTATCAACAATTATATACATTTTATTAATTTATCAATAACCATTAATTTTTGAAAATATATTAATTAAAAATTCTTTTATATTAAAATTTTATTTTATTTTATTTTTATTTTTACCCAAATATTGTATAAGGTTAATATCTATTTATTTATTTGGGCATTTAAAATTTCAAAATTAATGATGGAAAATATATATAACTTGATACAAGATTTCAATAAGGTGAAAAGAGTGATGGGAGTTTGGAGTGGTTCACTTGAGGAGGGTGGAGAGCTACTAGTGATTAAGATGAGGAGGAGAAATAATGAATAACTCCCATGGTGAAAGAATGAGCTCAAAGATGTGTATAGTGGTTGGATAGATTTGGCAGTGAAAGAGAAGAAGAATCTCCTTTGCCCCAATCTAAGAAGTGTATAAAGGTCTTTAGTAGGACTCATGTTATCAAGATATATAACAATTGTCTCCTCTCCCAATTAAAATGGAGGTTATAAAATAACTTTTGTCTTAGTTGAAAAGTAGTGATAAGGTTTTTGTGTAATAAGCAAGGTCAATTTAATTTATAAAAATTTACTTGTATTTCTTTTTATAAAATTTGTGATGATTCGTAAGTATTAGGAATTACACCAGCATCGTAGGCATTGAAATCATTCATAAGTATTTAGAATTATACCAACACTGAAGGTAAATCAATCCTTGGAAGTTAAGCTTGCCTAAAATGGGAAGCAACCATTCAATATTTTATTGAGTATGTTAGGATTATTAACATAAATAAATAATTAAAAAAGGGTAATATGGATATTACCTTTAAGAAAGTGTGAGAGTTGCACCGTTAAGAACCATATTATTGTGGAATGACTCTTTAATAGAAGGGTGAGTTGTACCTTTAAGAGTCGTACCCTTAGTGGAATGGAACCTAAGTAGTGAAAATTGTATCTTTAAGGTTTGATTGCTGGAAAATGTTTTCCAGACACAGGTAAAATGGCTTCATTATTTTTGTAAAATGTCTTACCGATTTTTTTTTGGTAAGACTTTTTACAAAGCTTTCCCCGGTCAGTTTTATTCCCTCTTTCGCAGTTTAGAGTTGACACTTTCTAATTGATTCAACCTATTTTTTTTTTCAATTTATCTGATTCATTTCATTTGCTCCCTCGAGATTTTCCTTCTTCTTTGTTTGCTTGAACTATGGCTTCAACCTTGCTACTGTCTCTGGTTTTTGTGATTGATCTGATTGCTTTCGCCCTTGCTGTTGCCGCTGAGCAAAGGAGAAGTACTGTGAGTGTTCTAATTCTCCCCTTTATATTTACTAAACTGCCTTATTTTTTGTTATCTCTTTGCCGTTTCAGTTTCGTTTCTTTGTCCTTAGATGACCATTTTTTTAACCTGCTTTGATTTGCTAATTTCCAGAAATTTGATTAAAAACTTTAAGCCTCCCCCCCTTTATTGTATGCGAAAAGTTCTATCTTTTTCGTTCCTCGCCTTGTAAAAGAACAGATAATTTTTCTATTGTTTGTTAGATCTAGAATGAATCTGCTTTAACCTGTTGGTCAGATAGGCCAAGATATTGCTATTAAATTCCTCATGTCATGGCTTCTGTGCTTCAAATATTTTTGGGTGCAAAGTGCAAACTATTTTATTTAAAAGATGGGTTAACAGATTCAGTTGTAAGTTTAAGGAGGCCTATATCCGAAGTACTGAAGAGGGAACATTGTTTTGCTGCAGTCCTTATGGAAAAGGCTTTCTCGATTAGTCATGTACAACGTTGTTATGAAAGAATATCATAGAAACATGTACAATGTTGAGAACATTGTCTTTCTTTAATTTCATTTTAAATGCTTTGTTACTGCTAGTATGGCTTAATTAGAACTTCAATCGAGGAGCAGCAAAGACTCGGAACATTTTGAACCCAGATTAAGTACGCTTGTGTTCTGTTCGTGTCATGGAAATAGGTGATCGCAATGAAGAATTCTCATCAGGGTGTTATCTGAGGGATATATGGTGTATCAGGGTCCTCGAGGAAAAGTTTTGGAATTCTGAGTCATTAGGATTTAAACTGCCACCGCGAAAGGGTGTTGCAGATTTTCTTCAAGAGGTATTCATTTCTTTACAGCTGCATATATGGTTGGATCTTCTTTAGGTACTTACCTAGCTAGTTGTTATTGTCGTCGTCATTGTCGTCAGGTGACCTCTAAGAAAGATCAAGCTCAATACTGGGCTGATCCGTCGAAGCCATACGTGTTCATTCCTGTTTCGGAAATGGCCATTGCATTTAAAAATTCCAGATTTGGGAAGTCTCTGGAGTCAACACTTAGTGCACCGTATGATAAATCTCAAAGCCATCCTTCAGCTTTGTCCAGAACAAAATATGCTGCATCAAGATGGGAGTTTTTGAATTCTTGCTTTGCGCGAGAAAAACTACTGATGACAAGGCAGAGTTTCCTTTACATTTTCAGGACATTCCAGGTATGCTTTGGGTTGTCACTTCTACGCTTGTTATGTTTACCGATCACCTTTACATCATAATTTGACACTGACATTCTTAACCATGTATGGTTTGATGATATATGAAGTGAGAACTTTTGTGTATTATGCTTTTTCATTTTTAAGTAATAAACTTCTGTGTATTATACATGACTAAATATTATGATTTTTTTTTTTTTGTCATTAATTTTTGTTTTGAAGTTTTTCTCATGTATTTCACTTTTGAATTTATGCATTACATGTTTAAGGTTTGTCACGAGCACAATTTTTCTAAGAACAAAACTGCATCCGGTAGATGAGATTAACGGCAACCTCTACCTCTCATGCCTTTTCTTCAGGGTGGTCCATATGATGTTTAATGGATTTTCTGAGCTATCCCTTCTCATATTTCGGCTTCCAGTATTTTACAAACAACGAGATAATCTATTTCATCCTGCATGGATATGGTCCGTCGTTAGTTGGAGTATTCGTGTACCTTACTCTGCTATTGAAGCTGTAGTATGGTCTTGTGTTTTATACTACACTGTTGGTTTTGCCCCTTCTGCTGGGAGGTATCTCCTAGTTCACACTCTCCCATGATGTTTTTTGCTATCAGAAATTTCTTCTCATTATTTCTAGTTTTTGGATTCAGATTTTTCCGCTTCACGTTCGCCCAATTTGTATTACACCAAATGGCAGTTAGTCTATTTCGAATGTTGGCTTCCCTTGCTCGAGATTTGGTCGTTGCAAATACCTTTGGGTCAGTTTCACTTTAACTTGTATTTTTGTTGGGTGGATTTGTTATACCTAAAGGTATGTTGTCTAATATATTTTATTTAGGAATTAAAGATAAAATATTTTTGTTGCTGATTCTGCAAAAAGAAATACATCTATATATTGTTGATTGATTTACTCTTCTTTTAGACCAAATTAAGCCATGGTGGGTTTGGGTTTCATGGCTGTCACCATTACAGTATGCGCAAAGGGCAGTTTCCATTAATGAATTCACAGCTACAAGGTGGAAAAAGGTGCATTAATCAACATGCTTTCTTCAAATTTCTGTTTATTATAGTAATGATTAATATGATAGTGTTAGAATTACTTGTTGGTACGTTTTGAGTTTTGACAATAACCTAAACAATCTTATCTTAATGGTCAAGAAGAGGCTTTGAGCATCCTGGTCAATGACGGTGTTTTTTAATTCTTTCTGTTAGTGTTTCTTATCATCTAAACGATGTGTTCCATTGGTATTTCAGGTTGTTCTTTTTCATTGCGGAGGTATGCCTGCTGGCAGCGTCAGTGCGGAATGCTTATCACACCAAGTACAAGAATCTCTTAAGTGATCCCCCATCGTGTGCGACATTGAGAAAGGGTGTCTTTGCCGCTGGGGCCACATTTGCTTTCCTAACAGTCGTAGTCTCTGAGCTTTACTATGTGAGTTATTCGAAGGCTAATGATGCAACAGTTAACTACGGCAAAGACACCGGAGTGAGGATGGGAAACCTGTAGATGGATATGCTCAGAGGCAGTTATAAAATTTCATTCATTGTTGATTGACCTTAATGTTTCTGTTGTAGACAACTTAGGTTACAGCATGCGTGATTTAGTGTACATGCGTCTTACCATGGACTTGGACATGTGTTTTTCCCACTTTACGTTGCAAGTTTCTGTCTAAGCATTTTGCACGTTTTCTAAGCGCTTAGTGTTTCAGTTTTTTTAGTATGTGAAGTGATTAGAATGACATTTGAGGGTGTATCTTTCAGTAATATATAGTCATCATTAAGTTTGGATAATTTTATTAATTTTTAGTATTAATTATGGTTTGGAAGTTTATTTATAATTATTCAATCCTTATTTTTATTTTTAATACAATTACAAAATTTAACTTTGGTTGGTTGTTTTATTTATAATAATTGAGTGTTATTATATATTTAATTTAATTTATTTATTTATAAATAAATTATTGCAATATATGTAAAAACAATTTAAAATATAAAATTTATTAATATGTATATAAAATTTATTAATATATGTAAAATAGCTTTTCCGAAAATACTTTCAGAAAATCGCCAAACAATAGAAAATATTTTACATGATTCATCCAAACACCAAAAAATATTTTCGTAAATTATTTTCTAGAATAGTAAATAATTTTTCAAAAATTATTTTCTGAAAAATATTTTACTGCCAAATAAATGGAGCCTAAAAATAATGCCATTAAATGTAATAGATCCTTAGAAGGGTGTGGGAGTTGCACATTTAGGAGTCGTGCCCTTAGTGGAAGGGTGAGACAGTTGTACTTTTAGGAGTTGTACCCTTATTAGAATGAACCCTTAATGGATTGGACCTTTAGTGGAAGGGCGAGGGAATTGTACCTTTTGGAGCCATACCCTTAGTGAAAGGGTGTGATAGTTGTAAAGTTGAGCAATAAGAAATCAAGTACCGTTGTCGAAACCATTTTTAAAATCGTTTTTAAAAAATGGGGATCGACTTTGAAAAATAAAAATGGAGTCGCTACCAATCCGTTTTTACTTAAGTGTGATTGGATCACATTGTAAAACATTTTATTTTTAAAATATTCACTTTTGGTCCACGTAAACAAAAAACGAGTTCGGGAGTCGATTACATATGAGGAAGGGTTAGCACCCTCATAACGCCTAAAAAACTGGCACCTAATCAATAAAATCATGTCCAAATATTTGAAATTTAAAAGTATTTAAAAATATGATTTCTTTTAAAAAAAAACTTCGAGCACTTTAAGTTTAAAATTTGAGATTTTCTTGTTCCAAAAGAATATAAACATCACATCTAACACGGTAGAACATGATATTTTAAAACCTTTGTAATAAAAAATCGTCTCACGATTTACAAAACTTGTTAAAAGGATATTTAGTTATTTAGCCAAACGGAAAATCGCACCCAGCACGTTAGGGCACTATTTCCCAAAATTTTAAATACCAAAACATTGCCTTATTTTCAAAAACCTTACCTCGAGATAACATAATGTCACTTCCAGCACGTTAGAACACGACATTTTGAATTCCTGAGAATAAATTTTTATTTGAAATGAGAAGGGATATTTAATATTTGAAGTTCCACGAGAAAAATCGAGACCCAATAAGTTAGGGTAAAATTCTTCTCGAAGTCCCCAAATATCACATATCACCGTTTAAAAAAAATCTTTAATTTTAAAAAAATATTTTTATAAAAAATGGTATGAGTAAAATGTTGTAATATTACAGATCAATTCTAACAATAAATAATTAATAAATAATATAACATAAATAAATAAATAACATGCTATAGCAATAATAAACAATATAAAGATACAAATAAATGTATATAATAATTAATAAAAAATCATAATATATAATAAAATAATATAAAATGATTGATAAAAAGATTATATATAAAAATAATTAGTGAATAATATATAATAATTTTAAGTAAAAACATTTATATACTAAATATACTAATCATAAAAAAAACTATATAGGTAAATAACAATATAAATAAAATAGATTATATATTATAATAAATTTATACAAAACAAAATTTTAAAACCATTATATAATATAATGCTTAATAAATAATATTAAAATAATATATAAAGATAATACATAAAATATTCATATATATGAATTTCACACTATTAGTAAATTAATAAACATATAAAATAATATAGAATTTTAATATGATAAAATAATTAAAAATAATATAAAATAAAATGATAAAAAAATCAAAGAAACAGGGATTAAAATAGCAATTAAAACAGATTAAAAGGGCTAAATTAAAACGCACGTTAAAACCCAGGGACTAATGTGGTAATTAAACCTTTTTACGAAATGGCGTCGTTCCGATTGTGTCTTTAAAACGGACCGAAGGACTAAATTGGAACCAAAACATACTCTAGGGATAATTTTAAAATAAATAAAAATGCGAATTGGGCTGAATTAAAATTTATTAAATTGCGGAAGGACCAAAATGTAAATATCCCATATTCAAAAAATGCGCGGATCCTTAGTTGGATATTGGGTCGATGCGCGGATCCTGGTAATCGAAAACGGTGTTGTTTTAAATTATCTATATAAATAAAAAAAATAGTTCAAAAAACATTTAACACCTATTTTTAAAAAAAAATCAGGAGCATCTCCCCCCTCAAATCCTCTCCAGCATTCTGCCTCCGTCAAGGACTCCGAAGGGGCACCTCCGCACGCACCAGTACAGGCGTCGTCGTCCGTGGCGGCGCTCAGGTAATAACTTTACTCCTTTCTATTTATTGTTTTATATGTAATACATATACAAGTCAAAGAAAAAAAAAAACTGAAATCACCTCTGTAAAAAAAATATTGCTTTCTCTGTTTATTTGTGTGTATTTTCTGTTGGTAATCTTGTGTTTTTTTTGTATATCCCTATATTACAGATTTTTGGGGCTTTATATAGTCCCGAAATAACAAATATAAAAGGAAACATATTCTATTATATTTGTTTCTTTCCTTTTATTGTTGCTTTTTTCCTTGTTTTGCAGATCAGTGACGAAGATTCTGGCGATGATGATGGTTGATGGCTGCGCGTGATCGACGGCCGAAATGGGGCGCGAGGAAAGAGGTTGTTTCCTGGGGCGCTTGTGGCGCAGTGGAAACCTAGGGTTTCCTACGTCCGCAAGCTATTGTGGGCCAATTGGGCTCCGCAGGTTAGGCTAAATGTTTTGGGCCTGGTCTGGGTTTTTAGGATTTGTAATTAGGTTTTGGGTAGGCTATTTTAAGTTTGTAAGTAGGCTCGGTGTAACAGGTTTAGGTTTTGGGCTTTGAAAAATTGGTCTTGTAAAGTGGACTAGACATTATTATTTTCTGGTTTTGGTTATTTGTAAAAACGGGCCTGCAAAATGGGCCTCTTACAACCGTCTGATAGTAGGTGCGTGATCGCTGCAATCAGAGCTTTAAAAATTTATAAAAGAATGATCAAACCTAGAGACTAACTCTGACAACAATTAAAGGCAAGTATACCTATCGAACAGTAGTATAGCTTAGGCAAGACCGGATTTATCAAACCCAAAGGAACTAAAAGTACTAATACTCACTTTCTTTCTATTAGTTAGCCTTAAGAATAGAGTGAAGATTGCTTTAAACTAAATTTTCGAAGACTTAAACTAAGGACACAAAGACAAGAAGAATAAATTGGAAAATAACTTGAAGAAAAACTCAGTTGATTGCGACGATACCCTCAGGAAGAATCCACCTAGACTTCTCTTGTTACCTAACCTTAAATTATATGATTTCGTTACTTAGCTTGATCCGTAAGACTCCATAACCTATATTAAACCCTCTCTCGAGGCGAATAACGTCTAACCCTAGGTTAATTAGTGGAACTCTCGCTCGCTTATAATAACCCCCTAGGATAGCAGTAAATCGATCAATGGACTCTCATATTAGGTTTTACCCTAATCCGACAAAATCTCGTAACCCTATCTCTAGGCGTTCGATCAACTTCGCTTAATTATGTTAGATCTACTCTTAGGCAGGGTCTATTCCTTCTCCACCTAAGCACATTAGATTTTGATTAAGCAACATAATTAAGAACAAACTAAGTAATTATCATATAGCTTAGAAATTAAATAACAAAATCCATCTAAGTTTCATCCCCTTTAGGTATTTGAGGGATTTAGTTCATAATGAATAAAAAGAACATCACAAGAGAAAAGATAAAACAAAACATAAGAAAACCCTAAAACCCCCTGAAGGAATTGAAGGAGAATTCCGCCGTCTTGAGTATAACTCCGACTTCTTGGGATGGATCAACTGGCTATCCTTGCGTTATTCCCTCCCTCTGACCTTCTCGGCTTGGCTCATTGGCCTCGCTTTCGATGCCTTTCAAAGGTGGTACTTGGGGGATATATATAGGTTCTTGGAATGTGATTCTTTCTCTCTAAGTATCCTTTTCCGACTGAAATTGCTCTTTCCAGCGACAGAGGCACGCCATGGCACAGGCCCGTGTGTATCGAGACCAGACAGTGTTCGGATTTCTAATTTGAGGCACGGCCGTGTGAAGCGGAGTTGAGGCCGTGCTCTAGGTGTTTGTCGAGGCACGACCGTGCGAGCTTTGGGCCAGGCCGTGTCAATTTCATGCTAAAGCCCATTTACTCCGTTTTAGGCCTGTTTTGTGTTCTTTTCATCCTCGGGTGCTTTCCTGGGTATAAGATATGAAAAGAAAGGATTAAAAGCACCTTTTTATATAAATCAAGAAATAAATCATCAAAAAGCATCATAAATGTGGGATGAAAATATGTTACATTTACGGTTTATCAGTGCCACCATCGATGGTTAAACGTTCAAAATTATGCAATAAAAAAAAGTGCCACCATTGATGGTTAAACGTTCAAAATTATGCAATAACAAAAAGTGCCACCATAATAAAGGTGTGAATGAGAGATACCACTATTGATGGTTGAACCTGTAACACCTTCCCCAAAAAAAATCGGTGTTCCGTAGGAATTGTTCCAATAATTTTATACGTATATCTGATGAGAGAAATTCATTTTTAATAGATTTACTATTGAAAGACTATTAAAATGCATTTTGAGACATTTTTAAAGTTTCGGGTCTAATTGGATAAAAAATACAAATTGAGGGACAAAATGATAATTTTGCTATTGAAGGCATTTTGATCAATTGAGACTTAAATATAATTAAATATTAATTTTTTTGATAATGCCTAATGATATGATTTTTAAATTTTTTTTAATGAATAGATTTAGCCTTTAAAGTTAATTTTAATGGCATGTTCCTTTTACCTTTTACCACCCTTGCATTTTTAGTCATAATAAATTATTGAGGAAAAAAAGGGCCAAAATTGCAAATCACTGATTAGGGGTGAGCCTTTGGTTAAATCAAATAAAAAAATTGAGTTGATTGAATTTTTTAATCTTATTTTATCTTCCTAATTCGACTTAAAATTTTTTGAATTGAGTTAAGTGAGATAAAATTCAAATAGAATTGAATACATTTATTCGAGTTAAATTAAAAAATAAATTTAATGTTGTTTATTTTTCTATAATTTTTAAATTTTTTTAAACATTATCATAAACCAAAAATTAAAGTAAAGAAGAACATTGGTCCAAGTCAACAACAATAACACACCACGACAAAATTATAATAAAAATCTAAAATATTTATGCCTTTATCAATATTTCTATCAATTTACCAATATTTATATAGCCTTATCAAATATCTAACATTCTATTAAAATTCTTAAAATTAAACTCTTAAAAATAAAATTTAACGGCAACCTACAAGCTTTTCCTAAGCTTTTTATGTAGGAGAGTGTAGTAGAATTGACGCCCAATTGTTCAGATGGAGTACAAAGACTGCGAAGTGTGAAATCGAACATGGGTTTTCCTTTTTCCTGTTTGATTGGACCTACAACTGTATGAAGAAAACATATCCAAAGACTAGAGACTTTTGGTGGTAATAAAATCGATACCATTATTGGCTATACTTGACTTTTCATCCGCGGATTCAGTACACTTGACTTTTCCTTTGTGAATTTGGTGTGGAAAAGTCAGCCACGAGCAATTAGTTATCTACTCCTTTTTCTTCTTTAAATTTGAGTGAGAAAGACGTGGTTTTGGAGAGTGAAAAATTACAGAAACTGTTGAGAATGGTTAGCCTGTATTAAATTCTCCTGTCTCTCCCACTGAAACTTTAGGATGGCAACACCAAAACTTCCATTACTTTGCCTGTTAGCCCTTGCTTTATCTTTCTTTCCTCATGCTTCGACCGCTAGAAGCATAAACACGCCTTGTGGGTTTACTCTGTGTGGAAACCTTAGCATCCGTTACCCTTTTCGATTAACAACCGAGCCTCAGAGCTGTGGTCTTAAGAGATTTGAGCTGGTGTGCGACAATAACCGTGCCATCTTCCCTATGGATCGAGGGAACTTTTATGTCCAACACATCTTTTATGATAACCAAACTATTCATATTGTTGATGTGAATGTGGACAAAGATAACTGCTCTATTCCTCTTAGTTCCCTTCCTTTCGGCTCCCCTACAAGTAGAAAATTCCCTCAAATAGGAGCAACATCTTATACATATCTTGATACTGAGTTTGCTTTCGATACATTTACATATGAAGAGATGTTTGTCATGAACTGCAGTACGAAGATGAACAAGTCATGGAGTGGGGCTGACTACGTCAATGCTTGTCGTTGCTCTTCTTGTCCCCCAACAAATAAGAATTACTTTTATTTTTTGGATGGAGGAACTGCAGCCCCTGCTTTCCATCCCTCTTGCACTGTTGAAGCGCTGGTTCCCATCAGTCTTCAAAACATAAATGGCCTCTCTACTTTTGATATTTACAGAAGGCTGAGGATGGGCACCCAAATTACATGTCTAAATTGCGTTGGGGCTCAGTTGTTAACGCGTAAGTAATCTTTTTTTAGTATTCACATAGCCTCCTTTCGTTTTTCTTTTAATAAATATATATATTTTTATATTATGCTTAAATTAAATCCCATATTTAAACTTGCATCTTCTGAATAATTGCAACAATAATATATAAATCAAATTAAAATATAGTCTACAACAACATAATTGCTAGTATGTCCTATTAATTCATTGTCTTATGGAGCACTGATTAACCAAAAAATTTTTAACGTGTTTTGTTCAATATTCCAGACTACAATCGTTGTTCTGGGTGTGTGTTGGTCTGCTTTTACTGTATGCAGAAAGCATGATGGCTCTTGTCCTCCCACCTGCTACTTCTCCACCTAGTAAAGGTACTTTGAATCAATATATAATCTTTGTGTAATTTTATATATAAATTTTTTATTTACTTATATATTTTTTAACTAATGAATTTCTCTTTTGCTTTCCTAATTCCTAGTATCCATTCAACTAATAATTCCTTTTTTTTGTTATTTGCCTTTTAACAGGAATACAGATTTTTTTTGTTACAATAACAGGTATTTATAACTGGGTACACTTTTTATACTATGGTCAGAATAAAAACTATGCTTTGGAGTTTGTTTTGGAAAAATAGAGCATTTGCACATTGCTTAAATTAGGCTTCATCTACTGTTTCTTATTCAATAGAAAATGAAAAGTTTAAAAGTAAAAAGTAAATTAAAGATTCAAGAAGTTACGAAGAATAAAAAAAAGCTATGCATTAATCAATAGAAGTTTTAATAAATAATATATACATATTTTAGAATTGTGGTTTGATTCTTCTACTTATTTTTCTTTGAAAACAGGGATTATATTAGTTCGGACACTTTTAGGGATATTTTGTTTGGCTGTTCTTATTATACGGAAATTAAAAAGAAGACATTTGTCGGTAGATGATTTGATTGAGAACTTTCTTCAAAGTCAAACAAATTTTATGCCTATAAGATATTCATATGCTGAATTAAAGAGAATAACAGGAGGTTTCAAGGATAAATTAGGTCAGGGAGGTTATGGTACTGTGTTTAAAGGCAAACTTCAAAGTGGTAATCTCGTTGCAATAAAATTGTTAAAGGAATCGAAAGGTAAAGGCCAAGATTTTATCAATGAAGTTGCAACTATTGGAAGGATTCATCATGTGAACGTGGTGCAACTTATTGGATTTTGCGTGGAGGGAAAAAAACAAGCTCTTGTTTATGATTTCATGACAAATGGGTCTTTAGACAAATTTATATTTTCATCAGGAAGTAGCAGCTTGAGTTGGCAAAAGATGTTTGAGATTGCAATTGGAGTGGGTCGGGGTATTGAATATTTACATAATGGTTGTGCCATGAAGATTTTACATTTTGATATCAAGCCACATAACATTCTTTTAGATGAAAACTTTAATCCAAAAGTTTCAGATTTTGGTCTCGCAAAATTGTATCCAGTGGATGACAGTATTATTTCTCTCACAGCAGCACGTGGTACATTTGGATATATGGCTCCTGAATTATTTTATAAAAATATTGGAGGTATCTCGTATAAAGCTGATGTTTATAGTTTTGGAATGATGCTAATGGAAATTGTGGGAAAGAGAAAAAATTTAAACGCTTCTGCCGAACATTCAAGTCAAATTTATTTTCCTACTTGGATTTATGATAGACTTCAAATAGGGAAGAACATAGAGCTTGAAGACATGACAGAAAGTGAAAACAGCATCATGAGAAAAATGATAATTGTTGCTTTTTGGTGCATACAAACGAAGCCTATACATCGTCCTTCAATGACCAAAGTATTGAAGATGCTTGAAAGTGAAGATGAGCTCCTTGAGGTACCTCCGAAGTCTTTGATATTTTCTGTAGACATGTCATGTAATGGTAGTGAATAAGAATTAAACAGACATGAGACTGGGCGTAATGCAAGTTGTGTAATATTTCAAAGGAGAATTTGCTTTCGTTTGCTGCCTTGGAATGGCTAGGAAGATAAATAGACAAGACTCCTAAAATTAATATGTGAAATGTAGACCAAAATTTATTTATGTGTAAAAGTCTTCTGTTTTATACATTAGTAGGAATTCTTCTTCAATCTCATCTAAACTCAAAAATTCATTTATAAAATAATTACATAGGTAAAATTACTTTTTATTTAATTTAATCTTTGTTGTAAAATTTCTAGCATGGTTGTTTGACAGTTCTTACAGTGGCAAATTGTCACGCTCGGTGTAACATCAGTTAGCATATTGATCTCAGTTCTGTTGTCACATTCGATAGCCACTTTCTAGAAAACCTTCTCCCAAGCAATGGACAGCACCTCAACTACTGTCCATAGTACTGTGTTTATTTTGATTTAATGAAATATGTATTGTAATTAAAAGGAGACAAAATTTAGTATAAAATTCAAATAACATTTTCAAGAAAAAGAAACTAAAATAAAATTACAATGTCCATAAGGGAGGACTTAGGTTAGGTGTAAATCAACATCAACCAAGTCAACATTCTAATAAGTGAACAATAACTTCGGTGTTGAATAAATCCATGCTATTAACGCAAGAAAAAAAACAATAATAGCATATAGTCAAAGTCAAACTCTTGAATTCGACCAAAAACGCAAACAGCAGCAATCTTTTGGTTTTAGTCGTGAGTGGTGTGCCGTTGACTTTTATAGTAGAAGCCACCCCCTATCCGATCCACTCAGTCAAATGAACCCAATTGTAAAATAAAATTCATTCTATTAATTAATTAATTAATAATTAATAGGTTTTTGGTGATAAAGTCATATTTAATCTTTGTTGTTTATTAAATCTCCACCTCTCAAATTGAACTGAAACTAGTTAAGCTACATTAGGGATGCTAAGACAAAAACTTGCATCATTTTGCCTCCTACTCCTTGCTTTGTTATCTCACTTTGGCCTTTATGTTGCCACCGGTAGAGGCATAGGAGACAAGCATTGTGGCTCTACTTTCTGTGGAAACCTTAACATCAGTTTCCCTTTTGGATTAAGAACCCAAATCCATAGCTGTGGTTCTAATTTTAATGGGGTAGAGCTCGTGTGTGAGAATAACCGCACCATTTTCCCTATGAAAAAGGGAATTTCCTTGTTAAACACATCTCTTATGTCAACCAGACTATTCTTCTCGTGGATGCGAGTCTAGGGGATGATAACTGCTCCGTTCCTCATAGTTCCTCCCCCTGGCTGAACCCATCTTTAGGGGTACTAGGCCTAAATAGAGCTGATATGAATGATCGTGGAGAGATTTATATGGTAAATTGCAAGACCAAGATGATAAACTCTTCGGATAATTACATCGATGCTTCTCGTTGCTCTACTTCTCCTTCAGATGCAGGTAATGGTTACTTTTATTTTTTGCAAACTGAAGCTGCGCCCTCTGATTTCCATCCTTCATGCACATTTGAAGCATTGGTTCCAATTACACCTTCCGATATCACTGGCGTCTCTACTTTTGATATTTACCGAAGGTTGTTGAAGGGCAACCAATTCAAATGGTACTTTCCTAATGATGCTAAGGTTGGTGATGATGGTTGGCAGCAATGGAACTCAGTTTCTCACATGTGAGCACTATTCTTTTTTTTTTTTTTTTTCAATGGAACTCAGTATTGTTTATATTTATTTGTATTTTTAGTGTTTATTTTTTGTTTGAATAATCCAGAGTGGGATCGTTGTTCTTGGGGTTGATGTATGGGATTAGCTTGTATATACGAAGCAACACGGCCTTAATTCTCCGTGGCACTTCTATAGAGGGTTATTTTGTTGATGCACCTAGTAGAGGTATGTTTTCCAGATTTCCTCAATATTTATATGTGAGTTCTTTTTCCCACTTTTTCGCTTAATTAGCTCTCATCATATACAAAAGTTATAATATGATTATTAGTATTATTGATTTGAGAAGATTGCTCACTCATTATGGATTGAGCATGTGGCACATTAATCCATAAATTTAATAGTCAATATGATTCTTGAATTATAATTAAATATTAATTTGGATATCTTTTAAAATATATTAAATTAATTATGCAAAATCAAAATTCAACGAGTTAAGCGGTCTTACTGGTTATTACTAGATTTGTAAAAGTAGGTAAATGCTAGGAAAATTATTGTTTTAATCTGCATTCAAGTAACAATTATTTTTAATCTTTCTTTTAACAGGAGTACAGATTTTTGTGTTACAATAACAGGTATGTATAAATCGGTACATTTATGATACTATGGTCAAAATAAAAATTATGCTTGGGAGTTTGTTTTGAAAAAATAGAGCATTTGCACATTGCTTAAATTAGGTTCCATCTACTGTTTCTTATTTCAATAGAAAATGAAATGTTTAAAAGTAAAAATAAATTATAGACTCAACAAAATGGCAAAGAATAAAAGAAAACTAAATAAGCATTAATCAAACCAAGTTTTAATAAATAATATATACATATCAGTGTGGATTGATTCTTTTACTTATTTTTTCTTGGAAAATAGGGATTATATTAGCTCGAACACTTTTGGGGATATTCTGTTTGGCTGTTCTTATTATACGGAAGTTAAGAAGAAGACATTTGTCGGTAGATGATTTGATTGAGAACTTTCTCCAAAGTCAAACAAATTTTATGCCTATAAGATATTCCTATGTTGAATTAAAGAGAATAACAGGAGGTTTCAAGTATAAATTAGGTCAGGGAGGTTATGGTACTGTGTTTAAAGGCAAACTTCGAAGTGGTAATCTCGTTGCAATAAAATTGCTAAAGGAATCGAAAGGTAATGGCCAAGATTTTATCAATGAAGTTGCAACTATTGGAAGGATTCATCATGTGAACGTGGTGCAACTTATTGGATTTTGCGTGGAGGGAAAAAAACAAGCTCTTGTTTATGATTTCATGACAAATGGGTCTTTAGACAAATTTATATTTTCAACAGGAAATAGCAGTTTGAGTTGGCAAAAGATGTTTGAGATTGTGATTGGAGTGGGTCGGGGTATTGAATATTTACATAATGGTTGTGCAATGAAGATTTTGCATTTTGATATCAAGCCACATAACATTCTTTTAGATGACAATTTTAATCCAAAAGTTTCAGATTTTGGTCTTGCAAAATTGTATCCAGTGGATGATAGTATTATTTCTCTCACAGCAGCACGTGGTACATTTGGATATATGGCTCCTGAATTATTTTATAAAAATATTGGAAATATCTCGTATAAAGTTGATGTTTATAGTTTTGGAATGATGCTAATGGAAATTGTGGGAAGGAGAAAAAATTTGAAAGATTCTGTTGACCATTCAAGTCAAAATTATTTCCCTACATGGATTTATGATCAATTTGAATTAGGGGAGAACATGAAGCTTGAAGACTTGACTGAAAATGAAACCAAAATTGTGAGGAAAATGATAATTGTAGCCTTTTGGTGCATACAGACGAAACCCATTTATCGTCCTTCAATGACCAAAGTTTTGAATATGCTTCAAAGTGAAGATGAACTCCTTGAAATACCTCCAAAGTCTTTAGTATTTTCTATAGATATGTCAAGTAGTAATTAGTAATTAAGAATTCAATAGATATGGGAATATAATGTATTGCAAGTTATGCAGTGTTTCAATGGTCTTATTTAATCTTTTCTTCAAACAAGATTTTATTTTTATTTTTGAATAATTTTATTATATATTTTGATTATATCTGTTTTTTTTGACATAATATCTATAACTATCAATAGTCCCTCCTCAACCCATAAATAAGAGGATACTGTGCTTCAGCGTACTCGAACTCACATCCTCCTGCATTGATGACAATACCCATACTAATCGAGTTAAAGACTCAATCGGCATTTAATCTTTGTTTTTAAACTTCTTTTATACATAATTATTTAATATAAAATCTTTAGAAATTTTTGTTTACACCCAATAGTTTAGATCATTTTCTTTGTATCCTATTTAATGGTTAAATTTGCATTCTTAATATAAGAAAGAATCTCTAGGAAGGAAAGAGAAGTCCGTTATTTAATTAAATTATTAGGCATTACATTTGGGCTCAACCAAAGGTTAAGTTAAAAATTGTTTAGGGGTCGAAATTAAAAATTAAATTTTAATTTTTATAATAGTAAAAATATAATTTTATTATTTTAATAATTTATATTTTATAATTTTAAAGAATTAAATTAATTTTTTATTATTTTTAAGAGAGATTAAAATACAATTTTCCTTTTACTAATTTAAATTTTTTTGAATAGAAATTCGATTGGACTTTATTGTTTAAATGGGAAACATACCAAGTATTAAGTCAACTAAATTTAGCCCAACTCCTAAAAAAATAAAACAGAACCCCAAGACGAGGCCCAACACAATGAAAACTGTCATAAAAAAGAAAAAAAGGGAAACCTAAAGAAAATAAACCCACAGACCTAATCCCATCATTTCCATCCAATCGACATCAGAATAGCTGGCCTCCGTTACTAATTTAAAATTTTAAAAATTTTAAAGAATCTAAATAAAAAAATTTTCCCGGGGCTCCCTGCGAACCCACGGACTCAACATTAAAGTTTATGTCCTAGTTCTATACCCCTAGGTTTGTGTACTAATTATATAAAAACAGTAAGAACTCCATTCCTAACAGTAATCGGAATCGGAATTCGATTCACAATCACAAATCTAAAACTAAAGTATATATATTATACACCCTATGTGCCAAGGCATTAGGGTGTAAAAGAAAGAGAAATAAGGAGTAGAAGAGGGCTCCCTCTCAGTGTAGCTTACCCTCCCAATTAATCCTCCATTAACAAAGCATTAAAGATGGATCGTTACCAGAGAGTGGAGAAGCCGAAAGCAGAGACACCCATTGACGAGAAGGAGATTCGGATCTGCAATCAAGGCAGTATGCGCAATTATATTAGTTACGCCTAGACTTTGCTTCAGGAAATCAGCTCCAATCAAATAGTGTTTAAGGCAATGGGAAAAGCCATTAACAAGGCTGTAACTATTGTAGAGTTAATTAAGAAAAGAATTGTGGGTCTTCATCAGATTACATCAATTGGATCCACGAATATAACTGATATGTGGGAGCCTTTGGAAGAAGGACTTGTTCCATTGGAGACCACTAGGCATGTGTCCATCATTACTATAACCCTTTCAAAAATAGAATTGGATATGTCATCTATCGGGTATCAACCTCCATTACCAGTTAATCAGGTGAAGGTAGGATCACATAATGGTCGAGATGGTAGATTAAGGCCAATGAATAGAGGGAATGTTGAGTATGAGGATGGTGGTGGGAATCACAATCGTGGCTATGGTCGAGGAAGAGGGCCAGGTTCCCGTGGCCATGGACGTGGTGGATACAGTGGACAACAGGCTGATAGGATGGAAGATGGAGGCTACAATTACGAAGTCCCTCCCCAAGGTGGCCGTGGCAAGGAATATGGTGGAAGGGGCCGTGGGTTTACATCTAATAGGCCAATTCAGGCAGCGGCATAAGGCGGTAGCAAAACGTAATCGAAACAGTATTGGTCCTGTTGGATGCAACTCTTGTTACGTCTTTAATTTTTTCTTCATTGATTATATAGATTCTAGTTATTCCCTTTATTGTTGAATTTACACTATTAGTTGATATGATGTTATCTATTAACTTACTTTGAATATATTCACGTTTTATTTTATTTAATTATTGTTGAATTTTTAGTTCATCAATTTTATTGCAATTTTCATAATTATTAAAAACAATAGACATAATTTGCAAATAAAGTATTACAACAGAACCTATATATTTAAAATATTAGAAGCTAAAACATATTTTTATATAAAAATTGTGAAAATATCTCATAAACTAACAAGAATTAAAAAAAAAGTTGTGCTCAAGGCATATGCCTATCAAAATTAGAACACATGAATATAGAACTTGTAAAAATAGAAATTGGAAATGGATGAAGGGATGAAAGAGGTACCTTCATTTACGTAGCTCCTATAGCCCAAGGAACTTTCACATTTAATAGTGCAATCCAGCAAAAACCCCATTACCTATTTCTAAACCTATTTAATTCGATTTGGATTTAGGTATGCTTTTTTATTTAAATTTAGTAAGTTTTAAATATTTTTAGACACTAAAAACAGATCAATTTGAAATGATTCAAAGGTATTTTAGCATTTAAAAAAGTATAAAATTAGTTTTAAATAAATGATTAAGTTGTAATAATTGGGTATTCATTGAATATCTAAAAGATTAACTTATTTTTATTTTATTTTGTGATTTTAATTTGATATTTTAATAATTTTACTCTTCCAATTGATATTACACTAAATTTATTCAACAAGGTCATAATAATATAGAGAGAAATACACTGAACATTGTTCATACAAATTTTGTTTTCTCTCAATTCTTATTATTCCAAAAGAGGATACAAATGGTAAAATTGTTAGGAGATGTTAATTGTTTAGGTTATTAGTACAAATTACAATTATAAATTATATTATCAAAGTAATTATAATTAAAATTAACTATAAAGTATAAATAAATTAATATAAAACTATAATACAAAAGTTTCAGATTTTGGATTTGTAAAATTGTACCACGTGGATGACAACATTAGTTCTTTCACAGCAGCACGAGGTATATTTGGATATATAACTCCGTAATTGTTTTATAAAAACATTGGAGATATCATATAAGACTGATGTTTATAGTTTTAGAATGATACTAATAGAAATTGTGGGAAAGAAGACAAATTTGAATATTTGTTGATCATTCAAGTCAAATTTATTTTCTTACATGGATTTATGATCGGCTTGAACTAAAGAAGAGCATAGAACTTGAAAACATGATAGAAAGTGAAAATAGTTTCGTGAGGAAAATGATAATTGTTTCCTTTTTGTTATGTTTATTAGATTGTTGTTGTCGAAACCATCTTTTTTTGAAAAACGGGGTCGACTTTGATTTTGAAAACGAAAAACGGGAGTCGCCATCAATCCTATTTGTTTAGGTGTGATCGAATCACCTCATAATTATTTTAATAAAAGTTTAAATATACTAAAACGATAATTTTTGGTCTACGAAATCCAGAAAATAGGTTCAAGAGTCGGTTACGCACGAGGAAGAATTAGCACCCTCGATACGCCCAAAATTGGTACCTTGTTGATTAATTGATGTCTTTAGTGTTGAAAATTGAAAATTTGAAGAAATTCTAAAATACGATCCTTTGTTATAAAATTTGCTTAATTGAAAACTTTGTTTACAGGAAAGGGCGTGTTTCACATTAATCGGGAAAGAGGGTTACATCCCGTAAGTTAGGACACAACGTCTTAAGTTCCCGAAACAAGAATAAACACCAAAAAAAAAAATATTTTGAAAGATATTCGGTTATCTCGGTTTTAGGAAGAAATCATATTCCGTAAGTTAGAATACGATCTTTTCTTGATTCCCGAGAATATGAAAAATGAATAAAAACTTTAAAAACGTTCTGGTATTTGGATGTGTTGAGAAAATCGAAACCCTGTAAGTTAGGGAACGACCTTTCGAATTTCCAAATACGAAACAATACTTGCTTTTAAGAAATTCTTTTTCATACGATTACGCGAAAATGAATACAACATTTGAAATGTCGAGGATTTTATTCGGGACGTGATAGGACAAAAATTTAAAACGGTTCGCGGTGTGATTGCAATAATAATAAAATGATGATGCATGACACGATGATATAAGTAAAATAAGTAATGGCATTAGCTAATTAAACCTAACATTAATTAAGTAAAAATAAAATAAAATAATAAAAAGCAAATAAAAAGGAATAAAAATACAAATAAAATGAAATCAAATGGTGATAAGTAAATATATAAAATGCATATACATAAAATACTTTGAAAAATAAAGGAATGAAAATCAATATAAACAAATATAGAATTTAGGTAAAAATAGTGAAAATAATAATAATAATAATAATAATAATAATAATAGTAATAGTAATAATAATAATAATATATTAATAATAATAAAAATATAGCAATAATAATGCGTTGATAAGAATAATAATATGTTGATAATAACAATAATAATAATAATAATAATGATAATAATAACATTAAAATTAATTAACAAAATAGCAAAAGTAACAAAAGAAATTAAAAAAAAAACTAAATTGAACTTAAAACAAAAGTTTGGGGGCAAATCTAAAAAAATAAAGGATGAAAGGACTAATTTGCATGCGCGAATAACAAGGAGGGACCGAAGGGGAAATTATTCCTTCTCCTCCAAAATGCACAGCATCAGGGAGGACTAAATTGAAAACCGAAATAAATCATAGGGCACAAATAAAAAATACAAAGGAACTTAATTGTAAAATAATAAAAAATCAGAAGGGCCAAACTGGAAATAAGACCAGTTTTAAAAAAGGCGCGAATCCTAAGGCGTGTCGGGTCGGATCGGGTCGGTCTTCCCAAAACGATGTCGTTTTGGGGGTTATCAATACTCATTGAAACGATGCCGTTTCATTTGGGGTATTTATACCCAAATTTTTTTTAAACTTTCATTTTAAGCCCCCCACTCAAAAAAAAAAAAAACTTTCAAAAAACTCTCTCCCTCATTTCAACTTTCGGCCAGACTCCGGTCGTCTGACCATCGTGGCGGCCACTGTCCACGGTGGCTGGAAAAACCAAAAGGCACCATTTTTTTTTTGCTTTTCAACTCCTTAGCCCGAAAAATGCCCTCTTTCATTAGAGTGGGTGGTCCTCGATCACCCACGACGACAGAACACAAGCGACGGTTAGGTTTCTCTCTTTTTTGTTCGTTTATTATTCATTTTGTAAAAAAAATGAAACAGAAACCAAATAAAAAATAAAAGAATAGAAAATATAAAAGGATAAAAAAAACACCTTTCGAAATTTCTTTGATTCTCTGATGTATTAGTGTGTATGTTTTTTTGTATTTGATCTTTTTTGTGTGTAGAAAAAAAAATATACATTGTTTTGGTGGCTTTTTATAGCCGAAAGAAAAAAAAATACAATGTTGGCTTGCTGACTTAGGGTTTTTTGAAAATGTTGTTTAGGTTTTGGGCCCTTTTGGGCTTAAGGTTTAGTTGGGTGTTTAGGGTTTGGATTTTGATTGGGCTAGGATCTTGGATTTTAATTTATAAATGGACTTTGAACTATTTATTTATTTATGTTTATTTGGGGTTTTATTTTCTTATAGGCCTCGGGTAAATTTGGGCCTATACAGTTGTTGTTGGATAATTAATTTTTGGTTGGTCCTGTAGAAATATATGAAGAAAAATATCCAAAGACTTTGACTTTTTCTGGTTGTGAAATGACACTACAATTGGCTTTATTAGTGGACTGACTTTTCAGCCACAGATTGATTGGCTACATAAAGATAAACCAGAACTTTTCATTGGCACAAGGGTGAAAGAACAAGGGTGGGTGATGAATCATAATAACTGTTAGATGAAGAAATAGAATGCTTCACTTGGTTAGCCTCAGCCTTAATTACTTAATCTCCTTTCTCTGCCACTGAAACGTTAGGATAGCAAGACCAAAAATTGAATTATTTTGTCTCCTCCTGCACCTGCTGGCCTTTTCTCTATCTTTCTTCCCTCGGGCTTCCACCGCTAGAGGCCTAGGCAAGGACTGTGGCTTATTTTGTGTGGAAACCTTAACATCAGTTTCCTTTTCGATTACAGTTGTCCTGCATTTGTTGCCTAATTAAAATACTAATTAAAATACAAAAATCATATACAAAAAAATTTCAATTCATCAAATAATGTTTGAACATGGATTTTCATCTTTAATGTTTGATTGGTCCTACTCGTAGAAATATATGAATAAAAACATTCAATGACTTAAAATCTTTTTGGACATCAAGTTTGATAAGGCTCATATTGCCTGTTCATATGGCACTTCTACCGACATTTTTGAGATGATAATAGGCAGCTGCAGAATAGAGATAAACAAAGTTAGTTGTCTGCTTCTTCTTAGTAACGTGCCCGAATTGAAGTAAGCTTAGATTTAGGGTCGATATGCTTGGACCAAAACTCCCACTATTTGGCCCTCGTTTTTTTTTTCACTACTCTCATGTTTGCGTCGCCTAAGCCAAGCACCTGGCTCAACTTCACCCTTTTTTATCAAAAACTCAGCCACCCTAATTTGTTATTTTTAAAATCTGATAGCTGTATATATTTACGTGAATACCTATTATTTTAGTATGTACTGATAGACAGGGATTAACTTTTCATCGACTAATAGTTATTTTGTTCTAAAGGAAAATGATCCAAAGTATCATTATTATAATGGGACCCATTTATTTGACCATTTTACTAATCAGGCTGAGGCTGTAGACTCCAGTTGATTGAATTTTCAAAGCAAGATGTTCTTTTTGTTTTTTATGGTAAGGAAGATTCACATATAGATTACTTATATAACAAGTATTTTCTGAGTCAGTTTCGCCATCAATTTTTTGATTGCTCAGTGACTGGTGAGTGTTGAAATATTTCAATGGTTTAGTTTTAATTAGTTGACTCTTTCTTTTTGTGATTTTATAGTCAGGAGGAATTAATGCAGAAATCATAAGATGAAGAGAATAGAGTTAATCTCCTTAGTAATGCCTTGCCTGAATTAAATTAAACAAACGTCCTTAATTATATAAATCCCCTTTCCCTGCCACACTCACACTTCAGGTTCACGATAGTAACACCAAAACTTGAATTATTTTGGCTCCTCCTGCAACTCCTGTGTGACAGCCACCTTCGACTCGCTCTTCAGCTTCGAATATGGGACATCACACTGCGTTGTCAAAGCGGTTCATGAAGGCAACACCAAAACTTGCATTATTTTGGCTCCTCCTGCAACTCCTATATGACATTCACCTTCGACCTAATTGTCAGATCCGAATGCAGGACATCCCGTTTGTAATGGCTTGAATTTTCAGTGGTGTCGGAACAGTGATTCAAGATCACTAAATCCGACAAAAGAATTAAAAATATTATTAATTTAATGAGTATAAGTTAAACATAAAGTTAGGAAAAATTTCCAATAGTGAATTGTGTTTTAGAAATAAATATTAGAATAGTTAGAACTGAAAACAAGGTATCGAGACCTTGAAATTTTAAATCGAGTCATAAATATTTCTATAAATATTTATGGAGTGTTAATAAGTTAGGATTAAAGTTTCGTCAAGAAATTTTAAGGTTTTGATAATTAATTGAATAAAAAGGACTAAAGTGAATAAGATGCAAAACTGTGGAAAGTGATTAAATAGCTTAAGCATTAAAAGAGAGTATTTAAAAGGAAATTAAGCCTAAAAGTGGATGGGCTGGACGACAAGGGTATGGAATCAGCAAGAAAATAAGGTGAAATAAGAGCAAAATTGGAATATTGCATAGTGGAATTATATAGATTTCTTTTTATTTTTCTGCATTCTCATCAGCAAAAACACCATACAAAGGTTTCTTAAAGCTGGTTTTTCATAATTTTACTGAAAATAAGTTCAATTCTTGATTATTTCTTGAAATTTTAGTGTTTTTGAGACTTTTACAACTAGGTCCTACTATTTAATCTATTAGTTTTGATTCTGTAAAAGAAATTGAAAGTTGCTATGAATATGTGATGGAATTATATGATGATTTAGCATAGAATTGAAGCTTTAATTTTATTATATGATGATTCTATTGAAAGAATTGAATAGAAAGTGGATATTTAGGACCTAATTGGTAAAGAGTTTGGAATTAGGGTTTGATGTTAAAATTATGAATATCAAAGGCTGTGAAATAGTTAAAAATAATAGAATAAACTGTCAATTGAGAAAAATTAGCTCAATTGATGAGCTAATTGATTAGGGACTAAATTGTAAAAACTATAAAACTTGGGGTAAATATGTAATTTTAGGAATTAAAGGTTATAAATTGTGAAATAGAGTAAAATTGAAATGAATGCTAATAAATGAATGATTTTATAATTATAGATCAAGAACCCGAAGTTAATCGAGGAAAGGAGAAATTGCAAGAATAGTCTCTGAATTTCTATGACTTTTGCAAACTAGCTCAGGTAAGTTCATATGGCTGAATTTTAGTGATCATTTATTAATTTTATGAATTTATGATATGTTATTTCATATGTATTGTTGATCAATCGTGAATAATGTAAAAGCATAACAATTAAACAAATAATCAAATTGAGTGGAACATCGGATTTGAGTATTTCTGATTAGTGACAAGTGATGAATTGACGGAAAAGACCATGGTTTGGCCATGGCAACAAGTGATAAGTGATTTCCGTGTAAGACCATAGCTAGGCTATGGCATCAGAATAAAGTAATAAGTGACTTCCGTGTAAGACTATAGTTGGGCTATGGCATGAGAATAATGTGATAAGTGACTACCGTGTAAGACCATATTTGAGATATGGCATCAGTGATATATGTGATCTGTGTAAGACCATGGCTGGGCTATGGCTTCGAAAAGTGATAAGTGATCATGTGCAAAACCATAGTTATACTAAGGCAATGTGGAAACGAAGTACTCAATTCTGTAATCGTCCCCTAATTTGATTAAGAATGGTAAGTGACAAATGGGCCCAAAAGTTTTGAGTAGAAGAATGAGTGATATTGAATTTAATCAAGTGAACTTATCACTGATTTGTGGGTGACAGGAGAAAGTAGTGAAATTGTATATTGTATGTTTGTTAATAAATGTTAGGTACATATTATAGCTTACTTGTGTATGTATAATGTTCATTGTAGATTGACGTATATACATACGGAGGATCGGATCATCACTAAAGATCACACTATCCAGATTATCTCTGGTATATTTTGTAAATCATCTTTTGATTTATATGGCATGTATATAAGGGTTTAATGTTTACAAAGAATAGATTGATTAGTAATGCTATGACATGAATGGTTATATGTACTAAAACTTAGAGTGATAAATATGCTATAATATGTACATAAATGATGTATGTTTTGGTTTGAAATGGTTGGTTTGTTGGCTTGGTTTGGTATGAAATTGAGTTTATGTGCAGGTTAAAATGTAAGAGAAAAGTGGCCTAAAAGGGGCTATTTTCGTCTACACGGGTAGACACACTATAACACCCCTTACTCGTGTTCGACACCGGAACATGGTAAGAGGCATTACCAGAACATAATCACATGCAATCGTATAAACCGAGACATGTATTTTTCATTCAAATTAAAACTTTTCAATTTTCATCATCAAGTCCCTAATATGGGCCTACGAGGCCCAAAACATACTTTATAAGCGATCTGGGACTAAACCAAGAACTTTGGAAAACATTGGAAAATTTCTTGAAAATAGGGGCATACGCCCATGTCCAAGGCCGTGTTCTTCGCACAATCATTCACATGTTTCACTTTCCATATTAATCATCACACACTCATTCAATCAAGTAATGCAAGCTTGCACATCTACAAAATACATCATCATAAACATATAACTAATATTAGCCAACCTCAATGGCCTTATACAAAATGAACTATTAAATAACATAGGCCAACATTTTAGGCCAAATCAATTATGACACATAACAAAATAACCAAGCCTTCTATACATGCCATAATTCAAAATATTGATTTCAAAATACCAAAAGAGTGTTGATAGTGTGGATGAATCTCCGAAGATCTCCGAACCCCGTGCTAGCTTGGTAACACTATAAGATAAGGGAAAGAAAGGGGGTAAGTATATAGCTTAGTAAGTTAATATGTAAATAATAAAAAATTTATTAACATACTTTTATCAATCTTCACAATATGTTCTCAAGATAAGACAATTATAATTGCACATAGTTCCACCATATACTTATGTTCATCTCAAGCTATCTACTCGAGTTACAGTCACTAATTTATTTATATCTTGAACTACGGAACTCCAAATTAAGATCCACTAATTTCCCTTGAAACTAGACTCACATATCTACTTACCATAAAATTTTCAGAATTTTTGGTTTAGCCAATAAGTACAATTTATTCATTAAAGTCACCCATGTTCCTCTGACAATTCCAACCCCTTTTCACTAAAAATTAATTATCTCCTCGTACGGAATTTGGATGATGTTCCCATTTGTTTCTTTTGAAAATAGACTCATTAAGGATTTTAAGAATATAAATTATAACCCATAATTACTTTTGTACAATTTTTAATGATTTTCCCATGTCAGAATAGGGGATTTTGAAATCATCCTGACTCTGTCTCACAAAAATTCAAATATCTCATAATATGAAATTCTTTTACTTACACCGTTTATACTCAATAAGCTTTAATTTCATATCTTATTCAACTTTTAATTCAATTTCCACCATTTTTGGTGATTTTTCAAAGTCACACAACTGCTGCTGTCCAAAATTGTTTTATTGCTAATTTTACTTTTTCATGTTTTCTTTGTATTAACTTTCATAGTAACACTTACTCCATAACCACCTTATCAAAGTTCGATCACATATCGAGCACATTGCTCATAAGTTTACACACACATACCTGCACTTATTCATCACATAGTCATATTCGTTTAAACTTAATCATTTCCCGTTGAACACATCGGAATAATAATGGATACACGGTGGCCTTCACATAGTACTACACTTGTAGCCAAAGCTATTTTATTCACAAAGTGGCCTTCACATAGTACCACACTTGTGTCCAAATCTATTTTGTTCACAAAGTGACCATAGTACCACACTTGTAGCCAAAGTTATTTTATTCACAAAATGGCCTTCACATAGTACCACACTTGTAGCCAAAGCTATTTTATTCCTAAGGTTTAATCGGGAAATTTCTCACTTATCGATATTTTGTCAAATACATTCAATATTCAGCCGCAATTCATAAAATACATCAAATTATGAAAACGTAAGTAAAAACGATACATTATTTAGATACAAACTTACCTCGGTGCAAAATATAACAATTTTGCAATTTAGTCCACAACCTTGCCTTTTCCTTAGTCATGGTCAATTCCACGTCCCTCTTGATCTATAATGACATATTAAGCACATTTAATACAGACATTTTCATTTCAGACCAACAATCATCTTAGGGAAAAATTACAATTTTGCCCATAAAGTTCACATAATTACAATTTGCCCCTAGGCTCGTAAGATGAAAAACACTTATTTTTCTCAAATCCTAAGCCTAGCCGATTCATATTCCCTCTTATTACAAACTTTTTACAAACATGTACTTTTATGCAATTTCATCAAAAATCACTTAGTAAAAGTTATTTATCACACTCCAACTTTCATATTCTTCCACAAAACATCAAAACACATGTATGTCATCCATGGGTAAATTTTTAAACACAAACCCTAGCTCAAAATAATAGTGGAAATAGGTAAACAGAGCTATGAGGATCTCTAAAATGTAAAGAACATTAAAAAGGGGCTAGGATGCACTTATTATTGAGCTTGAAAGCTTGAAAAACCCTAGCTATGGAGACTTAGAGAGATTCGGCCAAGGTAGGAGAAGATGGACACAATTTTGGCTTTATTTTCCCATTTTATTCTTTTATTAACCAAATGACCAAAATGCCTTTCATTAAAAACCTTTGATATTTTATCCCTCATTGGCTATTTTTGTCCAAAGTATAATGGTCTATTACCATTTAAGGGCCTCTACTTTAAAAACCCATTACAAACAAGTACCTTTATGAACTAGAACACAAATTTTTCACCTATCGCAATTTAGTCCTAATTATCAAATTGGACACACAAACAATAAAATTAAGCAACGAAAATTTCACACAGTTATTCAATCACACAGTAAACATTAAAACTTAATTGAAATAAATTTTTCTACTTCAAATTTGTGGTTTCAAAACCACTATTCTGTTTAGGCCCTAAATTGGGATACTATACACACAGACGTGTGTCTAGACCGTGTGTGACACACGGTCTGCCCCATGGGCATGTGATCCAGCCGTGTGTCCCCTGTACCTTAAAAATTAGAAACAGAATGTCCAGGTTTTGGCACACGGCCCAGCACACGGGCGTGTGGCTTGGTCATGTGATACACACGGGCTCTGAACATGGTCGTGTGATACGGTCATGTGAAGTCTGCATCTATTTATGAAAATTAATTTTTTACACGGCCTGGCAACACGAGCGTGTGCTAAGGCCGTGTGAACTCGTTTTGTTCATCCGATATAAGTCAAAGAGTTACACGGGTAAAGGACACGGGCGTGTCCTGGCCGTGTGAACCACACGGCATATTAACACAGGCGTGTCTTTGGCCATGTGGATAAGTCAAAATGCTCTCAGTTTTCACACGAGCACGGAACACGGGCGTGTAATGCCACACGACCTGTAGCGAGATAAGGCACATGGGCGTGTGTGGCCACACGACCTGACCACACGGGCGTGTCCATAGTCCACACGGGCGTGTGAGCCCTGAAAATGAGAAAAATTTTAGGATTTTGCGAAAAAGTCCTTATGGTTCCGATTGAGTCCCGAATTAGTTCCGATGGATGTTTTGGGCCTCAAGGACCCATCTAAGGGACGTAATAACATATTTTGGGAAATAAATAGTACTTGACTCAATTTTATAAAAAATGATTCGGTAAGCTCCGGTAATACCTCGTACCTTGTTCCGGCGATAGATACGGGTAGAGAGTGTTACAACGTTACATTGCAAAAGCAACTACAATTGTGACTATCACTTAACAAAAATCATCCAAGGAAATTTAGGTTCGAAAATGTATTCAATGCAAACTTAGGGATACCTGACTCGTGCCTCCTATTAGAGTCTACATTTTAGCGAGCTACATATCACAACGAACCATAGATAGCTGATAAGCCAGCTAGCGTACCTCATTTGGCTTACGAGTCTTTGGGAAGTCAACTAGCGAACCACTAGTTGATTTGCGAACCTCAAATCAGCGGACCTCAGCACCACACATTGGTGATTGATCTTTATTGCTGCAACTTCAATTGGGGAATGTCGTGAGATTGGACCTGTTAACCTAACACAACATCCCAAATAATTATCTTACATAAACACACTCATGCGAACTTCCTTAATTATCTGATAACCAATGAAAAAAAACTCAACTTTATAAGTTGTACAGACCAAGTTACTAAAGATGTCAAAATGAAAGTTCAAACACCAAGTAACAAATTCTCTATGTACATGCCATAAAACCCAAATTCATAAATGCATGCAAAAGAGGTAACAAGTTGAATCTCGAGTTGAGTTGTTTAGTTAGATGCTTGAAATAAGAATCTAATTCTATACACATTCGAGACCTAAGCACAAAGACAAACATAACCGTACATTGAGTATTGAATATTCAAAGGTGTTAATATAATTCAAATACAACATATTAAGATTAGACTAAAGCAATTATATAGGAACAACAGCAAATTCATTCACTTATACTAGAGATTGAATTTGGAATAGGTCGAGGTATTGAGTATTTACATAATGGATGTATGATGCATGTTTTACTTTTGATATTAAGCCACATAACATTTTTTTAGACAACAATTTTACCTCAAAAGTTTTAGATTTTGGTCTCACAAAAGTTACATCAGTGGATGACATCATCGTTTCTCTCACAGTAGCATGAGAAGCAATAGGATATATGGATCCTAAGTTATTTTATAAGAATATTGGAGGTATCTCGAAGAAAGCCATTGTTTATAGCTTTGGAATGATGTTAATGGAGATTGCGGGAAGGAGTAAAAATTTGAATGCTTTCACTGACCGTTCAAGTCAAACTTATTTTCTATCATGAATTTATGATCGATTTGAAGAAGAGGAGAATGAAGAGTTTGGAGACATGATAAAAAATGAAACCAAAATTGTGAGGGAAATGAAAATCGTTGCCTTTTGATGCATACAAACAAAACCAATATATCATTCGTCAATGACCAAAGTATTGAAGATGCTTGAAAGTGAAGTTGAGCCCCTGAAAATACCTCCCTAAGTCTTTAGTATTTCCTATGGACATGCTAGTAATGATGGTAAATAAGAATTCAATAGACATGGGAATATATGTAATGGAAGTTATTTAATGTTTCAAAGGAGGGTTAGCTTTCATTTGCAGGCTCAAAATAATTATTTCCCATACTATATATGTCTTGTTTAATGTTCTCGTGTTGCAATTGCTGCCACTTCCCTTACCTCTTGCAATTCGATGAAGATCCCACTTGTATCATTCATTCTTTGGATAATGGTACTAACCATAGGCTGAGTTCCCTTAAATCACTCGTTAAAGGATTGTGGGGTCAATTTGTGTAAGTAGAAATTTTAAATCATGAATTCAATTTTGTAGTTTATGCTAACATCCCAATTGACACTACTATTTGCTTTCCTTGACTGACTTCTCACCCACGGAATGACTGGCTACAGAATAATCAAGATAAGCCAAAACTTCCATTGTTTTCCCAACTTATAATGATTCTTGTACTGGTAAAAAATGTTGATAAATTAATTGTATCAAAATGGTAAAAATATCATGAAGGCTCGTATACTATTAAGATTCAAATTGTATTTTGTACTTTTTACTAAAAATAAATAAATTAGTCATATATGTTAGATAAAAAAAATAATTATTTCTGTTAAAAATTTCATACGTTTGTACTATTAAAGCTTGGTGTGACCGACAAAATAACCAAATAGTGATACAGGCGAGCCATATGTACCACATGATAATGTACAACGAATAGTTTTTACCAATAAAAATGGATGAAAATTTTAACAGAAAGACCGATTTATCCTTTAATCTAACATATATAGATTAATTTATCTAATTTTTAATAAAAAATAAAATACAATTTGACTCTTAATACAAGGGTGTATATGTAACTTTTACTTACTAAAATTTATTCTCTTACGGTTTACGTGTGATGCTGTATACTGCAGTTGATTGAAATTTCGAAGTTCTTTCTTTTCCTCTCCTGATATTAAGGAAAATATCGAGTGGTGAATTATAAAGATGTCTTTTTCTCTTATCATTTTCGCCATCAATTCTTGGGTCCCGCTTTTCTTTTCCTTATCAAAATTGACGGTGTGGAAAAATTATGATTGGCTTTCGTATTGTTGTATGGTTTGCAATTTGTTATTGAGAAAGAAAGACATGGTTTTGGAGAGTGAAAAATTGCAGACTGTTAAGAGACTGGTTAGCCTGTATTAAATTTAACTAAAATCTCCTCTCTCTCCCACTGAAACTTTTAGGATGGTAAGACCAAAACTTGCATTAATTTGCCTGTTGGCACTAGCTTTATCTCTCTTTCCTCATGCTTCCACCGCTCGAAGCATAAACAAGCATTGTGGAGTTACTTCGTGTGGAAACCTTAGCGTCAATTACCCTTTTCGATTAAAATCCCAGCCTCAAGGCTGTGGTTTTATGTGGTTTGAGCTGGTTTGCAACAACAACCGCACCATCTTCCCTACGGAAGATGGGGATTTCTATGTCCAAAACATCTCTTATGTTAACAAAACTATTCATCTGCTAGATGTGAATGTGGCCAATCATAACTGCTCTATTCCTCTCAGTTCCCTTCCTTTACCTCCCATTTTTAACCTCACTTTCCAAAATGATGTTGCTGTTTATCATTATAACTATAGCGAGTATAGCAAGATATATGTGGTGAATTGCAGTATGAAGATGGACAAGTCTTGGCATGGTGTTAATTACATCAATGCTTCTCGTTGTTCTTCCTCTCCACAAACTAATAATAATTTCTATTATTTTGTGGATGGAGGAACTCCACCGTCTAATTTCCATCCTTCATGCACTGTTGAAGCCAGGGTTCCAATCAGTCTTCATAATATCAGTGGACTTTCCACTTTTGATATTTACAAAAAGCTGATGATGGGCACCAGAATTAAATGGGACCTTTGGCTTGTCAATATTGTCATACGGGATTGGAGCTCCGTTGTTAACGGGTGAGGATTTCTATACTTTCTTTTTATGGTTTTAATGTTTAAGGACTGATTAACCATTTCTTTAATTATGTCTTACGTTGTATATTCCAGACTGCTATCGTTCTTACGGCTGTTAGCGTTGGTGGCTATAAGTTTGGCTGCGTATATACTGGGCAACGTGTTCCGTATTCTCTCAGGCCAACCCATAGTTGGTATGTATTATTGCTTTAAGATTTCGCTAAATTCAGTGAGAAATCGTTATAATAACTTCTTCATAGAATTGAATTTTTTTTTTAACATTTTAATATCCTGTTCCAGAATAAAAACCTTATTTGTTATATCAAGATTAATTTAGGCTATAAAATTCAAAACCAAACTTAAAATAATAATAATAAGACAAAATTTAATACTTTGCACACATAAGGACAGCCAGTTAAACAGAAAAGAAGATTCTCAGAAACTTAGTTTAAATTTTTTGGTCTTCCTGTACATTCCTATTTCTAGCTGTATGTACACTTATCATGCATCGGGTCATCTGACCTGTCTTGAAAATTTGTCCAAAAAGTGGAGAATTTGTACAAAAATATAAACTTAAAAAATGAGTATGAATAAAAAAATAATATACATTTTCTAAATGGGTCATATTTTGGGTAAATTTTTTGGGTCAACCCAAATTTGCAAAAGTTGAACTGCTGCTGTTCCTAAATTTGCAAAAGAAAAATTGCTGTTGTTTTTGCTGTTTTGTCTCTATGTTACTGTCATTTCACTCAGGGCGAAGCTAGAATAAATTTTTAAGAAGGTCGAATGAAATTTTAAATTTTTATAGTCTATATTTTTATAATTTTTAAAAGATTAAATCGAATTCTTATAATTTTAGGGGGCAAAGTGTAATTTTACTTTTACTAATTTAAAATTTTTAGACCTAAATAATAATTTTACATTTTAAGAGGGTCGGGCCCCTGTTAGCCCCCTAAATTCGCCTCTGATTTCACTATTACATTGCTACTATGTTGTTGTTATTATTATTTGGATACTGTATAACTTTTATTTTATTGTTAATTTATTTTCAATTTGTTGGGAATATTTATTTTAATATTTTTAGAGTATTTATTTTATTATATTTTAAATTTATTTTATATAAGAAATAATATAATTTTTTAATACAAGTCAGGATTAAGTTTTAGCATTCTTTTCTGTACTGGACTTGAGTAAAATTTTAGGCCTATTTTTTAAGTTGGTCCGGGCTTAGAATTGTTTTAAAAATTAGTGTAAGTACATTTTTATAGCAATTATAAGATTAGTAATCATTTCAATGAAAAACAAAAGATGTATATTTAAAAAATATTATAAGTAAATTTTATACTTATAATTATAATCTTTGTAAGGAATTCAAATTGGAGGAATAATTCCATACAAAAACAAATTAAGCCTGAAAAAAAGTTGAGGGGCCTATTCTGCAAATTAAAAAGACAAATGTTCCACTAAAAAAATTAAAATAAGATAGGGCTAAATTAAAAGTCTGATAAAATTTGAGAGACCAATTTTGAAAATATCTCAAAAACAAAAACAAAAACATTAAAAAAAAAAAAATCAAATCTCATTCCATATGAATGGTTAAGTTGGGAACAGTTTTGAAACCAAATTAGGAAGCTATCGAGGTCTAAAACTAATGTAGACAAAATTGCCTTATCCCTATCCTTATTGGCACCTTTTGTAACATGCTGAATATTAGTTCAACTAACCAAGGTTAATCTTTCATAATTAAGATTAAGAGTTTAACACTATACAAACAGATCACATGGTTATTGACATTATTCCTTCTAACTAATACATATTTTTATTTATTTATGGATTTGCCTTTACTTCCCTACCAGACATTCATGTAACACATATTTCTTGCATGTCTTTTAACAGTCCTGCAAATTCCTTTTCTTGCAATAACAGGTATGCAGTTCTGTACTTCTGTCATACTATTGAATTGCTTAATTAGTCTCCATCGTGTTTATATTTGTCTCACTTTTATATAAAGAAAAAGTTTAAAAGTAAAAATAGATATAAAATGAAAAAAAATTGAAAAGCACAAAACCTTTATGATATGAACAGTAAAAACTACGTATAGAATTATGGTGTTGCTTGATTTTTTTTTTTCCTTGAAAAACAGGGATGTTACTGATAAGGACATTTTTGGGGATATGTTGCTTGATTGCTCTTGTTATATACAAATTAAGAAGAAGGCATTTGTCGGTAGATGATGCGATTGAGAACTTTCTTCAAAGTCAAATAAATTTTATGCCTATAAGATATTCATATGCTGAATTAAAGAAAATAACAGGAGGTTTCAAGGATAAATTAGGCCAGGGAGGTTATGGTACTGTGTTTAAAGGCAAACTTCGAAGTGGAAAATTTGTTGCAGTAAAAATGCTAAAGGAATCAAAAGGTAAAGGCCAAGATTTTATCAATGAAGTTGCAACTATAGGAAGAGTTCATCATGTGAATGTGGTGGAACTTGTTGGATTTTGTGTGGAGGGAAAAAAACAAGCTCTTGTCTATGATTTCATGACAAATGGGTCTTTAGACAAATTTATATTTTCAACAAGAAATAGCAGCTTGAGTTGGCAGAAGATGTTTGAGATAGCAGTTGGTGTTGGTCGAGGTATTGCGTATTTACATAATGGTTGTGCTATGAAGATTTTACATTTTGACATCAAGCCACATAACATTCTATTAGATGGAAACTTTAATCCTAAACTTTCAGATTTTGGCCTTGCAAAGTTGCATTCAGTGGATGATAGCATTATTTCTCTCACAGCGGCACGAGGTACATTAGGATATATGGCTCCTGAATTGTTTTATAAAAATCTTGGAGGTATTTCGTATAAAGCTGATGTTTATAGCTTTGGAATGATGTTAATGGAAATTGTGGGAAGGAGGAAAAATCTGAATGCTTTTGCTGACAATTCAAGTCAAATTTATTTTCCTTCATGGATTTATCATCAATTTGAATTAGGAGAGAACATAGAGCTTGAAAACATGACAGAAGATGTAAATAAACTTGTGAGGAAAATGATAATTGTTGCATTTTGGTGCATACAGACGAAGCCCATACGTCGTCCTACAATGACCAAAGTTTTGAAGATGCTTGAAAGTGAAGAAGAGCTCCTTGAAATACCTCCCAAGTCTTTTCTATTTTCTGCGGACATGTCTAGTAATGATAATGATTATTGAATTGATATTATGTAATGCAAGTTATGCAATGTTTAGAAGGAGAATTTGCTTTCATTTGCAACCTTAAAATAACTTTAAGAGCACTAAAAATATATATATACTATTTATATTTATATTAATATTTAAAATGAGTGTTTTTTTAATTTATATTAATATTTTTAATCTCATTTTTTACAAGGTTATTAAGGGTTGTTTGTTAAAATTTCAAAATGTTATGACAATGAATTTTAAAAACGTATATGGTAATAATTAGATTAAAATTTTTAAATTTGAAATAAAAATGAATTAAATTCATAAAAATAAAACTACAGCAAGAATTAACTTTTAAATTTTACTTTAACCCAAACAAATAATTAATCCAATATATGAATTGGAAACTATACTAGTACCTTGTAATAAAAAGAATCCCCAACAAGTGGGTGGATACGGTTCCTTTTTCTTTTTTTTTTCCTTTTTTTTGTACTTTGTTTTAAATTTTATAGGATTTATATATATATTTAAAATTCATATATAATATGTAAATTTGTAATATATAAAAGATAAATAAATAATTATCATTATCATTATTTTAATTTTTATTTTATTTTGTAAAATTTAATTTAAAATTATTTATTATTAATTACTTAAAATTTAAAAAACTAAACACTCTTGGGAGAGGCTAATTCTAGTTTTATTAATAAAAGTAGAGTCGAATACAGAGTAGCAGCAGGCCACAATACAGAACATTACAACATAATAATCCAAAAGAAACACCAGCGTATGACAAAATCGAACCAAACACACGACAAGAATCAATGAATGACCATGAAATCACCACGAAGCAGCAAAGGAAATTGTTCTTTTGAAGCCCACATCAGCCATTGCTAAAGTCAACTGATGAATTAAGCTCCATAATCCATGTAATTTCCATGGTCCCTTCCATAACAACCCAAGTATTCTAACTTGGTTGACGAGAGTTTTTGACTCTTAGCTTACGTAACCAAGGATTATTCTAGTAACCCTAATGCAATTGAATGTTTATGATAAATGTTTATATTTGCGTAGATTGAATCATTTATGGTGGAATGACAAAGGATGTATCAAGTATATTAATTGGTATTTGATAAAAAGGTTATAGGTTAAGGGAATAGAAACTTATTCCCAGAAAGTAAAAAGAAAATCACAAAAAACCAGAACTGATGCTACCACCATGCTGGAAATAATTCAGATCTGTCAATCCCTGCAGTAATCATAGTATTGAAACCTAAGGTAAGCAATTGTAATTTGTGAGAACTTGCGTAGAAGAAACTAACAGAATATTTTCTGATTTCTATTTTCTGATCATTACCTCTCTTGTTCATTTGATGCTACATTTTTATAAAAGAATTTTGGCTATCGTAAGCCTTAACAAATTGTTAGCTGAATAACCGTTTTTCTCTCGACTCAAGAATCGACTCACGACTATTCTAACATTCACCTATCTTCTCTACGGGTAAGACCCGAAGAGAATGTCGAAACCGATGAAAAACATTCGCTGACAGTGGTTTAGTCAAAATATTCGCTACTTGATCACAAGCAGGAACCTCACCAACCAAAACAGATCCATCTGCAACTCGTTCACTAACAAAAAATAGATCAAGTTCAACATGTTTGAACTTAGAATGTAAGACAGGATTTGCTGCAACTGCAACAGCACTAGAACTATCGCACCAAATATTGGGAGTATCCTTAGATTTGATCTTTAGTTCTTGAAGTAACGAAAGTAGCCAAACAACCTCACTAGTAGTTGCGGCGAGACTTCTATATTCTGCTTCAGCTGTAGACCGAGAAATCACTTGCTGCTTTTTGGAGCACCATGACACAGGAGAGGAGCCAAAATAAACACAATATCCCGAAGTGGAACGGCGATCATTAAAATCAAGTCCCCAGGTGGCATCAGCATAGGCAACTAAAGAGAGACGACTGGAAGGTCGAAAAATAATTCCAAGATCAAGGGTCCCGCGCAAATACCTTAAGATGCGTTTTAGGGCAACCATGTGAGCCGTAGTAGGATTATGCATGAACTGACATATCCTGTTCATAGCATATGCAATATCAGGTCTAGTAATTACAACGTACTGAAGGGCCCCAGCAAGGCTCCGATATTCAGTCGGATCTGCTAAATGATCACCATCTTCTTTGGAGAGAGTGGAAGAGCTAACCATAGGAGTATGAACACTCTTAGCATCTGACATAGATGCACGAGCAAGAATATCCCGTATGTATTTGGTCTGACAAAGATGAAGACATCCAGAAGACGAACGAGTTACCTCTATGCCGAGAAAGTAGTGTAGTGCACCCATATCTTTAAGAGAAAACTCATCATTCAGCAATCGAACAAACCATTCAATAGCAGTAGGAGCACTCCCAATTATGATAATGTCATCAACAAAGACCAAAACATAAAGTGTAGAGTCAGTCTGAACCTGAATAAATAGAGAAGCATCAGATTTTGAGGCACGAAAACCAATGGACATAAGAAACGACTTCAGCTTTTCAAACCAAGCTCGAGGAGCCTGCCGGAGACCATACAAAGCTTTCTTCAGATGACACACAAGAGGTTGTCCTGTCGAATTATATTGAACATACCCCAGAGGTTGTTGCATAAACATCTCAGTATCTAAATCACCATTTAAGAAAGCGTTATTAACATCTACCTGTTGTAGCTGCCACTTTCTGGAGACGGCTACAGAGAGAATGACTCTAATGGTGGCAGGTTTTACAACAGGACTAAAAGTCTCTTTAAAGTCACATCTCGGAGTTTGAAAACAGCCTTTGGCAACTAACCGAGCCTTTCTGCGCGCAATTGTGCCATCAGGATTCCTTTTAACCTTAAACAACCATTTACATCCAATGACCTTGCGATTTGGTGGTAGATCGACCAGGTCCCAGGTGGAGTTGTGAACAAGAGCATCGTACTCGGCTTGAGCTGCTGCACGCCACTCAGCTATAGCCAAAGCTTCTTCTATCAAAGACGGTTCAACAGCTTCAACAGAAAGAGCTTTCGGTTTGAATATGCCTGCCTTTGCCCTCGTAACCATAGGATGGGAGTTGATCACTGGTAGGAGGGTATTCTCTTCATTAGTGTAGGGGGACGAACAAACGTTGTTTGAAGGTACATCCTCATTGTTGCCCAAAAACACGGGTTGAGGAGAAGCAAGAGCAGAGTGATGAGAATCAGGGGCAGTAGAAGACATATTGTTATCTGGAACAGAAGTAGTCATAGCCAGAGACCCTAAAATAGGCACCACAGATGGACGTGACGAACTACTCATTGATGGTAGTGCTGAAACAGTCTCCAGTGGCTGAGTTGGCTGAGTTGTTGAAACAATCTGAACTAGGGGTACCATTGTTGAAGTAGAGGCATCAGACGGGCCTTGTGAACCATGATCAGTCATCAAGAATTTATTCTCATCAAACACAACATGTCGGGACACGACGACTTCTCTATTAGGCAAAAGACATTGATACCCTTTATGTTGAACACTATAACCCAGAAAAGTAGATGGTTGAGATAGAAACTCCAACTTATGATTCCCAAATGACCGTAAATATGGATAATAGCAACAACCAAAAACCCGGAGATGATCATAAGTCGGGTCATTCCCATAAAGAGCCTTAAACGGGGACTGGCCGTTGAGAACCGGAGTAGGGAGACGATTAATGAGATGAACAGCACAGCAAAAAGCATATCCCCAATACTCCATAGACAAAATAGCCTGAGCCAACAGAGATAATCCCATTTCAATAACGTGCCGATGTTTGCGTTCAGCCACGCCATTTTGTTCCGAAGTATAAGGGCAAGTCAATCGATGAATAACTCCTTGAGATGCAAGAATAGACGTTAATGCCCGATACTCACCACCCCAATCACTCTGAAACTGTTTAATATCCTTACCAAACTGTGTTTTTATCAACCGTTGAAATCTAGTGAAGCACTCCACAGTTTGAGATTTTTGTCGGAGAAGATAGATCCAGGTAAACTGAGTGCTCATATCAATGAAAGATACATAATACGATTTGCAGCACTAGTAACATTTGCAGGACCCCAAAGATCAGATACGACCAACTCAAATGGCTGATATTTCGTATTAGACATAGGAAATGATAGTTTATGTGACCGACCTTGTTGACAAGCAGTACACAAGCCATCAAAACTATATTTAGAAGAAGTAATTTGACATTTATCCAAAATATTTTTAACTACAGATGCTGACGGGTGTCCAAGACGTTTATGCCACAGACTAAAAATAGGACATTCAACACTTATTTTTAGCATTCTTACTTTGAACATTTATATGACACTTAGTATTCTTATCTTGAACATTCGTATGAGCAACAAAGAGACTTTTAGTATGCAGAGGAGACACTGCAGGGACGGAAAACTGATACAATCCTTCATGAATGTGGCCCCTCATCAAAACTTCCTTGGTCACGATATCCTTAATAACGCAATGTTTCGGATGAAATCCGAAGAACACATCATTATCGTTAGTAAATTGAGAAACTGATAGGAGATTCTTGCGTATACTAGGCACATACAAAATGTTAGATAAACGCAATAATTTTGAAGTAGCAGGTAAAAAACTATCACCAACCGACGAAATCATAGCAGGAGACCCATCCCCCATCAAAAGAGAAGAGTTACATGAATAAGGAGTAGCATGATGCAGAGCAGACGGATCCCGACACACATGGTTACTCGCTCCCGAGTCAGGGTACCAAGATGTAGTGCCAACCGGTACGGGAATATACAAGCCATCATTGCCACCGGCGGGCTCAAATTGAGAGGTATTAGCCTGAGACCCTGAACAATCAGAATAATCCGAGGCATGAAGATCGCCTACCCGAGGCATCCCAATGCAAGGATCAGACCCTGTATAAACACGAGCTTTGGGTTAGTTGACCACGAAACCGGCCCATTTTGAACATTATTAGAAGTAGGCATGTGAGGAGCTGAAGGTGACGTAGGTCTGACATTAGAAAGTCTACTAGCTGAAGGCCTAGGATTAGGAAGCCCATGAAAATAAAAACCCTCATCATTTTGGGGCCCAAAATTTGGGCCATGTGCATACGGTCGAGGAGCATTCGGCCTAGGTGGCCTAGGTGACCGCATGTGCCCATGTGAATAATAGCCTTGTGGCCCACTATGTTGAAAACCACCATGCTGAAAATTTGAATTGCCAGACAACCCATAATGGTCGGTCCCACTTGCATCATAGTAACTAGGCATTAAACAATACTGACCATCATCAAATCCACGTTGCCCATAAGAATACCTAGCAGTTTTTGAAGGTATTCCCCATTCATTTTGCGCCGAACTAGGAGAATAGAAATTACCAGTGGGCGACGGCGGCACATAAGGCGACGGTGTAGATCCAGACGGCGGCGCCTCCATGCTTCGACTATAGCGATAGTAACATCGCTGGGCATCGTGACCAAACCTGGAGCAAATCTGACACTGAAGACATGAACGGAAAACTCGCCCTCGGCCACGACCGAAAGTGCGACCGCCACGATCAGAGGAGGCTTTAACTCTTTGCGACGGTTCAGTCATCGATTCTCCTTCCATCAGATTCGCATGGAAAACGTCAGGACCCGAATGGGCAAGTCAGTTTTCACACTCCAACAGACCATCGACCAATCGTCAAAACGAGAGAACACCGGTCGAAATAGAGGCAGAGGAAACGATCGATTCATACTCTGATGGAAGACCGGCAAGCAATATTTGCACCTTCTCCTCTTCCGAGATCCGCGAGCCAGATGATTCTAAAAGAGTAGATAAGTTTGAAATACGAGCCACATAAGAGGTAATCAAAAGAGTACCTTTCTTTAAGGAATGCAACTCATGACGAATCCACGACTGTTTCGCCCTGGTATCCGCAACAAACAGACTCGTCGCCGTATTCCAGACATCACACGAGGTGTAGGCATCAGTGAACGAAGGTAACACCGACGAGCAGATAGTCGATAAAAGCCATGATGTCAGAAGTCGATCTTGTTGCGTATAAACGAAGGCCAAGGGATTAGGAACACGATCCCCATCAGAATTTTGTATAAACCGCGATGGTGGAGGAGCGGTGCCTTCTAGAAAACCAGTCAAATCGTAGCCATCCACAATCAGTTTGACTTGCTTGCGCCATTGAACATAGGTAGCGTTGTCAAGCTTGACAATCTCATGCCGAGGAAAATTATTCACAACACGATCACCGTGAGAAGCAGCGGATCCAAGTTCGTCGGTGGTGTTAGCCATGACTCCCCAAGATCAGATGGCGAAAGATACCATATTGAAACCTAAGGTAAGTAATTGTAATTTGTGAGAACTTGCGTAGAAGAAACTAACAGAATATTTTCTGATTTCTATTTTCTGATCATTACCTCTCTTGTTCATTTGATGCTACATTTTTATAGAAGAATTTTGGCTATCGTAAGCTTTAACAAATTGTTAGCTGAATAACCATTTTTCTACTGACTCAGTAACTGACTACTGACTATTCTAACACATAGCATCTACCATTCCGTGTGGTTCCCTGTAAACTTCAGCAAAGCTGACATTTACAACCCCATTAATCTTAGCTACCAATCCCCCACAAATCATTCATAAAGTCCATTGTCGCATGTCCCAATTAACAATCCAATTAATGGCATTTCAATCAGTTTTAGCAAAAATATCAAGAGCAGTACTTGCGACAGCAAGAAACTCTACTAAATTAGGATTCCTGATCTGAAGAGGAGCTGAAAAGTATAGAAACTAAAAACAACTAAATTAGAATACAAAAGTTGAAACAAGTAACGTATGCATAATTTAGAGATTAACGACAAATTTTGATTAAAAAAAATGTATCGAAAACGTCTCACACGGCTTCTTTTGAAACTAAAGGGGGCCTTTAAACTGTTTTTGGTGATACAGCGTAGCTTTAGTTGATTGATTCAGCCAGGTAATGACAATAGGTAGGCAACAGCACAATAAAACAAAGATAAACAAAGCTAGCTGCTGCTGCTTACTGAATTGAATTAAGCTATCAATTGTTTATCATATGGTCGGCCAGTGACTGGCTTTGTGCTCAATGGTTTGATTTTAATTAATTGACTGTCACTTTTTTTTTTTTTTTTGATAAGAAAGAAATACTTGGTTTCACTTATTTTTCAATCTTTATAGAAGAATTTTTTTTATGTATCTCAAAATTTTTTCATATTTAAACCTAGATTTTATCATACTCACTTCATGAGTTAACAAAAATATTTTATATTAAAACATATATTTATAAAAATATATTAACAAATGATTATTTATGGAGTGGTAATGATATTTTATATGAATTTGTTGGTTTTGTATTCAATTCCCAAATAATGTTATGTAGTTATTTTATTTGAAGTATATATAAAAGTATGAAAAGATAAAAAACATATTTATTATAATATTAATTACTTTTAAAATAATAATATTTTAATAATTTCACAATTAAATTAGTGTCAAGTTGAGTCGTAACACCTATTCAATCAGTCATTTTATTTATAGTATAGATAATAATACACATACTCTACTAAATAGATAAATATGCTATATATAATAAATAATTTTAAAAAAAATTAAGGTGCCAATATTTTAAGAAAGAGAGATGAGGCACATTTGAGGATTGGAAGTTTAATTTATGAAGATATTAGTGTCATGAGTTGCGCAAGAGAATCCGCAACCATGACAGTGACACTAGAGTTTGCACTTGGTTAGGTTAGTCTTAACCTATATTAAATTGAACTAGCATCCTTAATCTCATCTTCTCCATGTATTGACATAAAAATAAAAAATAAAAAACCTTTAGGATTTATTAAAATTTATATGATTAGAGTTTGAGTTTGGTGTTATATAAATTAAACAAACGTCCTTAGTTATATAAATCTTCTTTCTCTGCCACTCGTACATGAGGTTGAGGGTGGCAACATCAAAATTTGCATTATTTTGGCTCCTCCTGCAACTGCTGGCCCTTGCTTTCTCTTTCTTTCCTCATGCTTGCACCGCTCGAAGCATAAACATGCCTTGTGGATTTACTTTGTGTGGAAACCTTAACATCAGTTACCCTTTTCGATTAAAAACCCAGCCTCGTAGCTGTGGTCATAAGGGGTTTGAGCTGGTGTGCGACAATAACCGCGCCATTTTCCCTATGGAACGCGGGAGTTTCTATGTCCAACACATCTCTTATGATAACAAAACTATTCATCTTGTAGATGTGAATCTGGACATAGATATGTGCTCTCTTCCTTTCGGTTTTCCTTTACGTAGAAAATTCCACCAAACAGGAATAACATATACATATCTTCATACTGAGTTTTATTTCGATACATTTACATACGAGGAGATGTTTGTCATGAATTGCAGTAAGAAGATAAGCAAGTCTTGGTGTGGGGCTAATTACATAAATGCTTCTCGTTGCTCTTCCTTTCCACCAACTAATAACAGTTACTTCTATTTTTTGGATGGAGGAACTCCACCCTCTGCTTTTCATCCCTCTTGCACAGTTGAGGCCCTGGTTCCGATCAGTCTTCACAACATCAGTGACCTCTCTACTTTTGATATTTACCAAAAGCTGATGATGGGTGCCCCAGTTTTCTGGAGTTTTGAAGATGGCCTGCTAGATTGGAGCTCAGTTGTTAACGTGTGAGGCATTTTTTGGAAATACTTTTTTAGTAATGGCCTCCTGGATTGGCCTATTAATTATTTCATGGTCTTATCAAGAAACCAATGATTTCTTTAATGTGCTTTGTTGAAAATTTCAGACTGAAATCATTGTACTCGCTGCTAATGATAGGGCTTCTTCTATATGCACAAAGCATAGCGTCTCTTATTCTCCCGCCCTCATCCTCAAACCTTATTGTTCCACCCAGTGAAGGTATGTGTTGTTTTACAGAGTTGGCTAATATAAAATATCACTAGATAGATTTCTTTCTAATACCTTGTTGATGGAATTGTAAATTTCAAAGAATTTAATACGCTATCACACGTTTTTATAAAACTAAAAAAAAAAAAAAATTCAAAATACCAAAAATACACATGGCAACAAGTGTAGTTTTGTTGAATTTGGACAAAAAATTTTAAAATGCTAGAATACATATTTCAAAATACTAACGTTTATATTTAAAAAAATACAAACTACTATGTAACTCATTGATGAAACTATTAAAAACATTCCATCTGATCTTGAAACATCATTCTCCAAAACAAAACACCATGCCTAAAGCTTCGTTTAAGCTCATAGCACCATTCTGACAAAGATTAAAAGATTGAATTACCATTCTGAGTAGCTACCAAGACAATCTCCAAGAACATAGTCTGTTCATCTAATCCATACCCTTTAGAATCATTCATTAAGTTTGAGTTCAAAATGTTTCGAAAACAACTAATTTCAAAAAAAAAAAAAAAAAAAAGAGTCGAATAACTCCAATCCTTAAAACACTATTATATCTAAAAAACAAAATTTCACTAAAAAGAATATTTTTTATTATCAATGAATAATGAGGGTGGCAGCATGGCCTTTTATAGACTGAAAATACAAGTAATTTAAATTAAAATAGCTCCTAAATGATAACCTAATTTATTTCCAAAATAAATCTCTTAATATCACTTAAAATCAATAAAAAAACATTATAATCACCTATATATGACTTGTTCCAATCAATGAAGTGATTTAAAAGTGATAATTTTTTTAATAAAACGGAATAATCTTATCTAATTAATTATGAAGAAGTTGATTTCTTTCGAACAACATAATTAAATTCATTTCAAACTCATCAATTTCTTGGAACTTATGAATGAAATTTCAAGGCTTTTTTGGCTCCCAATGTTGTCTATTTGCTCGCGGGTTGATCCTCATAATATCTCTTAATTAGCTTGTAAGAAATTAAAACAAAAACATAAGTCCTTTAAACATATAAATTTCATACTAAATTTTCATTTTTCTGAATACGAAAGCAAAGAAGTTAAGTAAAATGTAGGCGTGCCTTGTAGAAAGTTGTCTGCTGATTTGAACTTTTAAAATTTTTTCATACTGAACTTGTCACAAGACATGAGCAAGCCTTTTTCAATGCTCGTTGCTTTTGCTTTCCTAAAAAATAATTTTACATTAATTAGCGTATATTTTTTTACAAATGGATTTGCCTTTTGCTTTCCCAATTCATACTGTGCATTCAAGTAACAATTCCTTTTTTTTTTTTTTTTTTGAAATCTACCTTTTAACAGGAATAAAAATTCTGTGTGTTTCAATAACAGGTATGTATAACTCGATACATTTATGATACATTTATGCTTTGGGGAAAAATAGAGCATTTGCACATTGCTTAAATTAGGTTTCATCTAGTGTTTCTTATTTCAATAGAAAATGAATAGTAAAAAGTAAAAATAAATTATAGATTCAACAAATAGCAAACAATACAAAAAAAATAAAATAAAGCTAAGACATATTTTAGAATGTTTACTTACTTTTTCTCGGAAAACAGGGATTATATTAGCTCAGACACTTTTGGGGATATCTTGTTTGACTACCCTTATTATACGTAAATTAAAAAGAAGACATTTGTCGGTAGATGATTCTATTGAGAACTTTCTTCAAAGTCAACTAAATTTTATGCCTATAAGATATTCGTATATCGAATTAAAGAGGATAACACGAGTTTTCAAGGATAAATTAGGTCAGGGAGGTTATGGAACTGTGTTTAAAGGCAAACTTCGAAGTGGCAAATTTGTTGCAGTAAAATTGTTAAAGGAATCAAAAGCTAAAGGCCAAGATTTTATCAATGAAGTTGCAACTATTGGAAGAATTCATCATGTGAATGTGGTGGAACTTGTTGGATTTTGCGCGGAGGGAAGAAAACAAGCTCTTGTCTATAATTTCATGACAAATGGTTCTTTAGACAAAATTAGATTTTCAACAGGAAGTAGCAGATTGAGTTGACAAAAGATGCTTGAGATAGCAATTGGAGTGGGTCGAGGTATTGAATATTTACATAATGGTTGTGCTATGAAGATTTTATATTTTGACATCAAGCCACATAACATTCTATTAGATGGAAACTTTAATCCAAAACTTTCAGATTTTGGCCTTGCAAAGTTGCATTCAGTGGATGATAGTATTATTTCTCTCACAGCAGCACGAGGTACACTAGGATATATGGCTCCTGAATTGTTTTATAAAAATCTTGGAGGTATCTCGTATAAAACTGATGTTTATAGCTTTGGAATGATGTTAATGGAAATTGTCTGAAGGAGGAAAAATCTAAATGCTTTTGCTGACAATTCAAGTCAAATTTATTTTCCTTCATGGATTTATGATCAATTTGAATTAGGAGAGAACATAGAGCTTGAAAGCATGACAGAAGATGTAAATAAAATTGTGAGGAAAATGATAATTGTTGCATTTTGGTGCATACAGACGAAGCCCATATATCGTCCAACAATGACCAAAGTTTTGAAGATGCTTGAAAGTGAAGAAGAGCTCCTTGAAATACCTCCCAAGTCTTTTCTATTTTCTGTGGACATGTCCGGTAATAGTAATGATAATGATAATTGAATTAATATTATGTAATGTAAGTTATGCAATGTTTAGAAGGAGAGTTTGCTTTCATTTGCAACCTTGAAATAACTTTAAGAGCACCGAAAATAGATATATAATATTTATATTAATATTTAAAATGAGTGTCTTTTAAAATTATATTAATATTTTAATGTCATTTTTTAAAAGGTTATTAAGGGATTATTTGTTAAAATTTCAAAATGTTACTACAATGAATTTAAAAAAATTACAACGACAATAATTAAATTAAAATTTTTAAAATTAAAATATAAATGAATTAGATTCATAAAAATAAAAATACAGGAAGATTGAACTTTTAAAGTTTACTTTAACCCAAACAAATAACTAATCCAAGATATGAATTTGGAACTATACTAGTACCTTGTAATAAAAAGAATCCCCAACAAGTGGGTAGATAAGGTTTTTTTTTTTTTTTTTCTGCTTTGTTTTAAATTTTATAGGATTTAAATATATTTTAAAATTCATATATAATATGTAACTTTGTAAATTGTAATATATAAAATATAAATAAATAGTTATCATTACTTTAATTTTTATTTTATTTTGTAAATTTAATTTAAAATTATTTATTATTAATTACATAAAATATTAAAAAATAAACAGTCTTGGGAGAGGTTAATTATAGTTTTATTAATAAAAGTAGAGTTGAGCAGGCTACAATACAGAACGTTACAACATAATAATCCAAAAGAAACACCAACGTATGACAATCGAACCAAACACACGACAAGAACCAATGAATGACCATGAAATCACCACGAAGCAGCAAAGGATATTGTTCTTTTTGAGCCCACATCACCCATTGCTAAAGTCAACTGATGAATTAAGCTCCATAATCCATGTAATTTCCAGGTCCCTTCCATAACAACCCAAGTATTCTAACTTGGTTGACGAGAGTTTTTGACTCCTAGCTTACGTAACCAAGGATTATTCTAGTAACCCTAATGCAATTGAATGTTTATGAGAAATGTTTATATTTGCGTAGATTGAATCATATACAGTGGAATGACAAAGGATTTGTATCAAGTATATTAATTGATAAAAAGGTTATAGATTAAGGGAATAGAAACTTATTCCCAGAAAGTAAAAAGAAAATCACAAAAAACCAGAACTGATGCTACCATCATGCTGGAAATAATTCAGATCTGTCGATTCCTACTGTGGCCATAGCATCTACTTCCGTGTGGTTCCCTGTAAACTTTAGCAAAGCTGACATTTACAACCCCAGTAATCTTAGCTACCAATCCCCCACAAATCATTCATAAAGTCCATTGTCGCATGTCACAATTAACAATCCAATTAATAGCATTGGCAGAGTTGAATTCAATAATTAGATTAACCTTGTGTATCCAATCAGTTTTAGCAAAAATATCAAGAGCAGTTGCGACAGCAAGAAACTCTGCTAAATTAGGATTCCTGGTCTGAAGAGAACCTGAAAAGTATAGAAACTAAAAAGAAGTAAATTAGAATACAAAAGTTAAAACAAGTAACGTGCATGATTTAGAAATTAACGACAAATTTTGATTAAAAAATGGATCGAAAACGTCTCACACGGCTTCTTTTGAAACTAAAGGGGGCCTTTAAACTGTTTGTGGTGATACAGCGTAGCTTTAGTTGATTGATTCAGCCAGGTAATGCAATAGGTAGACAACAGCAAAATAAAATAATGATAAACAAAGCTAGCTGCCTGCTGCTTACTGAATTGAATTAAGCTATCAATTGTTTATCTTATGGCGGCCAATGACTGGCTTTGTGAGTTGTGTTCAATGGTTTGGTTTTAATTAGTTGACTGACTCTTTTTTCTTTTGATGAGAAAGAGAGACTTGGTTTTAAGTAGTGAGGAATTGTCAGAAAAATATAAATTATTGATGGAAAGATATTAATGCTAAAAAATCCTCACTTATTTTTCATTCTTCATAAAAAAATTTGTTTTTTACGTGTCTCAAAATTTCTTTTATTTAAAACTAAATTTTATCACATCCATGAGTGAACGAAAATATTTTATATTAAAATATATATATTTATAAAAATATATTAACAAATGATTATTAGTGGAGTGACAATGTTATTTTTATATGAATTTGTTGGTCTTGTATTTAATTCTCAACTAATGTTATGTAGTTATTTTATTTGAAGATTATATTAAAGTATGAAAAGATAAAATATTTTTATTATAATATTAATTACTTTTAAAATAATAATATTTTAATAATTTCAAATGTTAAGTTGAATTGTGACACCTCTTCAATCAGCCATTTTATTTATAGTATAGATAATAATACACATACTCTACTAAATAGATAAATATGTTGTGTATATAATAAAATAATTTTTAAAAATTGGGGCAAAATTGAGGCATGAAAATTTTATTTATAAAGATACTAGTGTCATGGGTTGCGCAATCTGCAACCCTTACTGTGACACTAGAGTTGGCATTTGGTTAAGTTAGCCTTAGCCTTTATTAAATTGAACTACCATCTTAATCTCATCTTCCTATTTTTCTCCTCATGTATTGACATAAAAATAAGAAAACCTTTTATTAAAATTTATATGATTAGAGTTTGAGTTTGGAGTTATATAAATTAAACAAACGTCCTTAGTTATATAAATCTCCTTTCTCTGCCACTCGTACCTGAGGTTGAGGATGGCAACACCAAAACTTGCATTATGTTGGCTCCTCTTGCAACTCCCCTTGCTTTCTCTTTCTTTCCTCATGCTTGCACCGCTCGAAACATAAACACGCCTTGTGGATTTACTTTGTGTGGAAACCTTAACATCAGCTACCCTTTTCGATTAAAAACCCAGCCTCGTAGCTGTGGTCATAAGGGGTTTGAGCTGGTGTGCAACAATAACCGCGCCATTTTCCCTATGGAACGCTGGAGTTTTTATGTCCAACACATCTCTGATAACCAAACGATTCATCTTGTAGATGTGAATCTGGACATAGATAGGTGCTCTCTTCCTTTCGGTTTTCCTATACGTAGAAAATTCCACCGAATAGGAATAACATCTTATACATATCTTCATAATGAGTTTTATTTCGAGACATTTACATATGAGGAGATGTTTATCATGAATTGCAGTATGAAGATGAACAAGTCTTGCTGTGGGGCCAATTACATAAATGCTTCTCGTTGCTCTTCCTTTCCACCAACTAATAATAATTACTTCTATTATTGGCTATAGCCCATCTTTGAAAAGTCAAAGATGGGGGCTATAGCAAGTGGGAAGAAAATGGCACCAAAATTAGGCACAGAAAGTTGATGTGAAAATTGGCATGGGATAATTGCAATTTTGGTCCCTATTTAAATAGGTACTTTACAAGATTGATCCCTGAACATCAAATATAAATAGGCCTAACCATTTCTTATTTTCTTCATCCCACAATTTGCTATTTTCTACTTAAGGCATTGTTCTCTCTCCCTATTTGTAAATTTTCACTTGTATTTTTGGAGTGAAATATTTTTTGGTAGTGCCCGAGGACGTAGGCTAAATTTGCCAAACCTCGTTAAAATTATGGTGTTCTTTATTATTTATTTTTCATATCTTTTGAGTGTGATTGTAGTTATTTATTGTGCTATTAAATTACGATATAGGGATATTCTAGCTAGGAAAGATCTGGTACTTAAGTGATCCTCGTGATCCACCTCTCTTTCCTGGGAATTAAACTCAGTGTGATTTTTTAGTACAATAATTATACTCTTTTACACGCTTCCGCACAATATCTATTTTTTGGATGGAGGAACTCCACCCTCTGCTTTTCATCCCTCTTGTACTGTTGAAGCCCTGGTTCCGATCGGTCTTCATAACATCAGTGGCCTCTCTACTTTTGATATATATATACCAAAAGCTGATGATGGGTTGCCCCAATTGCATGGAGTTTTCATCATGATTGGAGCTCAGTTGTTAACGTGTGAGGCAATTTTTCAGAAATACTTTTTCAGTAATAAAAATTAGAACAATTGGACATGCTTTCTGAAATATTATTGTACAAGCCCAATTTTGGCCCGGGCTTACAAGCCCAACTTACAGATGGCCCAAAAGGCCCAAAAAAAAAATTTCAGATGGCTAGGGTTTCTGGAAACCCTAGCGCATAACTCTCACCGCGACGACACCACTGCCTCGCACCACCGCCACCGTCCCATCAATCCTTGCGTCGCCCATGCCCTGCAAAGAAAAAAAAACAACACGCAAATAGAAGCAACAGAGCAGAAGAAATACAGAAAAAAATCTTTTTGTAAACGGCTATAAAGAGCCGATTAAAATCCATTGTTAAAAAGGGGGAGGAGGAGGTTTTTTTTTTCTCATTTGAAATAAATACAAGAAACAGAGATTCAAGCAAAAAAAGGGGCTTCCATTTTTTCTTTCTTTCAATCGAAAAGACAGAGATTCAAACGTTCAAAACCGACAAAAATAGCAAGCAAAAAATCAACACAAACTCCAGAACAGAGATTAAACACAAAAAAGAATCAAAAACAGAGAAAAAAAGGTAAAATCTTTGCGTTTTCGATTTTTTTTTTCGTCTTTCTTTTTTACATACACATAAATATGTATAAATAATAGTTTAAAAAAGAGAAAAGACATAAAAAAATAAATAAAATAAAATAAAATTTTTTTACCTTTTCCTACCAGGCAAGGCGTTGGAGAGAACCGCTATTGGCGACGTTCGACCACGGAGACCTGCGGATTCCTCCTTCATGGAGAAAAAAAGGGAGAATTTTTTTTAATTTGATCTGCACAAATGATTTTTAGGTTTTTGACCTTTAAATAGCCTCCCAAACGACGTCGTTTTGGGGGGTCTTAACCCCAAAACGACGTCGTTTTGAACCCGACTGCGTGCGACCGACCCGCTCCAGGGATCGCGTGTTTTGAAGGAAGGGTTAATTCGATCGGCCTTCCGTATTTTTGTGTTTTAAAATCAAACTTTTAATTATTGCAGAATTGGCCCAATAATTTTTTGCGGTTTGCGATTCAGTCCCCCTTTAAACGCTGTGTTTCAACTTATGGAAAAATTGTCTTTTTGGTCCCTCCAGTCTTTTCAAGTGTGTAAATAGGCCCTTTTCCTTTTATTTTATTTCGAATTGGCCCCCAAAACTTAATTTTAAATGCAATTTAATCCTATTTTAATTATTTTGCAATCTTTTAGTCTTTTTGTTATTATACTATTTTTGTTACTATTATTATATTTTTATGTACATGTTTTATTGTTATTTTGTTTCACCGATTTCATTATTGTTATTATTATTATTATTATTATTATTATTATTATTATTATTATTATTATTATTATTATTATTATTATTATTTTACCATTATAATTATTTTATTATTAATATCATTATTATTTCTCTAGCATCATTATTGATATTTCTATTATTATTATTACTACTTATATTTATATTTATTTTCTTGGTTTAATACTATATTACTATTATTATGTTTATTACTCTTATTTAATATTATTGCTTTAAATATTATCATATCATCATTATTTATCATTTTATTTTAACATTATTATTATATTGTTTCGTATTTATTATTATTATTATTATATTATTTTTATATGTATATATTTTTGTTAATTACCTTCATTTTATTATTTTTTTCTTATTAATGTCATAAATATTATTTTATTATTACTATTTTTTACTCTTAAACATTACGATTTTTATTATTACCATTTATCATTATTGTTTTATTATTATTAACTATTATTATTATTTCTTTTACTTTTATCCTAAATGTGTTACTATCGTTACCCTTTATTTTACCATTATCATTATTATCATCATTTTATCATCAAATTAATTAACTTAGCATTATTACATATATCATTATTGTTTTTATGCAACCTAGCTTAGTAATTTATTTCTTTTATCGAATTGTGTAGCATTAACCTTTGCTCGAGTCATCAAGTTTTTAAAATAATCGATATTTCGTATTAAAGATTCGAGGGAACCAAGCCCTAACTTACTGGGTTTCGGTTTTTCTCGTTTAAATTAAACAACGGGATATCTCTTTCAAAATCAAAATTTCAATTTTAAATTGACATTCCGTATTAGCAATTCGGATGAATCGAGCCCTAACTTACTGGGATCCGATTTCTTCTCGTTCAAAGCTAAACAACGGGGTATCTCTTTTGAAATTGCAATTTAAAAACAAAATACTTAATCTCGAAAATTCGAAATGTCGCGCCCTAGCTTACTGGACTCGACATCTAGATACTTCGAGATAAGCTTCTTTTTTTCTAAAAATAGAGGCAATCTTCCGTGTTTGAAATCTTGAAGAATCGAGCCCTAACTTACTGGGTCTCAGTTTCTCATTTGACGAACAACGGGAGATCCTCTTCAAAACGAAAATCAAGTTTTAAAAGGCAAGCTTAGTTTCGGGAATCTAAAGTATCGCGCCCTAACTTACTGGACATGATGCTTTATCTCTTCGAAAATAAGAGAGCCTTAATGTCCCTTTCAATTCCTTCGAATTTTGAAAATAAAAAGCATTGTATTTTCGAACCCTTTCAAAATTTTCAACAAATAGGACATCAATCAATCAGTTTGGTACCAATTGTGGGCATGTCGAGGGTGCTAATCCTTCCTCGCACGTAATCGACTTCCGAACCCGTTTTCTCAAAGTTTGTGGACCAAAAAGCACTGTTTTAGTAAATTAAACGATTTATTAAAACAAAGGTGATCCGATCACACCAAATAAAGATCGGTGGCGACTCCCTTCCTTTTCTTTTTCAAAAATTGAGTTGACCGCGTTGTTTACTGTTTCATCAAAAAAATGGTTACGACAGCTTGGCAACTCCACTGGGGACTCGAGGGTCAAGCCATAGATTGATTGATTTTTGTCCTTTTAATTAAAATGGTTTCGAAAAATCACGCTTCTTTTAATGCACCTTCAATATTGGCCTCGTAAATACTTTGGCATTGCATTGCATGACCATTGTGGTCATACCCTTTAAGTGGGAGCGAGAAGCTATGCCTTTGTGAGGTTTTCACCTCTGCATGGGCTAGTGGACTGCTTTCGGGATACATCCATACCTATGTCTTCGTGAAGTTTTCACTTCCGCATGGCCATAGGGAAATGTATTCCCCTGAATCGAACTCGATCTGTATGAACCTATAATGGGTAAAGATCGAGAAATCTGCTGGTTCGGGTACCTCGAACTTTAGAACTAAACTGCATATAGTAAACCCTAGGAGCCCACCTTAGGTAAAGTTATGTCAAACCTTAGTTGTCACCAAGATAGGTGTTTGTTTATTTTACTTGCTTTATATTCCATGGTACTAACTTGTTGTGTTTCATTCTTTTTGTGCATATCATTTCATATTTTAAGAGGCATCGATTCACGATCGGTTTCGAAGTTAGAGAGTTTGGTTATGGAAAGCGAATTCCTTGATAAAGTAGAAGACAATGCGTCACCGCCATGGTTAGAGCCAAGCCAATTAGAAAACAAGGGACTAAAAGCGAATAAATGAGCTTGGGCGCCTCTACACCACTATCAAGTCAAAACTGGAAAGCCAAGCTCAAGTCAAGCCCAGCAGAATCGAGGAAATGAAAGGTAAGGTTGAAGAGCTAGAATCGACTACACAAGAGTGAGCTCGAATTGAGCTTGAAAATGAGAGAAAGGCGCTGGGAGGAGGAGCTTCGCCATTCTTGCGAGCAAGTTAGAAGTCGGAACTACCTCATAGGTGAAGCGACAATCCAGATTCAAGAGGTAGCTGAACACCTACAGACTTTGGCTGCGGAAGTTGACATATTGAGCATGAGATAAGAGCTACCACCGAGTCATGATCAAGAGCTAATCTCCTTGCTTGGGAAAATCAAAACCTTAGGCCTTAGGGCGAAAGCATATTTGTAATCTGTTTTATGTAAAGGGTTTTGCCTTCTAATAAAGTTTTCTAAAATGAAGTTGATCAGAATCGATGTCTTCTTCCTGCATTCATGCATTTGCATTGCATTACATCATAGCATTTAAGTCCATAGAGAGAGCCTAATTAGTTAAAATTAATACAAAGAGAAAGAAAAGAAAAATTTGGAAACTAAGAACCATTACAGTACACGTGCCAAGACAAAGAAAATGGATCAAAGATTTGAACAATTCCAGAAAGACCTGCAAGACCAGATGCAAGAGAAAATGGCAAAACTCCAACAAGAGATGAGAGGTCAGATGCTGGAGGCTCAAAAGAGCACGATGGCTCAGATGGCCCAAGTGCTGAATCGAGTAACAGACAAAGGGAAAGGTCCAATGCCTCCAGTCGATGAGGAAAGCGAAGGCGCTCCCCCGGGTTTTACCCCGCCACATGTAAGAGCAAGGCCCGAGGAGTATGTCCTAAAGCTACCAGTCGTGATCAGGCCCCAACAAGGGCAAAATAATATTAGACCAGCCACGAATTTCCGCGTTGGCTCAGGATCCAATCCAGGAGATAACCCGGCCAATCCTGTTGTACCTGATTTAGATATGGCAGAGAAAATAGGGTCGAGAGAAGAATCCTCAAGGCAGTTAGAGGATCGTTGTAGATGATTGGAGGAAAAGTTCAAGGCTTTGGAAAATACTGATCACCACTATAGTTTTGACGCAAAAGACTTGAGTCTGGTTCCAGATTTAGTGCTTCCTTATAAGTTTAAGATGCCAGAATTTGAGAAGTACAATGGGACCAGTTGTCCTGAGGCGCACATCACAATGTTCTGCCGGCGAATGGTGGGGCACCTTAATAATGACCAGTTGCTGATTCACTGTTTTCAAGACAGGTTTGGTAGGTCCATCGCCAAATGGTATAACCAAATTAGTCGTGCCCAAATCAAGACGTGGAAGGACTCGCACAGCCTTCATGAAACATTATGGCCATGTAATGATATTGCTCTGATAGAATCACGCCTAAAATATAGAGAAAAGTCGGGCAAAAGTTTTAGACAAGATGCCTAGCGATGGAGAGGTAGCAATACAAGTGCGACCACCCTCTTGGAAAAGGAGACCGCCATGCTCTTCATTAACACTCAAGGCCCTTTCATAACTCATATGATAGGAGTACGACTAAAAGCTTTGCCGACATAGTGATGGCGGAGAGATGATCGAACATGCAATCGGATGCGGCAAGATTGAAGCAGGAGAAACCACTAGAAGGCCTGCTCCTAGAAAAGGGATGACGAGGTGAATAATACAAATATGGGGGACCCAAAGTCAATTACCGTTAACCAGCCAAAAACGGTGACTCACGAGTATCAAGGTTCGTCAAGGAAAGAATCTCGACAAGGAAAAACATTGAAAACTCCAATTTACGCCAATCCCTATGACGATAAGGAGTTGTATCAAAGTTTATTTGATGCACACGTAGTGTCCCCCGAATATCCAAAATCGATGCAACCTCCATATCCAAAATGGTATGACCCAAACACTCAGTGTGAGTACCACGCGGGGATCACAGGCCATTCGATAGAAAATTGCCTTACTTTCAAGAAATTGGTGAAAAATCTCATCAACATGGGTATTGTGAAGTTCGATGACGGAGCAATGGTATACCCGAAGAGAACCGAGGAATAAAAGTTTTTCGAGCATCTGCCTTTATGTACTTGGGAGTGTTTTGAACAATGAGGCTGTGGAAGAAACATGTATTTTTAAAGCTAATCTAGAGTAATGTGTAAAACACACTTGTTGCTTCGAGCCTGGAAGCAATAAGATTTATTTTGAGAAGTAGGCTTGTGTCCAGAATTTTTATTTCAATAAAATGCATCTTTCTAAGTAAATATTTTCATTCTTTACATTTTCATACTAAATATTTTTCACTCATGACCATATCATACGAATAAGCATCATTAGGATCATTTATTCTTTGGATTTTCTGCCCACAATGGGCCCTCAGATATCAATGACATGAGCGACGCTGTTGCTGACTCCCTTTTTAGTGAGATATGTATCTAGAGGGATCTAAGGGCTTTGAAGATGACAAAGATTGCGACTTACTTCCCCAATGTAGATCCTACCTTATGAAGTGTCAGCAGACGCTATGAACTAACGAAGAAGATGAAGATGCAAGCGTAGCTCATCGTAGGAATAAGGCAAGGCATCGTTGAGCTATTTTCAAGAATTCAAGATGTTTTCGCACGATCATATCAAGGCATGCCAAACTACTAAAACATGGGTATGCTGTTAAGGTTGGGGTTTAAAGAACCCATGTTTTACAACAGCCTAGCTAATCAAGAAGCTCGGGCTATTGGTTCACCAAGAAAGGGAAATTGCATCTGTTATGCCATAAAATGCTAAGTCGAGGAAGACTGTGCCTTCTCTATTTTCCCTATATGAAGCATGGATGTTAACAGGCCAGTCTCCTCAAAAGCTTTTAGCCAACATCGATTCATATTCATGGTCATTGGTTACCTCACTGAGAGGGTGAAGGTCGCTTCATATGCTAAAATTACAAAGTCGACAAAAAAAAAAACAAAAAAATAAAACAAAAAAAAATTCAAGATTTTTTTGAAAAAATGGCTGAGACTTGTAAAGGTTGGCATAGAGAAGTACCCATTTACCCTTTAGATACCTTGAACGTTGGCCAGGACTTTTGTCGAGGCATCTTTCCCATTGGTTTATGAAAGGGAAGCAATTGTTGGAAGATAAGATTTCTTTTCCCAAGCTTAGATTGAATTAGATGAAGCAGAATGCCTCCAGTAAACTTGATTGAAAGTATTCAGCAGGGTCAAATGTACCAAAAACGGATACGGGCTTGACAAAAGGGTTCGTTCAAGAGAATTTCAGGAAGAGGACCTAGCATTAAGAGATATTCTTCTTATCTAAAAGAACTCCAAAGAAAAAGTAAATGCCTTATATAGCAAAGAAAGCCTGTTCTAGGGAAATATGAGTGTTAACCAAGATGGATGACAAGGACCTGCCCAATCTGGTGAGTTCAGATTCAATAAAAAGTTTTCCAAAAAAAAGAGAAAACGAAAAACAAGAAAAAGAAAAAAGAAAAAAAGAAAAAGGAGAGGCCAAGGCGAAAACCCGCAAAGGGCGCTTTGAGACCAAAGGGTATTTGAGTTGAAACCCGAGAAGGCAACTCAAAATTTTGATCGAAAATAGGGCATCAGAGTCTTGCTACGCTCAAAGAAGTATGTTACGCCTTGGGGCATCGACAAAGTACTGGATCCCTAAACACATATTAAGCTCAAAATGGTCCTCAAGAAGTTGGAACAGAGAAACTCAAGCTGCGATATCTAGGGCACTTAGCTTCTATTTTACCCATTTTTGTTACTTGCGGTTACTTTATTCCTTTCAAAAGACCACCGATAAATTTCCTTCTTAATTGCATTTGCTAGCTTTGATTAACTTGTTTGTTTCGAGCTGTGCTCCCAATCAATTTCTTTTTTGTCCATTGTTACAATCTTTTTCAAGCATTTTGCATTGAAATAACGATTAGTGGACTAATAATACTTTCATAAAAGGAGTTTTGCATATTACTGTGGAAGCTTCTAAATAATACAAAGACCTGAAACGGGACTGTTGTTTAGAACTCACTCAGCTCAAGGTTTGAAAATATTGGGGAAAGATGATTATCTCTTTGGACCTTTTATTGGTTGAACAAAAGACAATACATTTCGCCGGTGATACGACCTTGACAGATAACGAGCAATGTCAACCCAGCAGTACAAAGAGATCATTCTCGAGAAAAGAAAAATGATACTCTGCATTCATGCACGTATCAGGCCTACACATCTGGTCATTACACCAGTGAATGGTGTAACAGATCAAATTGATCCTATACCTTGAAGTTACAGCAGGATGGATAGAAGAAACCAAATGTTATTCTCCTGAATTGCAGTGAGAGATACAAACTTTATATCCCAGAAGGTACAGTGGAAGGGACCCTGAAATTACAGCGGGGCAAGCTTGTTGAGCATAATATGATCATTTCTTTGGGTTTTCTATCAAAGATACTGGCTGAACGAGAAAGCATGATAACGTATCAGTGATAGAACATTAATGGACTACGAGCAATGATGACCCTAAGCATTTAAAAAAAAAGGATCATTTCATTTTGCATTTATCATTCAAAGCACGTTTAGTTAGGAGCATTCGACTCATTGCATCCTAATCATCATAAAAGACCATTCTCATGACATTCTGCATTCATGCAAATGTCATCCATTGTCATTTAGTTAGGAGCATTCGATTCATTCTGATCATTGCATCCTAATCATTGTAAAAAGACCATTCTCACGACATTCTGCATTCATGAAAGTGTCATCCATAACACATGTAGTTAGGAGGCTTTGAGTCATTTTGATCATAGCATCTTCATCATTTGCATAAGCATAAGCACATAAAATTCATTCTACAGGACAGGTTCCTCAAAGAACGGTATAACGATATTGAAGTTCGATTTTGTTCCTCGAGATGATAGTGGAGCGATCAAGATTGAAGTCTTCCCAAGATAGTAAGGAAGCACATTGGAAAGTTCAGATTTCGTTCCCTCAAGATGGTAGTGGGGCAGACTGAAGATTGAAGTCTTTCTGAAGAATAGTAAGGAAGCAAATTGAAAAGTTCTGAATTCTTATTTCTTCGAAGTTCCCGTGGAGTAGGTTGAGATTACAAATCCCGTCTCTCTGAGTTAACAAATGAGGATAAGCCCTTATTTCTTTTAAGTTTCGGTAGAGAAGATGGAGACTACGAATCTCTTCTCCCTAAATTCTTATTTCCTCGAAGTTCCCGTGGAGTAGGTTGAGATTACAAATCCCGTCTCCCTGAGTTAACAATGAGGTTACATCCTTAATTCTCTGAAGTTTTAGTAGAGAAGATGGAGACTACGAATCTCTTCTCCCTGAATTCTTATTTCCTCAAAGTTCCCGTGGAGTAGGTAGAGATTACAAATCCCGTCTCCCTGAGTTAACAATGAGGTTACATCCTTAGTTCTCTAAAGTTTCAGTAGAGAAGATGGAGATTACAAATCTCTTCTCCCTCAATTCTCATTTTCTCGACGCCCAGTGGAGTAGGTTGAGATTACAAATCCGTCTCGAACGAGTTAACAATGAGGATCAATCATTATTTATTTGAAGTTTCAAGAGAGAAGATGGAGATTACAAATCTCTCTCTATGAATTCTCATTTCCTCGACGTTCGATGGAGTAGGTTGAGATTACAAATCCGCCTCCCGAGTTAACAATGAGGATCAATCATTATTTATTTGAAGTTTCAGAGAGAAGATGGAGATTACAAATCTCTTCTATGAATTCTCATTTCCTCGACGTCCAGTGGAGTAGGTTGAGATTACAAATCCGCCTCCTCGAGTTAACAATGAGGATCAATCATTATTTCTTTGAAGTTTCAGAGAGAAGATGGAGATTACAAATCTCTTCTCCCCGAATTCTCATTTCCTTGACGCCCGGTGGAGTAGGTTGAGATTACAAATCCCGTCTTCCTGAGTTAACAATGAGGATCAATCATTATTTCTTTGAAGTTTCAGTAGAGAAGATGGAGACTACGAATCTCTTCTCCCTTAAATCTTATCCTGAAGTCACAATGGAGCAAGTTAAAGATGAACAAATCTCATTCCCTCGAAGTTGCAGCAGGAGTAAATTGAAGCTACATGTCCTATCTCTCTGAAATGACAGTGGAATGGATCGAAGCAACAAGATGCGGTGGACAGGAACGAAAAAGAAGAGAAGCACCAAAAAAGTCAAGACCCGGTGAGACCGGGCAAAATTGGTCTTTTGAAAGTCTTTGCTCTATTCCCGTTGCACGACAATGAGCAAAGAGGGGCAGTTGTACAAGCCCAATTTTGGCCCGGGCTTACAAGCCCAACTTACAGATGGCCCAAAAGGCCCAAAAAAAATTTCAGATGGCTAGGGTTTCTGGAAACCCTAGCGCCGCAACTCTCACCTGCCCCCTGACAGCCACCTGCTTCCTGCACCACCGGCCACCGTCCTATCATCACCGCGTCGCCCATGCCCTGCAAAGAAAAAAAATAACACGCAAACAGAAGCAACAGAGCAGAAGAAATACAGAAAAAAATCTTTTTGTAAACGGCTATAAAGAGCCGATTAAAATCCACTGTTAAAGAGGGGGAGGAGGAGGTTTTTTTTTTTCTCATTTGAAATAAATACAAGAAACTGAGATTCAAGCAAAAAAAGGGCTTCCATTTTTTTCTTTCTTTCAATGGAAAAGACAGAGATTCAAACGTTCAAAACCGACAAAAATAGCAAGCAAAAATCAACACAAACTCGATGTAGATTAAACACAAAAAGAATCAAAACAGAGAAAAAAGGTAAAATCTTTGCGTTGCTGATTTTTTTTCGTCTTTCTTTTTACATACACATATATATGTATAAATAATAGTTTAAAAAGAGAAAAGACATAAAAAAATAAATAAAATAAAATAAATTTTTTGACCTTTTCCTACCACAGTGGGTCAATTTGGTGAGCCACGGCAGCGGCTGACGTTCGACAACGGAGACCTCACGGATTCCTCCTTCGCAGAGAAAAAAAGGGAGAATTTTTTTTAATTTGATCTGCACAAATGATTTTTAGGGTTTTGGCCTTTAATAGCCTCCCAAACGACGTCGTTTTGGTGTCTTAACCCCAAAACGACGTCGTTTTGAACGACGACGCGGCGACACCCGCCTGTGGGATCCGCGTGTTTTGAAGGAAAGGTTAATTGCTTAATCGGCCCTTCCGCATTTTTTGTGTTTTAAAATCAAACTTTTAATTATTACAGAATTGGCCCAATAATTTTTCGCGATTTGCGATTCAGTCCCCCTTTAAACGCTGTGTTTCAACTTATGGAAAAATTGTCTTTTTGGTCCCTCCAGTCTTTTCACGTGTGTAAATAGGCCCTTTTCCTTTTATTTTATTTCGAATTGGCCTCCAAAACTTAATTTTAAATGCAATTTAATCCTATTTTAATTATTTTGCAATCTTTTTAGTCTTTTTTGTTATTATACTATTTTTGTTACTATTACTAAATTTTTATGTACATGTTTTATTGTTATTTTGTTTCACTGATTTCATTATTGTTGTTATTATTATTATTATTATTATTATTATTATTATTATTATTATTATTATTATTATTATTATTATTATTGTTGTTGTTATTTACCATTATAATTATTTTATTATTAATATCATTATTATTTCTCTAGCATCATTATTGATATTTCTATTATTATTATTACTACTTATATTTATATTTATTTTCTTGGTTTAATACTATATTACTATTATTATGTTTATTACTCTTATTTAATATTATTGCTTTAAATATTATCATATCATCATTATTTATCATTTTATTTTAACATTATTATTATATTGTTTCGTATATTATTATTATTATTATTATTATTATTATTATATTACTTTTATATGTATGTATTTTTGTTAATTACCTTCATTTTATTATTATTTTTTCTTTTTCTTATTAATGTCATTAATATTATTTTATTATTACTATTTTTTACTCTTAAACATTACGATTTTTATTATTACCATTTATCATTATTGTTTTTATTATTATTAACTATTATTATTATTTCTTTTACTTTTATCCTAAATGTGTTACTATCGTTACCCTTTATTTTACCATTATCATTATTATCATAATTTTATCATTGTCGTAACCATTTTTTTGAGCGAAACGGTAAACGACGCGGTCGACTCGAAAAAGAAAAGAAAAGGGAGTCGCCACCGATCTTTATTTGGTGTGATCGGATCACCTTTGTTTTAATAAAACATTTAATTTACTAAAACAGTGCTTTTTGGTCCACAAACTTTGAGAAAACAGGTTCGGAGGTCGATTACGTGCGAGGAAGGATTAGCACCCTCGACACGCCCAAAATTGGTACCAAACTGATTGATTGGGGTCCTATTTGTTGAAAACTTCAAAGGGTTCAAAATACAATGCTTTTTATTTTCAAAATTGGAAGGACGTTAAGGCTCTCTTATTTTCTAAGAGATAAAGCATCACGCCCGAAGAAGTTAGGGCACAATACTTTAAACTCCAAACTAAGCTCGCTTTTGAAGCTTGGTTTTTATTTGAAGAGGATCTCCGTCATTTGTTAAACGAGAAATCAGAACCCAGTAAGTTGGGGCTTGTTTTCCCGAAAATCCAAATTAGGAATATTACCTCTATTTTGGAAGAAAAAGAAGCTTATCTTGAAGTGTCTAGGTGTCGAGTCCAGTAAGTTAGGGCGCGACATTTCGGATCTTCGAGATTAAGTATCTTAGTTTTAAAATTTAAACTGCAATTTTAAAAGAGACATCCCGTTGTTTAGCTTTAAACGAGGAGAAATCGGAACCCAGTAAGTTAGGGCTCGATTCACTCGAATTGCTAATATGGAACATCAATTTGAAACCGGGACTTATGATTTTGGAAGGGATATTTCGTTATTTGAACGAGGAAAATCTGAACCCAGTAAGTTAGGGCTCGATTTACTCGAGTTAACACGAAACATCAATTTGACACCGGGACTTATGATTTTGGAAGGGATATTTCGTCATTTGAACGAGGAAAATCAGAACCCAGTAAGTTAGGGCTCGATTTACTCGAGTTTCTAAAAACAAAACATTGCCCCTTTTTTAAAAAAAATCTTTAAATGAAATATGGTGCTTTTTCAAAACGTATTTTGTTTAACAATATAGTACAAAACTAAGAACTACAGATGTAAATAAAGTAAATATAAATACTTAAATACTTAATAATAATAATAATAATAATAATAATAATAATAATAATAATAGCGAGATAGTAACAAAAGTAAAAAGGTGAAACAGAAATAATGATGACAGGATAATAATGATGATACTTAAAATAAGAAAAGGAAACAATAAAATAAGACAATAATGGTAATATGTAAAAAAAAACAATGATAGCAATTAATAAATGAAATAATATATAAAATAAATACGTAAAATATATACATAAAAACGTAATAGTAATAATAAAAATAACGATAAATGAACAAATAATAATAATAATGATAAAAACAACAAATGATAATAATAAATAAAATAATAATTATAGTTAACAATTACGGTAGAAAAATATACAATCGTAATAATAAATAATAGTGATAACCAACAAATAATGGTAAAAAAATCATAATAACAAATAATAATAGTAAAATAATAATAATAATAATAATAATAATAATAATAATAATAATAACATGACAAAATAATAAAAAAATAGTAGTAGACATAATAATAATGGATAGCAACAATGAACAAATGATAAAAAATGATAATAGTAATATAATAATAATAGTATTAATAATAAAGGAATAAAATGCAAATTAACCTAAAGGGATTGAATTGAAATTAAAACGAAATTTGTGGTTAAATTATGAACAAAATAGGGTTCGGGGCGGATAATAAATAAAACAGAGTTCGGGGTCGATTGGTAAATAAAAATAAAAGAAAAGGACCGATTTGCACTCTCGGAGGAAATGGAGGGACCACGCGCGCAATAATCCCTTCAGGCCGAGACTTACAGCAGCAGGGGGACCAAATTGGAAACCACACCAAATGTTCGGGCCATATTTTAAAACGATAAAAATTTAATTGAAAATAATAAAAAAAGCGGAAGGGCTAAAAGTGCAATTAGCCCTTCCGTTCAAAAACGCGCGGATCCTAAGTCGGGCGGGTCGGATTCGGGTCGGACAGGGGCAAAACGACGTCGTTTTGGGCGTTAGGGCCAGCCCCAAAGCGACGTCGTTCTGGGGGGCCTATATAAGTTTAAAAAGCTTCAAAAAAAATTATTTTTCACAGCCTTAAAAAAAAAAAATCTTCTCTCCTTCTCTCACCCCCCTCTGCAGGCATAGGGAATCCATGAGAGCCCAAGACCGACCTCGCTGTTCACGCGATGACCACTGCACACTGCGGCGCTTGTAAAATTTTTTTCTTTTTTTTATATTTATATATACATGTATATATGCATGATTTTGAAGGAAAAAAAAATAAAGTAGTATATATGCGTATATACTGTTTCGAAAAAGAAAAAAAAGAGGAAAAATAAAGATTTAAAACCTTAGCCCTTTTCTGACTTTCTTTCACTACATGTTTCTTGTTCGAATCCCAATCTTTCTTTTTTATTGATCTATAAAAAGGGCCTTTCTTTTTGCTTGGATCTCTCTGCTTTTTCTATTGATTTCAAAAAAAAAATTTTACACTGGTGTTTCCTTTGATTTTTCTGTAGAAAAAAAAAAATCCCCTTCTGCTATAATGTTCTCTCTCTTTTTCTCTCCCGAAAAGAACCCCCTTTTACAATATTTTTTTGCGGCTTTATAGCCGAAGTTGATTATAGAAGACAAATTGCTTCGCCTTCTTTGTCAGGTTGCTATGTTTTTTTTTTTGCAGTGGCAAGTGAGCGTGTCGGGAGCAAAGCGAAGGATGGAGCGCGCAGAGGCGTGGGGGCAGAGTCAAGTCGAAAGTGAGGCTAGGGTTTTTTTTTGTTTTTTCGCTTAATGAGAGTTGGGTGGGTTTTGGGCCATTTGGGCCTATTTTTTGTTTTGTTAATGGGCTCCGATTTTTGTTTGATTGGGCTTGTAATTTTATTTTTTGTAATTGGGCCCGGGCAATTTGGACCATCTATAGCTGCCCCTTTTTGCTCATTGTCGTGCAACGGGAATAGAGCAAAGACATAAAGAGGGACCAAATTTGCCCGGTTTTGCTGAGTCCTGACTTCTTTGGTGCTTTTCTTCTTCATGTAGCCTCATTCCAGTCTACCGCATCTTGTTACTTCAATCCACTCCACCGCTATGTGGCTTCAATTTGCTCTTGCTGCGACTCCAATGGGATGTGACTTGTTTTATTTTAGATTGCTCCGCTGCATCTCCAGAGAGATGAGGTCTTTGGTCTTCAGCCTATCCCACTTCTAGTTAAGGCAATGAGACTAAAGCTTAACCATGCTCCTTACTAGTTAGGGACAGGAATTACAATTTTTTTTGACCTATTCCACTGCTGGTCAGGGACATAGGACAGTGGCCTAAATCATGTTCCCTGCTGGTTTAGGGAGCCATAATTTGCCTTCGATCTTGCCCCACTACTGATCAGAGCGACAAGAACTACAATTTTTGACCTATTCCACTGCTGGTCAGTGGCAATAGGAGGGTGGCCAAAATCATATTCTCTACTGGTTAGAGAGCCAAGATTTGCCTTCAATCTTGCCCCAATATTGGTTATGGTGACAAGATCTACAATTTTGACCTATTCCACTGTTGGTCAGTGGCAATAGGATGGTGGCCTAAATCATGTTCCCTACTGGTTAGGGAGCCAAGATTTGCCTTCGATCTTGCCCCACTATTGGTTAGGGTGACAAGATCTACAATTTTTGACCTATTCCACTGCTGGTCAGTGGCAATAGGACAATCTTCAACCTATTCCATCACTGGTTGACGGTAATAGGACAATCTTCAACCTATTCCACTGCTGGTCAGTGGCAATAAGGTAAACTTATTCCACTGCTGGTCAGTGGCAATAAGATAATCTTCAACTTATTCCACTGATGGTCAGTGGCAATAAGACAATCTTCTACCTATTCCACTGTTGGTCAGTGGCAATAGGACCACCATTCCACCGCTGGTCGATGGTAATAGGATAATCTTCGATTGTGTTGCTACACCGTCCTCTAGGGACATATCCTGTAGACTTGATTTTATATGTTTGTGTTTATACCAAATGGTGAGGATGCTATGGTCAGAATGACTCGAATCTCCTAACTAATGGATGACACTTGCATGAATGCAGAATGTCGTGAGAATGATGATCTTTCGTTAATATGCAATGATTGTAATAAATCGGGTGCTCCTAACTAAATGATATTACGAAGGACATTTGCATGAATGCAGGATGTCATAAGAACGATTTATTTTTCCTTTAAAAAAAATCTTAGGGCTGTAATTGCTCGCTCGCTCGTCGAGGTCATGGCACAGACGCAACATCTTGTCTGATGTCTATGCCTGCGAATCTGAAAAAATGGTCATAATTTTGGACTCCTCTTCTTCGAATGTTTCCAACCCCTAAGTGTGGTGGTTCCTAAACAACAGTCTTGTTTTAGGTTCCTACGCTGTTTAGAGGCTTCCAGAGTAATAGGCGGGACTCGTTTTATGGAAGCATTATGGGTCAATGGGTCGTTATTTCAATTGCAAACAACTCAAAGATTTAAAATAACAATGGAATTTATAAAGAATGGAATTGGATTAATTCAACAAAAGTAAACATTATTGGAGTACAAAAAATGGGTAAAAAGAAAAAGTAGGTGCCCCAGATATCGCAGCCTGAGCTTCACCACCGGATGCTTCCAAAGATCATGGACGTTGGGAGATCTGCAGTGCTTTATAGATGTTCTGAGGTGTAACATTCCTCCTTTTGCCAATTCTGGGGGAAAAGATTGTCACATACCTCCTTTTTCGTGCTAATTTAGGCCGCCCTTATCGGGTTTTCGACTCAAAGCCCCTTTGGTCTCAAAGCGCCCTTTACGGGTTTTCACTTCGGCCTCTCCATTTTTTTTTTTTGGTAAAGTGCCCTTTACGGGTTTTCACTTTAGCCTTTCCCTTCTTCAAGCATAATACTTCTTAATTGAATCTGAATTTATGAGATTGGGTAGATTTTTCCCATCCATCTCAGCCAAGATTAGTGCCCCTCCAGAGAAAGCCTTTTTCACTACATAAGGTCCTTCCCAATTTGGCATCCATTTTCTCTCAAATCCTTTTGTATGGGAGGATCTTTTTCAAAACTAAGTCTCCTCGTGGAATTCTCTTGGACGACTTTCTTGTTGTATGCTCGCATCATTCGCTTTTGGTACATCCGACCATGACGGATAGCTTTCACCTCTTTTCTTCGATCGATTCAATTGATCGTATCGAGCTTGGATCCATTCGCTTCATCCAATTTCAATTCGGACAATACTCGAAGGGACGAAATTTTAACTTCGATGGGTAAAACCGCCTCCATTCCGTAAACCAATGAGAAAGGTGTTGCCCCGGTAGAGGTTCTGACTGACGTTCGATAGGCGAAAAGGGCAAATGGTAGCTTCTCGTGCCAATCTTTGTAAGTCTCAGTCATCTTTCCTATTATCCTTTTGATGTTCTTATTAGCTGCTTCAACTGCATCGTTCATCTTTGGGCGATAAGGTGACGAATTGTGATGCCTGATCTTGAATTGCTTACAGACTTTTGTGATCATGCTGTTGTTCAAGTTTAACGCATTATCAGATATGATCCTCTCAGCCATTTCATATCGACATATGATTTCCTTTTTTAGGAACTTGCTGACCGCTGATTTTATCACGTTGGCATATGAAGTGGCCTCCACCCATTTAGTGAAGTAATCAATTACCACGAAGATGAACCGATGTCTATTGGAAGCTTTTGGAGAGATTGGTCCAATGACGTCCATGCCCCACATAGAAAAAGGCCATGGGGAGGTCATAACATGTAACGGTGAGGGTGGTACATGAACCTTGTCCCCATAAATTTGGCACTTATGACATTTCTTAGCATAATCAATACAATCCGTTTCCATGGTAGACCAATAATACCCGAATCTCATGATTTGTCTTGCCATTGCGAACCCATTGGCATGTGTTCCATAGACACCCTCATAGACTTCTTCTAGGATCTGCTTAGCCTCTGCGCCATCCACACATCTTAATAGCACTTGATCCTTTCTTCTTTGTATAGGATCTCTCCATCCAAGACATAGTCACAAGCTAGTCTTCTCAATGTCCTTTTGTCATTTTGGTTTGCTTGACGGGTATTTATGATCTTTCACGTATTGTAGTATATCATGATACCACGGGTGATCATTTTGATCCTCTTCTTCCACGTTGTAGCAATGGGCTGGGGCCTCATAAACGCTCATTTGTATAGGCCTCATATCCTCCTTGTTGTTTGCTTGTACCATAGAAGCCAATGTGGCTAGAGCATCAGCCATCTGATTTTCGTCCCTTGGTAAATAACTGAAAGTGATGTCATCGAACTCTTTGATTAGTTCTTGGACCAATCTTTTGTATTCGACCAATTTGGGATCTCTCGCTCCCATTCTCCTTTAAGTTGATAAATTACCAACGCGAGTCTCCGATACTTTCAAAGACCTTAATTTTGTGTTCAATAGCAAAGACGGATGCCCATGATACAAGCTTCATACTCGCCATATTGTTTGTACAATCAAAATCCAATTTCTGTGTAAATGGGTTATGATCTCCGCTTGGGGACACCGAATCGCCCCAATTCCATTGCCCATAGCGCTCGATGCCCCGTCAAGTTTAGTTTCCAGGACGACTTTCCGTGGTATCTTCTTGATGGTTGCTACGCACATTAGGTCTTCATTAGGAAATCAAAGTCCGAGGCTCATAATCGCCGAGCTCTACTAGCCGTAAAATCCGCTATTGCACTCCTTTTATCGCTTCGGTTTACATAAACTATGTTAAACTCGTAAAGTAAAATTTGCCATCTGCCATCCGTCCATTAAGAGTAGTTGACTCCATTAGGTATTTCGATTGGGTCTAGCTTGAGATGAGCAGTCGTATGATACAACATGTACGCCTCGGCCTCCGAGTTGTCCGCACCAAGGCACAACATATTTTCTCAATCGGTGATTACCTTGTTTCACACTCATGAACTTTTTACTAAGGTAGTATATTGCTTTTTCTTTCTTTCCGACTCATCATCTTGGCCGAGCACACATCCCATTGAATTATCAAGCACCGTCAAATAGAGGATTAAAGGCTTCTCCGGATTAGGCGGTGTCAATATTGGAGGATTGGACAGTATCGCTTACTTTGTCGAAGGTCTTCGACATTCCTCGCCCCACACACGGGTTGTGTTTTTAAGAAGACGAAATATGGGATCACATTTCTCAGTTAGTTGTGAAATGAACCGAGTAATTTAATTTAATCTTCCTAAGAAACCTCGAACTTCTTTTTACGTACGAGGCGGAGGCAATTCTTGTATAGCCTTGACTTTGTCTGGGTCAACCTCAATCCCCTTTTCACTGACTATAAATCCTAGCGTTTCTCGACCTGGCTCCAAAGGTACACTTTGCCGGGTTAAGCTTCAGTTGGACTTTCCTCAACCTCAAAAATAATTTCCTTAAGACTTGGATATGCTCCTTTTCGGTCCGAGACTTGGCAATCATATCGTCGACGTAAACCTCAATTTCCTTGTGCATCATGTCATGGAATAGGGTCACCATGGCTCTCTGATATGTTGCTCCCGCATTCTTCAACCCAAATGGCATTACCTTATAGCAAAAGGTTCCCTACATGGTTATGAATGTGGTTTTATTCATGTCTTCAGGAAGTATCTTTATCTGGTTGTATCCTGAGAAGCTATCCATGAACGAGAACAATGAATAACCCACCGTATTATCCACTAAGGTGTCGATATGAGGTAATGGAAAGTTGTCTTTCGGGCTAGCCTTGTTTAGATCTCTGTAGTCCACACACATTCGTACTTTCCCATCTTTCTTAGGGACGGGGACGATATTGGCTACCCATTCTGAGTACTTAACCACTTGCAAGAACCCTGCGTCAAACTGCTTCTTGACCTCTTCTTTTATTTTTAGTAAAACGTCTGGCCTCATCCTCCGAAGTTTCTGTTGGACTGGCTTGTATTCTTCTTTTATGGGCAAACGGTGTACCACGATATCAGTGCTTAACTCGGGCATATCTTGATATGACCATGCGAAGACATCCTTGAATTCTTGGAGTAACTCAATAAGGTCTTGCTTTGTCTCTGCGGTGATACTAGCTCCAATCTTCACTTCTTTCTTTTCTTGCCCATTTCCTAGGTTCACTATTTCCACTGATTCTTTGTGAGGTATGATTTGTTTCTCCTCTTGTTCTACCATCCTTAACAGTTCAGGAGCTAAGTTACAGCCTTGGTCATCTTCAAAACCCTGAAAATCTTTCGCACCCATATCTTGCTCAAAAGGACATTCTGAGTCATTGGTAGCGTTACTCAAATCATTGATATCTGGAGACCTGTTATGGAAATGAATAAAGGCTCATAGGATCATAGAATCTTGGCATGTTTATTGGTATGATAAATGAAGAATAGAAATGTTTAGAAGAATATTTAAAGAAAGAATAATGAATGAATGAAATGAACATAAAAGAAAATTTACTCAAAAGATAGCGGAGATGTATTTCTTTGAAAATAACGACGTCTTATACAAAATCATGTTCCACAAAAGGGGTTCTTATTGCTTCTAGACTTAAAACAATAAGTGTGTTCCGAGTATTACTCTGAATGAGTTCTAAAGGCTATAGGAATCTCCTCCGCAATTCAATTGTTTAGAACGCTACCCTACCATAGGCGGATGCCATTCGATTTTTTTCCTCAATTTCCCTCGATATAGCGTTGACATGCACGATTTCTTCATTTTGTGTTTCTCGTCCCGGATGGATAACCCCTCCTGATATGAAGGTCTCACGAATATGAGGAATTATCATCGGTTGCCATTTCATCTCATCTCCCTCAAACGTGCCTTCCTTCTTTCTTGTTTCTTTTCGACTCTTTCTTTTTTACTTTATGCTTGGCTTGAATCCTAGACCAAGAAGTCTCGCTTTTCTTTTAGTCTTGGGACCTCGATTTCTCCTTGGAGGTACCTTCCAAGTCCTTTCCCCGCACAGCTCCATTCCGACCATCGATTTGTAGACCCATTTTCGTGGTTTTGGATAATTGCATGATGGGACCTTATTCCCTCGTCGACGAATGTTGCGTTGACAAATTCCAAAGAACGGAAGGAACACTCACCGCTTCATCGTTGGCTTCTAAATAGGGTGCATTGTTTGCTACAGCCATGATGATGTCCTCTTCAAAGATTTATGGTCACTAGACGGCCCTCCGAGATTAATTTCAACTTTTGGTGCAACGATGAGGGCACCGCCCTCGCCGAGTGTATCCAAGGTCTCCCCAAAGAAGCGCTTATAAGACGACGGATATCCATCACAATAAAATCCACCTCATATGTGCTCGGTCCGATTAAAAGAGGTACTTGATCCTTCCCATGACTTTCCTCTTGTTCCATCGAATGCCCTTACTATGTTGTGGTAGGCCTTCATATAAGAACTATCAACGGTAATCGATTCAGTGTCGATAGTGGTAGAACATTGAGCGCTGATCCATTGTCGACTAGTACCCCTGGTAATGTGTATCCTTTGCATCGCGTGGTAATGTGGAGAGCCTTGATGGAACCCGTACCTCCCGGAGAAATCTCATCATCGTTAAAGAAAATAAAGTTATCGGCACTTATGTTGCTAACCAGGCGATCCAGCTTGTTAACTGTTATATCATTTGTAACATAAGTTTCATTCAATACCTTCATCAACGCGTTACGGTGTGCTTCAGAACTTAATAGCAAATCTAGCACCGATATACGAGCCGGCTATTTATGTAGCTGCTCTACGACACTGTATTCACTATGCTTCAAAAACTTTAAGAATTCCCTAGCTTCTTCCTCCTTCACTGGCTCATTTATATGTGTCTCTTGCTTGGCCCCTTTTTCTTTCTTTTGTTCGCCCATCAAGTTTTTCCCTCTTGAGTGCTCCGTTCTTGTGTTTGACAGGTCGTAGCGCTTTCCACTGCGTGTGTAGGAGCCTTCCTCTTGGTTTTCTTTTGTAGTGTTGGGCGAATCTCCCTTCTCAGGAATCGCCACATTGCAGTTATAGTTCCAGGGGACCTTCTTGTCATCCTTGTATGAAAAGGCTGCAGGTTTTTGGATCACGATCTTAGGACATTCCTGGCTCCCCTTTGTGGACGGACCCTCCTTTTCTGGAATCGTCACATTGCAGTTATAACCCCCGAGAGTCTTTTGGTTGTCTTCGGATTAAAAAGTTGTAGGCTTTTGAATCACGATTTTCGAATTTATTTTCACTCCGTCGCCCTTTGATCGTGAGATGGTGACTAAAGGATAGCTCGCCTCTGAGGCTTTTGCTGCTGACTCATCCTCCAACGCGCAGATGTTACCCTCATTTTGGCCTTCATTGCTTTCAAAGAATTCTAGCTCTTTATTGTCCATCAGCGCCTGTACCAGCATTCTGAACTCAGTGCAACTTTGGATTTCGTGCTCTTTCGAGTCATGAAATTCACAGCCCTTTCGTGTTTCTTCATGTTCTCCCCTTGGACATGTCACAACCAATCCCCTTTTTATCATTTCCTTCCAGACCTATTTCATTGGGGTTTTCACATCGGAAATATCCCTTTTAACTTTTCTTCTCGCATCTTCACCTATCATGTTGACCCCGTGATTAGGTAGCGGGTGCCCCTTGCAAGAGGTGTCATCGACTTCTATAACTCCCATCTGGATCGGTCTTTCCACTAGTTTCTTAAAAGTGAGACAAAGGTTTATAGAATGCCCCACGATTCTCGCATGGTATTCGTGACCGTATGCTCGTGATCATACCACTTAGGTACGGGGTTACAAGGGTTTTAAGTAATGGGGAGACAACGTGTGCGTCAAATAATTTCGTACATTTCTTGTGCGGGATGGGATAGGCGTAAATTGGATTTTCTCCGTATTTTACCTTGTGTTGGACTCCTGTCTAAAGGGGCTCTGATGATCGGGGGTCACAGTCCTTGGTTGGCTCACAGTAATAGGTTTTGAATAACTTTTACCTATGTTGTTTATATCACTCTCCCTCTTCTTCGGGACCGTCTTTCTAGTACTTTCTCTAGCCTCTATTTTATCGCTTCGATTGCATTCTCGATCATTTCCGACAAAGACAATATCGTAAAAGCTTTTGTGGCACTTCCAAACATGTGATTAATGAAGGAGCTTTCAACGATTGACAAACAAAGATGGTTGTCTTTTTTCTAGGAGCGGTATTGAACTTGTGTGGCTACTTCCTCCATCACCGGGCATATTGCTCAAACTTTCGCTTGGCTTTTTCTCCATATTTTGGAGCGTGATTCGATCAGAGCTATATCACCACGCGTTCAGTATTGTTTCGGAAGGCTCTGCTAGATCCTTCCACGACTTGATCTGGGTACGGCTGAGCTGATTGTACCATTTGGCCGTGGCTCCGGCCAAACTATCTTGAAAACAATGAATAAGCAGTTGATCGTTGTTAACATATCCCCCCATCCGTCGACAGAACATGGTGATATGCGCCTCGGGGCTCCCATTGTATTTTTCAAAATTTGGGGTCTTGAACTTTGGCGGAAGTATGAGGTTTGGGACTAGGCTCAAGTCTTTAGCGTCCACCCTGTAGCGATGGTCAGCAGTCTCTATTTCCTTAAACTTTTCTTCTAACCATTTGCAACGATCCTCGAGTTGTCTAGGAAAGTTCGTTTTGCCTTATCCATTTCACCATTTCATCAAAGTCGGGACTATAGGGTTAGCCGGACCTTCTCCGGATTAGTACCGAACCATCGGAAAGCTTACGGCATTGCGGTCTCAACTCGCACTGTGGCTCGATAACAAAAGGCGCCCTTTGGGGACCTATTTCGTGGTGCTTGGGTATTTGGCGGGTAAATCACGGAGGGTGTTGTGGTCGTCATTATTCCCGAACTAGCAAGTGGTGCCTTTTCCTCGCTCATTGGCTAATAGTTGCTCCAAATGGCTCATCATGTTGTTTTGGGACTCTTGCATCCGTTCTATCATATCTTCTTGGAGTTTCATCATTTGCTCCTCGTGATCCGTTCTTGCATCTCCTTCTCAAATTGTTCAAATCTTTGATCCATTTTCTTTGTCTTAGCACGAGTCCCGTAGTGATGTGTTCTAGATTTCTTTTCTTCTCTCTTGTTTCTCTTTTGTTTCTCTCGTTAATCTTAACCAATTAGGCTTCTTTTTATAAACTTTAATGCACGTAATATGATGTAATGCAAATGCATGAATGCGGGAAGAAGACATCGATTCTGATCAACTTCATTTTAGAAAACTTTATTAGAAGGCAAAACCCTTTACATAAAGTAGATTACAAATATGTTCTAGCCCTAAGACCTAAGGTTTTGATTTTTCCAAGCAGAGAGATTAGCTCTTCATCACGACCCGGTGGTAGCCCATATCTCATGCCCAATATGTCAGCCTCTTCAGCCAAAGTCTGTAGGTGATCAGCTACTTCTCGAATCTGGATTATTGCTTCTCTCATGAGGTAGTCCCGGCTTCGAACTTGCTCGCAAGAATGGTGAAGCTTTTCCTCCCAACATCTTTCTCTCGTTTCCAGAAGCTCAATCCGGAGCTCGCTACTATGTAATGCCGATTCCAACTCTTCAACCCTACCTTTCATTTCCTCTATTTTGTTCAGGCTTGTCTTTAGTTGGCTTTCCGAGTCTCGACTCCGATAATGGTGTAGAGATCGCCCAAGCTCACTATTCTAGCTTCTAATCCTTTTTCTCTTTTGGTCTTACGTCTCCGCCTTCTCTAAGTCTTCCTTCTGCGCTCATATTTCATGAAACTTTTTCTCCCAACTGCTAACTTTGGCTCTTTCCTCTCGGACCTCTTGCTGCCACTGCTCCGTAGTTTTCCCTAATCCCGCGTTTTTTATCGTTAAGCGCATCCTCTTGTACTCCATCTTCAAGTTATCTCGGTCTTCTTCTACTTTCCGCTTTTCTTTTCTGAGTTTCTCAGCCTCTGATTTTTGACCGTCCACTTCTAATTGGAGGAGCATCTTTTCTTCCTCCAACCTTTCTATCCTTTTCCCGAGTTTCGAGCTCATCCGTTCAAAATCTTGCTTCACAATCTCTAATTCTGATGGGACTACTCGCATACATTCTTCTCTTGATCGGGCGCCTTCTGGATTTGGCTCAGGAATGTTATCATTGACTCTCCTAGCCCTCCATTCAAGGTATTCCGGGGTCGTCCTCGGGCCTGTAGATAATCTTCTCATTCTGTGAATCTGATTCCAAGCACTAGAAATCTCTTTAACCCTTTTCTTATAGCTTCCCCCTTCATATGAAAACTCGCATTGAGCTAGCCCGTATGTCGTTGGTACAAGCTGTCTTGAACTATCTTGTCTTAGGACCAAGAAAAGGCGAGGCAAGTGGCACCCCAAATTCCCAATAGGAAACCAGTCAAAGCTTTAGAACGATAAAGGATCCCGCGGGAATCATCCAGGAGCTTTCTACTCGATGTCGTCTTCTTGAAGGTTTTGAAAGAGCGCGATCCAATTTTCTTCGGACACATCCTCTCTTCTAGGCGTAGTTGCTATCTCTTCTAGCGGGGAGTACTTTTCTGACATGAACCGGCAATACACTTTCTCTATTTTCCAAAAGTGACTATGGAACCAAGCCAATAACAGCTGCGCACATCCAATAAACCTGCCTTCACCTCTTCTCCGATATGCGGTCAAGAATCTGAATGTTTCGGCTAAGATGGCAGGAACGGGTGTGACCCCTTTGTCCAACCGACTGAATAGATCGATAACTGCTTCATCAATGTGCCTTAAAGCTTTGGGGAAGATTACAGTCAGTAAATACACAAGGCCAAGATGTCTATCTTTTCTTCAGACGGGATGCGCCAGAATCAGGTCTCTCAAACATATCCAGGGTATGCATTTACCCTCGCCCTTCTTCTGCATTCTAGCTGAGACCCACTGTTCGCTCATTCCGGTGATATTCATCAACTTCTTCGCGAAGGTTGGGCCATTAACCGCCTTGGAATAAGCTTTGTCAACTTGAATTCTTGGGCAATGTAGCAAGGTCGTATACTCTTCTACTGTGGGAACCAGATCCACTTTCCCAAAGGAGAAACAGCTATAAGCGGAATTCCAGAACTGGGTCATTACTCGGAACAGGTGCTTGTCTACTTTGACCTCGAGCAGGTAAGGCAGTCACCGTAAGTACCATAAAATACCGCTTCGCTTCATCATCCCATCGAGTCCAAATTTCTTTCAACTCACGGAGCTCGATTCTGCGTGATAATCGACATTGGTAAAATTCCGTAGCTCTGACACATACCCTTCGACTAAGCTATCTCCTTTTTCTATTTGGCATTGCTCTGACCATATGCGGACGGCCGTATTGTCTTCTACTTTATCAAGGAATTCACTTTCCATAACCAGCTTCCCAACTCAGAAACGGACCGTGAATCGATGTCTCTTTAAAATATGAAATGATATGCACAAAAAGAAAGAAACACAAAAGGTTAGTACCATGGAATGTAAAGTAAGTAAAATAAACTGATGCCTATTTGGGTGACCACTAAGGTTTGCCATGGCTCTACCTAAGGTGGGCTCTTAGGGTTTGCTATATGCGGCTTAGTTCTAAAGTTCGAGGTACCCGAACCAGCAGATTCCTCGATCCTTACCCATTATAGGCTCATAAGGACCGAGTTCGGTTCAGGGGAATACATTTCCCTATAGCCATGCGGAAGTGAAAACTTCACGGAGACATAGGTACGGATGTATTCCGAAAGCAGTCCACTAGCCCATGCGGAGGTGAAAACCTCACGAAGGCATAGCTTCTCGCTCCCACTTAAAGGTGTGACCACAACGGTCATGCAATGCAATGCCAAAGTATTTACGAGGCTAATATTGAAGGTGCATTAAAAGAAGCATGATTTTTTTTAAAACATTTTAATCAAAAGGACAGAAATCAATCAATCTATGGCTTGACCCTCGAGTCCCCAGTGGAGTCGCCAAGCTGTCGTAACCATTTTTTTGGGTGAAACGGTAAACGACGCGGTCGACTCGAAAAAGAAAAGAAAAGGGAGTCGCCACCAATCTTTATTTGGTGTGATTGGATCACCTTTGTTTTAATAAAACATTTAATTTACTAAAACAGTGCTTTTTGGTCCACGAACTTTGAGAAAACGGGTTCGGAGGTCGATTACGTGCGAGGAAGGATTAGCACCCTCGACACGCCCAAAATTGGTACCAAACTAATTGATTGGGGTCCTATTTGTTGAAAACTTCAAAGGGGTTCGAAAATACAATGCTTTTTATTTTCAAAATTGGAAGGGACGTTAAGGCTCTCTTAGTTTCTAAGAGATAAAGCATCACGCCCGAGAAGTTAAGGCACAATACTTTAAACTCCCAAACTAAGCTCGCCTTTTGAAGCTTGGTTTTTATTTGAAGAGGATCTCCGTCATTTGTTAAACGAGAAATCGAAACCCGAGAAGTTAGGGCTTGTTTTCCCGAAAATCCAAATTAGGAATATTACCTCTATTTTGGAAGAAAAAGAAGCTTATCTTGAAGTGTCTAGGTGTCGAGTCCAGTAAGTTAGGGCGCGACATTTCGGATCTTCGAGATTAAGTATCTTAGTTTTAAAATTTAAACTGCAATTTTAAAAGAGACATCCCGTTGTTTAGCTTTAAACGAGGAGAAATCGGAACCCAGTAAGTTAGGGCTCGATTCACTCGAATTGCTAATACGGAACATCAATTTGAAACCGGGACTTATGATTTTGGAAGGGATATTTCGTTATTTGAACGAGGAAAATCAGAACCCAGTAAGTTAGGGCTCGATTTACTCGAGTTAACACGAAACGTCAATTTGAAACCGGGACTTATGATTTTGGAAGGGATATTTCGTTATTTGAACGAGGAAAATCAGAACCCAGTAAGTTAGGGCTCGATTTACTCGAGTTTCTAAAAACAAAACATTGCCCCTTTTTAAAAAAATCTTTAAATGAAATATGGTGCTTTTTCAAAACGTATTTTGTTTAACAATATAGTACAAAACTAAGAAGACAACTACAGATGTAAATAAAGTAAATATAAATACTTAATATAATAATAATAATAATAATAATAATAATAATAATAATAATAATAATAATAGCGAGATAGTAACAAAAGTAAAAAGGTGAAACAGAAATAATGATGACAGGATAATAATGATAATACTTAAAATAAGAAAAGGAAACAATAAAATAAGACAATAATGGTAATATGTAAAAAAAAAACAATGATAGCAATTAATAAATGAAATAATATATAAAATAAATACGTAAAATATATACATAAAAACGTAATAGTAATAATAAAAGTAACGATAAATGAACAAATAATAATAATAATGATAAAAACAACAAATGATAATAATAAATAAAATAATAATTATAGTTAACAATTACGGTAGAAAAATATACAATCGTAATAATAAATAATAGTGATAACCAACAAATAATGGTAAAAAACAATCATAATAACAAATAATAATAGTAAAAATAATAATAATAATAATAATAATAATAATAATAATAATAATAACATGACAAAAATAATAAAAAAAAAAAGAGTAGACATAATAATAATGGATAGCAACAATGAACAAATGATAAAAAATGATAATAGTAATATAATAATAATAGTATTAATAATAAAGGAATAAAAATGCAAATTAACCTAAAAGGGATTGAATTGAAATTAAAACGAAATTTTAGGGTTAAATTATGAACAAAATAGGGTTCGGGGGCCAAATAATAAATAAAACAGAGTTCGGGGTCGATTGGTAAATAAAAATAAAAGAAAAGGACCGATTTGCACTCTCGGAGGAAATGGAGGGACCACGCGCGCAATAATCCCTTCAGGCCGAGACTTACAGCAGCAGGGGGACCAAATTGGAAACCACACCAAATGTTCGGGCCATATTTTAAAACGATAAAAATTTAATTGAAAATAATAAAAAAAGCGGAAGGGCTAAAAGTGCAATTAGCCCTTCCGTTCAAAAACGCGCGGATCCTAAGTCGGGCGGGTCGGATTCGGGTCGGACAGGCAAACGACGTCGTTTTGGGCGTTAGGCCGACCCAAAACGACGCTGCTTTGGGGGCCTATATAAGTTTAAAAGCTTCAAAAAAATCATTTTTCACAGCCTTAAAAAAAAATTCTTCTCTCCTTCTCTCACCCCCCTCTGCAGGCATAGGAATCCGTGAGCCCTAAGACCGACCTCCATTGTTCACCGTGACCCGCACTACCATGGCGCCTGTAAATTTTTTCTCTTTTTTTTATTATATTTATATATACATGTATATATGCATGATTTTGAAGGAAAAAAAAATAAAGTAGTATATATGCGCGTATCTTTGTTTCGAAAAAGAAAAAAAAGAAGGAAAATAAAGATTTAAAACCTTAGCCCTTTTCTGACTTTCTTTCACTACTTGTTTCTTGTTGAATCCCAATCTTTCTTTTTATTGATCTATAAAAGGGCCTTTCTTTTGCTTGGATCTCTCGCTTTTCTATTGATTTCAAAAAAAATTTTACTTGGTGTTTCCTTTGATTTTTTCAGAAAAAAAATCCTCTCGCTATAATGTTCTCTCTCTTTTTCTCTCCCGAAAAGAACCCCCTTTTACAATATTTTTTTGTGGCTTTATAGCCGAAGTTGATTATAGAAGACAAATTGCTTCGCTTCTTTGTCTTTGTTGCGTGTTTTTGTTTTTGCAGCATGCAAGCGAGGCGTGTCGAGGGCTGACGGATGGAGCGGAGCAGAGAGGGTGGGGGGTCGAGTCGAGTCGAGTCTTGAGGCTAGGGTTTTTTTTGTTTTTTCTGTTTGGCTGAGAGTTGGGTGGGGGTTGGGCCATTTGGGCCTATTTTTTGTTTTGTTAATGGGCCCCGATTTTTGTTTGATTGGGCTTGTAATTTTATTTTTTGTAATTGGGCCCGGGCAATTTGGGCCATCTACAATCATCAAATTAATTAACTTAGCATTATTACATATATCATTATTGTTTTTATGCAACCTAGCTTAGTAATTTATTTCTTTTATCGAATTGTGTAGCATTAACCTTTGCTCGAGTCATCAAGTTTTTAAAATAATCGATATTTCGTATTAAAGATTCGAGGGAACCGAGCCCTAACTTACTGGGTTTCGGTTTTTCTCGTTTAAATTAAACAACGGGATATCTCTTTCAAAATCAAAATTCCAATTTTAAATTGGCATTCCGTATTAGCAATTCGGGTGAATCGAGCCCTAACTTACTGGGATCCGGTTTCTTCTCGTTCAAAGCTAAACAACGGGGTATCTCTTTTGAAATTGCAATTTAAAAACAAAATACTTAATCTCGAAAATTCGAAATGTCGCCCTAACTTCATCGGACTCGATATCTAGATACTTGAGATAAGCTTCTTTTTTTCTAAAAATAGAGGCAATCTTCCGTATTTGAAATCTTGAGGAATCGAGCCCTAACTTACTGGGTCCCAGTTTCTCATTTGATGAACAACGGGAGATCCTCTTCAAAACGAAAATCAAGTTTTAAAAGGCAAGTTTAGTTTCGGAATCTAAAGTATCGCGCCTAACTTCTCGGACATGATGCTTTATCTCTTGAAAATAAGAGAGCCTTAATGTCCCTTTCAATTCCTTGAATTTTGAAAATAAAAGCATTGTATTTTGAACCCTTTCAAAATTTTCAACAAATAGGACATCAATCAATCGGTTTGGTACCAATTGTGGGCGTGTCGAGGTGCTAATCCTTCCTCGCACGTAATCGACTTCGAACCCATTTTCTCAAAGTTTGTGAACCAAAAAGCTTGCTTTTAGTAAATTAAAGCGATTTATTAAAACAAAGGTGATCCGATCACACCAAATAAAGATCGGTGGCGACTCCCTTCCTTTTCTTTTTCAAAAATTGAGTTGACTGCGTTGTTTTGTTTCATCAAAAAAATAGTTACGACAATTATATTTGTTATTTTTATTTGTTGTTTTTATTTGTTATTTTTATATAAACTGTTTTTTAATTATTTGATAAAATTTTCAAATTTCTCTCAACTCAAAAACTATGGTCTTTTCACACTAATTTTTTATAAATATATTGGTAGGTTTTTTTAAAATAAAAATATTATATTTTTATGGACTTCTTATACTTACAAATATAATATTATTCTCACTATAAACTAAAAAATTACATTTGCAATTTTTTATTTAAAAGTAATTTTTAATTACCGTACATAACATTTATTAATATTTTGGAAAAATTTACGTCATTACAAAATCACAATCAGTATTGAAAATGTAATTTATTCCAAATTAGTCTTCTATTACCGCTAGTATGTCCTATTAATTATTTCATGGTCTTTAATGTGCTTTGTTCAAAATTTCAGACTGAAATCATTGCACCTGCTGCTAGTGGGTGGGCTTGCTCTATATGCACAAAGCATAGCGTCTCTTATTCTCCCACCCTCAGTCTCAGACTTTGCTATTCCACCCAGTAAAGGTATGTGTTGTTTTACAGAGTTGGCTAATATCAAATATCACTAGATTTCTTTTCTTTCTAATACCTTGTTGATGGAATTGTAAATTTCAAAGAAAAAAAAAATACACTAATTAATACGCTATCGCACGATTTTATAACACAAAAAAAAAATCAAAATACCAAAAATACACATGGCAACAAGTGTAGTTTACCATTTTAGACAAAAAAATTAAAATATTGCAAAAATTAAAAATGAAGGCATGCTAGAATCCATATTTCAATATACTAACATTTATAATTTAAAAAAGCACAAAATACAAACTACGTTGAAATTCATTGATTAAACTATTAAAATCATTCCGACTGATCTTGAAACATCATTCTCCATAATAGCCTCCAAAACAAAACACCATGCCCAAAGCTTCGTTTTAAGCAGATAATGAGAATCATAACACCATTATTCTGACAAAGATTAAAAGAATTGAATTACCATTATAAGTAGCTACCAATACAATCTCCTACAACATAGTCTGTTCACCTAATCCATACCCCTTAGAACCGTTCATGATGTTTGGAAAGCAAACAACTTCAAAGGAAAACAACAACCCAATAACTCGAATCCTTAAAAACATTTTTGCATCTAAAAAAACGAAATTTCATAAATAAATATATTTTGTTCAATGAATAATGAGGGTGGAGTGTGGCTTATTTATAGACTGAAAATACAAATAATTTAAATTAAAAATAACTCCTAAATGATAACCTAATTTATTTCCAAAATAAATCTCTTAATATCACTTCAAAATCAATAAAAGACAGTATAATACCCAATGACTTGTTCCAATCAACGAAGTTCCAGATAAATAGGTGAATTACATCATAATTGTGATTTAAAAGTGATAAAAAAATTTTAATAAAGCGGAATAATCTTGTATATATAGTTATGAAGAGGTTAATTTCTATCAAACAACATAGTTAAATTCATCTCAAAACTCTTCGGTTTCTTCCTGGCTAAATAACACGTGTGGCATCATTCCTTGGACCTTATGAATGAAATTTCAAGGCTTTTTTGGCTCCCAATGTTGTCCATTTGCTCGCGGGTTGGTCCTCATAATATCTCTTGATTAGCTTGTAAGAAATTAAAACAAAAACATAAGTCCTTTAAACATACAAATTTCTTGACCATTGAGCATACTTCGAATTTTCTTCTGAATATGGAAGCAGAGAAGTTTAGTAAGACGTGGGCATGCTTTATAGAAAGTTCTCCGCTGATTTTAACTTTAAAATCACAAGATATGAGATATTCAATGCTCTTTGCTTTTGCTTTCCTAAAAAATAATTTTACATTAATTAGCGTATATTTGTCACTAATGGATTTGCCTTTTGCTTTCCTAATTCCTACTGTGCATTAAAGACTCCTTTTTTCTTTTTAATCTGCCTTTTAACAGGAGTACTGATTTTTTTTGTTACAATAACAGGTATGTATAATTCGATACATTTATGATACTACGGTCAAAATAAAAATTATGCTTTGGAGTTTGTTTTGGAAAAATAGAGCATTTGCACATTGCTTAAATTAGGTTACATCTAGTGTTTCTTATTTCAATAAAAATAAATTATAGATTCAACAAATAGCAAAGAATACAAAAAAAAAAAGTTACCATTAATCAAACCAAGTTTTAATAAAATATATATATACATATCTTAGAATGATAGTGTAGCTTGATTTTTTACTTACTTTTTCTTCAAAACGGGGATTATTTTGGCTCGGATACTTTTAGGGGATATCTTATTTGAATGTCCTTATTATACATAAATTAAAAAGAAGACATTTGTTGGTAGATGATTCGATTAAAAACTTTCTTCAAAGTCAAATAAATTTTATGCCTATAAAATATTCATATATTGAATTAAAGAGAATAACAGGAGGTTTCAAGGATAAATTAGGTCAGGGAAGTTATTGAACTGTGTTTAAAGGAAAACTTCAAGTGGTAAATTTGTTGCAGTAAAATTGATTAAGGAATCAAAAGCTAAAGACCAAGACTTTATCAATGAATTTGCAACTAGTGGAAGAATTAATCATGTGAATGTGGTGGAACTTGTTGGATTTTGTGTGGAGGGAAGAAAACAAGCTCTTGTCTATGATTTCATGACAAATGGCTCTTTAAACAAAATTATATTTTCAACCGGAAGTAGCAGTTTGCGTTGGTAAAAGATGTTTGAGATAGCAATTGGAGTGGGTCGAGGTATTGAATATTTACATAATGGTTGTGCTATGAAGATTTTACATTTTGACATTAAGCCACATAACATTTTAGTAGATGGAAACTTTAATCCAAAACTTTCAGATTTTGGCCTTGCAAAGTTGTATTCAGTGGATGATAGCATTATTTCTCTCACAGCAGCACGAGGTACACTAGGATATATGAGGCTCCTGAATTGTTTTATAAAAATCTTGGAGGTATATCGTATAAAGCTGATATTTATAGCTTTGGAATGATGCTAATGGAAATTGTGGGAAGGAGGAAAAATCTGAATGCTTTTGCTGACAATTCAAGTGAAATTTATTTTCCTTCATGGATTTATCATCAATTTGAATGAGGAGAGAACATAGAGCTTGAAAACATGACAGAAAATGTAAATAAAATTGTAAGGAAAATGATAATTGTTGCATTTTGGTGCACACAGAAGAAGCCCATACATCGTCCTACAATGACCAAAGTTTTAATGATGCTTGAAAGTGAAGAAGAGCTCCTTGAAATACCTCCCAAGTCTTTTCTATTTTCTTTGGACATGTCCAGTAATGGTCAATGATTATTGGATTAATATTATGTAATGCATGTTATGCAATGTTTAGAAGGAGAATTTGCTTTCATTTGCAGCCTTAAAATGACTTTTAAGAGTACTGAAAATAAATATATAATATATGTCTTATTTAATGTACCTGTTTTAAACTTAAATATGAAATGCTGATCAAATTCTTTTTTTTTTTTTTTTTTGTTCTTAAACCCGTTATTGTTATTTTATACATTTTCTTTAATATCTTTCAAGTCGATTGAAATTCAAATTCTCATTTATAAAGCAATTACAGAGACAAAATCATATTTAGTTTTATTTAATCTTTGTTCTTAAACTTCTTTTATACATAATTCTTAAGAAAAAAATTTAATGTGCAAGAAATTAACATGAAATCTTATATATCCACCATAAAATTTTGAAGGCTAATAGGTTGAAATCATTTTCTTTGTGTTTTATTTAATGGGTTGCTATCGAGTTATTTGAAGGAAGTGGATTTGAAGGTTCAGTAGGTGCTAAATTTCAACAATTTGATGATCTTGTATGGGCTATTCGATTGAGTGTTAATGCAAAGGTTTTCGTTGACATAGCAATTGGGGCTTGTACTGTTGTACATGCACTGAGCTTGCTTGTTTCGATTCTCCTTTAGCTGCTAGTTCAGCTTATGAGAGGTAGGGATGCCTATTTAGGGTTGAGAATGATTCAATTTATGTTTCGAGGTCATTGGGTGCTACAGGGCATGTGGAAAAAGGTACTTGAGGTCCCAAATGTGTGATATGACATAGCAAATAAGGGTTTCTTTATTATGGATTTCGCCGATATTTAATATCATTATTTGCTATGCCCATATATATTATATAAGGCTAAAATAAGAGAAAGTGCAACAAAATCTCCAAGGCTATACTTTGAATTGCATTTTAGTTTTTCAATTGAAAAATAAGTAAATTAGTCCCTATAAGTTAGATGAATGAGCAAAACAACCCTTCCTTTAAAATTATACCGTTAAATGTTTGTTTTGGTGTTTTTATATAATGTATAATAAAAAATTTAGCCCTCAACATTTACACATATATTCAATTTGATCCTACTCTTTTATTGGAAGTAAATTAGAAATTTTTGAAACTAATGGAGCTAAAGGGTCAAAAAGGCCTTAGTAACAATTTAAAAAAATAAATTAAGCCTGTAATGACTCAAAAGACAATGGTGTCGAAAAATATAATTTCGGTATCTCATTTTTGTAAATCGAGAACGTAAAAATTTTTATTAAATATTTAGGAAGTTATATTATAGAGAAATTGAATATTGGATAAGTAATTTTATCGAAATAGTGATTAATTAAGATATAAGGATTAAATTGTGAAAATAGTAAAAATCCAATTACTATAGATTTTTAATTAGAAACATCGACCAAAGATTAAAATGGAAATTATACCATCTTAATATATTTAGTGGACGGTAGGATGATTAATCTCATTATAATTTTGATGAAAAATATAGAAGGAAAGGAAATAATAAATTGTAAAATAAAAACTTAACTTGGTGGAAGGAAAGAGAACATTGTTTCTCCATTCTTCAACACCGAAATTCACAAGAGAAAAAACATAAGAAGAGAGAATGGCCTCAAGGGTTTTGGAATTTCGGCAACAAATTACTAACTTCAGCCCGTATTTCTCGAGAGGGAAAAGAAAAGCTAAACGCGTCGAATAGTTTAAAGTTTCTGATTTATATTTCTATAATTCAAATCATTTTAATTATTGCACATTTCTATTATTCACATGGTAAGATATAGAGGTATAATAAGATATAGAGATAAGCTAAGATGTGTTGAAATTAAATTGGTACAAATATGTTTGATTATTAAGATAGAGGACTAAATTGAATAGAAATAAAAATTGTGTAATTTATGAAAGTACGAAATTGAGTTGAGATTTGTTATACATGGTATTGAAATGGTGAATTGATGATGAAATTGAGAATGATGGAATATGGAATGAATTTATAATGGAATTGTAGATCAGTTACTTATTAAATGTATAGGTTATCCTTCGGTATATCCAATAATGCACTCTGTGTGTCAGTAAATCGCTTCAGTTTATCCAATGATGCACTTAGTGAGCTAGTATAAATTCTTAGATATATCTGATGATTCACTTAGTGTTCCAGTATAAATGTTTCGGCTTGTTTGATGATACACTACATGTACTAGTATATTTACTTTGATTTATCCGATGATGCACTGAGGTGCCAAATTGGAATATAGATCAATTAAAAGCATGCAAATTTATCAAATGGTAATTGAAGGGAAAAATGGAACACGAACATATGCGAAATGAGTTGAAAATGAGCACTTTGGGTCAATCTAATAATTAAGCTAATAAACTCGGAAAGTACTAAAGAAAATGGAGTGGATTTGGATGTTTATATTTATAACTGTTGTATGCAAGTGATCAAGCATATGTTACAATGATGTTACGAATTAAAATAAATATGTGTATAGATGTGGAATACGATGTGAAATGGTATGACAAGTATAAGAAATGAGACAAAGGAAGAATTTGGTATAAAAATTGTATGTGAACTAAATTTGAATTAGGTGTATGCATTTGTATAAGCTTATTATTATCTTGAATTATAGAAGTATCACTGAGGTTATCAATCAGTATCGGGTTTTGTTTTTTGTGTGCAAGTTAGGTTCTGTTTGTAATCTTAAATATTGGCTCAGCATCCAACCATCAATCCTGGACTCAGCAAAATTTGTATCAGTCTTATTTTGTGTTTATATGCTTGTATATAGATATGAAGTTGATAGTTGAAGTTTGGTTTAGATTGAGTTTATGTGTGAATGTATATAATGTTGTGTGAATGCAAAGTAGATATATAAATGTGGTATGACATGTTGCATAGTTAAATATTATAATGTTTGATTTTGATTAGAATGTATATGAGGCATATATTTATATATATGAATTAGTATACAACTATCTAAAGTTAATTAAATAAAGTTTAATATACATTTTGATAAAGAATGATTTCGTTAAAACGAATGGTTGTATAGAAAATTGAAGTTTTGAATGTGATATGAATTAGGAGAAAACATGAAGCCCTGTTATAGTATAATTCACATGTGATAAAATAGACGTTAGCATTCTGTTATGAGCTAACAAATTATCTATTAGGCATGGTTATCTATGGTTGTCTATATAAACTCTGTATCAAGGCTTGTAAAGGGCAAGATTCATTTTACAAATAATATCATCATTTTCTATTCAATATTCTTTCGTGGTATCAGTCACTGGTTAACAACTCCTGGCGTGCCAATCATGACCACGCATACCGCTGATCCTGCTCTTGTTGATATTCCTGAGTCTTCCTTCTCCGGTGATCGGGTAGTCAGTTCGTTTCCTCGTCATGAGGTTGTCAAATTAGACGGCAGCACATTTCTTCAATGGCAAAAGCAAGTTCGTCTCATCCTTGTCGGTTATGGCTTAGAAGGATTTCTTGATGGCTCTGTAATTGCTCCTGATAAATTTGTTCAAACTACTGATGGATCTCGTGTTATCAATCTAGCCATGATAGCGTTCAATCAACAAAACAGTTTGCTTACCTCGTGGTTGCTATCCACTATTAACCCTTCGCGTCTTCCTTCATTCAATCATGTTGAGACGGCCTCGGATGTATGGACGACGGCCACGAAGCTCTTCGCTGCTGATACTAGCGCCAAATAGTCCCGATTGTGTCATGCACTTCATTCGCTTAGAAAAGGTAATCTCTCGATCTCCGATCTTGTTGATAAGATGCAGGGATTGTGTGCTTTATTGGAGGCGTCGGGATCGTTTGTTTCCGAGGATGACCAAATCGACTTACTTCTGACGAGTCTTCCCCTGAGTTTGGTGCCATAATCTCGTCAATCCCTCTTTCTCCGGTCTCCTTGCCCCTTCAACGTGTTATGGATACCTTGCTCGAGTTCGAACAGTGTCAAGAGCATGTTGCTCAGGATATTGTTGTTACGGTAAATCTGGTCGAACGTTCCTCCTCTAACGCGGCGGAGGCTCCTGGTCGTGGTGGTCGATCCATCGGTCGTGGACGGGGTCGCGATTTTCACCCTCGCGTCCAATGCCAAATCTGTAGCCGTTATGGTCACTTTGCACAACGATGTTTCTACCGATACCATCATGATGATCAGTCTCGTGACGATCGAAACTCTTGGCTTGGTGTTGATGCGAAATCTAAAAGGGAGAATGTTCAAGAAGCAAATTGGAATGGTCAAAATTGGGCAAATTAGAATGGTCAAAATTGGGGCAACTATGGTCAACAAAATGTTTTTAATTCAAAAGAAGGGTTTGGTTATCAAGAAAGGTGGCCGGAGATGGAATCTTTAGACACACGTGGGCCAAATGGTGTAAGGCAATTTGCACATGGCTTTCAATCATTTTCATATACAAGGCGTGAATTTGGTGGGGTTACTAATGATGCAAGGCGTGAATTGGTGGGCCCACTAATGCTCCATTTAATGCTCAACTTTATGAGTAATCTGGGCCGTATATCCATGGTTCAGAAAATCCTCATTTTAATGCTCATGGAACACATGAAATTGGACATAGTTCTGGGCCTCGTGGACCATTTCCAACACGGGTTTCGGAAGAACAGAATTTTTCCACACCTAATGCCTATTATGCTACTATTCATCCGTCTCGAGAAATTGGTGGTTCTACTATTCCATGGCGCACAAAACCGAGAGCTCGAGTTTTTCCTGTTGATTCCTCTCCGTATGACTCCTCTCAATTTGTTGGGCTACCTCCGCGGGTTTCTGACTTACATGCATCTAACTATTCGGATGCCACAGCTTATGATTCGAATTCCAACAATACAAATTCGTATGTTCCGTTGCCAGTAGGAGGTGCGACTTGGTGCCCAGACTCGGGTGCCACTCACCACGTGTATTAGAATACGTCTGCTCTCAATTCCTCCAATCCGTATACAGGTAACTCTTCACTTAAAATGGGTAATGGCGCCTCTACTAAAATCGCATCTATTGGGAATTCATTGTTTGCTATAGAGAAGAAAGTCTTACACTTATCAAATGTTCTATGTGTGCCTAGCATTCACAAGAATTTACTTTCTGTGTCTAAATTTGCAGCAGAAAGCAAAGTTTTTTTCGAATTTCACCCCTCCTATTGTGTGGTTAAGGATATCCAGACGCAGGAAATCTTGATGCGGGGCCGAGTTCGTGATGGACTCTACTATTTTTCGACCAACTTGACGGATGATTTTCCAGTGGTACGTAATGCCTCCGTTCGAGACACTACCTCAAGTAATAATGTGTTTACATTGTGGCACAGGAGGCTAGGCCATCCTTCGTTTACTATAGTAAAAAATGTTCTTAGTAAATGTCATGTTCAATTCAATAAAACTTGTGTTGATGAAGTATGTGTAGCATGTCAGCAAGGGAAATCACATAAACTACCGTTCTCACCATCTCTTACAAAGTATGATGAGTTTTTTGAACTTGTAGTCTCTGATCTCTAGGGCCCAGCCTTGGTTTCATCTGAAGGGAATCTCTACTATGTGTCTTTTATTGATATGTGTAGTCGTTTCATATGGATTTATTTGATTAAGCGAAAATCTCAAGCTCTCTAGTGTTTTCTACAGTTTCGACAGATGGTTCAGACTCAGTTTGGAAAATGCATTAAGAAGTTTCAAAGTGATTGGGGTGGTGAATTTCAGAATTTACATTTGTTTTAGCCACACATAGTATTCTTCACCGTTTATCCCGTCCTTATACATCTGAACAAAATGGGGTTGCTGAACGTAAACACCGTTATATTGTAGAAACGGGGATTACATTGTTGGCTCAGGCTAATGTGCCTATGGACTACTGGAGTTATGCCTTCCGGAGTGCCGTGCATCTCATTAATCGACTACCTACCTCAGTCTTGGGTGATCAATCTCCGTATCAACGTCTGTATGGCCGTCCACCAGAGTATGAGCATCTCCGAGTATTTGGGTGCTGTTGTTTCCCCTGCTTACGATCGTTTGTTCGACACAAGCTTGACTATCGCTCTCAACCGTCTACGTTTCTTGGGTACAACTCTCAGCACAAAGGTTATTTTTGTTTACTACCGGATGGGAAGATCGTTATGTCCCGTCATGTGATTTTTTATGAACAAAAGTTTTTGTTTTCTTCTTCTGGCACTTCCAATAGTCAGCAGTCCCAACCTGTGAGCTTTCCTACATATGTTCCCATTGTCAGACAATTTGTTCCTCAAAGTAGTGCAGCACCTTCTGGAGCTTATGAAGATCTCCCTGTTGATTCTATAAATGCTCGTCAAACTTCTAGTGCAACTAGTTCTATACCATCTGTCTTGGGCTCTTCAGAAAATGCTCTTCAAAATTCCACAGCAACTAATCCTTTGGGCTCTTCAGAGAATATCAGTATCTTGTGAAATGCATCAAGCCCCTCAGCAGATGGCTCTCTGGAAAGGTTGTCGCCTGCAAGAGTAGATGAGCCTGTTAACGCTCATTCCATGGTTACTCAGTCTAAAGCAGGGATATTTAAGTCAAAGGTGTTATCTGTTGACATAGCTGAATTTGAGCCTAGTTCGATTGAAGAGGCTCTTGCACGTTCTGAATGGCGACAGGTAGTTCAAGTTGAGTTTGATGCTTTGTTAGCCAACTCTACCTGGGATCTTGTTCCTCTTCCGTCTGGTCGCAAAGTAATTGGATGCAAATGGTTGTTTAAAGTAAAAAAGAATCCTGATGGGTCTGTTGATCGACGGAAGGCTCAGTTAGTTGCAAAAGGATGTTCTCAGGTGCCGGGATGTGATTTCATAGACACATTCAGTCCAGTCATCAAATCAGCAACTATACGTGTTATTATTTCTATTGCTGTGTCTCGTGGGTGGCAACTCAGGCAAGTTGATGTCAATAATGCCTTTTTGAACGGTGATTTAATTGATGAAGTTTTCATACAGCAACCCCCGGGGTTCGTTCGATATGGCTCCCATGGTGAACCACTGGTATGTCGTCTAACTAAAGCCCTCTATGGTTTACGACAAGCTCCTCGTGCCTGGTTTGACAAATTAAGAAAATTTCTAGTTGGTAATGGGTTTGCTGTGTCTAAGTCTGATGCTTCCTTGTTTGTTAAAGCTCTTAACAAATTCACTTTGTATGTTCTTGTTTATGTGGATGACATTATTGTCACTGGAGACTCGTCTGCTGCAATTGATAGTTTTATTCAACAACTTAACGACAAATTTGCTCTTATAGATTTGGGTGAGCTTTTGGGGGTAGAAGTGCACAAATCTGCTTCTAGTAGTCTTTATTTGAGTCAGCAGAAATACATTAAAGAACTTTTTAATCGCTGTTCTATGGCTAATGCAAAACTTGTTCATACACCAATGGTCAGCTCGCCTATGCTGTTTAAATATGAAGGTGAACAACTTGCTGATCCAACTGCGTATCGGAGTTTGGCTGGAGCTCTTCAATATATTGTTTTAACGTGACCAGATATTTCGTATGCGGTGAATTGGGTATGTCAGTTCATGCATGCACCCACTACAATTCATATGACAGCTCTTAAATGTATCCTGAGATATCTACGTGGCACTCTGTCTCATGGTTTGGTTTTTCGTCGGTTAGATAGACTTCCTTTGGTCGGTTATGCAGATGCGAACTGGGGTCTTGATTTTGATGATCGTCGCTCTACAACAGGATATTATGTCTATTTTGGAAATAACCCTGTCTCGTGGTGTTCCAAGAAACAACAAGTTGTTTCTCGATCCACAGCTAAAGCTGAATATCGGAGTTTGGCCGGAGCTAGTAGTGATATTGCGTGGCTTGTGTCTCTTTTGTCCGAATTAAAACTCACCTCTGTTGATGTTCCTACTGTATGGTGTGATAATACTAGTGCTGTGGCTGTTGCAGCTAATCCTGTTCTGTACTCCAAGTTCAAGCATGTTGAACTTGATTTGTTTTTTGTTCGTGAAAAGGTGGCTAATGGAGAGTTGATTGTTGGTGAAGTTCCGGCAAGTGATCAGGTTGCGGATATTCTCACTAAGGCATTATCTGTATCACTGTTTACTCATTTTCGTCATCTTCTTCAGATTGTACCATTAGAAGAAGCTAGGTGAATGTTATAGTATAATTCAGATGTGATAAAATAGATGTTAGCATTCTGTTATGAGCTAACAAATTATCTGTTAGGCATTGTTGTCTATGATTGTCTATATAAACAAGATTCATTTTACAAATAATATCATTGTAACATCCCGAAATAGGGCCTAAACGGAATAGTGGTCACGAAACCACAAATTCGGGCTATAAAAGTTTATTACGTTTAATTATTATGATTTATAGAGTGATTAAATACATGTGTTAGAGTATTGATAAGAAATTTTATTGATTTCATGCTTAAATTGCCTATTAGGACTTGTTTGTAAAAATTGCTAAATAGGGGTTCTAATTTATAAAGTACTTGATTGAAATGGGGGTTTGAAGTAAGAGTCTTTAAATGGTAATTAGACTATTATATTTCCATGGACAAAAATGGACATATATGGGTAGAAAGAACCAAAGTTTTTAATGAAGGGTAATTTAGTCATTTGGTAATAAAAAGAAATTAAAAGGGAAAAAGATGGCAAAATATGCTCATCTTCTTCATTAGGCCGAATTTTCAAGTGTTCACCATAGCTAGGGTTTGTTTCAAGCTTCCAAGCTCCATAGTAAGTGATTCCAAGCCCCGTTTTTAATGTTCTTTACGTTTTTGAAGCCCCGGTAGCTCGATTTAGCTTATTCTATTAATAATTCATGCTAGGGTTCATATTTGGAAAAATACCCATAGGTAAAATATGTTTATTTTGATGTTTTATGATAGAATATGAAGTCTGAAATTATGTTAAACAACTTTTGCTAAGTAATTTTAAGTGAAAACGATTAAAACGGCTTAATCGGTAAAAATACCTAATGTTCATAAGTACATGTTAGAGTGAGAACTTGATGTTGTCATAGAAGGGAAAAATGATCAGCATGTAATAAAACATAAGAATAAGGGATAAATTTTAATTTCCGAGCTTTGGGGCAAATGTGTAAATATGTAAAAGTTTAGGGGCAAAATTGTAATTTTTCCAAAGTTAGAGTTAAGGACTGTTTTGATAAATGTGAGTATTAAATAAGCTAAATTTGCTATTATAGATCAAGAAGAACAAAATCCAGAGTTAGATCGAGGAAAGAAAAAGATAGAGGATTAAATCGATATAGTTGATCGTATTTTGTTTCGAGGTAAGTTTGCAGTAAATAAATGCAATATTCTATTACTTTACATTCAATACTATTAAATTCCAGCATTTACATATTTATTCTATAAATTTATCATTTAAAGATTCAAGTATGAATTGATGGAAAAGCTATATCAGAAAGTTCACCTTAGGAATGTGTAGGATACAAATGTCATGACATTAGGGTTTAAGAAAATCATGTAAGACCATGTCAAGACATGGCATTGATATGTTACTATAAGGCAAAGGTCCCATGTAAGACCATGCCAAGGCATGGCATTGGTGAGTTCATAAGGCAAGGATACCGCGTAAGACCATGTCAAGACATGTCAATGGTTAAGTTTCATAAGGAAAGGTACCCGCGTATCCTTAGTATTCCAAAGTGGTTCAACGGGAAAATTCAAGGAGTATTCCAAAGTAAATGTAAGACAAGTTCAAGCCAAAAAGGTAAGGTAAGATAAATTCATGTTAAAAGGTAAGATAAGTATACAAGTTTTAAGTATATTGAGTTAAAAGCTTAAGTGATCTTGATAAGAAAAACATAAGACAATTCATTAAGAATGGTGTTATCTATTTACATGTAAACTTACTAAGCTTTATGCTTACAGCCATTCTTTATTTTTTTTTTTTAGTATTACAAGCCAACTCGGGGATCGAAAGGACGTCGGAGATCGTTACACACTATCAAAGGATTATATTGGTATTTGTGACTCGAACGTTTTAAGTTATGGCATGTATAGGGACTTAGCTATCTTGTGTGTATAACCTTATGATATGGCTTAAGATTGGCTTGTAAATGTTTGGTAATGATTAGCTATTAAAATGGCTAATTAAGAGCATGTTTTGGATATTATGTAATGCCTAGTTGGTAATTATTAGAAAGAAATTATGTAAGTATATGCAGGGGAATAGTTTGTACAGCAGCAGTGACGTGATTTTGAAAAATCACCAAAAATAGTAGAAATAGAATTAGGTTGTGCATGAGATATATAATTAAATCTTATTGAGTCTATTTTTATATAAAAGAAACGGTGTAGGAAAAAGAGTTGTATATTATGAGATAATTGATTTTTAGTGAAGAGAGGTCAGAACTGTCAAACTGTGTAATAGGGGAGACTTTAACTAATAAACTGTACTAATTGGCCAACCAAAAATTCTGGAAAAATTATAATAAGAAGATATATGAGTCTAGTTTCAGGGAAAATTTACGGATCTAGATTTCGAGTTTCGTAACTCGAGTTATAATTGATTTAGTGAACATGACGTAGATGGACAGTTTTAAACTTTTATGCCCCGAATTAGTAAGTTAAGTCTAGTAATGCCTCGTACTCGACTCCGGAAACGGTCTCGGGTAAGGGGTGTTACATTTATTGGTATCAGAGCAAGGTTTAGTCGGTTCTCGGAATATTTAGTATGAGTAAGAGTCTATCTATACATGCCATACTTATATTTTGATAGTGTGACGACTCTTGACGATTTAAAATTTTTTTTCATAGTTATGGATCCCGAATGACCTGGTGCAGATGATGTAGAGAGTAGTGCACTCACTCCCGCTGAAGGGACGGTGCCACAAGATAGTCGTGAAAGGCCGTTCTGTTGAGTCGAGGAGGAAGGGCGAGAAGCCTTCTTCCAAGCTTTGAATGAATGGTTTCTTGAGTTCGTTCGTACGAACCCGTAGTTAGACTGCACCCTCATGATCCACAGACCACCCATGTAGCTTCCCGATCCAGAATCTGATCGGAAGAGAGAAGCCACCGTTGACAAGATCGAAAACAAGGGCTGAAGAGTTTGAGCTACCAAAGATGATGATGCGAAAAAGTGAATTTTGGCTCGAAAATACTATTAGAGTTTCGACGAGTTATCCCGCACACCGGAAGAGTGTATTAAATGTGTAGTGTCACTTAGAGATTCACCTACCGGTGGTGGAAGACACTTGTATCAGTGAGTACCGAAAGAAAGAGTTACTTGGGATTTCTTTCGGGAGGAGTTCAAGTAAGAAGTATATCGATCAGAGGTTTATTGACGAGAAAAGAAAAGAGTTTCTTGAGTTAAAACAAGGTAAGATGACTGTGACCGACTATGAACGTGAATTTGTCCGACTCAGCAATTATGCTCGAGAGTGTGTGTCTATAGAGGCTATTATGTGCAAAAGATTTGAAGATGGGCTCAATGATGATATCTGGCTATCAGTTGGTGTTCTAGAGATAAAAGAGTTTGTTGCTTTAGTTGAACGAGCCTGTAAGGCAGAAGAGTTATTAAAAAGAAAGGATAAATCTGAAATTGAGATGCAAGACTCGAAGAAAAGACAGATGAGCAAGTCATTTCAGTCTACATCCAAGAGGCCTAGAAGGTTTTCTACGAGATCTAATTTTTCAGCTGGGTATTCTAGCCGGAACAGAGGTGGAAGATTTATGGATTCAAAAGCTCAAACCACTTCGATTGCGAGTGTTGGCAGTATTCAACCTGATAGACCCGAGTGTCCTCAATGTGGTCGGCGTCATCCAGGTCAATGTCGAGCAACTGAGATTGGTTGTTTTTGATGTGGTGCACCGAATCATTTCATTCGGGAGTGTCCCAAAATGGTTAAAAGAGAAGTAATACCGAGTGCAAGGTCAGGTAATTCCCCCGTTAGAGGCAGACATCAGAGAAATCCAAGAGTAGGGGCAGGTAGAGGTGCATTTAGAGATACATCAACGAGATCAGATGTTAGAGCACCCGCAAGGACTTATGCTATCCGTAATCGTGAAGAGGCATCCTCCCCCGATGTAATTACGGGTACATTTTCTCTTCATAATGTTAATGTTATTGCTTTGATTGATCCGGGTTCAACCCATTCCTTTGTTTGTATAAAATTGATGCCTAGTATGAACATGCCCATAGAGTTTACGAAATTTGTGATTAAAGTATCGAATCCATTTGGTCAGCATGTGTTAGTAAACAAAGTATGTAAAAAATACCCTTTGATGATTAGAGGTTACTGTTTTCCGGCTGATCTCATGCTATTGCCATTTGATGAGTTTGATGTGATTCTTGGTATGGATTGGTTAACTGCACATGATACGATAGTGAATTGTGGAAAGAAATTCATTGAGTTGAAATGTGAAAATGGTGAAATCCTTCGAGTTAATTCAGATGAGTCAGATAGTGCAATTACCATGATTTCAGTTATGTCTGCTCAGAAATGTTTGAGGAAAGGATGTGAAGCTTATCTTGCTTTTGTGTTGAATACTAAAGATCCAGAGTTGAAAATTGAATCAGTGCCTGTGGTAAATGAGTTTCCTGATGTGTTCCCGGAAGAATTACCAGGTTTGCCTCCTATCAGAGAAGTTGAGTTTGGTATTGAATTGATTCCGGTACCACACCTATTTCTATTGCTCCTTATAGAATGGCTTCAATAGAATTAAAAGAATTGAAAGCTCATTCTGAGAATTAAGCGATAAAGGCTTTGTAAGACCTAGTTATTCACCATGGGGTGCACCAATATTATTTGTGAAAAAGAAGGACGGTTCCATGAGATTGTGCATAGACTATCGGCAGCTTAACAAGGTTACCATAAAGAACAAATATCCATTGCCTAGAATAGATGACTTGTGTGATCAATTGAAAGGAGCCACTGTGTTTTCTAAGATAGATTTGAGATCCGAATACTATCAGTTGCGAGTTAAAGAGTCAGATGTTCCAAAAACTGCTTTTCGAACTAGGTATCGTCACTATGAGTTTCTTGTGATGCCATTTGGCTTAACTAATGATCCTGCCATTTTCATGGATTTAATGAACCGAATTTTCAGACCTTACTTGGACAAGTTTGTAGTTGTGTTCATTGATGACATCTTGATTTATTCTCATGATGAGACTGAGCATGCAGAGCATTTGAGAACAGTTTTACAGATTTTGAGAGATAATCAGCTTTATGCCAAATTTAGAAAAAGTGAGTTCTGGTTACGGGAAGTTTGTTTTCTTGGACACGTTGTCTCAGGTGAATGTATTAAAGTTGATCCGAATAAGATTTCAGCCATTGTTGATTGGAAGCCTCCCAGGAATGTATCAGAGGTCAGAAGTTTTCTTGGTCTTACCGGTTATTATAGATGATTTGTAGAGGGATTTTCCATGATAGCTACTCCATTGACAAGATTGCTACAAAAAGATGTCAAGTTTGAATGGACTGAGAACTGTCAGTAGAGTTTCGACAAGTTAAAGGCATTGTTGACTGAAGCTCCTGTCTTAGTACAACCAGAACCAGGTAAAGAGTTTGTAATTTACAGTGATGCATCCTTAAATGGACTAGGCTGTGTACTTATGCAAGAAGGAAGGGTAATTGCTTATGCCTCTAGATAGTTAAAACCACATGAGAAAAATTATCCGACACATGATTTAGAGTTAGCTGCTATTGTATTTGCATTAAAAATTTGGAAACATCACCTGTATGGTGAGAAATGCCGAATATTCACTGATCATAAAAGTTTGAAATACTTGATGACTCAGAAAGATCTGAACTTAAGGCAAAGAATATGGCTAGAGTTGATTAAAGATTATGAGCTAGTGATCGATTATCACCCGGGTAAGGCAAACGTTGTTGCTGATGCTTTGAGTAGAAAATCGTTATTTGCATTGAGAGCTTTGCACACTAGTTTGGCCCTATCAGATGATGGTTCTATTTTAGCTGAGTTGAGAGCTAAACCGACGTTTCTTAAAGAAATTTGTGAAGCTCAGAAGGATGACAGTGAGTTGCAAGCCAAAAGAGTTCGGTCTTGAGTCGGTGTCTGATCGATTTTGGATCGGTTCTGACGGTTGTTTGATGTTCAGAGACAGAGTATGTGTAGCAAAGAATGATGAGCTTATTCAGAATATCTTACAGGAAGCACATAGCAGTTCTTTGTCTATTCACCCAGGTAGTACAAAGATGTATAATGATTTGAAAAAAATGTATTGGTGGACAAGAATGAAAAGAGATATATCAGAGTTTGTTTCTAGATGTTTGATTTGTCAGGTAAAGGCGAACATCGGTACCTTGAGTTTATTGCGACCTATATTAGTTCGAGTGGAAATGGGACCGAGTTACTATGGATTTTGTGATAGGATTGCCTTTGACACCGAGAAAGAAAGATGCAGTATGGGTTGTGATTGATAAGTTAACGAAGTCGGCTCATTTTATCCCAGTTCGTATGGATTATTCACTTGACAAGTTGGCCGAGTTGTATATTTCAGAGATTGTGAGACTACATGGAGTACCATTATCGATTATCTCAGATAGAGATCCGAGATTTACTTCACGATTTTGGAAGAAATTACAGGAAGCTTTAGGTACAAAGTTGAGTTTTAGTACAGCTTTCCATCCTCAGACCGATGGTCAATCAGAAAGAGTTATTCAGATACTTGAAAATATGCTTAGATGTTGCGTATTGGAATTTCAAGGTAGTTGGGAGAAATATTTGCCGTTAATAGAGTTTGCCTACAATAGTAGTTATCAATCAAGTCTGAAGATGGCACCTTATGAAGCTTTGTATGAACGTAAATGTCGCACACCTTTGTATTGGACTGAGCGTAAGGAAAATCGATTCTACGGGTTGATCTAGTCAAAAAAGCGAGAAGAAAGTAAAAGTCATCAGAGATTGCTTGAAAGAAGCTTCAGATAGACAGAAATCCTATGCAGATTTGAAAAGAAAAGAAATTGAATTTCAAGTTGGTGACAGGGTATTTTTGAAAGTATCGCCATGGAAGAAAGTTCTCAGATTTGGCAAGAAAGGCAAACTAAGTCCACGTTTTATTGGACCGTTTGAGGTGATTGAGAGAGTTGGGCCATTGACATATAGATTAGCTTTGCCGACCGAGTTAGAGAAGATTCATAATGTGTTTCATGTGTCTATGCTACGTCGTTATCGTTCAGATCCATCGCATGTTACTTTGCAAACAGAGGTTGAGATTCAACCAGATATGACTTACAGTGAGGAACCGGTAAAAATTCTAGCTCGAGAGGTTAAGCAATTAAGGAACAAAAGTATTGCACTTGTGAAAGTATTATGCAATAGGCATGGGATGGAAGAGGCTACATGGGAGCCCGAAGAGATTATGCGAAAACAGTACCCAAATCTCTTTACAGGTAAGATTTTCGGGGACGAAAATCCCTAAAGGGGGGAGAAATGTAACATCCCGAAATAGGGCCTAAACAGAATAGTGGTCACGAAACCACAAATTCGGGCTATAAAAGTTTATTACGTTTAATTATTATGATTTATAGAGTGATTAAATACATGTGTTAGAGTATTGATAAGAAATTTTATTGATTTCATGCTTAAATTGCCTATTAGGACTTGTTTGTAAAAGTTGCTAAATAGGGGTTCTAATTTATAAAGTACTTGATTGAAATGGGGTTTGAAGTAAGAGTCTTTAAATGGTAATTAGACTATTATATTTCCATGGACAAAATGGACATATATGGGTAGAAAGAACCAAAGTTTTTAATGAAGGGTAATTTAGTCATTTGGTAATAAAAGAAATTAAAAGGGAAAAAGATGGCAAAATATGCTCATCTTCTTCATTAGGCCGATTTTTCAAGTGTTCACCATATCTAGGGTTTGTTTCAAGCTTCCAAGCTCCATAGTAAGTGATTCCAAGCCCCGTTTTTAATGTTCTTTACATTTTTGAAGCCCCGGTAGCTCGATTTAGCTTATTCTATTAATAATTCATGCTAGGGTTCATATTTGGAAAAATACCCATAGGTAAAATGTGTTTATTTTGATGTTTTATGATAGAATATGAAGTCTGAAATTATGTTAAACAACTTTTGCTAACAACTTTTGCTAAGTAATTTTAAGTGAAAACGATTAAAACGGCTTAATCGGTAAAAATACCTAATGTTCATAAGTACATGTTAGAGTGAGAACTTGATGTTGTCATAGAAGGGAAAAATGATCAGCATGTAATAAAACATAAGAATAAGGGATAAATTTTAATTTCCGAGCTTTGGGGCAAATGTGTAAATATGTAAAAGTTTAGGGGCAAAATTGTAATTTTTCCAAAGTTAGAGTTAAGGACTGTTTTGATAAATGTGAGTATTAAATAAGCTAAATTTGCTATTATAGATCAAGAAGAACAAAATCCAGAGTTAGATCGAGGAAAGAAAAAGATAGAGGATTAAATCGATATAGTTGATCGTATTTTGTTTCGAGGTAAGTTTGCAGTAAATAAATGCAATATTCTATTACTTTACATTCAATACTATTAAATTCCAGCATTTACATATTTATTCTATAAATTTATCATTTAAAGATTCAAGTATGAATTGATGGAAAAGCTATATCGAAAAGTTCACCTTAGGAATGTGTAGGATACAAATGTCATGACATTAGGGTTTAAGAAAATCATGTAAGACCATGTCAAGACATGGCATTGATATGTTACTATAAGGCAAAGGTCCATGTAAGACCATGCCAAGGCATGGCATTGGTGAGTTCATAAGGCAAGGATCTGCGTAAGACCATGTCAAGACATGTCAATGGTTAAGTTTCATAAGGAAAGGTACCAGCGTATCCTTAGTATTCCAAAGTGGTTCAACGGAAAATTCAAGGAGTATTCCAAAGTAAATGTAAGACAAGTTCAAGCCAAAAGGTAAGGTAAGATAAATTCATGTTAAAAGGTAAGATAAGTATACAAGTTTTAAGTATATTGAGTTAAAAGCTTAAGTGATCTTGATAAGAAAAACATAAGACAATTCATTAAGAATGTTGTTATCTATTTACATGTAAACTTACTAAGCTTTATGCTTACACCCATTCTTTATTTTTTTTATAGTATTACAAGCCAACTTGGGGATCGAAAGAACGTTGGAGATCGTTACACACTATCAAAGGATTATATTGGTATTTGTGACTCGAACGTTTTAAGTTATGGCATGTATAGGGACTTAGCTATCTTGTGTGTATAACCTTATGATGTGGCTTAAGATTGGCTTGTAAATGTTTGGTAATGATTAGCTATTAAAATGGCTAATTAAGAGCATGTTTTGGATATTATGCAATGCCTAGTTGGTAATTATTAGAAAGAAATTATGTAAGTATATGCAGGGGAATAGTTTGTACAGCAGCAGTGACGTGATTTTGAAAAATCACCAAAAATAGTAGAAATGGAATTAGGTTGTGCATGAGATATAGAATTAAATCTTATTGAGTCTATTTTTATATGAAAGAAACAGTGTAGGAAAAAGAGTTGTATATTATGAGATAATTGATTTTTAGTGAAGAGAGGTCAGAATTGTCAAACTGTGTAACAGGGGAGACTTTAACTAATAAACTGTACTAATTGGCCACACCAAAAATTCTGGAAAAATTATAGTAAGAAGATATATGAGTCTAGTTTCAGAGAAAATTTAAGGATCTAGATTTCGAGTTTCGTAACTCGAGTTATAATTGATTTAGTGAACATGATGCAGATGGACATTTTTAAAATTTTATGCCCCGAATTAGTAAGTTAAGTCTAGTAATGCCTCGTACTCGACTCCGGCAACGGTCTCGGGTAAGGGGTGTTACAATTATCATTTTCTATTCAATATTCTTTCAAGCCCGAAGACATGAGAAAATGAAAACAAAATTGTGAGGAAAATGATAATTGTTGCCTTCTGGTGCATACAGACAAAATTCATGTATCGTCCTTGAATGACCAAAGTTTTGAAGATGCTTGAAAGTGAAGGTGAAGTCCTTGAAATACCTCCCAAGTCTTTAATATATTTTCCATAGACTTGTCAATTAGTAATTAGTAACTAAGAATTCAATAGATATGGGAATGTAATGTATTGCAAGTTTATGTAATGTTTGGATGGAGAATTTGCTTTCATTTGCAACTCAAAATGACTTTATTAAAATAAATTTCAAGCATTATCTATCCTATATATAATATATGTTTTATTTAATTTTAAAAAATGAAATTCCGATCAAACTCATATATATGTTTAGGTTATTGCTATTCTATACATTCTTATTGAATTTTATCAAGTCCATTAAAACTCAAATTCTCATGATTTGTTAAGTAATTCCACCGATTAAATCTTATTTGGTCTTATTTTTTTTAAAAAAAATCATTCATGGTTTTATTTAATCTTTGTTTATATATGTGCAAGAATGCCCTGTTTGTTTGGTGGAAAATGTTTTTCAGCGTTTGGTTGATAGAAAATATTTTCCTCAAGAAAAACATTTTATAAAAACGGGTAAAATGACTTCTTAAATCCTGTAAAACGTCTTACCAATTTTTTTTCGATAAGATATTTTCCAAAGCTTTCCCCTTCATCATCCAGCTACGTTCTCTTCTTCCTTTCTTCATTACTTCTCCTTCCTTCTTTCTCAGCCAACAAATCTCTTTCTCTCTTTCTCAGACTTGGAATCTCTCCTTGGAAAATTTATCTCTGATCTCCTCCAGGTATTGCATATTTCTCTGTTTATTCTTTCAATTGTTACTGGAACTAAGACCCATTTTCTTCTTTTTCTTCTTCTTCTTAGTTAGTTCTTCACAAAATTCTTCTTTCCACCACTCTCTGGGCTTACTGTTCCTCTCCTTCTTCCGAATCTTTTCCTTTTTATGCTCAACGCTGGAATTGGAAACCTTACTATCATTAATGTTATCGACTGAGCTTGGAGAAGTAAGCCATTTATTTTTGGGTCTTTCCTTTTTATCATTCCCAATCCATTCCATTACATAGTTTTAACTCTCCCCGATTCAGATCCAACCCCAGGATCCTGCTTCCACCACCAATCTCTTCTCGAACCACCCTTTTTGTGACCAGCTAAATCTCTCCCACTTTCCACACTGACCTTGTCAAAAAGTCCTTCAGATAAAACACTCCCTTTTTTCCAGTCCCACCTCCGGTGACAAAGCCGGCGACGCCTCAAAATCCAAAACTCTAAGCATACAGCTTTCCGGTGATCTATGGCTATTAGCAACAGTCAAACTCGCCCCTTCTTCGAAACCCATCAAAACGCTCTCTGTTTCTTCTAAAATCGATCCATTATCTTCTACAACATCTTTTTTCCTCAAAACTTCACCTTCTTCAAGCCCTTCGATTAGATCCTCCGTTTTCAATCTAGCAAGATTGGTGGTTAGATGGATTTAGTGGTGAATTCAATATATATGTATATAAAAGAAAAACAATTTTTTTTTGTTTGACTCTAGATATAAAACTGCTATGATCTTGTATACATGTATCAATATATATGTATATACATATAGATAAAATAGATAAAATATATAATCTCCAAATAGATAAAATATATAAGTATAGAATTATACTTGATCTTACGGACATTGCCCTGTAAAATGACAAAGACACTCAATCACTGGTATACAATTAGGTATTTTCCTTCACATTCTTAGTCTTGACCCCTTGGGATATTCTACCACCATAGGCAAAGAAAACAACCACAAAAAATGTCAATACAGATTCCAACTTTCAGTTTATCAAAGCATTTAGTTTACAATTATCTTGTAGGAAAATAACTTATGGCTACTATCAGCACTTTGAGGTTCAACAATTCAACTATGAAAAAGAGAATTAAAATTTCTTGCCACCTTCACTTTGCAAAATAAGAAATAGAAAAAGAATCAACGAATACTGAGCAGTAGAGCATGTAACATATGAATCCCATTCTGCTCCCTCAAACAAAGTTAAAGACTAAAGATTCTTCTAATGCTTAATGCATAAACATTATGAAAAAAGTAAATAAATACAAATACCAAAGAAGCCAGAATCAAAAGCCTACAACAGAGTCAAACTAAGTGAACCATGTTTAGCAAAATAACCATACACGGAATCCAAAAACAAAAGAATATCAGACATGTTTATAACAAAACAACTGCCAAATAACAAGACATTAGGAGAATCGCACAAGGTACTATAAATTTCCTAGAAGCTGTGTTGCTAGCAATATTTAAGAAATCAAAGGAGTCATTTCTGGAAAATGTCATGCTACGTTAATCTAATTTAGGGTGAAGAAGACAAATAATCAAACATAGAGTAAGCTTGACATATGACAGGTAATATAGAGAATGATGACTGCAAGAATAAAGGGAGAGGGGCTTACAAACTTTCTCCACAACATATCTACATAAAAAATGAAGTGAAAACTAATTCCTACGAAGCAAAAGTTTCAAACAAATAAAACAACTAAATTGCAGTAGATCCAAAATAGATATTTTTATTGGTATCCACAAAGTAAAAAGGAGCAGCGAGTTAATGTTTATACTTCCCTCATAATGCAAAATAGCACAAAAATTAAACCAACTTGGCTTATACAAAGAATCATTCAATTTATATCATAATTTTCAATGGAGGCTGATCGCATAACTACAATTCCACACTCCACAGATAATAGAATGCAAGCCTATAATCAATATTCCAGATAAAGTTGATAGAACAGAAAACCAAACCCACCACATAAGCATTTGAACCCTAAAATACACTGAACTTCTTTTTAAAAATAAATAACTTTTTATACTAATCATAAAAGTAAAACACAAAACTAGTTGCTTAATTACACAAAAAGCACATCAATTTTTCTATTATAATGTGTTCAATCAACCACGAAATTCACAATTCCCAACAAAACACTCACAGCTAAATGAACTGCAACAGAAGAAGGGGCATCTGAGTTGGACTGGGACGGAGTCGAAAGCATCCGAATCACTCTAAAAGACAGAGATTTGGGAGTTGAGTTGTAGCTTGTTTTTGACGAAATTAAAGAAAATCCATTACCGGGATGAGGCTTCTTTAGTCTTTGAGAGATAAACCCAGATGAACACCCAAGAATTTGTATAGCTTTTAGCATTAGGAAGTTGAAACAATGAAAAAGAAAGGGAATAGAGGAGGAGGAAACTGAAAAGAGTTGAAGAAAAGGGATATTTTTGGTAATTCAAATGATATATAATCCTATGAATGTAAAACGCTGTGGTTGGTCGATGATGTTTATGATTTCATTCTGCCTTGTTTTTCCACAGACAAGATGATAATCAATATCTATTTCCATTTTATTTCATTTAATTCTCCACATAAATGCTCCAATATAATATTAATTCAATATAAAAATAACAAAAAATTAAAATGGTTAACGAAAAGTGATGACGTGGTCTTTTTCAACTAGTATAATAACATAAATAGTTTTCTATACTTATATATTTTATCTATTTGACCTTAATTCTACATAATTTTTTAAAAAATTTAATTCTTAATTTACATGACCACTGTCAAAGCATGCATAATATATATAGCACTCTAAATTACAAGGCTTTTAAATTAATCAGTGGTTACATTGCTAACAAGCATATTAGTAGTAAACAAATTATTATAAAGATTCCTCTGCATCTCTCCAAAAGAAAAAAAGGATGAATAATAATAATGATAATAACAATAATAAAATATTTAAAAAAAATTGTTCATTTGGAAGTTTCTGGTATTGATGTCTTCCAATGCCATGTCTTCTTAATATATTTTCTAAAATAATTTCCCCCCTTTGTATTTATTTGTATTTCGATTTTATGAAAAGGTTGCACCTTTTTGTAGTGATAAAATATTTGTGTGGCATTGTTTTGTGTAGATGGATCGTAGTCAAGATCAAAATGTAATTGTCGGAGCCGTAGCTTCAGTTTTAGCGTTTGGGGCTCTTTGGATTAAAAAATTAAAAACTAGGAATGAAATTGCTTCTCATCCTCGTGTGAATCGAGATTATGAAAGAGAAAATTATATTAATAGTATTTTATATAGTGGTGACCAACATTGTATTAATCTGATAAGGATGAGACCGATTGCCTTTTTTAGTTTGTGTGATATTCTTAGTAGGAATAATTTGTTACAATCAAGTAAATCTGTGAATATTAGGAAGCAAGTAGTTATATTTTTACATATAATTGGTCATAATGTAAGGTTTCGAGTGATTGGATCTAGATATTATAGATCAACTGAGACAGTTCACCGTTAGTATAGGGTTGTATTGAGAGCTATTTTGAAATTGTATAAACTAGTTATTAGATCACCTGATGAGTCAACTCCTAGTGAAATCAGAAACAATCCAAGATTTTATCCGTATTTTAAAGATTGTATTGGAGCATTAGATGGAACTCATGTTCGTGCATCCGTTCCACATAGCATTCAAGGAAGATTTCGTAGCCGTAAAGGGGGGACGACACAAAATGGATTGGCTGCCATTACATTTGATTTGAAATTTTCCTATATTCTAGCTGGTTGGGAAGGTAGTGCACATGATTCTCGTGTTTTAAGTGATGCACTTTCACGCCCAAGAGGATTAAGAATTCCGGAAGGTAATAGTTATTATTAAATACCAATTTAGTTCTAGTAAGCTCATAATTTATTAGTATTAATTATATTTTGTAAAATTGTAGGTAAATATTATCTTGCTGATGCTGGATATGGCATCCGAAATGGATATATTACCCCATATCGTGGTGTCCGATATCATTTAAAAGAGTGTACTGCTCAAGGGCCTGAAAATGCAAAAGAACTCTTTAATCTTCGACATTCATCATTGCGAATCACTATTGAACGTGTTTTTGGGATATTGAAGAAACGATTTCGTGTATTAGATGTTGAACCATTTTGGAATTTTCAAACTCAAGTAGATATAGTTTTGGTTTATTGTATCATTCATAATCATATAATGAGAGTTGATCCTAATGATTTACTTAATCAAGGATTATACGAGGAGTCTGAGTCTGATTTGATAATACCAACTCTTACAGAGCGAGAAGAAAGAGAAGAAGCAAGAGAATGGTCTGCTAAGAGAGACGAAATTGCACAAACTATGTGAACTGATTATATGGCTAGAAATATTAGGTAGGTTTAGGGCTTAGGGTTATTGTTTCTATGTTATGTATGTTTAGTATTAAAATTATTTTTTTTTTTTTTTGGTTAATGTTGGTTGGATAATGATATTGAAATTTTAATTTGTTGGATTTTGAAATAATTATGTCTTGAATTTGTTAGATATTGATTATGTTTTAAGCTTGTTAGATATTGAATTTATTATGTTTTAAGCTTGTTGGATATTGTAATGATTGACAATGACAATTATTAATGTAGAATGGGTAAGGGCAATAAAGAAGGGACCTCCAAGCAATTTAGGTGGACAAAACCAATGGAACATGTTTTTCTTGAAATTCTAGCAGATGAGGCTAAGAAAGGAAATAAGCCTTCTAATACTTTCAAAGCAGTTTCCATTAATCGAGTTGTCCAAGCTATTTCTGAAAGATTCCAAGTCCAATGCGATGCGAAGCATGTGAAAAATCATTTGAGGACTATAAAAAACCAGTGGCAGATTATATGCAAAATTCGAGGTGAAAGTGGTTTTGGATGGGATGATAACATGAAAATGATCACATGTGATAGAGCAACATATGATTCAGCAGTGATGGTAATATAAGTATATATATGTTAAGTATATTTCAATTGTTTTTTTACTTGTTATTCTAATTGTGTATAATATCCAACAGGCACACAAGAAGTATGAACCATTTTTGAATAAAAGCATCGATCATTATGATGAAATGGCTTTGGTTGTTGGCAAAGATATGGCAACAGGGAGTTTTGCTAGAACATTTGCTGACATAGATTTGGATGATGATATCCAAGATTCAGTGCCTCTAGACTGCGGCAATGAAGAGGATGAAGAGGTAAGAACAAATGTATCTTCATCTGACACATCCAAACGTAAAAGAAAAAATGTTCAAGAAAGTGTCGTTGATGAACAAATTAAATTTGTGGGTGAACAACTTGGGAAAATTGCTAATGCTTTGGAACAATTTACCGCGGATAAGACACCACAGCTTTACGAACAAGTGATGTCGATGGAGGAAGAAGGATTTGATGATGACTTCTTATGTTCTGTGTTTGATTATCTAGTGAGTCATGAATCTGAGGCCAAAGCTTTTTTAGTTAAAAGTAAGAAGCATAAAAAAATTTGGCTCCAAAAATTTTCTCAAGGTTGAAGATATTGATACTTTTATGTAGTGTAATATTAGTTATGCACTTGGACAATGATGTTGTTATTACGAGTGTACTACTAATTATACATTTGGATAATATTATTAATTTTAGTATTAATTGTGGTTTGAAAGTTTATTTATAATTATTCAATCCTTATTTTTATTTTTTAACACAATTACAAAATTTGACTTTGGTTGTTTTCATTTTATGACGGTTAATAATGTAGCTTAATAATTGAGTATTATTATATATTTAATTTAATTTTTATTTATTAATAAATCATTGCAATATATGTAAAAATAATTTAAAGTATAAAAATTTATTAATATGTATATAAAATTTATTAATATATGTAAAAACAGCTTTTCCTTAAAATATTTTTAGGAAAACTGCCAAACAGCAGAAAACATTTTACACAGATTCATCCAAACACCAGAAAATATTTTCTGTAAATTATTTTTCAGAAAAGTAAATCATTTTCCAGAAATCATTTTCCGGAAAATTTTTTACTGCCAAACAAACGGAGCCTAATATAAAATCTTTAGAAATTTTTGTTTACACCCAATAGTTAGATCATTTTCTTTGTATTCTATTTAATGGTTAAATCTGCAATCTTAATGTAAGAAACAATAGTTTAGTAGACCTAAAATGGTAAAATTTTAATTTATGTCATTTATAGCTTATAAAATTTTAAATTAGTAATGATAAAATTGTATTTTGATTATCTAAAATGATAAAATTTAATTTAATCTTTTAAAATAACAAATAATAAAATTATATTTTTACTATAATAAAAATATACAATTTAATTTCTGCTTAAAAATTTTATAATTCCACAAAAATCTGTAGGAAGCAAAGAGGAGTCCATTATTTAATTAAATTGTTCGACATTACAATTGGAGTTAAATGGCTAAACGCGTGTCCTAATTATATAAAAACACTAAGAACTCCATTCCTAACAGGAATCTGAATCGGAATTCCATTCACAATCACAAATCTAGCCTTAACTTCTGTATATATATTATACACCCAATGTGCCAAACGCATTAGGGCGTAAAAAAAAGAGAAATAAGGTGTAGAAGACGGCTCCGTCTTGGTGTAGCTTACCCTCCCAATTAATCCTCCATTAACAAAGCATTAAAGATGGATCGTTACCAGAGAGTGGAGAAGCCGAAAGCAAAGACACCCATTGACGAGAAGGAGATTCGGATCAGCAGTCAAGGCAGTATGCGCAATTATATCAGTTATGCCTTGACTTTGCGTCAGGAAAACGGCTCCAATCAAATAGTGTTTAAGGCAATGGGAAAAGCCATTAACAAGGCTGTAGCTATTGTAGAGTTAATTAAGAAAAGAATTGTGGGTCTTCATCAGATTACATCAATTGGATCCACGGATATAACTGATATGTGGGAGCCTTTGGAAGAAGGACTTGTTCCATTGGAGACCACTAGGCATGTGTCCATCATTACCATAACCCTTTCCAAAATAGAACTGGATATTTCATCTGCCGCTATCAACCTCCATTACCAGCTAATCAGGTGAAGGCGGGATCTCATAATGACCGAGATGGTAAAGGAATGCCAAGGAGTAGAGGGAATGTTGAGTATGAGGATGGAGGCAGGAATCACAGTCGTGGCTACAATCGAGGAAGAGGACGAGGTTCCCGTGGCCGTGGACGTGGTGGATACAATGGACAACAGGCTGATAGGATGGAAGATGGAGGCTACAGTAATGAAGCCCCTCCCCAAGGTGGTCGTGGTAAGGGATATCGTGGAAGGGGCCGCGAGTCTACATCTAATAGGCCAATTCAGGCAGCACCGTAAGGCGGTCGCAGTCTTTGAACGTAATCGAAACATTAGATGCAACTCTTGTTACGTGTTTAATTTTGTCTTCATTGTTCATATAGATTCTAATTATTCCCTTTATTGTTGAATTTTACACTATTGGTTGACATGATTTCCGTATTAGATATTTAATTATTTTGATTTAATTATTGTTGAATTTTTAGTGGATCGATTTTGATTGCAATTTTCACAATTATTAAAACAATAGACACAATTTGCAAATAAAGTCTTAGAATAAAAACATATTTTGGATAAATATAAACTAAATCCATAATTAATTTTTATATTTTAAAAGTCTCAATCTTCCTTATATCCATTAGGGTAAAGCTTCATCCACAATAATTTTCTTATTTCTTAAATTATAGAAAAAATAAAGTCACTAAACTAACTTTTCATAAATTTGGTGAAAAGAAAAGAATCATATTCTTAAGAACGCAATATTCATCATACATCAATATCATTGTTGTTCTTTTTATATAAAAAATGTGAAAATATCTCATAAACTAACAAGAAATAAATAAAAGGATGTGCTCAAGGCATATACCTATCACATTAATATAGAATTTGTAAAAGAGGAAGGATTAGGATGAAGGGATCAAAGAGGTAGCTTCATTTACGTAACTTATTTCTAGGCCTATTTAATTCAATAAATGATTATGTTGTAATAATTGGGTATTCATTGAATATTTAATAAGCTTAAATTATTTTTATTTTATTTTATTCTTGTGATTTTAATTCAATATTTTAATAATTTTACTCTTCCAATTGATATTACACTAATCTAGCCAACAAGGTCATAATAATGAACATTGTTCATACAAATTTTGTTTTCTCTCAATTCTTATTATTCCAAATGAGGATATAAATGGTATTTAATTTAGCACTTGAATTATTTTTTACCAATTTAATACCTAAACTTGACTTTAATATTCAAATTGATACTTGAGTTTTTTTTTCAATTTGATAATTGAGCTTCTTTTTTTTGTTGTTGTCTCAATTAAGCACTTGAATTTGGTAGGTAAATTCCTTTTTTTAGTCGATTAAGTACCTTTGTTAATTTTACTAAAACACACCTCTCAAACATTCATTGTACCGAGTGATGTCATTTAGTTAGGTATCAAATTAAATATCAAAATTAAACTTAAAACCTAAATTGAAACAAAAATTTAAATACTAAATTAAATATCGAAATATATTATTATTAATTTTTTTAAATTTAAAACAACCTTACCATTTAGGAGTCTTCTAGTACTTAAATTCCTTTTTTTTTAAACCAATATTTATTTCATAAAAAAGTAAAATGGAAAAGACATTTATTCCCTCGGCCCATAATTCCTTTTGCGCGTGTCGTTCGTCTTCGTCGTCTTCTTCAATCATCATTCTTCTCTTGTTTTTTTTTTTTTCAATTTTACACTTTCCCCCGACCCGCCGCACCCGGTTAGTAATATCACAGCCAATAACATTTTGCCACGTCGGTCATTCTAGTTTCGTCATCCTATTAGTGCGGTGATCGGAGCTGATAAGGGATGGGGTGTGAGTGAAGCAGTTAAATTGCGTCACCCGCGGGTCCCTTAATTGCCCTTTTATGAGTTTTGGTTTGAAGATGTTGAACACGTATACAGTTTTTTTATTCAATGGGATAGTGGACCAAAACAATTTCTGCAATTTTTTTTTTTATTTTGATAAACTTCATCTAAATATTTAATTATATCACATAAATGAATCATTAGTTAAATCAAAAATAAAGGTAATCTAAATTGTAAGTTACTTGGATTTGCTTTAACTTTTCTTTTTATCACCCAGATTTTAAATCTTTTAAAATAATCAGTCAACTAATTAGTTTTTTTTATATATTTTCGTTAGTGTTTAACGTTACAATTTAACTATAATTTTATATAAAAGTGAAGAATTAAATTTGTTATTACATCAATTTTAATAAAAAAATTCAACACACCAAAAATAGGAAAAAAATAGGGTTACATACAATATGCTTTAATTAATTTGTTTTCTTCTTTTCTAAGACAAAATAATTAATACTTGTCCATGAATAAACATAAAAAATATATAATCATGTAAAACTTTTAAATCTTGGTTGTTTTTCATAATTATAAGTTTTTTTCTTGTATTTTGCCATATATAAACACAAAGAAAATATTATGAATAAATGACAAAAGATGTCTGTGTGTGAATCATATTTTCTTTTGATTCATGTGAAGAAATAAATGAATCCCATGGGCAGTACAGTTTTGGGCTTTTCTATTAAAACATTATGAAATTATTAATTACAAAAATAATATGGTTCTAGATTATTTACCCAACCATTTAGGACTGTAACTAAATGGGTTGGTAAATTTATTTACTAAATTATATCGGTTTTTCAGTCAAATTATCACATGAAATAACGAGATCCTGAGATAATAAAGATTTTCTCTATTCTATCATATTGATGTCTCACATGCCATATTAAGATCTTTAATCACCATTTTCATGCCGCAATTTGGTGGGGAAAAAAAATCAAATATTCATTTCAAACCATAATTTGATGTTACAAAATTGATCACATGATTTTTCAATTATTTAATAATATTGTAGTAATTTTTATATCATTTACATATAATTTTAATAATTTTTTATCCTAAATCACAAATCCCAACCCTAAACTTTAAATTCAAGTTGTTTTGGGTTCAAGGTTTAAATTTTGAGTTTAAGATTTGAAGTTCTGCGTCCAAGATAAAAAAACCAAAATTATTTATTAATAACATGAAAAATTATTGAAACATCATTAAATAATTAAAAAAGAGACCATAAATAATATAATAAAATGAGTCCATAAAATAATTTTTCCAACACATTATTCAAAACACATATTATTGGAATAAATAAGTTTTATTTTATATTATTAAAAAAACTACGCTATTGTTACATTCGATAATTTTAATTTCACAAATATCAACAAATATTAAATATATTGATAATCATGCTTAAATCCTAAATACGATATTATTCAAAGGGTAATTATAAACTCGAGAATATAAATCATTAAGAATCATAAAAGGTAAAGATATTTAACTTATTAAAAACTATAACAAGTACATTATAATTTGTTTAACCAAAATGGTGGATGAATCCCCATTTTCCACGATTAAAGCAACTCCTAAAAAATCCATAATTCCCAAAAAAAAAAAAAAAGTTAAGAATCATGCAGTACTATAATGTAGTATCCACTAACTTTAGAAAGTTCAACCTTTTAACTTTTTTTTGGGGATTGATTTTAAATCATGATCATAAAAAAGTCAATGTCAATAGTGTAATATGGGGGAAATATTAAGGTCAAATGAGATCTATAGTTTAGAAGTAAGAAAGTAGACCATGCAACACTAAAAACCGTTGTTTTAATATTCTCTTTGCCACTCGTTCTCTTACTACTACTTCCAAGTAACTCTCTTTCTTCCTTTTTCTCTCTGATCAAAGATCCAATTCAATAAATTTAGTAGCTTTTCCGCTCTTTCACGCGTCAGGAGAGGAAACAGAGGAAAAAAAAAGTTTGATTTTCTTTCATTTTCCGAGGAACCAAACTCCACATTCCCCTCGTCTTTGCACCTCCTGAAGAAAAATGTTTGCGTTTTTTCTTTAGTTCAGACTATTCCATTGTTCTTATACTTTCAAAACCAGTTTTCTTTTTTTTTTTTTTCTTAAATGATTCTGTTTCTGGCTATATTGGATTAAGATTAGAAAGAAAAAACGGTCATGACCGTTGAGACGGCTGACCGGAAAGAAACCATCGTGAAGGTTGATGATAGAAGCAATAAAGGCAGTATTGCTGCTGCTGCTTCGGATATCGTCAGTGGTGGTGGAGGTAAGTTTTGGAGAGAATCAAGCTATGATTTTTTGCAAGACAGTGGGAAAATCAGCACCGACTGGAAGAAAGAGATTGTTGACATGAACAGCAGTAGCAGTGGTAGTAGTAGTAATAGAAGTGAAGGTTTTGATTTCATGCAAAGCAAACAAGGTGCCATGGAAGATCCACCATCGAAGTTGATTGGTCAGTTCTTGCATAAGCAAAAAGCTTCAGGTGAGTTTTCCTTAGATATGGATTTGGAAATGGATGAACTTCAACAACAACCACCTTATCACGGCGGTTCATTGCCTACAGTTGCTGAATCACCTTCCCCTTCAGCAACTACCTTTCCAAGAGTGTCCTTTGAAAACAACCCTTTAAGAAGACGACAAAGTAAAGGGTCACCATTGAAAGAAGAGAGTGATGGGGTTGTAAAGTCAAGTTCAAATTCATCATTTACGAGAAATGAAGGTGGTTCTTTTAAGAGAAAGTCAAACTTGTTAGTCACCAAGACAAAGTCCAGGTTGATAGACCCTCCTACACCTGAAAAAGGTGAGCCAAGGTCAGCTAGAGCTGGCACTGGGAAGTCAGGAAGGAGATCTGGGTTTCTAGGGAAAACCATGGAAGAAGAAGAGGATGATCCATGGCTTGAAGAGGATTTGCCTGATGAGTATAAGAAAGATAAGTTAAGTATGTGGGTTTTGCTTGAATGGTTAAGTTTGATTGTGATTATTGCTTGTTTAATTTGTAGTCTTACAATTCATTATTTAAGAGAGAAACGTTTATGGGATCTTATGTTATGGAAATGGGAAGTTTTGGTTTTAGTTTTAATATGTGGTAGATTAGTTTCAGGGTGGATTATAAGGATAGTTGTGTTTTTCATTGAGAGGAATTTTCTTTTGAGAAAAAGGGTATTGTATTTTGTATACGGAGTGAGGAAAGCTGTTCTGAATTGTTTATGGCTGGGACTGGTTTTGATTGCTTGGCATTACTTGCTTGATAAGAAAATTCAGAGGGAAACTAAGAGTAAATTTCTTAAATATGTGACTAGAGTTTTGGTTTGTCTTGTGGTTGGCGTAATGTTGTGGCTGGTGAAGACCCTTTTGGTGAAGGTTTTGGCATCTTCTTTTCATGTTAGTACTTATTTTGATAGAATCCAGGATTCATTGTTCAATCAATATGTAATCGAGTCTCTTTCTGGTCCGCCTTTGATCGAAATTCAAAGAGCAGAGGAGGAGGAGGAGAGGCTTGCGAATGAAGTTATGAACCTACAAAATGCTGGTGCTAAGGTTCCTCCAGGGCTCAAGCCGTCCACCATTTCGTCACCCCTTTCTGCGAGAACAATAGGGAGTGGACGGATCCTTAAAAGTCCTCGAGGAAGAAGTCCAAGGCTTTCGCGTGTGCTTTCTTCCGAGAAGGGAGAGAAGGATGATATGGGGATAACAATTGACCATTTGCACAAATTGAATCATAAAAATGTCTCTGCTTGGAACATGAAAAGGTTGATAAATATAGTCCGCCATGGAGCTCTTTCCACTTTAGATGAGCAAATAAAAGATTCGACTCATGAAGATGAAGGTGGAACACGCATTAGTAATGAATGTGAGGCGAAAGTTGCAGCAAGAAAAATCTTCCAGAATGTTGCTAAGCCGGGATCCAAGTAGGTCTATCATTCCTAAGAGGTTTTTGTATCCTTGTCTTGTTGCTAATAATCGTCTTCTCAGGTTTATCTACTTGGAGGACATCGGACGTTTTCTTCAAGAATATGAGGCTTTGAAGACTATGAGTCTCTTTGAAGATGCATTTGAAAGCAGGAGAATTAGCAAGAAATCCCTCAAGAATTGGGTGGTAAGAATACATGCAACATGCTTTGGCATATAATTTACTTCTAACATATTCTCTTTTGCATAAATATTATCCGTCGTATGCATGTGCACATTGTTAGTATATGCTTTTACGGGCTAAAACAAGGCCTTGTTCCCCCTTTCCTTCCATCGAACAAAATCACTAAAATAGAAGTTGCATTCATAAATTTAAGATTTACCGTTTGCATGTATGCAATGGTGTGATGATGCTTCAATCTCTTAGGTCAATGCTTTTAGAGAACGAAGGGCACTTGCCTTCACGTTGAATGATACTAAAACGGCAGTCAACAGACTTCATCATATTGTGGATGTCATAGTTGGCATCATCATTGTGGTTATTTGGCTCCTCATACTCGAAATTGCCACCAGCAAAGCTCTTGTTTTCATTAGCTCTCAACTGCTTCTTGTTGCATTTGTATTCGGAAACACCTGCAAGACGGTATTCGAAGCCATTATATTCTTGTTCGTTATGCACCCATTTGATGTAGGTGACAGGTGTGAAATTGATGGAATTCAGGTACGTCAATAGGTGTATGAACTTCTTTTTCCTCTTTTTACCTTAGTGATCACATGAATTTTGTTTATTGAATCATTCTTTTAAATTCTTGGGGCTCTCAGATGGTTGTGGAGGAAATGAACATCTTAACTACGATTTTCCTAAGATATGACAACCAGAAGATCATGATCCCGAACAGTGTCCTGGCTATGAAGGCCATACATAACTATTACCGTAGCCCGGATATGGGTGATGCAGTTGAATTCTGTATCCACGTAAAAACTCCTTCAGATAAGATTGGTCTGATGAAGCAGAGGATATTGAGGTGAGTAGAAAAAGATGCAATCGTTTAGCTCACTTTCTCCTTTGTTTAGGAGTCTTTATTGTTCATGTGTGGCACTTTATAGTGTATTATTAATGAAATATTTGCCAAACATGTCTGATTAAATGGATCATTTTCTTGGTGCAGTTACATCGAGCACAAGAGCGACCACTGGTGTCCAACTCCAATGATAATATTCAAGGAACTCGAAGAGTTGAATAGAGTAAAGATAGCAATATGGCTCCAACATAAAATGAACCACCAAGACATGGGAGAGAGGTGGGCAAGAAGAGCTCTCTTGGTCGAAGAAATGGTTAAGATTTTCAACGACTTAGAGATTAAATACCGCTTATATCCCATCGACATCAACGTCTGTAGCATGCCTACCGTGGCATCCGACCGCCTTCCTCCTAACTGGACAGTACCTACCAGCTAAACAAGGTAACAAGTAAAAATTACAGAACCCCATCATATTCGGTACAGTTTCGAAGTTACGAGTAGATTTTCCAGCCCTGTGAAGGTTTTTTCCTGGAAGGTTTTTAACCTAGAGGGAGATAAATATTTTTCAACTATTTTGATAGATTGAACCAAATCTGCTTTGCTTGATGATTGTATGGTTTAAGAATCAATAATTTCAGGGTTTTTGTTATCATGCTGCATTACAATTATAATCAATTACAAGAGGGTTCCTGTAATAAGAGTATCAAATTTTTATTCTATTGCCAGCTATAGTAGTCTCAATCAATTTCTCATTCATCACATTCTCTGTCACAAATCACAATCACAACAATCCTTGGTTTCTTGTATACTACAAAATACAAGGGACCATTTCCCACCACCTATTGCCAGCTGCAACTAATATTTTGAGTAAAATCTTATGCTATAAATTTCAAGTGGCATCCATAAACATCTACAATCCCTTCTCTTATCTTGTGCATGAAGTGGCTTCGGATCATTAATTTGGATAGATATTTTCAGTAGAGTTTTAAAGGGTAGAAATGAAAGCAAAAGAGTTCACATGCAACCTGAGCTGAAGCAGTTCTTGTCTTTAAAAAAAAACACTTTCTAAGAAACCAAGTTTCAAGCCTCGTGACTCTTCTGACATCTGACTCTGCTTTGGTCCGATCAGCTCCCAAGATACTACTTGTCCTCTAATCCTGTTGTAAACTAAATTGGCATCATCTTTCAAATCCACATCATACAGATCTTGGCATAAGGTTTGCAGAAATGGAAGCTTCTTCAATAGCATACATTTTTCCCTTGAAAAATCACATTGATACAAATATGAACTGATTGTGGCCCAGATCACTGAAAGTAATGGAAAATCAAACCACTAGCTGTTTCGAAGTCAGGAAGACAGATAAGAAATATGTTGATCAGGGTATACTGTGAATCATGAAGAAATACAAGCTGTTAATAGAAACGACACTAACTCCTTCCATAAACAAGCTTTTTTCATCTGGTGGCCCTTTTTATTCTGGTTTTTACGTTATCAACTGCAGAATGAAAATGATTCTACATAAGAGGAAAAGTGGCTTAGCCTAAACTGGAAGCAAGTAGCTCAAGCCAGTACTTGGAAAGATGGTGACCTACTTAATATAATAGGCTAAAAGCACTCCTGAGAAGGTGGATCCGAAACCGTGCGAAGGCTAACTTGTGCATTTTAAACTCCAGCGGATGATTCTAAATTTGTCGCCGGCGTTTTCGGTTGGAGCCAATACGCCGTGAATTGAAGGGGTTTTTCATAACTGAGCAGCATATGTCGGGAACAAAAACCACGCTATCACATTGATCGCGAGAATCTTTTGGCCAATACAGCCCTGAGGCTGTTGGAGGTGAAGGCACTTGTGGTACAGCCCATGAGGAGTCTGGCACCTGACCCAAGCGCTCATCATCATCTACCTCGTCATCAGCAGATCTCAAGATTGATGAGGTGTCAGAATCTCCACGCCTGCCACTATCAGCCTGGAAGAATCCAACAAAAATAATCCAGACAGAACTATTAGTTGCATTAACCAGACCTTTCAAAGATCTATAGTACTAATGGAGCAATAGAAGACACAATACCACACTGTCTAGTTTAATTTACTAGCTGAGCTACAAAATAGTATAATATGACCTAATAAAGAACTAAGACCCAGTAACCGCACCTGACAAACTAACAGGTCAACTTGAAATAGTTGACTTCAAAATTAAAATACAGATTGGAATAGAATAGTTGACTGCATGACCAATATATTAAAGCTTAGCTATTAATGGTGTCAGGTTCCAACTGATTTTTTGAAGGCAAGGTCAGACCACGGTACCTAAACTAAATAATCCAACCTATAATTCTATTCAATGCAGCAGCAACCAACATCAAGCTCTCCCAAAAATGGTTACGATAAAGTCATACCGCAAAGTGGAATTCTTGGGCAGTCAACATGAGCTTGAGATCCTTCTCGTGGTTTATATGCCTTTGGAAGGACTGAAGCCTCTTTGTACTTCTTTTTTTTAATTCAAGACATGACAATCACTACAAAAGCTGCATCTATACATGCACACACATAAACAGAGGCAACAGGTGTGCACATGCAGGTATAATTCACTCGCTCATTTAGTATGTGTCTTCGAGAAGGATAGCACCCTACTAAGAGGACCTTTGTACACTTTCAGGAAAGGCACGCACGCAAATATTACTAGAAACAAGGTAGGTGGTCTTCACTCTACATGAGACCAATATTAAACTTGGTACAAAATCTACAACTATAAGCGTACCTTAGATGACCCATCATCCATGTAACCATAGCTTTGATTAAAGTCAGTTAACCCAAATATATCATCCATTTGCCATGATTGAATGCTTCCAGCTGTAGAACCTCCAGCGTATGTTACTTTCATCAGCTCATTGTTCATATCTCCAAGATTTGATGGTAGAACCTCATTGTATCCACCAGTGAATGCCATAGGAGCCGCCCTTCTAGATGTAGAATTAGTTTTAGTTTCTGAAGTCTTTTCACTAGAAGGAGATTTGACATCGGAAGAAGATGCACCAGGGTCAGTTGTTTCAAGACCAACTTTTACTCCAGTAAGAAGAAATCTCTGATGACTAGACACGTAAGGATTTGCTGAATGTATAGCAACATCGCACTTTCGACAGAGTAAAGCTCGATCTTGCAAACAAAAGAAAAACCCAGATGCTTCCTATCAGGAAAGGTTGATATGTCAGAACTGATTGATTGTCATAAGGAACGCTTATTCAAAAAAAAAAAAAACTACAATATGACAACTAAGCTACAAAATCAGGCAGTTCGAAACTCCAGCCTCCACAGAACTCTAGATATGATCAAAAGCACAAGCAAAATGCTAGAGATAGCTTCTAGACTTCTGACATGGCATAATTTATAAAAGCTTTCTTGTGAAATACGTTTTAGCAATGAACTGCCATTGTACCAACAGATTGACATATTGCACATGCTTGAAAAAATGAGTTAACTTCAGCCATTATTTCTCTGCCAACCATCTAACTGAATTAATGATATGATTGAAGCAATTCACTGAGTCAGATATGGTTAAAACAATATTTCATTTCATAAATCACATACTACATCATTTTCCATAAAAGAAGCAACAATTCTAAGAACATCATCTCTATCCCCACCCTCCTACATCTTGGTTACGGAGACACTAACTTTAAATAAACTACATTGGTAATTAAGTTGCGTTAAAAGGCTCCAAGTTTTGCATAAGTCATCATCTCATACTCTTTCATAGAACAAAATTTAAGGCCGGTCCTTATGAACCAATAGTAACACCGGAAACTTTAGTAAAAAAATTAAATAAATTATTTTACTTTTACACACACGAAAACATTACATTTAATCATTCACTCATTTTTTATTCAACAAAAATAGAAAATAAATTTAAAAATACAGCAAACGAAATAGAACCCTATTCCTTAGTAAAAAAAACAAAACAAGAACAAAATTTTGGAAAAAAACAGATCAAAGTTAAGATTCTAAAATATAAACTACAAAAGGTTCCCCAGAATTTAAAATATCATGTCTCTCACAGAAACTATTAAAGCAACTCTAACCGCAATTTAAAATTAAACCCAAATTCCACCTTACCTTAAACTTACAAGTTCTAATTTCTAAAACAAACATAACCACTGAACCCAGAAAAAAGTTTCAAACTTTTTTTGGGGGAATACCTGACAAATGTCACATTTAGGCATCTGTGAAGAAGACGAAGAGAGCGGGACACGCTGGTGCTTGCTAGCCAACTTATTGGCAGCATGGACTTTCTCGTCGCACGCCCAACACAGCGCCGCCTCATCCGCGCAGCACAGCACCTTGGCCTCCGCCGCCTCGCATACGTTGCACTGAATCCTCATCTCTCTTTTATCTACCTCTAAAAGGAAAAGAAAATTCAAAATTTCTCTTTGAAGAAATAGAAAGGGGTTTATGTATGGTTTAAGGCAGGAGGGGTAAAAGCAGGCGAAGCCAAACGAACTGATTCCCTTTTTACTTTACGACTATTATTTATATTATTGAAAATAAAAAATATATATTTTGGGGGCATCGGAAATGGTAGGATTTTATAAGGGCAGCGGAATGGGTGAGGAGGATATTTTTTGAGGCTGTGATTTGAGGAAGGTAGACGTGGCCATATTTGGGTGTGTCTTTGACTTGAGAGACCAAGTCGCCTTTCCGCCTCTGTCGGATCCCGACCAGTAATCCAAATTTATGTCTTACCAACTATTTTTGTTACTCTTTTCTCCATGTTTGTAAAAAAACAATTACATATATCTAAAAATTTTCCCATATATCATAATTCGTTAATTTATATTACATTTTTAAATAATAATTTTTAAAAAATTTTAATAGTTTAAAGAGAATTTTCAGAAATTTTAATAAGTGTAATGATTATAAAATATGTTTTTCAACTATTAATTATTTTTCTTGTTTTCACCCTAATTTTTTTATTTTTCCTTTTAATCAGTTACAAAATTATGGGTTGACAAGGATCTCGATACTTTAAATAATTTTTATTTAAATTTCTTAATAATTTATAAAATTTTAAATTAATAATAAAAATTTTATCCTTTAAACCCTCAAAAATAATAAAAATTTAATTTATTTCTTTAAATATTATAAAAATATAAACTATTAAAATAATAAAATTATATTTTTACTATAAAAATTATACAATTAATTTCAACCACTCTTGCTTTATAAATAAAGGATCCTTAATTACCCTAAAAATAAAACACCCTTAATTAATATGGTAACACTTTAAATTTTTAAATATATATATATATATATATATATGTTTAATTTTATTTTCAGAAATTTGAATGACAGTTAACACAAAGGCTGACATTTAATTTCATTTGGTGTTCATGATTTGATTGCTCAAGAATCCTAATCATGTCTCTAATTTCTACTCCAAATATTTTTTTTCTAAGATTTGGACAAAGAAATTAATTACTTTTTGTCTTTGATTATGGTATATAAATTTTGCAAATTATTCTTGCAATTTAAGTAGAAAAGGTTTTTTTTTTTTGTTACAAATTGTGGATAAGATTAATTAAGTTAAGATTATTGCATTTAGGATCATGATTTGTGAATCTAAATATTTGGTTAATTTATATTCTTTATTCAAAGAATTTATTTTTTAAAAATTATTCTTTCCCTGAATATATATAAAAAGAAACAATATATTTGTATGAAATATTTAAAATATAAAAGGAAAATTAAAGATTGAAATGTGAACATGACTTTGTAGAGATAATTTTATGAATTCTCACGATGAATAAACTTTATATAAATAAAATTAAATAGTTGATATTATTCTCAGTACGTCAATGGGAATATATTCTTAAAATTATGGTAAAATGATAGATGTGAATAAACTTTGAAGATATACCTTTCAATATTTAAAATATATATTCAAAAAAAAACATGCTTACGTATATATATTATTCTTGGGAATTAAAATCCATCACTAAAACTTGAATACAATTACTAAAAAATATAAGAAATTCCACTAATTGTTGTGGTGGGAAATTAAACCATTGTGTTCGGATTAATTTGATTTGATTTGAATTAAATTTAAGTAAATATATTATATAATTGGGTAAGTTAAGATTAATTTGATTTTGGATTAAATAATTTTAAAATAGTTTATTTAAATTTAAATTATAAAATACATACTTTAAATATTTTATTATTTATATCAAAAATTATTATTTTTAAAATAATAAAATAAAATTTTGCTTGAGCTAAATGGAGTTCAACTTGTTTATGTTTAATTTTATTTAAAAAATCCAATTCAATCAAAATATAAATAATTAGTCAATTAAATTTCAATGTAAGAGAAAATGAGTTAAAATGTATTATCCTTTTATTTAAGGGTTGGGAAGAACTATAAATAACTATAGACATTCTATAAAAAAACCAAATATGGTAAGAACTAAAATTAACGATAAAAAAATATTTAACTAAAAATAGACTTAACCATATGCCTATGTAATTTTAAGGCTGACCGTCTTCATTTACAAACTCACTAACTCAAGTCTCAAAAATAAAAACATTACATCTCTTTCACGAACAAGCATTAACTTTTTTTAATAGCATAATCAAAATCTCACTTTTAGTGAATAAGTGACTAAAGATGATCGAAATGAATATTCTAATAAGATTGAAATTCGAGAAGAAAAAGAGAGATAACTTAGAGAGGGAGGGAGTGTCTCTAATCATTATCGAGATGTTATGTGTAATTCTTGCATTGATATTGTATTTTTTAAAGCCCAATGTATGTATTGATCTTCTATCTAAGTAGGTATGGGTTATCATGTCAAGACAACAAATAAATGTCATGTTCCATGTCAAGACAACTTATAAATGTGATGTACGAGTGGCAAGTACTTTGTTGGGATAATATACATGGAGGTACTTAAACTTGGCAACTTATAACTACTTGGTATCTAACATTTTTTTAGACCTAATTGATCCCTAAACATGAAAATCAGAAGCCAACTTTGTACTTTTTTTAGGTACCTGTCTAAAACCATTAAAATACATTGATGTGACACTAATGACTAATAGCATGATGACATATGATAACCTCATATTTTAATACGTGACAAAAAAATTAAAAGATAAAAAATATTTTAACTTTTTTATTTTTATTTTATTTTTTGCCACATATTAAAATGTAAGGCACATGTCACCATGCTATTGATTATTAGTGTCACGCTAGCATATTTTAATAGTGTTACTCAGGTTTATGATTTCCAAGTTTAAGTATCAGTTAAGTAAAAAAAATTTTAGATATCAAATAGGTATAAGTTACCAAGTTCAAATACCTCCATATATATTAATCCTATTTTGTTTGTGTCAAGGGTTCGATTTAATCCACAATGTTTGTTAGCAAAACCTTGGGTTCATAGGATTGTGGGCTCGCAACATCTTAAGCTCATGGTTGTATAATCTGTAGAAAAAATACGGTTTCATGCCATTATGTCACGTCTTATAAACTCTCTCTTTTTTGCCAAAACATTCATATATTTAGTTAGAAAAATCACTTTTGATCTTGTTATTCTTAAACACTTGTCAATATACAAAGGATGTGATAGTAAAATAATAAGAAAAATATAACGTATAAATATATAAACTATTTGAACTAATTAATATCATTGTAAAAGTAAATGACAAAATTATGTTAAATTAAAATATAACGATCAAATATCAAATGTGAGCATAATAAAGAAATCGAAACTATAACTTTATTATTATCTTATAATAACTAAAAAAGACATGACATTAATTAGTCTAAATAATTATCACAGTTAATAGTTTTATAGTTCATCTAGAATTTTCAAAACATATTTTATAATGCCAAAATAAAAAAAATGTAAGAATAATAATTTTTAAAAATCAAAGTAAAAAATTTAATTAGATAAAAACCTATCTTATCAATGTTAACCATTTTCTAAAGATTCAATTATTGAATACAGTGATGGACAAACAAAGTTACGAAATTGTGACGTATTTTTTTTATTGTAAATACACAAACTTTAATATATATATGCAACCAAATACATGCACAAAGAGCAAAGCTTCCGGCCAAATGTTAGCTGACATTAATTGCAACATTTAATCTGCAATTTTAATGCATGGATCTGCGATCACAATTAAAAACTAGTTTTGCTCAATTATTATCCATCTCATCATATAAATATCAGTATCATATTTAATATCCTTGATAAATAAATAAATATATATATATATATATATATATATATATATTAATCAAATATCTAAAACTAGTATCTAAAAGACCTTCCCACATCGCCACGTTTCTCAGCTTAAAAAATGGTCAAATGCGATTTTGGTCCCTCTACTATGATTACAATTTAATTTTAAGTTTTATACTTGAATTTCTACAACAATTTGATCCCTATACAGGTACTTAACACTTATAAATGTCAAGTTTAACAATGTATATTACATTGTTATACTTTTTGAACTCCATTAAAATCAAAATAAATCATTGTTGTACGATTGCTAGAACATCAACATTAACGGATTTCGAGTTCTTTGTAAAATATTTCGGAATGTTAATCATACTCTATAGCTAAACAAAACCCTAACCACAACATATCACTTGTTTATTTTTCACAAAATATTTAAAACATTCATCCTCTATATTCTACACTATCCTATGTACGAAAGAATTTCTAAATCCAAATTTTGAAGTATACCATACTGGTTGTCATTCATCAAGATTGAAAGAAAGACATGGTGCTTAGATGCAAAAACAATGGAGTATTCCCTAATGGTTAGGTGTTGCAGTAATTTGAAGATGGATGTACTTACTGATAGAATCATTCATCACTTTAGAGATTTTGGTTTCTATCACGTTAGCTAAATTAAGAATTTTACTTTCATTCTGACACTCATTTTCGTTTTGATTGTACAATGGAGATTCGAGACCTATATGTTTCATCTTGCATGTGGCAAAACTATAATAATATTAGACGATGTAGCGTTATTGATGGGCCTTCTAGTGGACAAGCTTTTGGTAATTTGAATTTTTTAATTCAATCTAGAGAGGTCTTTGTTCTAGCAACTAGAATAGCTCTTAACAATAAGTTTGATGTTGATGGGCTTCGGATTAAGTTAACATGATTGAAGACCACCTTCTAGCATCTCCTAGAGAATCCAACTCTCGAAAATATTGAACGTCATGCTAGAGCTTACATTCTTTGTTTGATTGGAGGCATGTTGATGGCAAAAAATTATGGCAACAAAGTTCTTTTCATGTATCTCTAATTGTTATCTAATTTTGAAATGACTACAACATATGGTTGGGGGTTTGTGATTATAACATCCTTATACAAGGCATAATGTAAGGTGTGCTGAGTGAAAAAAGATTAATATATGCAAAGGTACCTAAACTTGGCAACTTATAATTACTTAACATCAAAATGTTGTTTTTGGACCTAATTGATACCTAAACTTAGAAACCGTAAGTCAATTTGGTACTTTTTTTAGATACTTAACTAACATTGTTAAAACATGCTGACATGATGTTGACGTGACACTAATAACTTAGAGCATGATGACATATTACAGCCTTACCTTTTGACATGTAGCAAAATATTTTATTTTGCATATGTACCCACACCCAAGTTTACAAAAGCAGACATCTAATGTTTATTTCTTCAATTTGAAGTTGAGCTGCCCTACAAAACACCTTATACAAATATGCCAAAGTCGTAAACCTTCGGCTTAATATATCTACGTATCAAAAGATTTGGGTAGAGATACATGGTATGAACCTTCTTGCCAAACTTATATAGTAGTAGTATACCTCTTTCCATCCAAAGTATCCAAGCTCTGACATATTATTGGTCCATCTCCTTAGTAGTTGTATGTAGCAAAGGGGTTGAATTGACAAGTCTTGTTAACCATGTGCATTTCAATTGATACCCATCCAATTGTTTCTCCTCCTTAGACGGTGCAGCATCCAACAATCGATAACGCTCTAACTCCACATCAATGTTACTATCTTCGATTACCACCTACCCATTGATTGGCAAGTTAGTTATTAAAGTGATATGTTCCAACATTAGAATTGCTTCTCTACACGAAAAATGAAATGTATAGATTTTCGGTCTCCATCTTTTCAACAAGGCAGCAAGCAATTTTGGTACCATTTCAAACTTTATTGTAGTAGATACCACAAATAAGCCAACACTCTCATATTTGTCCATTTAGCTCCAAAAAGTTTAAATTTTTTCAAGTACAAACAATTCAATCTCTTTGTTGCTCAAAATTTAAAAAATATTTAATATTTAAATTCATAAAATCTTTACAAAAAGTTTTATAACAATAAAATTAAAAGGTCAAATAAGTAATTTTACCATATTGATGTTATGATAAACTGTGGTCTTGTTGCAGCCAAGGAAAATTAATAAGCTTTCAGCTTTTTATTTTCTAGGAGGAAGAGTTTTGAGAGATTTATATGGGAGGACTTTTGGTAAAAACTGAAGAAGATGGGTGGGGTATTTATAGGGGACCTTGATACTCATTTGATGAGTTCAAGAGTATTAAATATGTTGGTTGAGTCTACGCGTAATAAATAATTAGTCAATGTTGATTTACTTGAACTCGATATCTATGGATGTTGTGGTCTCTGCATTAGATAATATATTTTTTTTTTTTTGATAATTAGTGTATAGATTCTGTGAGAATTTAACAATATATTGATTTCGACATTCATAGATGTAGAGATACATTTAGAAACATATTCTAAAAAATAACTTTCGATAATACCTATTATGGTAGTTAATAAATAATTTTACTATATTCAAATGCAAAATTGATAAACTCTTAGCAGAAATTTTAAATTAAAAAGTAGAATACATGTGCATTTTTTAATACTTAAAACTTTTTACTACACCTCCACCATCCTTTGAACTTGCTTGTGCATCATATATACTTTTGTAAATATACTTGGCAGATCCTTCTAGTATAAGGACTGGATTTAATTAGTTTTTTACTATTAAATGAATCAATTTAATCTCTATAATATTAAAAAATTAAATAAGATAAAATTTCAACAGAGTTAACATTTACTATTTTAAAATGTCATTTATTATTTAACATAGTTTATAATTTTACGAGTGCAATATTTTGTTTGAAGTTGAACTGGAATTAAAAAAATAATGATTTTCATGTCATTTCTTAAGTAGTAAATGTTAGTTTTATTTAAATTTGACCTTATTTGATTATTTTCATAATATAAGGATCAAATTGATCTATTTAATTGAAGGACTAATTTGATCAAGGACCTCAAATTGCATGTTTGCATTTTCCAGTTTTTGGAACCTTATGAACCTAAATCGTCTTCTTATTTGGTTGAACATCACAGTATCCTAATGGGATTAAAGTATTATTTTTGCTGATAAATTGAAATTCCAAGAAACTTTAGGGCTTTAAATTTTCCTTAAAATTTGATGGTTGATTATGGAAAGCTGATTATGAATTAGTTCTGAATCACATTTTCCTTCAAATTTCTTGTTTCTGTAGTAATTTAATTTCTGGTGCTTATGCAAATATAAATTTCAACTTACTAGTTTTTCCTTTTGGCCAGATTTCAATTTACTAGTTTAGTTGCTATTTGATTATCACTTTGGTAAGTCTTTAAATCGATTCTGCTATATTTATTCACCCATTTTATTATTTTTATAGCGATTTCTTACTTTTAAAGACGCAAATATGACAATCAAACATAGCCTTAAATTCTATATGATATTGATTAACTCCATCAAGTCTTTCTTGTTGGGGTTAAAGCTGTAGTAATCACGACTTGAAACTTGATAAAGGAGGGGTATATAGTAAAAGTAAAGAACCTCGTCCTGATGATTGCTTGTGATGTGCAAGTACAGTTTATGATTCGAGGACGAATACAATCAATTAAAATGAGATGCAGTGCTTGCCGGCGTGAATTAGAAGGACCAGCCATTTTCACTCACCTCTTGTGTATCCTAATGTGTTTCATCAATTTGCTGTTGCAATTGTAGACATTTTATCCTTTATTTATGATCAAGAAACAGTTAATGCATTGCAAAGATTCCTTGACTTTGTAAATATGCAAGGATGATGAAAGCAAGATCCATGGCAATGATGCAGTATGCCCCGTTTGTGATCAAGTTCTTTCTAAGAGGTAAGGATTTTATCTAGCGGAGGTTCGTCATTGTAATGCTTTCCAGAATTTTGGTTTTCTAATCCAAGGAAATAGGATTGGTTGCTTATCTGGAAATAGAGGTCTGTCAAAGAATTTTCTTTCCTGTTACTTTGTTGTTATATCTTATTAATTTCAATTCTACTTGCCTAATCTGGGAATTTTGATTCTCAGTCTTATGAAACCTGTGGATATCAACCCAAATGGATAAAGGTAAGCAAATGATTCACTTGGATTATTGTACACAGCTTGTTGTACTGACTAAAATATTTCTCCTGTAAAATCTGCAGAATGCTCTAGTTTTCCATTGCCTTCTATCGTGCTGCTGCTTTATTATTTGTCTACTTGTTATTTTTATTGCTAACATGATGTGTTTATTGCAGAAGGCAATGGCTGGTGTGCCTCCACCGATATGTTTCCTTTAAAATAAGGACCATGCGATTTTCCAATCATGTGCTATTTTTATTTTGAAATCTCGTTGTATCAGACAGTAGAAACTTGAGAGCTACCAAAACAAAATGAGGAGTTTTTGTAATGTTTTGTTTCATCTGAAAGATTTTACAACCAAGAGAGAGAGAGAATGGAGTCTGATCAACGAGAAAAAAACCTTTTAGACATGCATTTCCTTAATGAATTTATTGCTGAAGGGTACATACAGACGTGTGATGTTTTACATTAGGCAAAATGAATTAGAAATTCAGTACAAGATGAAGAGAATAGCTCTGTGCTGGCAAAAATGCGAGGCAATGCAAGAAAAGTTCTCAGAGAAACTGGTGCAGGTGCATACTGCTTATCAAAATTTGGGCAATAGAGCAAGAAATTGAGAGTCTGTCAAAGGAGAAACAAGAGCTCCAAGAAAAGTTGTCTGAGAATTCAAGGCCAGTCTATATTTTTTTTCTTCTACCATGTTAGTTCTTTTGGCCAAAGCTTAGTTTATGCTTCCTGCACCCTGCTAACAGAAAATATCCTAATTTCAGATAGAAGATAAAGGCTGATGAAATGTATGATCAATTGAGGAGCAAGTACCAATCACTGAAACGGTCAACCATCCAACATGCAAACAATTTCTATGCCAGAAATGAGCCTGATTTATTCACAAATCCAGCTACTAACATGATGGATAGCAAAGATCCTATTCGAAAGGGTAATCACATTCTTTTGTTAACTTCTAGTAATAATAAAACAGCCTACCTTGTGTCAAGTGCTAAAATAGAACATTGAACAACCTGAAAAACCTTTTACTAAAAGCCTTTAAATAGTAAATATATTTTCTTGGTTCTGGCTATCATGATTTCATTTGTAGGTCATTTTTGCTTAATTATCCCCCTATCCAGTTAACTTATATGTTGCAGATTGATCTATTTTTTCTCCTGGAACTCCAGGGCCTCGAGAGGATGTATTGATCTATTTTTTCTCCTGGAACTCCAGGGCCTCGAGAGGATGTATGGCCAGCGAGACAGAACAGTTCAGCCTCTAGTCCTTTTTGACATATCAAGTGGCTCACCAGCAATGCAAGCTGATATTCCGGTTGTTATGTCAGTATCATAAATTGAACGAAGCACATTGGTTTTTTTTTCTTTGCCTACTTGCATAGTAAATGTACGAATGAAGTTGCTGCCGACATGAACATAGAAGTAGAATTTGCTGGAAATGTAGTGTTTAATGTAAACTTCACCTTCTAAAATTAACTTTTTTGTTTGCCACAAAGAGGGCAATTAAACCATGCTCTAAACCCTAGCGAATTAATGTATCTATAAATATTGGGTGGGGAGCAAGCACATGAAAAAGGAAAAAGACCATTAGTACCCCCATTGTCATTGCCAAATAATCTTTTCAGAATTGCCGGTTTCAGTCTTTGATGGAGCTTGTAAGATAGAGGACATTATTGCAGCACTTATTTGAGGTCAATTTCAAGCAATTTGTAGTGTTTTGATAAATGCTAAGATCTTTTTGTTTGATGAATTGTGTGTCTAAGCTTTACAGACTGTTTTTCTTATACCATGATGAAAAGAAATATCCAACATTTGGACATTCTATAAAAACCTGTAAGGAGAGTTTTGTTCTTCCTTATATCAAGAATATGGCTGGAAACTACTGGCAGATTGAGACGCCATTGATATTGTTGAGAAGAAAAGAACTTAATCTAATCATAACATCGTAGGTGTAGTCTAAAAATAAATTTTTAGAGAAGGAAATTAATGATAAATTATTATCCATATGCAAAATATCTAGAAGGAGCCCCTTTTGCATGAAAAACTCCCCAAGTCTTTTTGCATGGAATTCTCTTAGGGCCCTCGGTTTAGGAAGTGTTTTGGGTAGTGACAATGTCACATCATGTGTTTTCTTAATTAACATTTGTTTTTGTGGCAAGTGTTTACTCTGACTGATTGAGAAATGTTTGTGTGAGGGCCATAGATTTGTCGCCTTTCTAGGAGTCTTGTCTCCGACATGAGAAACCTCTGCTTGTGGTAAAGATTGTTTTCTGTTTGGGTTGATGACAAGAAGTTGGATTTTGTGCTTTGATTAGTGACCACAAGATTGAGACAAAGACAGTCCAAAATATCATAAGTTGGAGCCACCTAATTGCCAAAAAAGCAAAAAGGGTTGTTGCCCTTAAAATATCTCCTAACATGTTAGGATTGCTAAATATATATCAGCCTTGAGTTTTTATTTCTATTTAAACTATTTTATGATACTTCAGGATCAAGACAAAAAGATCTATTAAAACAATTTATATAGTAAATTTGATGATGACCCATTATTAAAAATGATGTCTGTTAAATTGTAGAAGAAGATACTATACCTTAGGATAAACCTAAATAAAACCATTAATCCCTCAACTCATTTATTTTAGACTTATTTCTGTTCATACATTCATCTTCAAACAGTAAACTTCGACCTCCTTTGTACCAAGAAAAAAAATGTCAGGAAATTGTAAATATACTACCAACATTTTTAGATTATAGATTGAGTTCTCGCTAAAATCTCCTACATAAAACGTAAAGATTGATTCAACAATAAACTTGCTCTACGCTACTTCCTCTTAGAGGAGATCAGTGTCTGATACAATAGAAAACAAAGACCAAATAATTTTGCATTTGAAAGGAGAAGCATACAACTGGAACAAAATCGACCAGCAAATGTTGAGGAAACAAAAAGGGTTTTCAAGTTGTGGCAAGGTGTGTTACTCACGTGAAGAGGCTATTAAGTTGGGGTACATAATGGAAACATAACCCATTTTGCAGGGTCATGTATACTTCTTTTATTCTATTCCCTCTAAAGCTAGACTTATATATTCACCAATGTTTAATATCCACAAGGCAGAGAGGGGAAGAATGAATGTAAAAAAGTACTCAAAGTTTATCTTCATATTTGCATAATATGGACTCCACATAGATGTTACAGCTACAAAGGTTCAACATCAAACTACCATCAAAATGTCTGACAGTTCAGCCAATTAACATTCACATTTATCTATTATTACTCAAAGACAGGACTGAATATGATATCAACGTCAGGTCATTAGCTTGGCTCCACAGTTTTCATTTAAAGCGATAGCCGTAGAGTATTACCCTATAATACTCGAACTCGGTGGACATTTGTAGCTTTCAAAGAAGAATATATTTGAATTTTCTATGTGGAAATGAAAGATTGGTTCTCTACGCGTCTCTTTCGTATTTACAAGAGCTATGAATTAGTCATGGTTAAAAAATGTTTATTTTTTTCGGATGAACATTTGCCAGCACTTTACAAGAGTTCTATGTTGATAAATGAGGCAAGACAACTTGCAAAACTGGGGCCTTGGAAGATATTTCTATGGTGTCCCCATTTTGGATAGTGTGGAAAACATGAGAGCCATCAAAATATACAAAACCCTCTTTAGAAAACCATGAAGCATCCATTGACTGATCTGACTTGATTAAACCATGCATTAAGCGAGAAATGGCTGGTCCCTGTGAAATAGGCTCTCTTACCATATATTGAAGATCCCTAGATAAAATAGGCATTGGAAATCCTCCCGCTGAGTGCATGGCAGCTGTTGATCCTGCCGCAGTTGAGATTCTGAGACCACTTGATCGACAATTCACTAATGGTGAACATGTTTCATCATCCCCTCTAATTCTGCCAATACATAAAAGGAAGATTTTAAGGCATGTAGCATTATGTTTAAATGCTTATCGACTTATGCGTAAAAATTCCTTACTTGAATGAGAACCGGGAAACGGTTGCAGGACAAGGGTGAGCAATCAAGATATCATTAAGAGCACATGTAGGCAGAACTTTTGAGTTTACAGATACTGATATCCTTGACAACTTCGAAGGAACTATCTGATCCTCTAGAAAGCCATCTAGCACCTGAAATAAATGTTAAATATCTATAATTGCATTAACAAGCTTCATTGTAACAGCATGCCTTATCCCATATATAATTTGTGAAAGAACCAAGCTGTTGAATTCCAGCAAAACCAAATCATGCTAAAAACACATGGGAATTCCAGTAGACATGCTTTGCATAGCAAAATAGTAAAACTTAAATTAGCATGTTAAAAATTGGACTGGTAATCGAACTAGTCAAACCACTAGTTCCCGGTTTAACCGGTCTAACCGCTGGTCTAACAATAACTAAATAAACAATTGAAAAATTCATAAGTATTAAAAATTATAAACCGGTTCAACAGTCAACTACCGGTTTTTTGTCCTAGTTTCTGGTTTTTTACCGGTTTTGAACAGTTCACTCAAAGTCCGGTTCAATCCCTTTGTCTGGACTGGTATACCAGCCGGTTCCTGGTACAACTGGTCTGACTGGCTGGTTTGGTTCCAACTACACTGATATAAGTTCAGAACTTGGTCCCATTTAACTTCTTAAACTGTCAAGTTTTAAGTAAGAGGCTTATTCTCAAACTTAAACATAAAATTTACTCCTTTTCAAACGTCAAAAACTGATGTGATATCCCTCCAATTATGTTAATTTCCTTTTTTATACTGTATATATATACATCCTTACTTGCTCGAAATTTTTTACCGTTGCTGCACATAAATAGCCAGTGCTTCTAGTAGCATCAAACTCCTTGCTGAATTTTTCAACCTAAAAAAAAAAAAAAAAAAAAGAAACAAAAGAATAAATGGCATCTCCAACTAAGATGTGTTCAATATAAAAAAAATTGTTAACATCATCAAGAGAATTTTAAAATTGGTCTAAAGGAGCAAACTGAATGCTTGGCCAGAAAAATGAACTAACCTCTTCAGCTTGTGTAGGATCAGAATTAACTCCTAGAACTGGAATTGAGTCATCCAAGAAATGGCTGGCCTGCAAAAGAGTACCGTCACCACCAACTGTAACAACCAAATCCACATTATGAATTGGTTGTGATAAATTGTTACGAAATATGGGTTTCCAGTCAATTGGCTTCTGCCGTAAAATTTTCTGACAAACGTTTATGGCCTCTTTGTGCACCTTACGCCTATTATCAATATAATGGAAAATCTGTGACAATACAAAGAGAAAAATTGAGAGTAAATAAAAATAAATTAATTCTAGTGGGATGATAGAGAGAAGAAGTAAATAGAACAATGATTATAACTCATGTCCTAAAGCTTTCTTTTTTGCTAGTGCTTGTTCATACTTCTGGATGAATACCGCAAGTACTGAATATGCGTACGAGTCCTTTATTTTATTTTTTGTTTTGAGGTGGGGGAATGGAGCACCAAGAAAATACTAATCTTGAAGGTCACTTTTGTCGGCCATGAGCATAGGATCTAAAAGAAATGGTCGCAACCTAACAGGAAACAATATGATACAGGGCGTGTATGTGCCACAATAATGTCGAGGTACACACAGGACATGTATGATAATTATGGATGAAACAGAAATGTGTTAAACAGGAAGTAAATTAATTTAATTTGCATTACATTCTAATGCAAAGCAAAGTTTCAAAGGCTTCATGAGATCATAAGCCTATTATACCATTGGGAAGAAGTCCTGGAAAGAGTTAGTAATTACAGACATTAGTAGAAATTAATTGAAACCAAAAGAATCTAAAAGAGAGAATTGGTTTGGCAGGGTAGGTAGGCAAAAAGGATAAGCATGTTCTACGTGTGAGGCCTGCATTTTCACTCTTCAAAACGAGTAACCATAATTACTTTTGGACCTGTATTTTCTATATTTGGTACCATCAGATTCAAATCCAGACAAAGCTACAGATTCGCATGAGTATTGATTCACTTATCTGAAAAGTGAAAGCACATCTGTCTTCTCATGGAAACCAGAATGGGTCAACTTGGTGGAACCAGTAAAGATTATGGGGATCAACAAAAAATCATACAAAATTCGACATGCTCAAGGGTTAATGCGTAGACAAGAATCAGGGTTTAGGAAATTTCAAAAACCTCATGGTATCGTTTCATGATTGTTAAAATCTAAGCGCAAAGGTGTCACGTCAAATTTCTCATTTATGCTGAAAACCTATCCAATAATTAAGCCACTGAAATCTAGGTACCATGCAAGAACTGACAGGGGCTGCACCATTAAAATAAGCTTATAATGTCACTCGTTCATCGTGACACAAGGGTAATGGTAACCATACATCAAAATATACGTTGAGAGAATAATGGAAATGATGTAGAAGATTTGAAACCTGTAATTAAGCATGTAAAATATAAGATTGGACCTACTCACAATCATCTTAGAGGCAGAGAACAAGCTACTGATATTCTTATCAATGGTAAATGTAACTCACTTAGCTGTTAAAAAAATCATTTATAACCCCTCCAACCCATTTTTATATGGAAAGATAATTAATAACACTAAGAAAAGAGAACGGATAGCTGAGCAATGAGCAACAAAGCAGAGTAAGAGTAGACTTTGAAGACAATTTCAAGCTCACAAGCTTTAAAACTTTAGAGTACACATCCTGTATTCCTGGTCATCAATGAAAACCCAAGGAAAGAAGCCTAGTTCAAGTGAAAGAAAGCCTTCTAATCATGTTTACAGCACTAATTTTAACATAAAAGCTATGTGTTGTGTTAAAAATGCTAGATAGGCAAGCAAAATTACTGTGAAAAAAAAACTTGATAATAACTAGCCAATAATAAACAGCACAAGGCAGAACAGTCCACGTTTTATTCCTTGAAATCCAATCTAAAAATCTTTGTCGAATTGAAACAAACAATAAACACATGATCCTAATTCCTTGTCATAACATCGTAGTAGCATCTAAAGCATTGAAAAAAAGAAGAAGCTAAAGTTTAGCCCACAAGGGAACTAAAATGAATGCAACCGAAAAATAAGGCAAACCCAACAGGGGAAACATCTGCAATATTAAATATAAAAAATGTAAAATAAATATAACGTGTTATTTGACATTTCATCAAACACCATGAATGCTAATGTAAAAAGGAAAAAAGAAGCATATATACTGAAGAAGTGAAAATAATGTTGGGATTTTCATTCATAAAATTACCCGAGGATTGGTGAAGCGAGAAACCGCGTTTGATTGAGTAACTTGGTAGACATCAAATGGTTTCAAGAGCAATAGAAGTTTTCTTCTTGCCATGTTTTTTCTGTGTCAAAGAACAAAGCTTTGTTGTCCGTTCGGAAATGTGGAGAGAGCAAGCAGGGAAAGGGATCAATGGCTAGGCACTTAGCCCAATCCTTGAAAGCCCGACCCAATCTTTTGGCAGGCTTAAGAGCGGGATTCGGGCAACAGTTGTATCTGTACTAGACGAGTTTCCAAATAAGGGCAAATAATAGAGGCGTTGACTGTTGACTGAGTCATATTAGTTTTTTGTTTTTTATCCCGGTAGAAATATGAAGATTAAAATTTTGCTTAAATTCATTCATATTATTTTAAAAAAAAATTACTAATAAAAGCTATTTTAACTCGTCCATAGTATTTACTTTTTAAAATAAAATATATTTATATTATTTTAATTTAATATTTAATAATTCTATATATTTTTGTTCATTAGAATTATGAATAATGTACACCACCATCAGTCACTAAACTATGAGTAAATTTTTGTTTTGACTATTTAACTAAAAAGAGTTATAATTTGGTCATTAAGCTTTTCAAAATTATTTTCTGTCATTAAATGACACTTTTTAATTGGCATAGTAACAATTTTAGTCCTCAAACTTTTATATTTTTGTCAATTTGACCATTGTTCTATATAAAACTTATAAAAAATAAAATTATTTTTAAAAAAATCTATATAAAAATTCTAAAAGTAAAATCTCGAAAATGTTAATGTTGAAGAACTAATATATTAGAAATAAAGAAACTTTCCGAATCTAATAAAAACTAAAATTAAAACAAAAAATAAAAGTTAAATCATTACATATTTTCTTAATGTTTCTCAAAATTAAATTAATAGTATCTTCAAGTATAGTTTTATGCTTGTAAAGAACATCATTGAGGCTTGTGAAATTGACTCTTATGCTATTTTTAGCAAAAAATAAATAAATATACCACAAAACTTTCTTTTTATACTCAAGTCAAAATTTCAAGTCATTTAAATTATTTTGAAAACTTAAATTGCACAAACAAATTATATTTTAAAAAATTTTCTTTCCTTATAACGAAAAAGTCATGTTAAGAAACAAAGAGGTAAAAAAAAAAATAGAGAATCACTTTTTCTATGTTTTTTTTTTTTTTTAAAGAATGGGTATTGAATATTTCTAAATAGATAATATAGAGAGGAAATTTGGAGGGTTTAAAAATAATTTCCTCTCATTTTCCCTCATGGCATTCTTCTTAGCAATAATTATTGCAGTAGGATAATGGCTAGGAGGATTTGAAAAGCATCATGGCATTAAGATTCCTAAGGTTTAGCTAAGGATTAGCTCAGGACCCCATTACTCGTCGTATTTGGTTTGGTATTGCTACCGTGCATGATTTCGAGAGTCATAATGATCGGATTATAAATTACATAATACATAAAAAAATATTAAAAAATTAAAAAAATTAGGTCAAATAGGGCTAGGCTCTGGCTTAAACATTTAAGATCCGAGCTTCAAGCCCGAGCTTGACTCATATTTTAAACAAACTTAAATTTTTTTGTCTAAGCCTGTTTTTTACCTAAATCGTCTTAAATTTTAGGTAGGCTTTCGAGCTAGGATGAGTAACTTAACTCATAAATAAGTCTAGTAAATAGTCTTCTAAAATATTCATTAATATTTTTACTTGCTATAATTTTCCTTAATATTTTTTTTGATCCCATCTTTTTTTCTAAAGTGACATAGCATATCAAAATCTGTTCATTGTTACTTTTTTTTTTAGGTACCTAAATCTTCGAAGTTCTCTTATAATTATTTCTATATTTAAGTACTTGAGCCTATTTTGGAGTTTTTTTAATCAATTATATGCTCGACCTCTTTTTCGGTGCTTCCCTCTACAATACAATCATTTTGAATGTTTACTCTTCTCTTTTTATGATTATTTTTATATTTGAAATTGATTGGTCTTCTGTGCTTTAGTTGTGGATTAGATTATTTTCTTTTGCAATAATAGGTTGTCCTATTAGGATATCAATTAGTATTTGAGCATTTTCAACCATGGTAATCAATATTGTATCGATATCGATATGCACATACCGACTCCAATTGTCACAAATCACTCACTCAAATACTTCACAATACAATCAACAAACTCTTCAAAGAATATCTAAAAGAGTGTCATAAAATAACCACAATAAAAAAACAAAGCTATCGCCAAAGATACTCCAAAAACTACTCTTGATATGTGGCACAAAACAACCTATTATGCATCTCTTCAAGTGGTCAATCAATGATGTTTTGATAGGCTTTAAACTTCTATTTAAAACCTGAAACTATCCCATTAAATATTTTGAGTATTTATCACATAAATGTCTTCAATAAAATATTATATAACCAGGTCTAAAGATTTTCTTCATTAAATTGTCAAACTAAATAAGACAAGTTTTTAACCACCTTAGTGGCAGACACTGTAGTTGACACTATTGAGTGCCGCTCAGCAACTCTTAACACATTTTACCTTAACAAAAACCTATTCAATGCCCAAGTCAATGACCCACTTAGAAAAACAATTTCATTATAACAAGACATGGAACAAGCAACAACTTTCCCAACAAAGACCAATAAGGTTTTTTAATTTGATTTAATACAACAAAGACCATTGTTACATCATGTCATTCCTTTTACAAAAAAGTTAGTGTGTAGGGATTAAAATACCAACTTCTCAAATTTACAACTAAAATATTCCTTTTAATAGTAGGATTAAAATGAACTTTTTTATATGGTATAAGGACTTTTTTAAACCACTTTTAACCTTTATTTTCCATTTTACAAATTTTGTTCACCCCTATTACCCAATCAACTTTTTTTTTTTTAATTTTATGTGTAAACCGCACCCAAAGCCATTGAACTATTAATAAGTTTATGTTTTGGTTACTAAACTTCAACTTGTTACAAAATGATCATTGTTGAATGGGTTGTTAAAATCACTATCGAATAGCCTTCTTTGTTCACATCGCTGGCTCCAATGAAAGCTTTCATTCCCTTCTCTTCTAGGGTTTAGTTTTTTCATGAAACAGCCTTGAACGTCATGAATTTGCGAACTAAAATCTAAATGACTTTTTTCTTATAGTCTTTGACACTGACTATCAGATTGACTTAAATCTAATGTATGTTATTCTACTTATCAATATGTATATTCCATCATACTGATTATCACTTGGAGCTCGCCAATTGGACTTAGAAAAATCCTTAATAGCCTAATGACTTAAAAGAAAATTTTCAAATAATTCAATGATTATTTATATCTTTTTGAAGTTTAGTGACCAAAGTGTAAATTTATTGATAGGTTTAGAGAAATTTCAATTTAAAAACCTCAAATTTAAATCAAACCAGCAGGAGTTTAATCATAGAACTTGAGAGAAATTTGGTGTAATATCTAAGAGACTAGAACTGTAATTAGGTTGTTTGTCATGAGTTGAAACTTCGTCACCCTTGTCCCACCTCAATTTTGTATAAAAATATTGTGATCAGCTTAGTAACTACAAACATTAAGAACATCTCAACTTAATTATTAGAATTAATTTTAAACTAATAAGCAATAGTACAACATACACAGGTCCAGTTTTCACTTTCAATAATAAATGAGATGCGTCCTAATGAAAACATATCCATTCACCAACTTTTCTTGACTTTATGCCCATTTCTTAATCTCTAGGTTCAAAATTGGCCGATCATCTCTCCAATAATGTGCTTCTCCTTTTTATCCATTTATTGGATGTGGGTGCAACTTGAATTTTTTATAGTATTCTTACTTGAATTTAGTATTAATGTTTAATTTGGTATTTAAACTAAACAATTCAATGAATATTTAATACTAAAGTGAGTGTTGAGAGGTACAGTTGCAATGATTTAACAACTATGCTAAAACACTATCTTGAAAATAAAGAGGAAATTGAAAATCTGGAATTGCTCTATCTCTGTATTATGAATCAAATCTTGATTTTGTTCATTGTACATATTGTTTATAGAACTTACATAACTGCTTTTCAACAATTTGCTAGTTGTATCAACAACTTCAGTTACTAACTAACTAACTGCTTGAGCTATAATATTTGAACTCTATCATGCGCCCATCTTCCTGACAGGTAAAACTTGAAGAAGATGTCGAAACCGAGAAAACAAAGCTACTGACAGCGGCTTGGTGAAGAAATCAACCACTTGATGATAGGCGGGAACCTCACCAACTTGCAGAGATCCATTCACAACTTTCTCATGAACAAAAAATAGATCTAGCTCTACATGTTTGAACTTAGAGTGTAAGACAGGATTGGCTGCAATGGTAACTGCACTAGAGCTATCGCACCAAACATTTGGAGTATCATCAGACTTAATTTGTAGTTCTTGAAGCAACGAAAGCAACCAGGTAACCTCACTTGTAGCTGTAGCAAGGCTCCTGTATTCTGCCTCAACCGTGGAACGAGACACCACTTGCTGCTTCTTGGAGCACCAGGTCACAGGAGTTTGACCAAAGTACACACAGTATCCGATATGGAACGCTGATCGTCAAAATCTAATCCCTAGATGGCATCGGCATATCCAACCAAGGACAATCGAGAAGATGGACAAAAAACTATCCCAAAGTCAAGAGTGCCACATAGATACCACAAAATACGTTTTAGTGCCACCATATGTGCAGTAGAAGGGTTATGCATGAATTGACAGACCCAATTTACTACATAGGCAATATCTGCCTTAGTCAGAACAACATACTGGAGGGCACCCGCAAGACTTTTGTACTCAGTGGGATCCTCCAAATGCTCTCCATCATCCTTGGACATGGTAGACGAGCTGACCATCGGTGTATGAACACTCTTTACCTTGGTCATGGAACAGCGATCAAGAATGTTACGGATATACTTTCTCTGACAAAAATGAAGACAACCGGAGGATCGAGTAACCTTTATCCCGAGGAAATGGTGAAGATCACCCATATCCTAAAGCGGGAACTCACTATTTAACAACTGAACAAACCAATCTATAGAGGTAGACAAACTGCCAGTGATTATAACATCATCTACATACATAAGTACATAAAGAGTGGAGCCAGATATTATCTGAACAAACAGAGATGCATCAGATTTTGAGACAATGAAGCCAACCGAGACAAGAAACTATTTCAGTTTCCCAAACCAGGCACGAAGAGCCTAACGAAGACCATAGAAAGCTTTCTTCAGACGGCATATAAAAGGTTTACATCTGAATCACACTGTTCATATCCCGGAGGTTGATGCATAAAAACCTCAGTATCAAGATCTCCATTTAAAAAGGCATTGTTCACATCAACCTGCCTCAATGGCCACCCTTTGGAGATGGCGATTGACAAAATAACCCTAATAGTAGCAGGTTTTACTACTGGACTCAAGGTTTCCTTGAAATCACACCCAGGGACTTGAAAGCAACCTTTCGCAACTAGTTAAGCTTTTCGTTGGGAAATAGTACCATCAGGATTTTTCTTGATATTGAAAAGCCACTTACATCCGATGACCTTGTAATTAGGTGGTCGCGAAACAAGATCCCATGTAGAATTACGAACCAGGGCATCATATTCAGCCTGAGTTGCCTCACGCCACTCGGAGGTAGAAAGTGCTTCTTCAATTGTAGAAGGTTTCACAACTTCAACAGTCATGGCTTTGGGTTTAAAAATACCAGCCTTCGACCGAGTCACCATCGAGTGATTATTGGTTATAGGCATAGCACGCGTCTGACCATCAGAAGAAGACTCATGACCTTTATTAGATTAGGTCCCACCATCACTAGGCATAGGAGAATCGTGAGGTTCATGGTCAAACCTAATCCCAAACTGATCTGCGGTAGGAGTAGAAGTTACTGGGCAATCAACTGGTTGAGAAAGTAATGGAGACGGTTGAGCAGATGGAGGCCCGGAAGGCTGAGAAGAAATGTGTCGAACTAGCAAAACGAACGTTGAGACAGACTGACTATGACCCATTAGTCTCTCTTTAGGAGCGGACTCAGTTGAGAGAAATAGATTTTCATCAAATACAACATGCCGTGAGACAATAATCTTACCAGCTGGTAGAAGACATTGGTACCCCTTGTGTTGAGCACTATGACCCAAGAAGGTAGACGGTTGAGAATGAAACTCCATCTTATGTGCCATAAATGGTTGTAAATAAGGGAAGCAACAACACCCGAATACTCTCAGATGATCGTAAGTGGGTTCGCATCCATATAGAGCCTTAAACGGAGTTTGTCCTTTTAGAACTGAAGTGGAAAGTCAATTGATGAGGTAAATCGCACAGTAAAATTCATAGCCCCATTATTCCATAGATAGGTTCACTTGAGCCAAAAGGGTGATGCCCATGTCAACAATGTGGCGATACTTCTGCTCAGCCACTCCATTTTGTTCGGAAGTATGTGGACACGCCAGTCGATGAACAATCCCTTGCGAAGCTAGAATAGACGTGATGGCTCGATACTCTATGCCTCAATCACTCTAAAACTGTTTAATTGTCTTTCCAATCTGAGTCTTAACAAGTTGCTGGAACTGAACAAAACACTGCACAGCTTGATATTTTTGGCGAAGCAGATAGATCCACGTAAACCGTATGTAAACATCAATAAACGATACATAATACCAATTATTTCCACATGTAACAGTCGCAAGACCCCAGAGATTAGAGACAACCAAGGTAAAAGGATCACTATATTCTATAGTAGAAATAAGAAATGGCAATTTATGTGACTTCCCTTATTGACATGCAGTACATACAGCATCAAAACAGTATTTATTCGAGGCAATACTACATTTATCTAACACAGTTTTAACAACACTAGCAGATAGGTGACCCAAACGTTTATGGCGTAACGAAAAAAACATTACAATCCTTGGACTTATTCTGGATCGCAGAGAAACTAACAACTAGAGCTTCGGCCGACTGAGTAGACATTACGAGCACCGAAAAGTGGTATAGTCCATCACGAATGTGGCCCTTCAACAAAGTTTTCCGGGTCATAATGTCCTTAATAACACAATAGGTCGGGTGAAATTCAAAAAACATATCATTATCATTGGCAAATTGTGACACTGATAAAAGATTCTTCCTGATGCTTGGAACACATAAAACATTAGATAAGCGCAACAATTTAGACTGAGTGGGTGAAAAACCATGACCAATAGACGCGATCGAGGCGGGGGTTCCATCATCCATTAAGAGAGAAAAAGTACCTGAATACGGGGTTACGTGATGCAAAGCCGACGAATCCCGACACACATTATTACTAGCGCCAGAGTCAGGATACCATGACGTGGTGCCAACCAGCATGGGAATATAAAAGTCTGTACCATCACCATTAGATTCAATTTGCGCAGTATTAATATTAGACCCGGAGGAGTCGTAGTAATCAGACGGGTGAAGATCCCCTAATCGAGGAAGTCCAATGCACGGATCAGACCCAGAGTAGACACGAACACGTGGTTTAGTATGCCACAGAACTGCAACACCACCTGATTGTCCATCATGCAGCCTTACACCAAGAGATGAATCAAGTTAAATATTATTAGAGGTAGGCCCAGGAGGTAAAGGTGGGGCATTCGGCCTTGTAGTCGGCCCAAAATCGTGCGGCCCACTAATAGAAGGCCTAGGTGCATGTAGAAAATATGAGGAAGGCCCAATCGATGCATGCGGCCCACGTGCTAGGCAAGTTGTCACCCCATTATTCGACCTGGCATAATTTGGGGCTAAAAATTACTTTTGCCCCATATATTGGTGTTGACTAGCATCAAGGTAAGTTTGACCAAGGTTGTTTGTAAACCTAGGTCTTTTATTCGGCTGAGAGAACCACTCCTCTCCCACAATAGCAGGGCGAGAACCAGGAGCCAGCTCGGCAACTGGACCTTCAGGATGCCACGCCGGAACCACCACTGGCACAGAATCGTTGCGATGATACCGATAGTAACACCATTGAGTGACATGGCCGTAGTGCACACAAATCTGGCACTGGAGGAGCGGCCGAAAGCTTCTCCCACGGCCACAAGAATACGAGTGGCCACCACGAACAGAATCCTCCGCCGTCTGCGATAGAGAACTTTCCATTAGATTCACCGCAAGAACAACTTCATGGACTGCCCGTTCTTGACGACGTTCACATTCGAGAAGGGCGTCGACTATACATTGAAGGGGCAAGGGAGTCGGGGAGAGAGATGCCGAAGATACGACGACATCAAAGTCAGAGGGTAGGCCCGTAAGTAAAATCTCCGTTCGCTCAGCCTCGGAGATTGGAGATCCAGACGCTTCCAAAAGGGCACACAATCCTTTCACTTTCGCAACAAAGCTTTTAATCGAGAGAGTGCCTTTTTTGAGAGAATGTAATTCATGCCGCAATCGTGACTGCTTCGCACCAGTATCAGCCGCAAAGAGCGTACTCGCCGTCGTCCACACATCAGAGTCCGTTTGCACATCCGTGAAGGATGAAAGGAAAGAGGGGCTAATCGTGGAAAGTAACCACGATGTAAGAAGATTGTCTTGTTGATTGAACGCCGAGGCGGCCGGATTGGTCACAAGGGCACCGTTTGGTGCTTGAACAAATCGCGCTGGTGCTGTTATCGAGCCATCTAAGAAGCCGGCCAAGTCATAACCAACGACGATAAATCGTACTTGTTTCTGCCACTGTACGAAGGTGCCCTCGTCAAGTTTAACCACTTCATGCCGAGGGAATGAGTTGACGAGTCTATCGCCGGTGAAAGGAGAGCCATGAGGCTCAACGAATGCAGAGTCAGCGGAATTCGCGGTGGTCATGGTCGAGGATCAACGAGTGACTAATACCATGTTGAGAGGTACGGTTGCAATGATTTAACAACTATGCTAAAATACTATTTTGAAAATAAAGAGGAAATTGAAAATTTGGAATTGCTCTATCTTTGTATTAGGAATCAAATCTTGATTTTGTTCATTGTACATATTGTTTATATAGAACTTGCATTACTGCTTTTCAACAATTTGCTAGCTGTATCAATAACTTCAGTTGCTAACTAACTAACTGCTTGAGCTATAATATTTGAACTCTATCAGTGAGTATTTCTGTGGTTGACAATAATTGCGGCGAATCCTGGCATTTGAGTGTCCTCTCTGTGTATTCATTGTTTCTTTGCTCTGCATCTCTATTTACACTACAGTTCTTACTGCAACAACCATTTTCTACATTTTCTTTTTCTCTTCTCGAGAAATTAACACCTGCTCTTTCCTATGTTTTTCCTTTTTTCATTTCCTGCTTAATTTCTCCCTTTTTCTTTTAATTTATTTTCCACTCTCCTTTTAACTGAAACAAAAGAGAAGAAGCTACCTTTTATTTTTTCCCTTAAATTTATTATCTTCTTATAGTTAAAAACCAAGAAGCTGCACCTTTATTTTACTTTTTCTAGAATCCCATTCTCTTTGGTTTCCTTTTATTTACAAAAAAAAAAAAAAAAAAAAAAAACCCTCTTGTTAATTTATTCGTCTACGTTCCTGTTTCTTTTTTTTTTGCTTCAGTTCAAATTCCATTTGCTTTAAAGGGAAAAGAAGAAGAAGAAGTAGGAGCAGCTTGTAATTAAGCTTGTGGTTTAATTATACTTGAGGTAAGTTTCAATACACGAATACTAAAGATTGATTTTCTCCGTAATGTTTTTAGATGCTAATATACATAAATTTTAGATGTTAATTCATCTATTTATAGTATTAAATCATAGTTTTAATTGTTACATAACTATAAAATTAATTAAATTATAATTAATTTAAAAGAAATAAGTGTAATTGCATAAATTCATTTAACTAAACTTTTTAGGATTTAACTAAATCTTTAAATAAAATTAAAATTATTATCTATAAATGTGATAAATCTTATAAAGAATAAAAAATAGTTAAAATAAAAATATTAGTAATGTAATGAATAAAGGAGGATATTTTCATCACTTCATAAATTTGTTTAAATTCATACTTTTATAAAATTTATAGATTACATTATTTTTAATTGATCTAATTATATTTAATGAAATAATTGTTAATTAGTATCACCTTTTTTATTATCATACAATAATAAATTATTATTCCGATATTAATTAGAATATTAATAATTTTATAAATATTATGGATTATTCAAAAAAAAAAAGTTTGAAGTTACCAAATCCACAAATAAACACACGTATATATATATATATATATGTATTATCATTATTGGTTTCTTTCTATTTATACTTTTGGTTCACAGCAGTTTCGTTTTAATATATATTTATCTTAATTTGAAGTGGTAAGTTTAATTTTTTCCATCTTTCCTTGGTTGGTGACAAGTGCATGTTGTCTACCATTTTGCTTAGGCTTTGCAGAATTGTTTTGTGATCTCAGATCAACGACAATGGCTGGAGAATTCTGTCTGGCTGCTGCTTCTAATGCCTTGGGAACAATGATGGTAAACTATCTGGTGAAGCCAATAAAACAGAGTATTCTTTACTCATTTCGTTTCGATAAGGTTGTTCAAGAGCTCCACGAACAACAGAAGAATTTAAAAAGAGAACAAACTCGAGTTAAGGAAGACGTTAAGGAGGCTGAATTGCAGATTCAAACCCAAGTAATTGAGGACTATGTAGATGAATGGTTGACAAATGCAGAAAATGCCTTGAACGATGTACAAAGTTTGGTCCATAGAGTTGAAGAAAATAAAAGATGCATTGGTTTTTGTCCTACTTGGTGTTGGCGATATTGATTAAGCAAGGAGATTGAGAAGAAGATTGTGTATATCAGTAAACTTGTAGAGGACTCCCATTTTAAACGAATCGGCCATCGTGCGGAGCTTCCTGGCTTAGAATTCTTCACATCTAAACATATTTTGGCTTCCAAAACTTCATCTGCTGCATTCAACAAAATCATGGAAGCATTGAAGGATGATAAAGTCAACATGATTGGAGTATGGGGGATGGGAGGGGTGGGAAAAACCACCTTAGTCAAAGAAGATGGCAAAAAAAACCAAAGAATTACGTTGTATCCATGAAGTTATTGAAGTTGTTGTCTCCCAAACTTCAATCATTGAAAATATTCAGTATAAAATAGCAGACTTCTTGGACTTAAAGTTTGAGAAGACATTAATGAAGGAAAAGCAGAGGAATTATGGCTTCGATTGAAAAAAGAAGAAAAGGTCCTCATTATCATTGATAATATGTGGAATGAGGTTCAGTTGAATGAGATAGGCCTTCCACTAAATGAAAATGGGAATGGATGTAAAATCATTTTGACAACACGTCGCATGACGGTATGCGAATCTATGGAGTGTTAAGTAATTGTTCCAGTTGATGTTTTGGATAATGATGGAGCATGGACACTATTCAGAATGAAAGCTTACCTTGATGAAAGAGTTTCAAGGGATATTATTGAGACAGCTAAGGAAATTGCAAAAGAATGCAAGGGTTTACCTGTAGCGATTGTGAGTTTGTAACGCTAGCAAAGGCTTTAAAAGGTACCAAGACTGTTAAAGGATGGGAAGTAGCTCGCAAAAAGCTTGAAAGTAGATTAATAAAAGGTACCAAGACTGTTAAATCCCTAACTTTTAAATCTCTTTAAACCTTAAATCATAATTTAACTATTTCCCCTAAATTCATAAATATAGAAATTCTAAAATCTAACCCACCATTCCGTAAATTATAAATCTAGTTGTTGCGTTACTATTATTATCTGTTAATTTATTTAATTTTTAATGTTAATTTTATTCAATTAACCAAATTAGGTTAAAATATTATTAAAGATATATATGATATTAATTAGAAATTAAAAAAAATTGATACATTTTATTGGATACTTAAAAAGTGTCTGTACAAGTCCAATTCTGTCCGGGCCTAAAGACCCAAATCAGCTTAGCCCAATAACCCTAACCCAACTTGCATTTTTTCAGAAACCAAAAACCTAAAAATCTACCTAATTCCTGCGCCGCCTCTGACCCCTGTCTGTTCGCGTCCCATCGCCACCGACCCCAGCCACTTGCACTGTCCACCGCCCTTGTCATCATCATCGTCCAAGCACCTGCAAGAATTAAAAAAGAAAAGACAGAACACACAACAGAGAAAGCAACAAGCAAGCATGTAATTTTTTTCGGCTATTTAAGCCCGAAAACAACAATGTAAAAAGGGGGGATTTTTTTCTTTGTTTTGAAGAAGAAAAGCAGAGAGAAAAAATAGAGGTTACCAATACAAAATAGAAATTTCGATTACAAATACCCGCTAATGAGAGTGATACAAGATATAACAAGCAATCGAAGGAAAAGGAAAGCAGTTTTAAGGTTTTATTCTATCTTTCTTTTAGCCTATTTTTGAAACTATAAACCTATCTTTTTTATCTTTTCTGTTAAAAATAATTTATATATAACATCAAATACGTGTATAAAAAAAAAGGAGAAAAAAGAACAAGATTTTACCTTTCCGGCCACCGACGACGGAGCCCACTGCCGGAAACCTTCGCCTGGGAGTAAACTTGCAGGGAAAAAAAAACAAGAAGGGTTTTTTTTAGCAAGCAGCAGAAATGAAAAATGAAAGGAAAATTTTTGGTTTTATAAAAGATTCAAAATGACGCCGTTTAGGGCCTGGTTCAGTGGCCCCAAAACGACGTCGTTTTGCCCCTCAGGATTCGCGTGTTGACCTGACCCGCCTCAGGATCGGCGTGTTTTTACAAAGGGGTTTATTGCGCTTTCGATCCTTCCACATTTTTAGCTTTTAAAATTAGGTTTTCTGTTATTTCAATTTTGGCCCAGATATTTCGCGCAGTTTGTAATTTGGTCCTTTAAAACGCTACGCTCAAAACGCTTGGGGAAAATTGCGCTCTGCGTCCCTCATTCTTTCGTGCGCGTTGCAATCCAGTCCCCCTATTATTTATTTTATAGGATTTGACCCGAAACTTCCGTTTTTAATACAATTTAACCCATTTTTCAATTATTTTGCAGTTTTTACTACTATTTAATATTTTCATTTTTACTATTATTGATCATTTATTATTATTACTATTATTTTATTATGCTACTATTATTAGTACTACTATTTTTATTTTTTTATTATTATAAAATTTTATTAACATCCACCATTTTCTTTATATTATTATTATTATTATTATTTTATAATTTATTCATCTTTTGCTATCATTATTTTCATATATCTATGATTATTATTACTATCTATTATTATTATTATTATTATTATTATTATTATTATTATTTGTTATTTTCATTATGTTTTACTATTATTTGTTTTCTATTACTATTATTTATATTCACGATCATATGTGTTATTTTATTTTCTACTATCATTATTATTACTATTATCATATTACTATCACTAATATTATTACCTTAACCATTATTATTATTTGTTGTTTTCATTATTATTATTATCACCTTTTTTTTTCATCATATTACCATTATTATTAATATTATCATATTATTTTATATATACATATATAGTTTTATTTATTTTACATATACTATTTCGCTCATTAATCGCCATTTTTATTTTTATAAATCATCGTTATTATCGTTATTTCCTGTTACTGTTAATATACTATTATTATCGTAATACTTTCACTTTGCCCACTACCTATATTATCATTTTTCCTCTATTGTTATCAACATCCTTATCACTCGTCGCGCTAATCTTTCTCGATGCCTCATTTTTTAACAACCAACATTCCGTATTAAGTGATTTGGGAAAATCGAGCCCTAACTTACTGGATTCTGATTTCTCTCGTTTAAACTAAACAACGGAATACCCCCTTTTAAAACAGCAATACAAGTTTCAAACAAAACACTTAATCTCGAAAATTCGAAATGTTGCGCCCTAACTTACTGGACTCGACATCTAGATACTTCGAGATAAGTTTCTTTTTTTATTTTAAAATAAAGGCAATGTTCCTAAGTGGGAGTTTCGAGAAAATCGGGCCGTAACTTACTGGATTCTAGTTTCTCGTTCGACAAATGACGGGAGATCCTCTTCAAAAATAAAACCAAGTTTCAAAAGGCGAGCTTAGTTTTGGGAGTCTAAAGTGTCGCGACCTAACTTACTGGACATGATACTTTATCTCTTCGAAAATAAGAGAGTCTTAGCATCCCTTCCAATTCCTTCAAATTTTGAAAATAAAAGTATCGTATTTTCGAATCATTTCAAAGTTTTCAACATTAGGACATCGATCAATCAGTTTGGTACCGATTTCGGGCGTGTCGAGGGTGCTAATCCTTCCTCGCACGTAATTGACTTTCGAACCCATTTTTCTCAGATTTTCGTAGACCAAAAGCCTCGTTTTAATAAACCGAGGCATTTTATTAAAACAAAGGTGATCCGATCACACCCAAATAGAGATCGGTGGCGACTCCCTTCCTTTTCGTTTTCAAACCTCGAGTCGACCGCGTCGTTTACTGTTTTATTAAAAAATGGTTACGACAGTGTCATTTTAATATCATAATAATATGATTTAAACTTTTGAGATTTTAATTTTAAAATATTTTAAAAAAATTTGAAATAATAAAATATTTTAACATTTTAATAAATCAAACATAAACCAGGTGTAATTAAGTTTAGACTTAGTTCAATAATCTTATTCATAGACATTTATTCTAAAAAGTGGCCTTTGTATCATTTAGTTCCCTACGCATCCCAAGATTTAAAAATGAAGTTTTGGATAATATGTATACATGGACACCTACATACAGAAATAGAGAGAGAGTTAAGAAATCAACATTTATAAACGAAACACTAGTTCTTCTTCTTAGGCACTAGCCCCCTACAATCCATTGTTAAGAGAAAATTCTGTGCATCCTTTCAAGAAATTATATAAGGTAAAATAGGTTTGAGATATTCACTTGTCGGGTCTCGAAATGAGATGTGTTCAATGTCGCACATTTGTGAGATAATGTCTCACGAAAATGCAGGGCTATCACTATTGTGTCATTGATTTTGAATAGTGATTTTTGACGTGTAAATTATTATTATATTTGTTATGATCCACTGCCATTGGAGTTAAATGTGATTTTTGTCATCGGGGTTTACTTCAAATTTATGCCATTAAAGTTTTATAAGGTTATAGCTTTATGATTTTTACATTAAATGTTTTGGTTTATTTAAATTTTACTGGCTCCGTTTGTTTGGCAGTAAAATGTTTTCCGGAAAATGATTTTTGGAAAATGATTTACTTTTCTGGAAAATGATTTACAGAAAATATTTTCTGGTGTTTGGATGAATCCGTGTAAAATATTTTCTGCTGTTTGGCAGTTTTCCTAAAAATATTTTCCGTAAAAGCTGTTTTTACATATAATATTAATAAATTTTATATACATATTAATAAATTTTTATATTTTAAATTATTTTTACATATATTGCAATGATTTATTTATAAATAAATAAATTAAATTAAATATATAATAATACTCAACTATTAAGCTACATTATTAACCGTCATAAAATGAAAACAATCAAAGTCAAGTTTTGTAATTGTGTTAAAAAAATTAAAAAACAAGGATTGAATAATTATAAATAAACTTTCAAACCACAATTAATACTAAAAATTAATAATATTATCCAAATGCATAATTAGTAGTACACTCATAATAACAACAACATTGTCTAAGTGCATAACTAATATTACACTACATAAAAGTATCAATATCTTCAACCTTGAGAAAATTTTTGAAGCCAAATTTTTTTATGCTTCTTACTTTTAACTAAAAAAGCTTTGGCATCGGATTCATGATTCGCTAGATAATCAAACACAGAACATAAGAAGTCATCATCAAATCCTTCTTCCTCCATCGACATCACTTGTTCGTAAAGCTGTGGTGTCTTATCCGCAGTAAATTGTTCCAATGCATTAGCAATTTTCCTAAGTTGTTCACCCATAAAATTAATTTGTTTATCAACGACACTTTCTTGAACATTTTTTCTTTTACGTTTGGATGTGCCAGATGAAGAAACATTTATTTTTACCTCTTCAGCCTCTTCATTGTCGCAGTCTAGAGGCACTGAATCTTGGATATCATCATCCAAATCTATGTCAAGAAATATTCGGCAAAACTCCCATTGCCATATCTTTGCCAACAACCAAAGCCATTTCATCATAATGATCGATGCTTTTATTCAAAAATGGTTCATACTTCTTGTGTGTCTGTTGGATATTATACACAATTAGAATAACAAGTAAAAAACAATTGAAATATACTTAACATATATGTACATATATTACCATTACTGCTACATCATATGTTGCTCTATCACATGTGATCATTTTCATGTTATCATCCCATCCAAAACCACTTTCACCTCGAATTTTTCATATAATCTACCACTGGTTTTTTACAGTCCTCAAATGATTTTCCACATGCTTCCCATCGCATTGGACTTGGAATCTTTCAGAAATAGCTTGGACAACTCGATTAATGGAAACTGCTTTGAAAGTATTAGAAGGCTTATTTCCTTTCTTAGCCTCATCTGCTAGAATTTCAAGAAAAACATGTTCCATCGGTTTTGTCCACCTAAATTGTTTGGAGGTCCCTTCTTTGTTTCCCTTACCCATTCTACATTAATAATTGTCACTGTCAATCATTACAATATCCAACAAGCTTAAACATAATAAATTCAATATCTAACAAGCTTAAAACATAATCAATATCTAACAAATTCAAGACATAATAATTTCAAAATCCAACAAACTAAAATTTCAATATCATTATCCAACCAACATTAACAAAAAAAAAAAAATTTTAATACTAAACCTACATAACAAACATAACATAGAAAAAAAAAACATACATAACATAGAAACAATAACCCTAAGCCCTAAACCTACCTAATATTTCTAGCCATATAATCAGTCCACATAGTTTGTGCAATTTCGTCTCTCTTAGTAGACCATTCTCTTGCTTCTTCTCTTTCTTCTCGCTCCGTAACAGTTGGTATTATCAAATCAGACTCAGACTCCTCGTATAATCCTTGATTAAGTAAATCATTAGGATCAACTCCCATTATATGATTATGAATGATACAACAAACCAAAACTACTTGAGTTTGAAAATTCCAAAATGGTTCAACATCTAATACACGAAACCGTTTCTTCAAAATCCCCAAAACACGTTCAATAGTGATTCGCGATGATGAATGTCGAAGATTAAATAGTTCTTTTGCATTTTCAGGCCCCTGAGCACTAAACTCTTTTAAATGATATCGGACACCACGGTATGGGGTAATATATCCATTTCGAATGCCATATCCAGCATCAGCAAGATAATATTTACCTACAATTTTACAAAACATAATTAATACTAATAACTTATGAGCTTACTAGAACTAGTTGGTATTTAATAATAACTATTACCTTCCGGAATTCTTAATCCTCTTGGGCGTGAAAGTGCATCACTTAAAACACGAGAATCATGTGCACTACCTTCCCAACCAGCGAGAATATATGAAAATTTCAAATCAAATGTAATGGCAACCAATACATTTTGTGTCGTCCCCCCTTTACGGCTACGAAATCTTCCTTGAATGCTACGTGGAACGGATGCACGAACATGAGTTCCATCTAATGCTCCAATACAATCTTTAAAATACGGATAAAACCTTGGATTGTTTCTAATTTCACTAGGAGTTGACTCATCAGGTGATCTAATAACTAGTTTATACAATTTCAAAATAGCTCTCAATACAACCCTAAAGTAACGGTGAACTGTCTCAGTTGATCTATAATATCTAGAACCAATCACTCGAAACCTTACATTATGACCAATTATATGTAAAAATATAACTACTTGCTCCCTAATATTCACAGATTTACTTGATTGTAACAAATTATTTCTACTAAGAATATCACACAAACTAAAAAAGGCAATCGGTCTCATCCTTATCAGATTAATACAATGTTGGTCACCACTATATAAAATACTATTAATATAATTTTCTCTTTCATAATCTCGATTCACACGAGGGTGAGAAGCAATTTCCTTCCTAGTTTTTAATTTTTTAATCCAAAGAGCCCCAAAAGCTAAAACTGATGCCACGACTCTGACAAATGCATTTTGATCTTGACTACGATCCATCTACACAAAACAATGTCACACAAATATTTTATCACTACAAAAAAGGTGCAAGCTTTTCATAAGATCGAAATACAAATAAATACAAAGGGGAAAATTATTTTAGAAAATATATCAATATAGCAATATTCAAATTTAAAATTTCCATATAATGATCAAAAACATGCATTGATATTAATATATATCAATATCCTCTTCGTAGTCTTCTATCAATTCAATTTTTAATACTAATTCAAATTATTTTAAATGAATTAAATTATATATGTATATGTGATAAAAAATAAATCACTAATATTTGATTTCAATTAATAAAATCTATTTTTTAACAACAATAATTACAATGAAATCTTTCCTCCTACATGTTGAAAACCGTTGGTACAATATTCATTCCATATTCAATTATCATTCAATGCAGTAGGATTGAATACGTAGCTATTAGTACATCCATTTAGAGTAAAAAGATAAATTTGTATAAAAATATTTAAAGTTTTTAGTAGAATGATTTGTCTATATAATTTAATTTTTTAACAATATTAAAAAAATATGTTCATATAAAATGATAATAATTTAAAATATGTATAAGTTATAATTGTTGAAATGATATCTTTAATATAACAATAATCTCTGTTTTCTTTTAAGTAAAATATAATTTTAATTGTTTGTGCCTATGTAACATCCCGAAATAGGGCCTAAACGGAATAGTGGTTGCGAAACCATGAATCCAAGCTATAAAAGTTTATTATGATTAATTATTATGATTTATCGAGTGATTAAATACATGTGTTAGAGTATTGATAAGAAATTTTATTAATTTCATGCTTAAATTGCCTATTAGGACTTGTTTGCAAAAGTTGCTAAATAGGGGTTCTAATTTATAGAGTACTTGATTGAAATGGGGGTTTGAAGTAGGAGTTCTTAAATGGTAATTAGACCATTATATTTTCATGGACAAAAATGGACATATATAGGTAGAAAGAACCAAAGTTTTTAATGAAGGGTAATTTAGTCATTTGGTAATAAAAAGGAATTAAAGGGGAAAAAGATGGCAAAATATGCTCATCTTCTTCATTAGGCCGAATTTTCAAGTGGTCACCATAGCTAGGGTTTGTTTCAAGCTTCCAAGCTCCATAGTAAGTGATTCCAAGCCCCGTTTTTAATGTTCTTTACATCTTTGAAGCCCCGGTAGCTCGATTTAGCTTATTCTATCAATAATTCATGCTAGGGTTCATATTTGGAAAAATACCCATAGGTGAAATGTGTTTACTTTGATGTTTTATGATAGAATATGAAGTCTGAAATTATGTTAAACAACTTTTGCTAAGTGTTTTTAAGTAAAAACGAGTAAAACAGCTTAATCGGTAAAAATACCTAATGTTCATAAGTGCAAGTTAGAGTGAGAATTTGATGTTGCCATAGAAGGGGAAAATGATCAGCATGTCATAAAACATAAGAATAAGGGATAAAGTTTAATTTCCGAGCTTTGGGGCAAATGTGTAAATATGTAAAAGTTTAGGGGCAAAATTGTAATATTACCAAAGTTAAGAGTTAAGGACTGTTTTAATAATGTGAGTATTACATAAGCTAAATTTTCTATTATAGATCAAGAAGAATGAAATCCAGAGTTAGATCGAGGAAAGAAAAAGATAGAAGACTAAATCAATATAGTTGATCGTATTTTGTTTCGAGGTAAGTTTGCAGTAAATAAATGCAATATTCTATTATTTTATATTTAATACTGTTAAATTCCAGTATGTACATATTTATTCTGTAAATTTATTATTTAGAGACTCAAATATGAATTGACGGAAAAGTTATCTCAGAAAGTTATCTCAGAAAGTTCCGGTTGAACCTTAGGAATGTGTAGGATACAAATGTCATGACATTAGGGTTTAAGGAAATCATGTAAGACCATGTCAAGACATGGCATTGATATGTTACTATAAGGCAAAGGTCCCATGTAAGACCATGCCAAGGTATGGCATTGGTGAGTTCATAAGGCAAGGATACCACGTAAGACCATGTCAAGACATGGCAATGGTTAAGTTTCATAAGGAAAGGTGCCCGCGTATCCTTAGTATTCCAAGTGGTTCAACGGGAAAATTCAAAGAGTATACCAAAGTAAAGGTAAGACAAGTTCAAGCTAAAAAGGTAAGGTAAGGCAAATTTATGTTAAAAGGTACATGTAAGAATACAAGTTTAAGTATATTGAGTTAAAAGCTTAAGTGATCTTGATAAGAAGAGAATAAGATAATTGATTAAGAATGTTGTTATTTATTTACATGTAAACTTACTAAGCTTTATGCTTACTTCCATTCTTTAATTTTTTTTATAGTATTACAAGCCAACTCGGGAATCACAAAGACGTCGGAGATCGTTACGCACTATCAAAGGATTATATTAGTATTTTGTGACTCGAACGTTTTAAGTTATGACATGTATAGGGACTCCATTTTGTGTGTATCACCTTATGATATGGCTTCAAATTGGATTGTAAATGTATGGTAATGATTAGCTATTAAAATGGCTAAATAAGAGCATGTTTTGGATGTTTTGTAATGCCTAGTTGGTAGTTATTAGAAAGAAATTATGTAATTATATGCAGGGGAACAGTTTAGACAGCAGCAGTGACGTGATTTTGAAAAATAACCAAAAATAATAGAAATGAAATTAGGTTGTGAATGAGATATAGAATTAAATCTTATTGAGTCTATTTTTATATGAAAGAAACGGTGTAGGCAAAAGAATTGTATATTATGAGATAATTGATTTTTTGTATAGAGGGGTCAGAACTGTCAGTCTGTGTAACAGGGGAGACTTTAACTAATAAACTGTACTAATTGGCCAAACCAAAAATTGTGGAAAAATTATAGTAAGAAGATATATGAGTCTAGTTGCATGGAAAATTTACGGATCTAAATTTTGAGTTTCGTAACTTGAGTTATAGTCAATTTACTGAACATGATGCAGATGGACAGTTTCAAATTTTATGCCCCGAATCAGTAAGTTAAGTTTAGTAATGCCTCGTGCTCGACTCCGGCAATGGTCTCGAGTAAGGGGTGTTACAGCCTATGCCCAAGTCTGATTTTGGGGTAGTTTAGGAGTTAAAACATCACTATATCTTTAAGCTATTATAATGAAAATGATAGAAACTATTTTTGGTTGCCAAAAAGGGTTAAAACATCACTATATATATATATATATATATATATATATATATTAGCCTTAAAACTCTTATACTAAAAGAGGGGACACACAAAAGAAGAGGAATGAAAGGTTTTATTTATGTCCAAGATTCATGAAGACAAAAGAATCAAATACAAACTTATAGCAGCAAACATCACAATTGCAACCAATGTATTGGATCTGGAAAAGCATCACACGTTTTAATATGTATATACATATATATTGATACATGTAAACAAGATCGTAGCAGTTTTATATCTAGAGTCAAACAAAAAAAAATTCCAAAGGTGATTATTTAGAATCATTTTCAACGAATAAACGGACTTAAAGGCGAAAATTTCCATGCTATACATCTTCAGTGTGAGTAATTTATGTATATCATAGAATCAATGAGAAATTAATAAGTGAATAAAGGCGAAAATGAGAGCCCATGTCAGAGTTAGAAGTATATAATCTGCTGAAACCATTAATTTTTAACTCCTAGTTCAACTCCTAGTTCAAAGTTTTGTTACTACGTTCATTAATGCTAACCAGTGTCATAAGATGATTACATTTGTAGGGACATGTTGATGAACAATTCGGCAGTTGGAGGAACTCCAAGATGATGCCAACCCCAATTTCGTAGAAGAAGTTGTCACCTTATACTACCGTGATTCACCGAATAATTCTTAATATAGAACGAGCCTTTGTAAGTTCAATTTTCCACTACTTGAGTTATATTAATCTAAGACAAAATGATATATTCTCTTGTTTGTGATGCTATTGCTCAGGTAGAGGAAGCCTTTTGATTTTAGAAAATTGGATGCCTATATGCATCAGTTCAAAGGAAGCAGTTCAAGGCATAGTCAGTCTTTAATCAAATCTTGAATCAATTTCTCCTCCATTCAATAAACAACATATAAAAAGTGGTCAACCAATCAATCCCAACCTTATCGAGGCATCTCGAAACCTCGATTGGCAATCAAAGTCTACAACCATTCAATCAGTGCAAGACCTTTTTTCTCTTTTCTTTTATGGTTTTGTTATCATTAGCTGCATTTTCTTACATGGCCCCCTATGTTGTCTTTTTCTTTTTACCCCCTTTCTATCTAAAATCATATTGGCATATCCCATGAACACCCTAACAGCCACTAACACTAATTCTTAACACCTTCCATTGGAACCACAACTAATAAAAATCCTTTCCCTCTTAAGTAACTTTTGTATCGCTTAAGCCCTGGAAGGGAAATGTAATCCATTTTTTTTCTCAATCACATAAATTTATTAGAAGGAATAAGCAACCTACACTCAAGCAGTGATAAAGAGTTCACAAGCAAAAGCAATCAAAACAAAAAACACAAAGCATGATAAAATCGAGAGATTCAGCGCCAACAAAAAAGGCCAGAAAGCTTAGAACCATGCCAAGAACAATCCATTGTTAGTGCATTTAAAATAAATTGCATTTTGTATTGTTAGCAAAGGTTGAGATTTTGAGTTTTGAATACATAAGTTCAAGTCAACCGTAATAAGAAATCATGATATAAGACCTTTGATGAGAAAGCTCTTGAAAGTTTTTTTAGCCTGAAAACCCAGAAACAGAATAAGTGCTAAGTTATGCCAAAATCCATGACATTCAACAAGCCATCCATACAACCCATTCGAAGAAGAAGAAGATGATGATGATAGTGAAGAATTGTTAGGGTTTTGAGGAAAAGGGGATTATGTGATGCTTTCAAGAGATTGCATTTTCTGAGAGGTTTTTAATTTCATAAAAATAATTAAAAAGAAAAAATTGAGAGAATAAACAGAGAAATATGCACATACCTGGAATTTTCCAAAGATTTCAAGCCGAAAGGAGAGATTCCAAGAAATAGAGAGAAGGAAGGAGAAGGAAGCCGAAAAAGTCTGAGAAAGAGAGAAATAGATTTGTTGGCTGAGAAAGAAAGAAGAAGGAGAAGGAATGAAGAAGGGAAGAAAGGAGGAAGAAAACGTACCTGGATGAAGGGGAAAGCTTGGAAAATGTCTTACCGAAAAAAATTTGGTAAGACGTTTTACAAGAACAAAGAAGACATTTTACCCGTGTTTGTAAAATGTTTTCCTCAAGGAAAACATTTTCCATCAACCAAACGCCGGAAAATCTGAAAAATGTTTTCCGGAAAACATTTTCCACCAAACAAACAGAGCCTAACACTAAAGGCATGCCAAGGCACTTATTTAATCTACTGAATCGATACTTGTGTAACAATTTTCACAAATCTCCTAATAGTGAAAATTCAATCAATTAATTAGAAGCTTGCAAAGGTATGTATTGTAATCCTAAGACATCTTTGTTGAGCGATTATCCCTAATAAACTAATACAAAGCTGTACAATTTAATAAAATGATATAAAAGCAAGTAAATTAAATTTAATAAAACACATACATATTATAATAAAATTAAACAAATTAGTAAAAATCAGTTTTGTAAGATTTCTAGCTAAATAAAATGTATTTTTTAAAAAATTAAAATTATGAAATTCTAAACTTTGTGATCATTTTGCTTACTTGAAGTCATTCAAACTCAAAATTTACAAAATTTACTTGGTAAAAAAATGAATTTAAAGAATAAATATAATACTAAAACTTAGAAACTTGATTCGTCAAGATCAGTTACCAAAAACTTAAGCTTCAAAAAATAAATATAAGAAATCATCACAATCTATCTAGATTTTTTAGATTAACAATTTCGATTAACCTACTTTGGGGTCTCGTATCTATTAACACGATACTCATATGACTAATATAGCAATATCAAAAGAAAGTAAAAACTTCATACTATGAAAAACACCTAAATTTTGAAATAAATGAACACCTACAGATGAATTTCTAGTGTGTCAAAATCAGCTACTCGAAACTATTACAACCATGGTAGTCGCTATTGTACCAGTATGTATTGTTTGGTCCTAAACCATACCAAATAGTCTATGTTTCGTCCCAGTCAAAATTTTGATTTGTTTCAGCCATTTCTGTGTGTTTCGGCCCATTTTGATCAATATCGGTGCGCACCAATTCATGTCTTGTTGGCGCAAAAATTTGATATTTTAAACTAATTTTTAATTTTTTTATCTTAACCATTTTAATTTTTCTATAATTATATTTAAAATTAAAAGCTATTAAATCAAATTGTTGAACCTAAATAATAATTTTAAAACTTATATTTACATATAAATATATTTATATGATGTAATTAATATATATTTGCAACTATATAAAATATATAAAATTTATTTTATCAAAATAAAATATAATTTATTAAGAAAAAAAGTAGATTATAAATATATATGAAAAATATTTAAATGTATATGTAATTTATCAAGAAACTAAAATGAGACTATATATGTGTATGAAAATATCTAAAAATATCGATGAACCTGAAATGATACTTTGAAATATGTTGGTGTCAGTACATACCATTACAAAATCAAAAATGGTATGTCCACCAATATAATAACAACTACATTGATTAAAACCCATGTCGAAATCATTTTTAAAATTTTATGAAAACGGAGATCGACTTAAAAAACAAAAATGGGAGTCGCCACCAGTCCCTTTTACTTAGGTGGGATTGGATCACCTTATAAGACGTTTTACTTCAAAACATTAATTTTTGATCCACAAAATACCAAAAAATAGGTTCGGGAGTCGGTTACATACGAGAAAGGGTTAGCACCCTCGTAACACCCAAAAATTGGTACCTAATTGATTAATTAATGTCCTTATGTCGAGAATTTGAAAAAGATTTGGGAACATGATTTCTTTTAAAAATTTGAACAATTTGAGTTGAAATTGGAGATTCCTTTGTTCCAAAAGCATACAAACATCACATCCAGCACGTTAGGACATGATGTTTTAAACCTTCGTAACCAAAATCATCTCATGATTTACAAAATTCATTAAAAGGATATTTAGTTATTTAGTCAAACGGAAAATCGAAACCCAGCACGTTAGGGCACTATTCCCCGAATTTCTAAATACGAAACATTGCCTTATTTTCTGAAATCTTTAGATAACAAAACATCATATCCAGTAAGTTAGGACATGACCATTTTGAATTCTTGAGAATAAGTTTTTATTTAACCTTTTAAAGGAAAGTAATAGGTTCTTTGGACTTGAAGGGGAAAATTGAAACTTAATAAGTTAGGGTATAATTTCTTTCGAACCCTAGAACACGGAGTGTTTGCTTATTTTGAAAATATAATGTAATCATAACGAAATGGAAAATGAATTTTAAAATAAAATGTAAAATGATTTACAGTGCTAGCTTGTAGAACAATATGATGTGATAAAGTATAACAACAATAATAAGAGTAAAATGTAAAAGCAAGATAAACAAATGAAATAAAATGAAAGAGAATTGTGAAAATGGAGGCTATATACAATAATGAAAACCATAGAATGATAATAATAGTAAAAAATGTAATAAAAATATTAGTAATAATAATAATAAATAATAATAAAAGTAATAGTAAAAAAAAATTGTGTTAGTAATAATAAAATAATAGTAAGAATATTAAAAAATAGTAATAATAATATAAAATAATAGTAGTAGTAAAATAAAAGTATATTAATTATAAAAATAATAATATATGTTAATATACAAATAATAGTAAAATAAAAACAATAATAGAAATAATGAAAATAGCATAATGGTGATATTAAAAAATAATAATAATAACAATACAAATAATGGTATATATAATAATAATAAATATAGCTATAACAATAATATATAAAAATAATAGTCATAAATGTAATAATAATAACAATAATACGTATATAATAATAATACTACTAATAATAATAGTAAAAATAATAGTAAGAAAAAAAGTAATGAAATGATAATAATTAAAAATAGGAATAATAGTAATAATAATATTAATAGTAATGATAATAAAATAGCTAATAATAATATTATAAAAATACTTGATATAACAGCAAGAATAACAAAAGGAACAATAATAACAAAAAAATAATAAAAGAAAATAAAAGAAAGGACTAAATTAAATTTAAAATAAAAATTTGGGGTAAAATCAAAAATAAATAAAAGGGGAAGGATCGAATTGTAACACGCGCGCAACGTAGAGGGACCAAAATAGAAAATAACCCCACCCTCTGAAACGGTGCCGTTTGAATGTGGACCGAATTGCAACAGAGGAAAATTTAAGGGCTGAATTAAAAATAAAAGAAAACTTAATTAAAAAATTAAAAAACGCGGAAAGGCCAAATGCGCAAATAGACTCCTCCAAAACACGCGGATCCTAAGACTGGGGCGGGTCAGATCGGGTTAGGCCAGGGCAAAACGACGCCGTTTTGTGCCCAAACGCACGGCTCAAAAACGATGCCGTTTTTAATTCGTATAAAAGGCTAATTTTTCTAAAAAAAATTCATTTTCATTCTGTTTTCTCAAAAAAAAAAAAAAAATCGAAAAGCTCTCCAAATCCTTTGCTGGACGATTTCAGTGAGCCCTCCAACAAGAACCCGCAACAGACCTGCTGATTTTGGAACCCCAAAAAATGAAAGTTTTTTTTTCCTTTTTTAAAATATATTTTAAACTATTATATATATATATATATATATAACTAAAAATAAATAATAAAAAAAACAGATTTGGAAAAACAGACTAAAAAAATAAAAAGAGACCTGTTATCTTTTGATTTTTTTTTTGTATATTGTATTGTGTCTATTGCTTGTATTCCCCTGTTTTACAAGTTTTTGGGTTTATATAAACCCGAAAATAGATTTAAAAAAGGAAATATATGTATTGTGCAGGTGGGAAGCGCGGATCTGGTGACGGAGCATTATGCACGCACAGATTGAAACACCCCAAACCTGGCCCACGAGCCTTAACCGGATCTGGTATGTTCCCCGGTGTAAACCGTTTCAAATTCTTTTATTACTTAGGAAAAACTTGTGTGTTTTGAAAGAAAGATTGTTTTGGGTTGGGCTTGAGTTGAAAACAAGTTTATTTCATTATTAAAATCCTTTACTTTAGGTGACAAAACATTTAGGGTTTATATTTAAATGAAATAAACTTAGTCGTTAATTTAAGAAAAGTTTGAATCATAATAAAATAATTTAACGTGCATGCATAAAATAAAATTCATACTATGGCCTTATTACATTAAAACAACCCAAAATAAATTAAAGTGCTTAAATAAAAATTAAAATGTCTAAATAAATAATTTCCTTGCTGTGCATGGCCACCTTTAAGCTCCTGCCGGCCGGTCCATTCTTGATCGTCACGAAAAAGGTTCCCAACGGGTGAGTCAAACAGACTCAATGTGTACACAAACACTAAGTCTTAACAAATTCGGGCATAACAAATCATATTCATACATATCATAATTCACATTTAATGATGCATTCCCGAACCCAAGCCTATATGCCATCCGCTACACATCACCCGTACCATCTTGCACACCGTGGAGACTACTAAGTCAACCCTCCATCCGCTACACACCATCGAAGGCAGTCGCTGCAGTCGACGTGCACATCGCCCTTATAAAGTTCATGGTCTTAGGTCACCACATTCAGATATCGTGGTCTTAGGTCACCACATTCAGATATCGTGGTCTTAGGTCACCACATTCGATTCATCGTGGTCTTAGGTCACCACATTCACTTCCCTTTTCATATAACCCATATGCCCCATATCATACATATCATGCATTAACATGCCAAATTCTTATTTCACATTCTTATAATGTCATATGTGTGTCGTAACAGATATTTAACATAATCCTAGTAGGAGTAGGAAACGTACCTGAGTACTTCGTACCATAGCATGGTACTTTAGCCATATTCACATTCTTATAAACATGCTCATATTAAATTTTAGCCATAATTCTTATTAAAAGATAGTGTGGGGTACACACCTGATTCGCTTTAGCAAGTTCACTCCAAATCCCAAAAAGCTTGATCTAATGCCTTAGATCTTAAATCTCTACATTTGATCAATCACTTAGTACTTAGTAAAGTGCCATTCGGCCATAAATCCAAATCCTAGTAGGATTAGTACACTTAAATCCTTACCTTGCTGCCGATTGATGTCTAATCAAATGTCGGAAACTTTGTATCCTTCTTTCTTGAAATCGACAATCACTAGATTACTTGAATAGATTAGTTTCGGCTTTAAATATTAATGAAACACATCTATTTACTCAACATGGCCTTGGCCGAATGCTATAGATACTTACCTTGTGGATTTTAAATCCCGAAACTCACCGAATAACTAGGGAACACGCGGCCTATGGTGTACCTTCGAGAAAAGAATTTCTCCTTCCTTGTAGTCGACACTTAGTAAATCTGAAAGATCTCTTCAAAGTTTGGCAACAAGATATTAATGGGTTAGTCCTAGATTTGACAAATCTTAAAAGAAAAAGGATGAAACTGAATGAGATCTTACCCTTACTTTAGAGATCGACAATCCTTGCTTGAAGTCTCAAACTATTCGGCTATGGTCTTGATAATAGCAAGTTTTGACTTTTGGAACTTAACAAGAAATCGGCTAAAGGTTATCGTGTTGTCGGTTTATCAAAAGAAAAGAGAGGGAAAAGAGTCACTAGGGGATTCGACAATGGTGGACTTATGGAGAAAAAGATTTCGGCTATGGCAAAAATAAGAGAGAAATGAGAGAGTTTGCTAGGAAATTTTTGGCAGAGACTTCAATGGAAAAGAGAAGATTGATGAATAGCCTTATTTTCCTCCTTTTACCGAAATTACTAGGCCAAGACTCCCTTACTTGGCCATCACTTCTCTTATCTTGATAACTTTATTACTTTAATTATCACCCATTCAATTTAATAAAACTTAATCCAATATTTATCTCTTATAATAATAATAATAATAGTCCATCATTATCTATCTATTTGCCGAATTTTAAAAAGAATTAAACTCTTCCCCAAGTGCCTTGGTGCCGTCCAACTCCCTTGCTCCTTGCAGCAAAATAAAACTCTTTTATTTGCTTCCCACGTGACTCGAACCTAGGCTCCTTCCCACTTGATTGTGGCGTCACTTACTGGGCTTTAAGTGGTGTAACACCCCAAACCCGGCCCATGAGTCCTGACCGGATCTGGTATGTCACGGAGTAAAATAATTTGAAGTAACTTGAGTGTCAAGTGAAATTTTGTTAAAATATGTCTAAGGTTTTAAAATGGTGTTTGAAAACTCAGTTGGGCTTTTATAAACATGGTTGGGTTGATAAACTCTTAGAAAACGGTTGATCAAGTATCATTTTGAAATCGTCTGAGTTAATGGTGACTTGGTAAATTTTGTTACCCGATGGTAACTTCTTTGAAAACTCGTAAAAGTTTTTAAGTTGAGAAAAAAAATTACTTTTAACCGGTTTACTCAATATTTATAAATATCATTTGTAATGTAACATAAGTAAAATAAAACAGTAAAATAAACATCCAAAATAATAATAGCGGCCTTATTACATCCCAAATTAGAAATACTTAGAAAATAAATAAATAAACTTAACGATAACAAATTTAAATCCAACGATAAGCATGGCCGCCTCGAATCCTCTCCGGCTCCATCTCCGCGATCTACTCATCTGCAAAATGGTAATGGAAGGGGGTGAGTCACCAAGACTCAGTGTGTAATCCCCACCCGTAAATTAACTCATACACAAGTCATTAATAAACATGCACATGCAACCCAACCTAACCATCCATACTCCTTAACTACCCCGTGTGGTCAAAACCACTAGTGGTCAAAACCACTGATGACTTAGAGTCACAAATCAAATGATGGGGCCAACCCATCGTGTGGTCAAAACCACTGGTGACCATAGGTCACAATTTATCAAGTGTGGTCAAAACCACTGGTGGTACCAAACCACTTTGGGACTTAGTCGCAATTTATCAATCGGTGTCGTCAAAACCATGATGACCATAGGTCACAAATAATCGATGGGGCCAACCCATCTTGTGGTCAAAACCAGCGACGACGATCCATAAAATCATCCCCTCCTCTCATCAATCCCACCATCACATGCTTATATATCAATTATCATATATCATGTCATAGCATTTAACATCATGTGATGGCATGCAAATCATATATCAAAAATCACAAGTTAGGGACTTACGGAATCCATGCTTAGCCATAAGCAAAACACTACCAAAAGGTGAATAACAACAACAATAATCATGTAAATTAATAAAGTGTGTAGTGAGTTCTTACACACCTGTTTCTACCGAATTCCTAGATCCCGAAGTTTCAATCTTTAGTGCTTTATCTCTTGACCTATATTCGGCCAATCACCAAAATTAGTACCATAGGCCTATTCGGCCAAATTAGTAATCCCGAAGGACTTAATTGCAACTTTAATCCAAATATGGCCCTTGGCCGAATGTGACTTATTCACTTACCCACTTACCGAAATCCCAAAATATCACTTCTGTCTTCAAGATCCCTACCAAAACACATGTTAAAAGTCGACTTGCACAAACACTCATAATCAAGGCCTATGGCCGAATGTCACTTACCTCTTTACCTTAGGAGAACAAATCCCAAAAGCTCCCTTAAATCGACTATGGCCTCCCTACAATTGATTTGATCATATTAGTAAGAATCATAGGCCATTCGACCATAACCTTGTACCTAAAAGAGGTGATTATCCCTTACCTTAATGATTATGTCGGCCCTTAGCACCACAAGTCAGCACCTCTTATTGTTGTGAGGGGGTTCGGCTACCTTTTAGAAGAGAAAGGAACCGAAAACAACACCCTTTTCCTCAAGGGAGATTCCGCCATGGCAAGATGGAAGGGCTGGAAATTTTCTCTTAAAAGAGGGGTAGATTCGGCTAAAAGAAGCAAGAGGGGAAGAGAATTTTTGAACAATTTTGGGCAATTGTATAGGGGAATTTCGGCAGCAGCAAATTTGGAGAGAAAGAAAAGAAAATCGTTTGATCTTTTGGCACTCCTTTGCTGTACAAAACAGATATGGACAGCCCCCCAAGGAGTCCAATAATCGGCAATCACTTCCCCCTACTTGTGATAATTTGGCTTTTAATTATCCAAGATAATGCATGATTTATCTTCCAATTATCTCTTATACACCTCTTCAACAATTATAATGCAAATAAAACACTAAAAGTCACCCTTCCAGCCGAAATTAAGAGCCCAAAATTAAGCCAACACTTCTTCCCATTCACGCCGGTTGCATAGAAAAAAAAATAAAAAACCAAAGTGCAGCTCCTAGGGTTCGAAACCAAGACCTGATGGAGGCAACTGCCGCAGGCCTCTTAAACGACCCAGGCCATCTCTCCCTATTTGACTTTCATGTCAAATAATCCCATCATTTATTTATAAAGCCTTTATACCTGAGCCCTTTTCCTTTTAACGCCAAGGCCCAAAAATAAAACTCCCTTTGCGTCCGTCACGACTCGAACCCGAGTCCTTTTTCCAACACCCTTAAGTGGCGCCCCAAGCCACTCCACCCAATCCGACTTTCATGTCATAAAGCCTCCTCATTTATTTATAAGACCTCCCTAGGCCGATTACCCTAAAAATTAAAATGCAAAACGCTGCTCCAACAGCTCGAACCTGCGCCCATCTTCACCTCCACTCCTAAGTGGCGCATGGTAGCCACTTAGCTAGCCCAACTTCCATGTCCAAATCCAACACCAAAAATCTTTTAAGGCCTCCCAACCTGCCCTTTCTTTTAACGTCCTAAAAGCCCAAAATAAAAAAAAAAAAAACATTCCCCCCTTGTATCTCCCATGAATCGAACCCAAGACCCCCTTTGACGCCACCTCTAAGGCACCTAAGTGGCGCATGAAGGCCACTTAGCCATGCTGTTCTTTGTGTCACGTTTCGCCCAAAATTTTATTTAACCCCTATCCCCTAGCTTCCTTCCTTTTAAACCCTTAAAAAGAAATTTTTAATTCCAAATCCGACCTAATTCGGGGTTATGACTAGACCCTTAAAACATGTCTAGCAAACATAAAATTCATTTCTTCAAGCATGCACATGGGGAATTAATTGAATTACAAACAACTCCTAATTTAGGGTGTTACAAGTGGTGCCTCCTAGCCACTTCTCCAAGCCCGTTCTTGTGTTAAATTCCCTCTACTAATTTTCTTAAGGCCACCTGGTTTTAGTTTCCTCTTTTAAACTTAACATTTCTAAAACATTTCCTTACATTTTCAAGTTTCCAAAAATGTTCACTTTCCTCTTTTAAACTTAACATTTCTAAAACATTTCCTTACATTTCCAAGTTTCCAAAAATGTTCACTTTCCTCTTTTAAACTTAACATTTCTAAAACATTTCCGTACATTTCCAAGTTTCCAAAAATGTTCACTTTCCGCTTTTAAACTTAACATTTTTAAAACATTTCCTTACATTTCCAAGTTTCCAAAAATGTTCACTTTCCTCTTTTAAACTTAACATCTCCATAAATTTCCAAGACAAGGCATTTCCTTACATTTCCTTACATTTCCATACATTTCCTTACATTTCCTTACATTTCCATACATTTCCTTACATCTTAGGGTTCCTAAAGCTCCTCAGATCACATCCAACACACCCACTGAGCCCACTATTTCATGAATTACGCACGAACGCATAACCCCTAATCTAGGATGTTATAGTTCTACCCTCCTTAAAAATAATTTTGTCCTCGAAATTACTTATTAACAGTCGTACAATCCTTCTCACAGCACTATGCTTACGCTGCGCACTCTGATCTTAAGTTCACGTCCTCTAGAACTCATGTCTACTTCACGATTTAATCTGATTAAGAAGTTTTATGAATTAGCTTTTATTCCACTGATTATTCGCGAAGAAGTTTTATGAAAAGAATTTTAGGAGTGGTTCTTTCGTATTCATACATGCACACATCTTTTCATTCATTCATACATCCATCAAACAATTATGAACTTTCGTTCATTCGGAGAAAGCGTTGTAGTTTTCATTGTTGTTATTTTTCACTACTAGGGGCATTTTGTAATTTGTCCTCTGAGGTATTTTCGTAATTTTAGAAGAAAAGTTCCTTGATGATCTTGTCAAAAAGTATTTTGGAATTTTTAAATTCGCGGGGTATTTTGGAAAATTTTGAAATCCGGGGGTATTTCGGTAATTTTGTAGCTTGGGGTTATTTTGGTAATAAACCATGGTAAATTTGTAAATTTGAATAAATCAAGGGTATTTCAAAATTTGCAAAACTTGGGGGTTCTTTTTGAGAATTTGTTTTCCAAATTGGTGATGTTTGCAACAATTTTGGAAATCGGGGTCATTTTGGTAATTTTGTACATCAAGGGCAATTTCGTAATTTTCCAAAGTCAAGGTATTAATATTTGCAAAATAGAATTCTTGGATGCTTTTGTAAAGTAAGGAAAATTTTATTGAAATCGGGTGGTACTGAAATTTTAGAAATCAAGGGCATTTTGTAATTTCGCCACTAGGGGCATTTTGGTAATTTTCATAAATCAAGAAATATTTGAGAGAAATTTATAAAACAGTCTTTTCAAATTAAAAGGGAATTTTAAGAGTTTTAAAACTAGGGTTTTCATAAAAAAACATGGCTAGTCCCTTTCGGGTTTTAGTTATTGAGTTTAGCCTGCGAGTGAGTCCTCTTGGTTAGGGTGAACCGTAGCTACGCACCAGGTAGGATTCCTGCGAAGAGGAGGTGAGTCACTAGGACTGCTTAAATACCAGGCTCTTCTAGATCCAATGTGTACACAAACACTAAGTCTTAACAAATTCAGGCATAACAAATCATATTCATACATATCATAATTCACATTTAATGATGCATTCTCGAACCCAAGCCTATATGCCATCCGCTACACATCACCCGTACCATCCTGCACACCGTGGAGACTACTAAGTCAACCCTCCATCCGCTACACACCATCGAAGGCAGTCGCTGCAGTCGACGTGCACATCGCCCTTATAAAGTTCATGGTCTTAGGTCACCACATTCAGATATCGTGGTCTTAGGTCACCACATTCAGATATCGTGGTCTTAGGTCACCACATTCAGTTATCGTGGTCTTAGGTCACCACATTCACTTCCCCTTTTCATATAACCCATATGCCCCATATCATACATATCATGCATTAACATGCCAAATTCTTATTTCACATTCTTATAATGTCATATGTGTGTCGTAACAGATATTTAACATAATCCTAGTAGGAGTAGGAAACGTACCTGAGTACTTCGTACCATAGCATGGTACTTTAGCCATATTCACATTCTTATAAACATGCTCATATTAAATTTTAGCCATAATTCTTATTAAAAGATAGTGTGGGGTACACACCTGATTCGCTTTAGCAAGTTCACTCCAAATCCCAAAAAGCTTGATCTAATGCCTTAGATCTTAAATCTCTACATTTGATCAATCACTTAGTACTTAGTAAAGCGCCATTCGGCCATAAATCCAAATCCTAGTAGGATTAGTACACTTAAATCCTTACCTTGCTACCGATTGATGTCTAATCAAATGCCGGAAACTTTGTATCCTTCTTTCTTGAAATCGGCAATCATTAGATTACTTGAATAGATTAGTTTCGCTTTTAAATATTAATGAAACACATCTATTTACTCAACATGGCCTTGGCGAATGCTATAGATACTTACCTTGTGGATTTTAAATCCGAAACTCTTTGAATAACTAGGGAACACGCAGCCTATGGTGTACCTTTGGGAAAGGAATTTCTCCTTCCTTGTAGTCGACACTTAGTAAATCCCGAAAGATCTCTTCAAAGTTTCGGCAACAAGATATTAATGGGGTTAGTCCTAGATTTTGACAAATCTTAAAAGAAAAGGATGAAACCGAATGAGATCTTACCCTTACTTTAGAGATCGGTAATCCTTGCTTGAAGTCTCAAACTATTGGCTATGGTCTTGATAATAGCAAGTTTTCACTTTTGGAACTTAACAAGAAATCGGCTAAAGGTTATCGTGTTGTCGGTTTATCAAAAGAAAAGAGAGGGAAAAGAGTCACTAGGGGATTCGGCAATGGTGGACTTATGGAGAAAAAGATTTCGGCTATGGTAAAAATAAGTGAGAAAGGAGAGAGTTTGCTAGGAAATTTTCAGCAGAGACTTCAATGGAAAAGAGAAGATTGATGAATAGCCTTATTTTCCTCCTTTTACCAAAATTACTAGGCCAAGACTCCCTTACTTGGCCATCACTTCTCTTATCTTGATAACTTTATCACTTTAATTATCACCCATTCAATTTAATAAAACTTAATCCAATATTTATCTCTTATAATAATAATAATAATAATAGTCCATCATTATCTATCTATTTGTCGAATTTTAAAAAGAATTAAACTCTTCCCCAAGTGCCTTGGTGCCGTCCAACTCCCTTGCTCCTTGCAGCAAAATAAAACTCTTTTATTTGCTTCCCACGTGACTCGAAACTAGGCTCCTTCCCCCTTGATTGTGGCGTCACTTACTGGGCTTTAAGTGGTGCCTCCTAGCCACTTCTCCAAGCCCGTTCTTGTGTTAAATTCCTTCTACTAATTTTCTTAAGGCCACCTGGTTTTAGTTTCCTCTTTTAAACTTAACATTTCTAAAACATTTCCTTACATTTCCAAGTTTCCAAAAATGTTCACTTTCCTCTTTTAAACTTAACATTTCTAAAACATTTCCTTACATTTCCAAGTTTCCAAAAATGTTCACTTTCCTCTTTTAAACTTAACATTTCTAAAACATTTCCGTACATTTCTAAGTTTCCAAAAATGTTCACTTTCCTCTTTTAAACTTAACATTTTTAAAACATTTCCTTACATTTTCAAGTTTCCAAAAATGTTCACTTTCCTCTTTTAAACTTAACATCTCCATACATTTCCAAGACAAGGCATTTCCTTACATTTCCTTACATTTCCATACATTTCCTTACATCTTAGGGTTCCTAAAGCTCCTCAGATCACATCCAACACACCCACTGAACCCACTATTTCATGAATTACGCACGAACGCATAACCGCTAATCTAGGATGTTACAGTTCTACCCTCCTTAAAAATAATTTAGTCCTCGAAATTACTTATTAATGATCGTACAATCCTTCTCACAAAGACTATGCTTACGCCGCACACTCGATCTTAAGTTCACGTCCCTAGAACTCATGTCTACTTCACGATTTAATCGATTAATTAAGTTTTATGAATTAGCTTTTATTCCACTAATTATTCGCGAAGAAGTTTTATGAAAGGAATTTTAGGAGTGGTTCTTTCGTATTCATACATGCACACAGTCTTTTCATTCATTCATACATCCATCAAACAATTATGAACTTTCGTTCATTCAGAGAAACGTTGTAGTTTTCATTGTTGTTATTTTTCCACTACCCAGGGGCATTTTCGTAATTTTTCCTATAGGGGTATTTTCGTAATTTTCAGAAGAAAAAGTTCCTTGATGATCTTGTCAAAAAGTATTTTGGAATTTTTAAATTCGCGGGGTATTTTGGAAAATTTTGAAATCTGGGGGTATTTCGGTAATTTTGGAGCTCGGGGTTATTTTGGTAATAAACCATGGTAAATTTGTAAATCTGAATAAATCAAGGGTATTTCAAAATTTGCAAAACTTGGGGGTTCTTTTTGAGAATTTGTTTTCCAAATTGGTGATGTTTGCAACAATTTTGGAAATCGGGGTCATTTTGGTAATTTTGTACGTCAAGGGCAATTTCGTAATTTTCCAAAGTCAAGGTATTAATATTTGGAAAATAGAATTCTTGGATGCTTTTGTAAAGTAAGGAAAATTTTATTGAAATCGGGTGGTATGAAATTTTAGAAACCAAGGGCATTTTGTAATTTTCGCCACTAGGGCATTTTGGTAATTTTCATAAATCAAGAAATATTTGAGAGAAATTTATAAAACAGTCTTTTCAAATTAAAAGGAATTTTAAGAGTTTTAAAACTAGGGTTTTCATAAAAAACATGGCTAGTCCCTTTCGGGTTTTAGTTATTGAGTTTAGCTGCAGTGAGTCCTCTTGGTTAGGGTGAGCCAGTAGCTACGCACTGTAGGATTCTGCGAAGAGGAGGTGAGTCACTAGGACTGCTTAAATACCAGCTCTTAGGATCCAATCCTAGACATGCGTCAATGTTACCACACCTATAACTCGGTTGACTTAGCCATAGGTTTGTTTAGTTAGTCAATTAAGTCTTATGTAATAGTTGGAGTAGACTAGTCCTAGGGTTCAAGTACCTATCATACTATTCTCGTTCCATGCCTTTTCTACCCTTCTATAATTCACATAATCACACAGATGGTTAGGGGTACTTACAGTGGATCTGGTCTGGAGACTTAGGTGCCATGCCGAAAACACCTTAACTTCAAAGAAACTCATTTGGGCTCGATTTGAAAACATTTTGTGCCTTAGCCCACAGGCCGAAAGTTTAAAATTGGGCTCTGATACCAAATTGAAACACCCCAAACCCGGCCCACGAGCCTTAACCGGATCTGGTATGTTCCCCGGTGTAAACCGTTTCAAATTCTTTTGTTACTTAGGAAAAACTTGTGTGTTTTGAAAGAAAGATTGTTTTGGGTTGGGCTTGAGTTGAAAACAAGTTTATTTCATTATTAAAATCCTTTACTTTAGGTGACAAAACATTTAGGGTTTATATTTAAATGAAATAAAGTTAGTAGTTAATTTAAGAAAAAGTTCGAATCATAATAAAATAATTTAACGTGCATGCATAAAATAAAATTCACACTATGGCCTTATTACATTAAAACAACCCAAAATAAATTAAAGTGCTTAAATAAAAATTAAAATGTCTAAATAAATAATTTTCTTGCTGTGCATGGCCACCTTTAAGCTCCTACCGACCCGGTCCATTACTGATCGTCACTTGAAAAAGGCTCCCACAACGGGGTGAGTCAAACAGACTCAATGTGTACACAAACACTAAGTCTTAACAAATTCAGGCATAACAAATCATATTCATACATATCATAATTCATATTTAATGATGCATTCCCGAACCCAAGCCTATATGCCATCCGCTACATGTCACCCGTACCATCCTGCACACCGTGGAGACTACTAAGTCAACCCTCCATCCGCTACACACCATTGAAGGCAGTCACTGCAGTCGACGTGCACATCGCCCTTATAAAGTTCATGGTCTTAGGTCACCACATTCAGATATCGTGGTCTTAGGTCACCACATTCAGATATCGTGGTCTTAGGTCACCACATTCAGTTATCGTGGTCTTAGGTCACCACATTCACTTCCCCTTTTCATATAACCCATATGCCCCATATCATACATATCATGCATTAACATGCCAAATTCTTATTTCACATTCTTATAATGCCATATGTGTGTTGTAACAGATATTTAACATAGTCCTAGTAGGAGTAGGAAACGTACCTGAGTACTTCGTACCATAGCATGGTACTTTAGCCATATTCACATTCTTATAAACATGCTCATATTAAATTTTAGCCATAATTCTTATTAAAAGATAGTGTGGGGTACACACCTGATTCGCTTTAGCAAGTTCACTCCAAATCCCGAAAAGCTTGATCTAATGCCTTAGATCTTAAATCTCTACATTTGATCAATCACTTAGTACTTAGTAAAGCGCCATTCGCCATAAATCCAAATCCTAGTAGGATTAGTACACTTAAATCCTTACCTTCTTTGCCGATTGATGTCTAATCAAATCTGGAAACTTTGTATCCTTCTTTCTTGAAATCGGCAATCACTAGATTACTTGAATAGATTAGTTTCGCTTTTAAATATTAATGAAACACATCTATTTACTCAACATGGCCTTGGCGAATGCTATAGATACTTACCTTGTGAATTTTAAATCCGAAACTCCTTTGAATAACTAGGGAACACGCTGCCTATGGTGTACCTTCGGGAAAAGAATTTCTCCTTCCTTGTAGTCGACACTTAGTAAATCCCGAAAGATCTCTTCAAAGTTTCGGCAACAAGATATTAATGGGGTTAGTCCTAGATTTTGACAAATCTTAAAAGAAAAAGGATGAAACTGAATGAGATCTTACCCTTACTTTAGAGATCGGCAATCCTTGCTTGAAGTCTCAAACTATTCGGCTATGGTCTTGATAATAGCAAGTTTTGGCTTTTGGAACTTAACAAGAAATCGGCTAAAGGTTATCGTGTTGTCGGTTTATCAAAAGAAAAGAGAGGAAAAGAGTCACTAGGGGATTGACAATGGTGGACTTATGGAGAAAAGATTTGACTATGGCAAAATAAGAGAAAGGAGAGAGTTTGCTAGGAAATTTTCTGAGAGACTTCAATGGAAAAGAGAAGATTGATGAATAGCCTTATTTTCCTCCTTTTACCGAAATTACTAGGCCAAGACTCCTTACTTGGCCATCACTTCTCTTATCTTGATAACTTTATCACTTTAATTATCACCCATTCAATTTAATATAACTTAATCCAATATTTATCTCTTATAAAATAATAATAATAATAGTCCATCATTATCTATCTATTTGCGAATTTTAAAAGAATTAAACTCTTCCCCAAGTGCCTTGGTGCCGTTCAACTCCCTTACTCCTTGCAGCAAAATAAAACTCTTTTATTTGCTTCCCACGTGACTCGAACCTAGGCTCCTTCCCCCTTGATTGTGGCGTCACTTACTGGGCTTTAAGTGGTGCCTCCTAGCCACTTCTCCAAGCCCGTTCTTGTGTTAAATTCCTCTACTAATTTTCTTAAGGCCACTGGTTTTAGTTTCCTCTTTTAAACTTAACATTTCTAAAACATTTCCTTTCATTTCCAAGTTTCCAAAATGTTCACTTTCCTCTTTTAAACTTAACATTTCTAAAACATTTCCTTACATTTCCAAGTTTCCAAAATGTTCACTTTCCTCTTTAAACTTAACATTTCTAAAACATTTCAGTACATTTCAAGTTTCCAAAAATGTTCACTTTCCTCTTTTAAACTTAACATTTCTAAAACATTTCCTTACATTTCCAAGTTTCCAAAAATGTTCACTTTCCTCTTTTAAACTTAACATCTCCATACATTTCCAAGACAAGGCATTTCCTTACATTTCCTTACATTTCCTTACATTTCCTTACATTTCCATACATTTCCTTACATCTTAAGGTTCCTAAAGCTCCTCAGATCACATCCAACACACCCACTGAGCCCACTATTTCATGAATTACGCACGAACGCATAACCCTTAATCTAGGATGTTACACAGACTGCGGCGTAACTGATGGCTGGCGTGGGCGCGAAGATGAGGCTACTGGAGCACATTGCGGCGCCTAGGGTTTTCCAGAAACCCTAGGTCTCTGATTTCGCCTAAACATTGGGCCATTTTGGGTCATTTGTATTTGGGTTTGTTGGGTTAGTTGGGCTCGGGTGTAATTTGGGTTGTGGGCATTATTTAGGGTCTGTTCAGGTAGTGGGTAGAATTGTGGCTTGTAATTGGGCTGTTACTAATTGGTTTTGGGCTCTGGTTGTACATGAACTATAAAGGGACATTCTTGGTATTTTATTATTTTTTGTTTGGATTTTTATTGGTTAATAATATTCAATTGGGCCCGGGCATAAATTAAGTCTTACAACCCATATATCAAAAAGTTCAAAAATTATTTTCTAATAAATTACTCTATTGAAATGGATGCCATACATGTCATTTAGAAGATCTTGAAGAGAACTTTTATTTGGTACTAACAATATCACCAAAATTTCACTAGAAAGTCATCGAAATTTTGATACAATTAAACTAACCTAAATAGATAGACAAGTTTTATAATTAAAAAAAAAAGTTTAAAACACAAATATTTCAAGAAATCTAAACCAAAAGTCACCTTAATCGCTAAAATTTAACATTGATTTGTACTTCCTTTACCTCGGGTTAGCTTTTCCCAAATTATCAAAATTACCGTCCAAAAGAAAATGTCGCAAGTGATTCTTTGTTTTTTATGAAATTATAACTACTTTTTATGTTAAATGATTTGGCATAATCAAGTTTTGTTACTTAGTGTTACATTGCATATTTGTGAGATTTCTCATAGATGTGTGGTGTAGTTATGCCTTGGTACGGGCATGACAATACTACAAGTAAATTTGATATTTTTCTTCTTGTTTTATTAATTCCTTTTTCTTTATATTGCTTCTTTTATAATTTCTTTATCATTTAATCTTTTAAAAATTATATAATATCAAAATATTGTTTGACATATATATTCATTTTTATTTTGGCATGATTAGGTATGTTAAGTTACATGACATAGTTCGTGATGTTGCTCTGTGGATTGCATTCAAAGAAGAACGTGACTTTTTAATAAAATCTAGATTAGAATTATTAAATGAAAGCTTTGAACCCTGTAAGGCAATCTCATTGTTGAATAGGGAACATAGAATATTTCCTGAGAAATTGGTGCATCCAAATGTTGAGATCCTGTTGCTTATATAGACTTTGTTATACAATCTTAAAAGCCTTACACTTATAACAGTTGAAGTAGTTGCGGTGAATCCTGGCATTTGAGTGTAGTTCTTACATATATATATATATATATATATATATATATACTGCGTGTGTCTTTAAGCATATTTCTCAGATTTTCTTTTTTTTTGTTCGTTTGTGCTTTTCTTGCTTAAATGTTCTGTTTGTTTTGTTCTAATGTGATACCTATACATTGAAATGTTTAATGTGATATCGAATTATCAATCTATATATTATTACTGTATTTGGAATCAACACCCATAATAAATATTAAACCAGCCAATGAAAATTTGACACGTGGATTTTTTTCAAATCATAAATTTAACATGAATAATATAATATTATGTGAAGAGATAAATAAAACATAAAAAATGAAATGATAATGGAAATCAAGTTAGTCAATCTTTCATTCAAGTTCAATAAGTCAAGTAAGAGATGTAATTTTTAGAAAATTTTGATTTGTATAAATTTTAAAAAAATTAGAAAATCGTAGGGTTTTTAAAAAATTGAAGAAATTTTAAATTAAAATTGATGATTTTTAAAGTCAAACTTATTTTAAAAATTGGAAAATCTTCTTCACATATAGTGTTGGCTCATTGATGCTTCTCTCGAACCCCAAGCTTGCTAAGTAGGAGTCGATTCTGTCATACCAGGCCCTTGGTGCCTGTTTTAAGGCATACAAGGCTTTTCTTAACTTGTACATTTTGTCTTCTTCACCAGCAACTTTAAAACCTTTTGGTTGTTCAACGAATATCTCCTTATCAAGAAAGCCATTGAGAAAAGCAAATTTTACATCAAGTTGGTGTATTTTCCACTGCTTTTGAGCAGCCAATGCAACCAATAGTCTAATTGTATCAAGCCTAGCCACTGGTGCAAATGTCTCAAAGTTGTCAACCCCATACTTCTGAATGAATCCTTTTACTACCAATCTTGCCTTCAGCTTGTTCAAAGTCCTATCAGCATTCTGTTTAGCTCGAAATACCCATTTTAAACCTATGAATTTTCTATGGACTGGTCTTGCAACTAGATCCCAAGTCTGGTTTTTGTGTTTCATACTCATTTCATCAAGCATGACTTGTCTCCAGTCTTCTTGTGTTTGAGCCTCTTCAAAATTGGTAGGTTCAACAATTGCTATATCAACCCTTTCATACACTTCACTAAGTGGTCTGGTTCCCTTTACTGGCTCATGATCAATTGTTATAAACGAAACACTAGTTCTTCTTCTTAGGCACTAGCCCCCTACAATCCATTGTTAAGAGAAAATTCTGTGCATCCTTTCCAGAAATTATATAAGGTAAAATAGGTTTAAGATATTCACTTGTCGGGTCTCGAAATGAGGTGTGTTAAATGTCGCACATTTGTGAGATAATGTCTCACGAAAATGCAGGGCTATCATTAATTAAATAAAATTTAAATAAACCAAAACATTTAATGTAAAAATCATAAAGCTATAACCTTATAAAACTTTAATGGCATAAATTTTAAGTAAACCCCGATGACAAAAATCACATTTAACTCCGATGGTAGTGGATCATAACAAATATATAATAATTTGTATCTATGGTAATGTGTTAAAAATCACTATTCTAAATCAATGATGCAATTAAAACTGATTTTAAATACAAAATACATGTTGGCATGACCAATATTTAACCCCATTAATAAGGTCGGAGCATAGCATATCAAGAGTAAATTCAAAATTATAAAAATTTGACTACCTAAAACATCGTGACTATGTGCAAAATATACTCCTAATACAAAAACATAAATTGATGGCACACTTTTCAAAATACATTATAACAAAGTCTAATTGAATAGAATAACATATTTCTCAAAAATAATCACATAATCCAATTTAAGTATAGAAAAATATAACACTTAGATAATTCAAAATTATACATTATTAATTTAAAATCATACTAGCATGCTTAACTCAATTTTCACAAAAGAAGATTACATAAATAACATATAACATTTGAAATTTATTTTGAGAGTTAAACACTAAAGGAATGCCAAGGCACTTATTTAGTCTATTGAATCGATACTTGTGTAACGATTTTTACAAATCTCCTAATAGTGAAAACTTAATAGAGGAATTTAAAATCAAAATTCAACCCATTAATTAGAAGCTTGCAAAGGTATGTTTTGTAATCCTAAGACATCTTTGTTGAGCAGTTATCCCCAATAAACTAATACAAAGTTGTACAATTTAATAAAATGATATAAAAGCAAGTAAATCAAATTTAATAAAACACATGCATATTTTAATAAAATTAAACAAATTAGTAAAAATCAGTTTTGTATGGTTTCTAGTTAAATAAAATGTATTTTAAAAAAATTAAAATTATGAAATTCTAAACTTTATGATCATTTTGCTTACTTGAAGTCATTCAAACTTAAAATTTACAAAATTTACTTGCTAATTTGGTAATGTAAAAAAAATGAATTTAAAGAATAAATATAATACTAAAACTTAGAAACTTGATTCGTCAATATCAGCTACAAAAAACTTAAGTTTCAAAAAACAAATATAAGAAATCATCATAATCTATCCAGATAATTTTTAGATTAACAGTTTCTATTAACCTACCTTGGGTCTCGTATCTATTAACACGATACTCATATGACTAATATAGCAATATCAAAAGAAAGTAAAAACTTCATACTATGAAAAACACCTAAATTTTGAAATAAATGAACATCTAAAGATGAATTTCTAGTGTGTCAAAATCAGAGTCGCTACTGTACCGGTACGTATTGTTCGGTCCCAAACCATACCAAATAGTCTATGTTTCGTCCCGGTCAAAATTTTGATGTGTTTCAACCATTTCTATGTGTTTCGGCCCAATTTGATCAATATTGGTGCGTACCAGTCCATGCCTTGTTGGTGCAAAATTTTGATATTTTAAACTAATTTTTATTTTTTTATCTTAACCATTTTAATTTTTCTATAATTATATTTAAAATAAAAAACTATTAAATCAAATTATTGAACCTAATTAATAATTTTAAAACTTATATTTACATATAAATATATTTATATGATGTAATTAATATATATTTGCAACTATATATAATATATAAAATTTATTTTATCAAAATAAAATGTAATTTATTAAGAAACAAAAAAAGTAGATTATAAATATATACGAAAAATATTTAAATGTATATGTAATTTATCAAGAAACTAAAATGACACTATATATATATATATATATATATATGTATGTATGAAAATATTTAAAACATCGATGAATCAAACGATATTTTAAAACATGTTGGTATCAGTACATACCATTACAAAAACAAAATGGTATGTCCACTAATATAATAATGACTACATTGATTAAAACCCATATATCCGAAAGTTCAAAATTATTTTCTCCTAAATTACTCTATTGAAATGGATGCCACACGTTTCATTTAGAAGATCTTGAAGAGAACTTTTATTTAGTACTAATAATATCACCAAAATTTCACTAGAAAGTCATCAAAATTTTTATCCAATTAAACTAACCTAAATAGATATACAAGTTTTATAATTAAAAAAAAAAGAGTTTAAAACACAAATATTTCAAGAAATCTAAACCAAAAGTCACCTTAATCGTTAAAGTTTAACATTGATTTGCACTTCCTTTACCTCGGGTTAGCTTTTCCCAAATTATCAAAATTACCGTCCAAAAGAAAATGTCGTAGGTGATTCTTTGTTTTTTTTATGAAAAATGATTTGGCAAAATCATGTTTTGTTTCTTAGTGTTACATTGCATATTTGTGAGATTTCTCATAGATGTGTGGTGTAGTTATGCCTCGGTACGGGCATGACAATACTAGAAGTAAATTTGATATTTTTCTTATTTTTTCTTCTTGTTTTATTAATTCCTTTTTCTTTATATTGCTTCTTTTATCATTTAATCTTTTAAAAATTATATAATATCAAAATATTGTTTGACTTATATATTCATTTTTGTTTTGGCATGATCAAGTATGTTAAGTTACATAATATAGTTCGTGATGTTATTATGTAGATTGCATCTAAAAAAGAACGTGACTTTTTAATAAAATTTAGATTAGAATTACTAAATGAAAGCTTTGAACCCTGTAAGGTAATCTCATTGTTGAATAGGGAACATAAAATATTTCCTGAGAAATTGGTGCATCCAAATGTTGAGATCCTGTTGCTTAATGACTGTGATATACAAGGTACATGTTTTCATGGGATGAAAGAATTGAAAGTTTTAAGTCTTACGTCCTTTTCTTCGTGCGTTATTTCCTTGTATGCTCTTACGTCCCTACGAAAACTTCGGGTTCTACATTTGGCCGTTTTTGAGGACTTATCATTCCTTGGAAAGCTAACGACACTTGAGTGTCTTAGTTTGCGTAGTACAGAATTTGAAGGTTTGGCAGATGAATTAATGAGGTTGGTAAATCTAAAGATATTGGATCTAACCGGATGTAGATTATCCTCAAGATTTCCCCCTAACGTCATTCGAAGGTTATCTAAGCTAGAGGAGTTGTACTTAAAAGGTTCAAGCATCGGAGAGGAAAGTGATGATATCCTTCTAGAGATAAAATTCCTGACTAGATTGACAGCATTATCCTTGTCAATATCTTCTTCCCATTTTATAAAAGATTTCGAGTTTCCAAGATTAGAAGAATATAATATATTCTTACGTGGTACACAGGATAAACTTGGGTGTCCACATCCAGAACGGTGGGGAAAATTCCTCAAAGGAGAAGCACGAAAAATCAGTTATGAGATTCAAGGTCTAGATTCCGTTGTTAATCTCACAAAAAGATCCTTGAAAATTGAGGGAGTGTTTCCTTACAATGTGGTTTCCCAATTACTTGGGAATTTAGAGTCTCTCCAAGTGTTTGATATCAAGGATGAGTATATAGAAGGCTTGACTGATCAAACACAACAGATTGTGTCGGTTTCAGTGATCTTACAAAACCTAAAACAAGTAAGAATTGAAAATTGCATGAATTTGGAAGTGGTATTTCAAACGGAGAAGGTAGAAGGAAATGAAGCACCACCACTGCTCTCAAATTTAAAGTCTTTACGTCTTAAAAGGTTGATTGATTTGAGCTGTATTTGGGAATTGCCAACCCAACATGTAAGACTTGAAAGTTTAGTTGATTTGAGGATAGAAGATTGCCCAAGTCTAAAATCACTCTTCTCAGTTTCTCTTGTACTCTTGGAAAAACTTATTCGGTTGTGGCGAACTGAAGCAAATAGTCACAGAATTGGAAGGTGATGAGGAAGACATATGCCGGAGCATTGATTCTCATAATTCTTTGTGCTTCCCAAAGTTAAGCAAAGTCCACATAGAAAATTGTGATGGTTTGGAGTATATTTTTCCAACGAAGATGGCTGCACAAGGGCTTCGGGTGTTGACTCTTTCCATAAAGAATTGCTGTCGATTAAAACAAGTGATCAGAGTTGCCAAAGACATGGTGGAAAATGGCATTGTGTTCCAACAGTTACAGTTTTTGAGATCTTTATCGTTCTTTTCAGTGTTAGTTGCCCTCAATTAACTGATTCGGTTCTTCATTTAGAGGCTGAGTAGGCTTATCTAGAGGTACTTTCTTTTTATCCCTTTTTAGTATTCCAGTGTTTGCTAACAGATACATCAACATTACCCTTAAGCCAACCAGCCCTCGACTTTTCCCATTTCGAAACAACAAACATCGTGAGAATTGGAGTTGTAGAAGGCCCAAATTGCCCGGGGCCCGTTTTACAACCTAAACCCGAATAGCCCACTAAAGCTAACCACCAAACCCAACTAAACCTAACCTAAAACAGACCTTGGCCCAATTGGCCCAATACCCAAACTAAACCCCAACACTCTTATCAGGAAAAGACAAAACCCTAGCCACCCCTAGGGTCTTGACCTTATTTGCTCGACTTACGCCTTCGACCGGGAATCCGTCCACCGCCACAAGACCGCCAAGCTCCACTTGGCCACTAGCACTGCAAGACATTAAACAAAAGTGACAACAAACAAATTGTAAAAGGCTATAAAAGCGATTCAAATATTGTAAAAGGGCCTCTTTTTGATGATCAATAAAAAGAAAGAGATTCAAATAAAAGAAAAAGAATCGAGAGAATGCAAGGCGTTTAAACACTAAGAAGCGACCAAAATCGAAAAAACGAGAGGCAAATAGGGATTTCTTCTTTTATTTTTCTAAGTCTTTTCTTCTTTTTGTTTTCGACATATAGATATATATATATTATTAAGGAATATTAAAAAAAATAGAATTTCTTACATTTTTCGGCCACCATGCACGGTGGCCGGAGCGACGGCGCCAGCGATGGAACCCACGGTCGAAAATCGCCCAGTAGACCCCTGCAGAGAGAAAAAAAAACAAAGGGTCAGTTTTTTTTAAGCAAGCTGCTCAAATGAAAGGAGAAAAGAAAATTTTACCTTTTTAAGGGATCTAGAACGACGTCGTTTAGGGCCTGTTTCAGTGGCCCCAAAATGACGTCGTTTCAAGCCGACCCGCTTGCGACCAGACTCGCTCCAGGTAAGATCCGCGTGTTTTTTAAAAAGGGATATTTATCTTGTGATCCCTCCACTTTCTATGCTTTGCAATCAAGTTTTATTTTTGTTAATTCGCCCGATTATTTTTCTAAAGTTACATTTTGATCCCCTCATGTCTAGCGTTTTGGACGGGAGGAATTTCGCTCTTTGGTCCCTCCTTTTCTGCAGCGTTCTGTGGGTCCCAATTCCTTTCCTTTATTTTAAATTCGCCCCAAGATTCTATTTTTTTTAATCCAATTTAGTCCTCCTTTTTATCATTTTCACTATCATCACCATCTTTGTATTTTATTATTATTATTATCATTATATTACTACTATTATTTTTTGTATATCGGCATTCTTCGTTATATTATTATCGTCCTATCATCATCATTATTATTATTTTATTCTCATTATTATTATTATTATTATTATTATTATTATTATTATTATCCTTATATTTACTATATTTATATTTACATTTATTTTCTTAGTTTTATATTATATTATTAAACAAAACACATTCTGTAAAATTATCATATTTCATTTTAAGGTTTTTAAAATAAAGGCAATGTTTTGTATTTAGAAATTCGGAGAATACTGCCCTAACGTGCTGGGTTTCGATTTTTCGTTTGACTAAATAACCTAACATCCTTTTAACAAACTTCGTAAATCATGAGATGACTTTGATTACGAGAGATTAAAACATCGTGTCCTAACGTGCTGGGTGTGATGTTTATATCCTTCCGGAACAAAGAAATCTCAATTTTTAACTCAAATATTTATATTTATTTTCTTAAGTTTAACACTATTAAACAAAAATACATCTTGCAAAAGTATTATATTCCATTCAAAGATTTTTAAATAAGGCAATGTTTTGCGTTTAGAAATTCAGGGAATAGTGCCCTAACATGCTGGGTTGCGATTTTCTGTTTGACTAAATAACTAAATATCCTTTTAATAAATTTCGTAAATCATGAGATAACTTTGATTACGAAGGTTTAAAATATCATGTCCTAACGTGCTGGATGTGATGTTTGTATCTTCTCGGAGTAAAGAAATCTCAAATTCCAGCCCAAATTATTCAAACATTTTTTAACGGGTCCGTATTTTAAAACATTTTCAAATTTCTGACATTAAGACATCGACTAATCGATTTGGTACCAATTTTGGGCGTGACGAGGGTGTTAACCCTTCCTCGCACGTAATTGACTCCCGAACCCGATTTTCGAAATTTCGCAGACCATCAACATTGTTTTAGTAAACCAAAACGTTTTATTAAAACAAAGGTGATCCGATCACACCAAATAAAGATCGGTGGCGACTCTTGTTTTATTCTCGTTTTCAAAACCAAAGTCGAACCCCGATTCGATTTTTAAAAAAAATGGTTACGACAGGAGTGATGTTGCACCCGTTGGAACACTGCCTTTGATTCTCTCCAATCCACTAGTAATTTATCAGCAAAATCAACAATATGTGATGAAGGAACATCTTGTTTCTTCCATACAAAAAGGTTCCTATAGAACGATGAGACCACCAATATACAATTCTGCAGCATGAGCTCTAAAATTTTAACAATTTTTCGATCAACTGTTTCATGAAAAAGTACCATTAGTTATTCCAAATACTCAACACTTTTAACTAGTCCTATTAAAATAATGGCATGTATATTTTCTCAAATCCCCCTTGTAATTACATCATAACTTAATCACCTTCAAACTAATCGTACTATATATATATATATATATATATATATATATATATAAATATATTTTGGAATGAGCACTTTAAGGAAAAATCCACTTCAACATTTAACTAAAATTATTGACCACGTTAACTATTTGGATTAACTAATTATATTATAAATCTAGATAAATAAATTATATCAAATTAAATTATAGGGACTATATCTCAAATCTAGTATAATAAAAAGATCAAAATTACAATTTTTCATTATGTCTTCTTTCTTTCTTTTCTCTTCCTTTTTTTTTTCTCATTCTCTCTCCCAATGACCCCACCCTGAAATAAATAAATAAATGAAAGGTAAACTACCTAGTTGGTCACCTAACTTTTTGGGTACTTTCATTTTAGCCACTTAAAATGAAATGCTTGCAATTTGGTCATCCAACTTTTAAGTGTTTTCATTTTAATCACCTAAGCATTAAATCTGTAATGGTGGTTAACTGTACACACAACATGTCGCTTTCGTTTTGGTTACCAATTTTTTTTTAAAATATTGATTGCGGTAAAAACAACCAAATATTAAGTGAAAAAGTGATAGAAACTAAAATAATACTAAAAAATTGTTAAATTGTACTTATTTATCCATTGCCGAAAATTTTAATTTTTTTAATATTAAAATTTTAAATTTTAAAATATCAAAATAAATTGATTAAATTGTTGAAATTTTTTTTTCCATCGATAATTCATATGTAATATGTATTTTCTTTTCTTTTTGTTCTTTTGCAATAATCCACTATAAATCAATTTCAGGGGGTTCGATTATCAGCATTCAAGGAATTATTTAGCAGTTCAAAGCATCTTAAACTAAGTGAAACTGAGGATCAAAATCTAGTTCCAGAAGCAAACAGAGAGGGACTAAATGGATTAACTTCACTTGAACTTAGTCAATGCAAGGATCTTGATTGCTTGGTTGATACCACAACAATGAATGAGCTAACTTCTGCATTCACTCATTTGGAGAGATTAAGTATAAATTATAAGGATGCTTTGGAAAGCTTATGCAAGGGTCACCCTCCACAAGGTTTCCTCAAAAACTTGAAAGAATTGCTTATTAGAGACTGTAATAAGTTGCAAGTGGTGTTGTCAATGGATGAACTACTTTATAACAGGGAACCACTTTCAAAATTACAATCCTTGGAGCTTGAAAATTTACCAGAATTGAGATGGATATTCAAAGGCTCACCTCATTCTTTTATCTTCCAAAGTCTTAAGGTTGTAAACGTAGCTGGATGCGGGAAATTGAAATCCCTCTTCTCACCTTCCCTTATTCAAAGCCTAGTGCTTTTAGAACAACTCGAGATAAGAAGCTGTGACGAATTGAAAACTCTTTTGGCAGAGCCGAAAAATGATGATGAAATCGAATCAAAGAGTTCTTCCCTTTCTCTGTGTTTTTCAAAACTGAAAACTCTTGACATCCATCATTGCTCAAAACTAGAATATGTTGTGCCAATCACTTTGGCTCAAGGTCTTCCTTCCCTTGAATCGGTTTCAATTTCTCAAAGTTATGAATTAAAGCAAGCATTCGGCAAGGCGAAAGAATAGGATGGAGTTTGTTGAGCATTGGTTTGCAATGCAACAAGTGACCAGCAGCTCATTCAGCAAGTCAGCATCAAGACTGAACCAGAAGCAGCCTAGTGATTTTGTTTCATTTTGTTCTTTTGTAACTTGATCAAGTTAGCTTGTAACTTGATATCAAGAGTTAGTAAATTTAGATTTGAATTTGATGGATGTAATAGCTGACATTATCAGCTTTGCTTTTGTGTATTACATAAGTTAACATGGGTTAAGCTTAATGAGAGTAGTTAAGTCATTAGGTAATTGTCATATTGACTTTGTAACTCATATATATATTTTTACATTCTTCAATGAAATAGAGTGATAATTTTCAGCCATCATTTTATGTGCTCAAGTTCTTCTTGCTAAGTTTTTCTGTTTTTCCTTTCTCTTTTTGTTTTGTTTTGCTTTCTTATATGAACATATGCAAAACTTCATGCAAAGTGTGCAATATCCCGGATTATGGCTTATGCAATTTTTCTTAATAATATGAAATAGCATGCCTTTGTGTGTTAAGAGTGTGCTATCTAAATTTTGTGAACTTTAGAAAATAGGAGAGTGCCTAAGAAATTATTAGATTTTAAATCTAAGAAGGGGAAGCTAAATTGAGGAGGCCTTAAGGAAAATTGTAGGAGTTTTTGGACATGAAATTGGGCTTGGTAGAGTGGCTTGGAGGCGCCACTTAGGGCCTCTATAAATGACGCCACCAACAGGAGTAAATGGGCCAAGTTTCGAGTCGCATGGGGAGCTAAATAAAGCTTTTATTTTTGCGGCAACAAGGGGAAGTAATGGATGGCATGGGGAGTCTATGGGAGGAGTTTAAGATGAGGTCTAATTCTTTTGGAAATTTCGGCTAAGGTAGGAGATAGGTGATGACTTATTTTTAAATTATTTTTGAAAGGGTAAGGGAGAAGAAAATGGGATATGACAAGAGGGAAGGTGGTGGCCGAATATAGGACTCTAGGGGCTTGTATTTTCAGCTTTGAAGAGTGTGAAGAAGTGTGTGCCAAATTTTTGGTTGTGAGCATTCATCTTTTTCTTTCTCTTTTGTGCCTTGCCGAATTTCCTCTCTTCCTATTCTCTTTTCTTTCAAACCCAATTCATCACCTTTTCTTGAATGGCCGAATGACCCTTTGTCATTGAAAACCATAGCTGAACCTTTCTAGTAATCATCGAAAGCCGAAACTTGTTGGTTCTTATCTAAGTCCACCTAGCCGAATCTCTCTGTGGATTCAACAAAGAGCAATTGATTTCTATCAATAAGGGTAAGGATCAATTATCGATTCTTTTCAATCTTTTTCTTAAAGTCGAAATCAAGATTCTAATCCCTTAATGTTTTTGGCCGAAACTATGAAGGATTCTTTCGGGATTTCCATAGGGTCGACTTCTAAGGAAACCATCCGGGATTTCAGATCTAAGGTAAGCGACATAGTGGTAAGTGATCTCCTCCTTAAGCAATCCGTTTTGGGTTCTTATTCTTTTAAGATGCTGAAAATAATGGTTAAACCTTGGTTAGGGATGGCCGAATATGTATAGTGCCATAATCTAGTGTTTCTTTTATGTGTAGCCAACGTTAAGGGGCAGTAAGGAGACTTTCGGGATTTAAAATCTCAAGGTAAGTACCCATGATATTCGGCCAAGGCTTATTTAGTGATTTAAGATCTATTTCGTATTTGTTCAAAAGTCGAAAACTAACCAAATCAAGTGACTTAGTGTTGGCCCATTGCAAGGAAGGGAAGGCTACAAGTTTTCGGGATTTGATTAGTAGTAAATCGGCAACAAGGTAAGACTTTGGTTTCGATAGTCCTTCGGGATTTAATTAATTAGCCGAATGGCTTGATGCTAAAGTGTGTAAGATTGGCCGAATATAGGGATTAAGGGTCTAAAAGCATTAGATTGGGTTTTCGGGATTTCAAAAAAGTGATAAGTAAATCAGGTGTGTACCCCACACTAAGCTTTAATTAATTTACGGTTATGTTTAATTAATATGTTACAAGAATATGTTATGATGTGGCTAAGAGTACCATGCAATGGTACAAAGTACTCAGGTACGTTTACCCACTCCTACTATGAGTATGATAAGATTCGTTATGGTACATATGTCAATAGTGATAAGAATGTGAAATAAAGCATGATATTGCATGATTTGTTTGACATGGGGCATATGGGTGATATGTAAAAGGGAAGTGAATTGGTTGTTTTATACCCTAATATCTGAATGTGGTGACTTATGTCACAATATCTGAATGTGGTGACTTATGTCACAATATCTGAATGTGGTGACTTATGTCACAAATATTTATCTGGTGGCTATGCCATGAATTTTATAAGGGCGATGAGCACGTCATTGCGTATTGCCTTCGATGGTGTGTAGTGGATAGAGGGTTGACTTAGTAGTCCCCATGTGATGGTTGGTACGGGTGATATGTAGCGGATGGTTATCTAGGCTTGGGTGTGGGTTTGCATCATTAATTATATATGTTATTATGTATGAATTGACATGCCTGAATTAATTGAGACTTGTGTTGGTTGTACACATTGAGTCTGTTTGACTCACCCCTTGCGGGATTATTTTTCAGGTGACACTCAGTAATGGACCGGGTCGGCAGGAGCTCAAGCGGTGGCCATGCTCAGTTCGGGATTTTATATTATTTTGGACTTGTTATATTTTATGTATTTTAAATTTAATTAGGGTTTTGATTTGATGTAATAAGGCCTTGGTTTGAACTGTTTATGCATGCATATTTAATTATTTAAGTATGACACGATCTTTATTAATTCAAGGTTAAAGTCCATCTTTCTTAAGTATAAATATTAAATATTTTGACACCTAATCAACTCGGGTTTTAAATTCGAGCCCATCCCAAATCAACTGTTTTCAAAAACGCAGAAAATTTTAGCAAAGTTCAAATAAGATTCGAATGGTTTTTCCTAGAAGCATGCCAGATCCGGTCAGGGCTTGTGGGCCGGGTTTGGGGTGTTTTAGCTTAGTATCAGAGCCCGGTTCAAAACTCGGCCTTGAGGGCTTTTAGGGCCCAAAACGTTTTCTGTCTTTTGAAAGTGGGTTTTTCTAAGAAATAAGTAGGTTTTCTGGCATGGCACCGGAGTCTCCGACCCGAAGTCCACCAGGTACTATCCATTGTGTGAATTATTGTATGATTTGTAGAAGGGTAGAAATGGAACGTAGATTAGTATGATAAGTACTTGAACTATAGGACTAGTTCACCCCAACAATTACATAAAACTTTAATGCCCAATTAAACAAACCTGTGTCTAAGTCGCCGAGTTAAGGTGTGGCAACCGTTGTGCGCATGTCTAGGATTGGTTTCAGTGGGAGCTTGGTATTTAAGCAGTCCTAGTGACTCACCTCCTACCCACTTGAATCCTACCTGGTGCGTAGTGATGGTTCACCCAAACCAAGAGGACTCAGCCACAGGCTAAACCCAATAACTAAAACCCGAAAGGGACTAGCCATATTTTCACAAAAACCCTAGTTTTAAAAATCACCAAATTACCCCTTTGATGTGTAGGAAAACTATTTTGAAAAATTTTCCAAAATATTCTCGATTTACTAAATGACCTAAATACCCCTAGTCAGAAAAATTACTAAAATGCCCTTGGTTCATAAAATTTCCATACTACTCACAGTTTTATCAAGATTCTCTTACCTTATAAATATCCAAATTACCCCTAACCTGTACAAATGACCAAAATACCCTCAGTAAGGAAAATTATCGAAGTACCCTCAATTTAGAAATCTTTAACAATACCCTTGTTTTGAAAAGTTACCAGGAACCATATTTTGTGAAAAATTACCGAAATGACCCTGGCTTGTAAAATTACGAAAATACCCCTAGTGTATAAAATTATCATTTCACCCTTGAAATTTTTCCAGCAAGTATTTTAATTTTGTAAAATATCAACAATCCCTATTTTGCAACATTTTCAAATACCCTAATTTGAAAAATTACCAAAATACCCCTATAAGAAAAAATTACGGAAATACCCCTGGGTAGTGGAAAACAATAAACAACGACAACTACAACATTTCTCTGTAATGAACGCAAGTTCATGTGTGTGACTAAATGAATGATTTAAGACTGTATGTGTGTGAAATCGAAAGAACTACTTCTTAGAACTATTAAACATAAAACTGTTTGTGATAAATCAGTGGAACCAAACTAATTCATAAAATTCTTTAATCAGATAAACATAAAATTAGAAGTATGAATTCAAGGGGACGTGGTCGTAACGTGCGTGGCTGTGGAAGAGGCCGAATGGTTGTGTCGAAACCCGTTAGATCGGGTCAAAGATCTAAAAATGAAATGCCACCACCACCACCAGCCGCTGATGTGGAATATCAGGATCAGACGGGGGATGACGCAGTGTCACAGGCGATGCTGCGAGTTTTGGAAAGGGTGGCTGGAGTGGGTGGAGGCATAGGAGCTCGAAAGTTAGTACCTGAACGACTCCGAGCCAACGGAGCTGAGGTGTTCCGTGGTGTATCAGGTGTGGCACCAGTCTGCGTGAGTATTGGTGGAGGCGATCGAGTAGATTATGGATGAGCTCGATTTAAGCGACGAGGAAAAATGAAAGGGTTGGTGTCGCTTCTCCGTGATGAGTCATATCAATGGTGGCTCGCGGTTTGGGATGGTGCTTCAGCTGAGAAACTCACTTGGGATTATGCTAAGGCGGCATACGAAGTAGTATGTTGGTACTCATTACATTGATCTTGTGAGATGAAGGCATTAAAATTTGGTTCAAAGGAACAAGTCCGTGGCGAATCTGTTGAATTCCTAAAATTTGAGCCGTTATGCTCGAGCATAGTGTCAAGCGAGCATGGCGGTGTGTCCGGTTGAGGGCGAGTGAGGATGTCTTGAGGCTGTTGATAGCCCCACAAGAAGAGAGAGTTCTTGTGTTGGTGGAGAAGGCTCAGGTAGCCGAGGGTATCAAGAATTCTGTAAGACAGAACACTGATCGGAATAGACAGAAGAGAGGTTTTGGGTCATCTGGATCATCAGGGAATGTGCAAAAGAGGCCTAGAGCTGATGGGCCACGAGGTCAGGAAGTTGCTACAGGAGGGCAGTACCGTACTTATGATCAATGTGGAAAGAAACATCTAGGAGAGTGTTGGAAGAAGACAGGAGGATGTTTCAAATGTTGGTCTAAGGACCATATGATTAAGGACTGTCCGATTAAGATGGATGGGAATCGACCAGTAGCTCAGGGTGTTAATCAGGCTGGTAGAGGCGGACAGCAGCCTCAGCGAGGTCGTGGTTCGAATGGTCGAGGTTACGGTGCTGGAAGAGGATGCGAAACACCTGGCAGAGGTGTTGGTAATGCAGAGGCAAGACAATCGGGTCTAGTGTATGCGGTTCGTCGAAGGGAAGATGGAGACGCACCGGACGTCATAACCGATACGTTCCTTATTTGTGGCAAGCCTTATTTTACTTTGATTGATGTGGGCTCTACCCATTCCTATGTTGCATGTAGAGTAGTTGAAACTCTAGGCATAGCCTCTGAACTATCTGATAGGGAGATGACTGTAGTAAGCCCATTAGGTCAAATGGTAATGGTGAACAAGATATTTCGGAAAGTACCTCTAGAAATTTAGGGAGTAGTATTCCCTGCTGACTTAATGGAATTACCTTTTGGAGAATTCGATCTCATACTTGGAATGGACTGGCTAGTGGAGCATCGAGCTGTATTGGATTGTGCAGCTAAACGAATGGAGTTAAGGACTCCCAAAGATGAGGAAGTAGTTATGATAGGAGAAAGAAGAAACTACCTGTCTAATGTAGTTTACGCTTTAAAAGGCGATAAGATGGTTGGAAAGGATGCAAGGCATTCTTGGCTTTCGTTAATCGTTGGATGCAAAGGAAGAAGGTGTTAGTGGAGTTTGAGCTGTAAGGGATTTTGTGGATGTCTTTCGGAAGAATTACAGAATACCCGGATAGGGAGGTGGAGTTTGGAATTGACTTGTTCTTGGTCTTGCTCGTGTCAATCGCCCCATCTGAATGGCACCAAAGGAGTTGGTTGAGCTCAAGGCTCAAATTCAAAGTTGCTAGACCGTGGGTTTATTCGACCAGTGTGTCTCCATAGGAGCACCGGTCTTGTTTGTGAAAAAGAAGGACGAAACTATGCGCATGTGCATAGATTATTGTCAGTTGAATAAGCTGACCATCAAGAACAAGTACCCTTTGCCAAGGATTGACGACTTGTTCGATCAGCTTAAGGGGGCCGCGATTTTCTCAAAGATAGATCTGAGATCCGGATATCATCAGCTTAAGGTGAAGGAGGTAGATATCCATAAGATAGCTTTTCAGACAAGATATGGGCATTTTGAGTTCGTAGTAATGCCGTTTGATTTGACAAACACCCCAGTCGCATTTATGGACATGATGAATCGGGTTTTCCAACCCTATCTGGACCGATTCGTTATTGTGTTCATAGACGATATTCTGGTGTATTCCAAGTCTGAAGAGGAGCATGATGAGCATCTCCGAATAATGTTGCAAGTGTTGAGGGAGAAGAAGCTCTATGCCAAATTCAGCAAGTGTGAATTTTGGCTTAATGAGGCTGCATTTTTAGGACATGTGGTATCTGCTGAAGGAATAAGGGTGGATCCTCGGAAGATTGAGGCAGTGTTGGATTGGAAACCCCCTAAGTCTATGGCGGAAGTTCAGAGTTTCTTAGGATTGGTGGGCTATTATAGAAGGTTTGTGGAAGGGTTCTCGTCGATAGCCGCACCTTTGACAAAGTTGTTGAGAAAGGAAATACCTTTCGTATGGACCGATAAGCAACAGGAGAGCTTTGAGAAGCTTAAAAGGGTCTTGACCGAAGCTCCAGTTTTGATTCAGCCCGAGGCAGGAAAGGATTTTGTGGTGTATTGTGATGCTTCCCATACAGGATTGAGAGGTGTCCTTATGCAAGACGGGAAGGTAGTTGCTTATGCGTCTCGATAACTAAGGCCACACAAGGTTAACTACCTGACGCACGATTTGGAATTGGCAGTAGTGGTCTTTGCTCTTAAGATGTGGAGGCACTATCTTTATGGAGAGAAGTCGGTAATCTACACAGACCACAAGAGCCTTAAGTATTTGCTGACTCAGAAAGAGCTGAATCTGAGACAGCGAAGGTGGGTGGAACTATTGAAGGACTATGATTGTTTAATAGAGTATCACTTGGGCAAGGCAAATGTAGTGGCGGATGCCTTAAGTCAGAAGGTAGTGTCAGATCTGAGGGCGATGTTTGCACATCTGAGCTTGTATGATGATGGAAGTCTGCTGGCAGAGCTGCAAGTTAAGCCGACGTGGTTGAATGAAGTGAAAGAGGGGCAGTTGGTGGATGAGGATTTGAGTGCTAAGTTGAGACAAGTATAGAATAGAGAGTTGGAAAATTATGGTATTAACGATGAAGGAGTATTGTGTTTCAAGGAAAAATCGTATCTTTGAAGGACGAGGAGCTTAGGCAAAGAATTCTTGGGAATCGCATAGTAGCCCTTATGCTATGCATCCGGAGGTAGTAAAATGTCTGAGATCTAAGGAACAATTTTGGTGGCTGGTCTTAAGAGGAAGTTACGAATTTGTAGGAAATACCTAACGATGTCGACAAGTTAAATTTGAACATCAAGTTCGTCGAGATTGCTTGACCAATACAAATTCAGCGATGGAAATGGGAGAGAATTACCATAGACTTCGTTAGTGGGCTTCCCCTTGCGCCTACTAAGAAGGACTCGGTATGGGTGATAGTGGATCGGCTGACAAAGTCTGCGCATTTCATTCCAGTACGAGTTGACTATTCTTTGCAGAAGCTGGCAAAGTTATATGTGGCGAAAATTATGAGGTTGCATGGAGTGCCGGTGTCAATTATCTCGGATAGAGATCCGAGGTTCACGTCTCGGTTTTGGAAAGCTCTACATCAGGCTTTAGGCACCATATTGGACTTCAGTACGGCCTTTCATCCACAGTCGGACGGTCAATCTGAGCGAGTAATACAAGTGTTAGAGGATATGTTAAGAGGCTGTGTGCTAGACTTCAGAGGAAGTTGGAAAGAATATTTGCCTCTAGCGAAATTTGCTTACAACAACAGCTATGAGGCCAGTATTTAGATGGCGCCGTACGAGGCACTGTATGGTCAGAAGTGTCGCACTCCTACATGTTGGACGGAATTAGGAGAACGTCAAATTTTGGGTCCAGAGTTGGTAGCGGAATCTGAAGAGAAGGTTAGTGTAATTCGAGCTCGATTGAAGAAAGCATCTGACAGGCAAAAGTCATATGCAAATCTCAAACGGAAGGAGATCGAATTTGATGTGGGAGATCAAGTGTTCCTTAAAGTTTTGCCTTGGAAGAAGGTGATGAGATTTGGTCGAAAAGAGAAGCTAAGTCCAAGGTTTATAAGACCTTATCGGGTATTGAAGCAAATTGGACCGGTGGCATACCAGTTGGAGTTGCCTTCAGAATTACAATAGATGCACGACGTATTTCATGTTTCCATGCTACGTCGATACCGATCAGATCCGTCTCATGTAGTTCCGGTTGAAGAGGTGGAGCTGAGACCAGATCTATCTTATGAGGAAGAGCCAATTCAGATTCTAGAACAAGATGTGAAGGTGCTTCGGAGGAAGTCGGTCCCTTTGGTCAAGGTGTTGTGGCGTAACCATGGATCAAAGGAAGCTTCTTGGGAGCCGGAAGAAGTAATGCGACAGCAATACCCCCACCTATTTTAGCCAGGTAATTTCAAGGTTGAAATTATTTTAAGGGGGTAGAACTGTAATATCCCGGATTATGGCTTATGCAATTTTGCTTAATAATATGAAATAGCATGCCTTTGTGTGTTAAGAATGTGTTATCTGAATTTTGTGAACTTTAGAAAATAGGAGAGTGCCTTAGAAATTATTAGATTTTAAATCTAAGAAGGGGAAGCTAAATTGAGGAGGCCTAAAGGAAAATTGTAGGAGTTTTTGGACATGAAATTGGGCTTGGCAGAGTGTCTTGGAGGCGCCACTTAGGGCCTCTATAAATGACGCCACCAACAGGAGTAAATGGGCCAAGGTTCGAGTCGCATGGGAAGCTAAATAAAGCTTTTATTTTTGCGGCAACAAGGGGAAGTAATGGACGGCATGGGGAGTCTATGGAAGGAGTTTAAGATGAGGTCTAATTCTTTTGGAAATTTTGGCTAAGGTAGGAGATATGTGATGACTTATTTTTAAATTATATTTGAAAGGGTAAGGGAAAAGAAAATGGGATATGATAAGAGGGAAGGTGGTGGCTGAATATAGTACTCTAGGGGCTTGTATTTTCAGCTTTGAAGAGTGTGAAGGAGTGTGTGCCAAATTTTTGGTTGTGAGCATTCATCTTTTTCTTTCTCTTTTGTGCCTTACTGAATTTCCTCTCTTCCTATTCTCTTTTCTTTCAAACCCAATTCATCACCTTTTCTTGAATGGCCGAATGACCCTTTGTCATTGAAAACCATAGCCGAACCTTTCTAGTAATCATCAAAAGTCGAAACTTGTTGGTTCTTATCTAAGTCCACCTAGCCGAATCTCTCTGTGGATTCAACAAAGAGCAATTGATTTCTGTCAATAAGGGTAAGGATCAATTATCGATTCTTTTCAATCTTTTTCTTAAAGCTGAAATCAAGATTCTAATCCCCTTAATGTTTTTGGCCGAAACTATGAAGGATTCTTTCGGGATTTCCATAGGGTCGACTTCTAAGGAAACCATCCGGGATTTCAGATCTAAGGTAAGCGACATAGTGGTAAGTGATCTCTTTCTTAAGCAATCGGTTTTGGGTTCTTATTCTTTTAATATGCCGAAAACAATGGTTAAACCTTGGTTAGGGATGGCCGAATGTGTATAGTGCCATAATCTAGTGTTTCTTTTGTGTGTAGCCAACGTTAAGGGGCAGTAAGGAGACTTTCGGGATTTAAAATTGCAAGGTAAGTACCCATGATATTCGGCCAAGGCTTATTTAGTGATTTAAGATCTATTTCGTATTTGTTCAAAAGCTGAAAACTAACCAAATCAAGTGACTTAGTGTTGGCCGATTGCAAGGAAGGGAAGGCTACAAGTTTTCAGGATTTGATTAGTAGTAAATCGGCAACAAGGTAAGACTTTGGTTTCGATAGTCTTTCAGGATTTAATTAATTAGCTGAATGGCTTGATGCTAAAGTGTTTAAGGTTGGCCGAATATAGGGATTAAGGGTCTAATAGCATTAGATCGGGTTTTTGGGATTTCAATAAAGCGATAAGTAAATCACGTGTGTACCCCACACTAAGCTTTAATTAATTTACGGTGATGTTTAATTAATATGTTACAAGAATATGTTATGATGTGGCTAAGAGTACCATGCAGTGGTACAAAGTACTCAGGTACGTTTACCCACTCCTACTATGAGTATGATAAGATTCGTTATGGTACATATGTCAATAGTGATAAGAATGTGAAATAAAGCATGATATTGCATGATTTGTTTGACATGGGGCATATGGGTGATATGTAAAGGGGAAGTGAATTGGTGGTTTTATACCCCAATATCTGAATGTGGTGACTTATGTCACGAATATTTATCTGGTGGCTATGCCATGAATTTTATAAGGGCGATGAGCACGTCGACTGCAGCGATTGCCTTCGATGGTGTGTAGCGGATGGAGGGTTGACTTAGTAGTCCCCACGGTGTGATGGTTGGTACGGGTGATGTGTAGCGGATGGTTATCTAGGCTTGGGTGTGGGTTTGCATCATTAATTATATATGTTATTATGTATGAATTGACATGCCTGAATTAATTGAGACTTGTGTTGGTTGTACACATTGAGTCTGTTTGACTCACCCCTTGCGGGATCATTTTTCAGGTGACACTCAGTAATGGACCGGGTCGGCAGGAGCTCAAGCGGTGGCCATGCTCAGTTTGGGATTTTATATTATTTTGGACTTGTTATATTTTAAGTATTTTGAATTTAATTAGGGTTTTGATTTGATGTAATAAGGCCTTGGTTTGAGCTGTTTATGCATGCATATTTAATTTTTTAAGTATGACACGATCTGTATTAATTCAAGGTTAAAGTCCATCCTTTTTAAGTATAAATATTAAATATTTTGACACCTAATCAACTCGAGTTTTAAATTCGAGCCCAACCCAAATCAACTGTTTTCAAAAACGCGGAAAATTTTAGCAAAGTTCAAATAAGATTCGAATGGTTTTTCCTAGAAGCATGCCAGATCCGGTCAGGGCTTGTGGGCTGGGTTTGGGGTGTTTCAAAGTGTTTGCTAAGTTGCTGCAATGTTCCAACAAATGGTAATCAGAGCCTCCCTTCTTTGAGGACTTCTGTTGTTGGTGTTTTTTCTGTCAAAACAAAGCTTGATAAGGAAGAAACTGTTTAGTTGGTCTGTTTGTTTTGTTGCTGAAATATGAGCTTCACACCAGTACCACCACCTGTGGTTGCTGGAGAGAACTACCACATTTGGGTAGTTAAGATGAAAACTTACCTCCAAGCGCATGATTTGTGGAGTGTAATTGATAATGATGCTGGACCACCTCCATTGAAAGCCAATCCAACTATTGCTCAGATTAGACAACATAGTGAGGAGCGAGCCAAGAAGCACAAAGCCATGGCTTGCTTGTAGAATAGAGTGTATGATGTAATATTCACTCAAATTATGGCTTGTGACTCACTTAAACAAGCTTGAGAAAGGCTGAAGGAGGACTTCATGGGACCAGATAAGACAAGGCAGCAACAAGTGATCAACCTTAGAAGAGAATTTGAGAATTTGAAAATAAAAGAGCTAGAGACTATCAAACAGTACTCTGATAGGATAATGGTTACTGTTAACAACATTAGGCTCCTTGGAGAAGACTTCAATGAGAGCAAGGTTGTTAAGAAAGTTATCACCACTCTCCCCGAGAGGTTTGAGTTAAATATCTCCTCATTGGAGGACGCGAGGGATCTCACTACAATTTCTTTATCTGAGTTGGTGAACTCTCTTTATGTACTTGAGAAGAGAAGGGCCAATAGGTAGGAAGAGCATCCTGAGGGAGCCGTCCAGCAAAAGCTAAAGAAGGCTCGAGCTCAATTAGAAAGCAAAGAAGCCTTGGGTCGATAGAAGGGAGAAATCAAGAAGAGATGCAGGGAGAAGGAAGTTTACACCATGTATTCACTGCAAGAAGACCAATCATTTGGAGAAGTATTGCTGGAACAGGCTAGATATTCAGTGCAAAAGTTGTAAACAGTATGGTCATCATGAGAAAGTGTGCAGGAGCAAGGAGAAACCTCAAGCTCAGCAGTAAATCCAAGCTAAGGCTGCTGATTACTTCCAAGCTCAAGAGGAGCATATCTTTTATGCCTCCTACTTTGCAACCACAAGTAAAGTCACATACAGTTGGCTTGTAGACAGTGGCTGCTTACATCACATGGCAGCTAATGTAAGCTTGTTCAAGAATCTTGACAGGAGCTTTACCTCAAAGATCAGGATAGGCAATGGTAACCTGATTGAAGCCAAAGGCAGAGGTGATATTGTGATTGACACTAGTTCAGGTAACAAAGCTATTTCAAATGTGCTTTATGTACCTGATATAGATCAGAACTTACTTAGTGTTGGCTAGTTAGTTGAAAAAGGCTATTCACTAGTTTTCAAGAAAGGTTCTTGTGTTATTAAAGACTTTCATGGCCAGGAAATGGTTTCAGTACCTATAACAGTCAAATGCTTTATGCTTGATGTAAGTTAGCTTGAGAAGAAGGCTTATACAAGCCTAGCTGACAATGCTGGCCTATGGCATAGAAGACTAGGCCATGTTAATTTCAGGTCACTCAATTTGTTGCACAAGCTAAATTTGGCTGAGGACATGACCAAGGTTGAGACAAGTGACACTGTTTGTGAAGTATGCCAACTTGGTAAGCAGGCTAGGCTACCTTTTCCAGTCAACAAGGCATGGAGGGCTCGAGAAAGGCTTGAATTGGTGCATTTTGATGTTTGTGGACCAATGAAGACCCCTTCACTAAATAGAAGTATGAAGACCCCTTCACTAAATAGAAGTAAGTATTTTCTGACTAGATATTACTGGGTTTATTTCATGAAACAGAAGTCTGAGGTGTTTGAAGCCTGTGGAAAATTCAAAGCATTTGTTGAGAATCAAACAGGCTGCAGGATTAAAGCTTTGAGGACAGATAATGGCACTGAATATTTGTCTGATAGATTTCAGAAGTTGTGTGAGCAAGCTGGGATCCATCATCAGTTAACCACAGTGTATACTCCTCAACAAAATGGAGTGTGTGAGAGGAAGAATAGGACAGTGATGGACATGGCTAGGTGTTTGCTATTTCAAAAAAAAAACTTCCATGCACATTTTAGGCTGAGGGTGTCAATATTTTAGTATACTTTCTCAACAAGCTGCCAACACATGCTGTGAAGGGCAAGACTCCATTTGAAGCATGGTATGGATTCAAGCCATCTGTTTCTCATTTGAAAGTGTTTGGTTGTGTGTATTATGTACTTGTACCAGGAGAAAGAAGAACTAAGCTTGAGAAAAGGTCAGTTCCAAGCATATTTGTTGGCTATAGTAGCACTAAGAGGGGCTACAAGGTATATAATCCCTTAACTAAGAAGATTTTGGTGAGTAAGGATGTCAAATTTGATGAAGAAAAGTTTTGGAGCTTGGATGATTCAGATACAATTCAGTTTGAAGAAGACCAAGTTGACAGTGGCTTGGGATCAACAGAAAATGAGCTCAGCAATGGAAATGTGGATGATCCACCTGTGAAAGGGACCAGGTCCATTGATGACATCTATCAAAGATGTAATGTGGCTGTAGTTGAGCCTTCGAGCTTTGAAGAGGCTATGAGAAGTAAGCACTGGAAGAAGGCCATGGAAGCTGAGATTGAAATGATCCACAAAAATGACACTTGGGATCTGGTGGACAAACCTGATCAGAAGAAAATCATAGGTGTCAAGTGGGTTTTTAGAGCCAAATTCAATGCTGATGGCTCATTGAACAAACACAAGGCAAGGCTTGGGGTGAAAGGATATAGCCTGCAGTATGGCATTGATTTTATGGAGACATTTTCTCTAGTGGCGAGGTTAGACACCATCAAGCTTTTGTTTGCCTTGGCTGTATAGAAGCACTGGAGAATTCATCAACTTGATGTTAAGTCAGCTTTCTTAAATGATTTTCTTAAAGAAGAAATATACATTGAGTAGCCAGATGGTTTCAAAATCCAAGGAGAAGAGGACAAAGTTTATAAGCTGAAGAAAGCTCTTTATTGCCTGAAACAGGCACCTCGAACGTGGTATGAAAGAATTGATGCTTACCTGTCTAGGTTTGGTTTTGAGAAAAGCCTGAATGAGCCAACACTCTATGTAAAGAAGTCCAAATATGAGACCTTGCTGATTGTTTCAATCTATGTGGATGATCTATTAGTGACTGGAAGGAAGGGTGATTTGATTCAAGAATTCAAGGCACAAATTCAAGAAGTGTTTGACATGACTGACTTGGGAATCATGACATACTTTCTTGGTATAGAAGTGAACCAGTCTGAACAAGTAATTTTTATCAGTCAGCATGCCTTTGCTTTGAAAATACTCAATAAATTTTGCATGGCAAATTGCAAATCAATGAGCACACCATTGGCTCAAGGGGAGAAGCTGGCAAGTTTTGAAAATCAAGAAAGGGTTGATGAAAGGGAGTACAGAAGCTTAGTTGGTTGCTTGCTCTACTTATGACAACGGACGACCTCATGCATCTTTGTTAGTCTATTGTCAAGGTTCATGCATTGTTGTAATACAACTCATTTCAAGGCAGCTAAGAGGATACTCAGGTATGTTAAAGGAACTTTGAAGTTTGGAGTCATGTTCAAGAAAGGAAGTGAACTTAAGCTGATTGGTTACTCAGACAGTGACTGGGCTGGCTCTATCGATGATGTTGAAACCAATTTTTAATTAAGTTTGGAAAACAAGCGGGATCGACTTTAAAACGAAATATGGATGGTGTCGCCACCGATCTTTTATTCGAGGTGTGATCGGATCACCTTGAGATGGATTATTTTAATAAAACATTTTGATCTATTAAAATAATAATTTTGGTACACGAAATCTAAGAAAATAGGTTTGGGAGTCGATTAGTACGAGGAAGGATTAGCACCTTCGCAACGCCCAAAATTAGTACCAAATTGATTAATTAATGTCCTAACGTCGAGAATTTGAAAGATTTTAAAATTACTGTAACAGTCCGGTTTAGACCCTAATTGGAATGAGTGGTTTCAGGACCACTTAACCGAGTTAAAATATTATTTTTATTATTTTAATGATGTTTATAGTGTGGTAATATTATTGTGTGAAAGTTTGGTAAAAAAATTTTACCGATTAAATAGTTAATTCGGTAAAAAGGATTAAATTGCGTAAAATGAAAACTATGTGTGCCATTAGTAAAATGACTTATTTGATAATGGCTTTATAAATAAGAGTCCTTACATAGTAATTATACCATTGCATATTTGAGTGGATGGTAGTGGACCTTGAATAACATAATTTTTATGATTATTAAACATGGGTATTTTGGTAAATTATGGAATAATGCTTAATAAAATAAAGCCATATGATATTTTTATTATTTTTTTATCATCATCAACCGAATAACAAAACAAAGAAAGGGTTTGGAAGCTTTAACATTCGGCCATGGCTTTCTAAGGGATTAAGGTACGATTTTTGAACCGTTTTTAATGATTGTTATGTTTTTGAGCTCGTTGCAGCTCGGTTTAACTAACCCGTACCTCAATTTCTGAAATTGGTTGTGTTTTTGGAGTTTGCCATTGATGAGTGCATGTTGGTTTTAATATTTCTTGTTAAATTATTGATGGTTGTTTATAGATGTACAAGTTTTATAAAGAGATTTTTTATGAAATTGACTATTTGGGATTAAATTGAAAAAGATAGAATATTTGTGGTTAGAAATGTGAATAAAATGAAAATATGGGCTGTTTAAATACTATAGAAAATTCGGCTAAATACATGTATGTTGGGATTTTGTGTATTTTTGCATAATTATGCATTAAGGACTAAATTGTTAAAGTATGAGGATATAAGGGCTATTTTGCAAAATGGCCAAAATACTTGTCTATGTATTTAATTGATTATGTTAGTGAATAATTGATTTAAATTTGGTTAAATTAGATCAAGACAAATGAATTCAAGATTTTGATCGAGGAAAATCAAAAAGTAGACGAATAGTCGACGGATACACAAGGTAAGTTCTTATGGTTAAAAATCGAATTATTAGCTACTAAAATTGTTTTAATTGAATGAATAAATTACTAAAATTTATCGGGTCTATGAATATGTTGCAGTCAATGAATTATATGATTAAATTGATACAAATATATATATATATATATGTTATAAGAAATGATGGATAATCGGCCAAATTGTGAGTATGTAATGGTAGATATGTTAAATGGCTTTGTACTTGATTATATTAATATTACATGATGATGGAATGCCATAATATATATTCGGTCTTGTGTTTTGTAGTAATGAAATACTTTGAAATTTGAGTAAATGTATATTGGAGTTAATTGAGCTTTAGTATATGATAAATTAAATGCCTTGCATGTGGTAAGTTACTAAGTAAATATTTGTTATTGATTAAATTAAATACTATATATACATATATGTGCCAAATTTGAAATGTATAAAAAAAGTTGACGTTGCCGAATGCAAATAAAGTTGATAAATTGAATTGATGAATATTGAGTAATTGAATTTGACACGGAGGTGCGAGTATAGAAGATTCTGAGATGTAAAAATTGCACTAAGTGTGCAAGCACGATTATTGAGCACTAAGTGTGCAAGCTTAAGTATCGAGCACTAAGTGTGCGAATTCGATATATAATGTTGAATAACTATTGGCACTAAGTGTGTGACTTTTCGATTAATTGGGAATAGTTGAATGTATTTTTGCCTTGAATTTCTTGAGAAGTATTTATGATTTATAAATTTGAATTTGAGCAGGTGAGTATCAAACCTATAGGGTTAATATTATTGACCGTAAAGCTGTGTGATTGATAATGGTAAAGACGATTGCATGATAGATATACAAATTGGAAGAGTGAAATGATATGATTATATATATATATATATCTACATACGATACCATGTAGTAAGTTTTAAACAATTGATTTAAATTGAATTTTTATCTATGATGTTGTACATGTTTTTTAATAGAAGTATATATGTACAATGTGACATTGCCGAATGTGATATTGGTTGTGAGATGAATATATGGCCGATTGTGATGTATACATATATGTCAATAATATAGCCGAATGTGATGTTGTTATGGAGATGAAATAAGATAATTTATATATATATATATATATATTTGTGTGTGTGTAATTGAGGTTTAAGTTTTATATAGACATGTTTATTTAAAAGAGTAACAAGTTTGAGTAATGCACTCTGTGTGCGAATGTAAATACCTAGCACTATGTGTGTGAAATCGGTCATTTGGCACTAAGTGTGCGGGATATTAAAGGTAACGGCACTAAGTGTGCGATACGTTACGAGAATTTGGCACTAAGTGTGCGGGATATTAAAGGTAACGGCACTAAGTGTGCCATACGTTACAGGGTTTGACATTGAGCATACAAGTTTATTGATTCATCAAGGATATCAATTATTGGAAATATTAAGCGAAATAAAATGAGTAGGTATGTGATGATATATAATATATGGATAGTAAGGTAAGTTTTGGTTGTTGAAATGAAAATTATGAATTATTAATGTTACTGATGAGTTAATATTATACGGGTATAATTATGTTATCGGTTATATAAAGGTGTTACAGGTTGTACGTAATGAAATAAATCAACCCAATGCTATGTGAATTCTATGATATTGATATTGTATTGGTGATATGTAATATAAATAGTTTAGTTACATATATGGTACTTAGTATGCAAGATACAGGGTTTTCGATGTTGGTCTCAAGGGTTAAACTGTAAAGATGATGCTGCGAGAATAGAAATGATGATACAAATCAGTACAGGTATAGATGGTACACTTGACAAGCAAGTGACAGTGATAAATTTATACGACAAGTGAGTAGATGTGATAAATTACATGACTGTTAAGGAAATAAATATTGAATTAGATGAGGTTGGTTTAAAAGTAATCTTATTGCTTAAAATGACAAGCTTAATGTTAAATATTTTATATAGTGCTGATAATTATACGAGCTTACTAAGCTTATTAGCTTACTCTGTCTATTCTCTGTATTTTATAGTGATTTGAATGCTCATGCAGGTTGGAAGTCATCGAAGAATCTATCACACTATCCAGGAGGCAATTGGTATTTCTGAACTCTTTGAAATTGGGTAATATGGCATGTATAGGCTAGTTAATAAGTTGATTATATGTTGATAAACCATAAAAGCAACATATTTTAACCCCATATTTAATAGGCTTTTGGATGATTTAGCCCTTGATTTATGTAAAAAGGTGCTTTTAATCCTTTCTTTTCATGTTTATACTCAGGAAAGCACCAGAGGATAAAAAGAACACAAAACGGGCTTAAAACGGAGTAATTGGGCCTTAGCAAGCAATCAACACGGCCTGGCCCAAATTCCACACGACCGTGCCTCGCCAAATACCTAGAGCACGGCCTCAACTCCATCACACATAGCCGTGCCCAAATCGGCAGACCTGAAGCATGGCCTGAATCTTGACTCACACGATCGTGCCAAAAACGACAGAATCGAGACACTGCCCAACCACGATTTACACGGGCGTGTGCCATGGCCGTGCCCCTGCCACGGGAAAGAGCAATTTCACTCGAATTTGGATGCTTGGAGGCAAAGAAACACATTCCTAAGTCTACTTAAACATCTTAGGAGGAATTCTACTTGAATTAGGATACTTAGGAGCCAAGTAAAGCATCTCAAAGCCTATATAAACACCTAAGGTAGCAACTAAAAAGGGAGCTCGGTAGAAGCCGAAACAAGGGAGCTTTTTGGCAGAGGCTTTTGCCGAAGCTTTCATCTTTTAGGGAATCACTTGAAGATAGCCAGTTGATCCATCTCAAGAAGCTAGAACTCCATTCAAGACGGAGGATCTCTCGTTTAATTCCTTCAGGGGGTTTTAGGGATTTCTTATGTTTTGTTTATTTTTTTCTCTTGAGATGTTTTCTTGTTTAGTTATGTACTAAACCCCTCAGATACCTGAAGGGGATGAAACCTATGATGGATTTTGTTATTTGATTTCTAAATTATATGATAAATACTTGGTTTGTTCTTAATTATGTTGCTTAATTTAATCTAATGTGCTTAGGTGGAGGAGGAATAGACCCTACCTAAGAGTAGATCTAGCATAATTGAGCGGAGTTGATCGGGCGCCTAGAGATAGGGTTACGAGATTTTTCTGAATTAGGGTGAAACCTAATATGGGATTCCGTTGATCGATTTACTACTTCCTTAGGGGGTTATTATAAGAGAACGAAAGTTCCACTAATTAACCTAAGGTTAGACGTTATTCGCCTCGAGAGAGGGTTTAATATAGGTTAGAGAGTCTCACAGATCAAGCTAAGTAAAGAAATCATATGGTTTGGGGAATGAATAATAAGTGAAGTCATAGGTGGGTTCTTCCTAAGGGTGTCGTCTTTATCAACTGAGGTTTCCTAAAGTCTTTCTCCAATTTAATCTTTTGTCTTTGCATTTAGTCTAAGTATTTCGTTAGTTTAATAATCCAATCACTCCATATTTTAGGCTAAATAATAGAAAGAAAGTGAGTAGTAGTACTTTTAGGTTCCCTTGGGTTCGATAAGATATTCTTGCATGAGCTATACTACTGTTCGATAGGTGCACTTGCCTCTATCATTGTCATGATCGATCTCTGAGTTCGATCACTCTTTTATAAATATTAAAACTCGACTGTTTGACACGATCATATGTTCACTTGCTTATATGAATGTGAGATGAATTTTGGGTATTATGATCAAGCTATGTGATATGGCTTGATATGAGAAAAGTTAGTTTGATATGAAAGCATTATATGATATGTGCATTTAGTGGTAAAATTTATAATTGGCATTTTGGTTTGAATGATATGTGATTATGGATGAGTTGATAAGAATGTTTAAATGTGATTAATTTGTAAGTGGTATTTAGATGCTTATATATATTTGTCTACATGGAATGGTCACGTTAGTATAAGCTTATATAATTGTTTTAAGCATGATATGTTGGATTAGTGTTGAATGATATTGACGATTGATAAGTTAAAGTCTTACTGTTCCGGTTTGAGTTACAAGTCCGGTAATGCCCCTTACCTATTCTGGCGCCTGTTACGGGATAAGGGTGTTACAATTACGACCTTCTTTGACCCATTTGAAGATGCTCAAGTTTAAATATTAAGATTCTCTGGTTTCGAATGAGTAAAATATCACATCCCGCACATTAGGATGCAACAATTTCAGTCTTCGAATTCTAGATCATCCCAAAAATTCTCAAAACTCACATATTGAGATTTTGAAAAGGTATTTTGATCGCTGAAATTAGAGTTTTAAAATTTATAAAGAGAATGATCAAACCTGAAAACTAACTCTGACAATGATTAAAGGTGTAACACCCCTAACCCATATCCGTCGCCGGATTGGGGTTGAAAGGCATTACTACATTAGACTCAATTTCGAAGTGGACTTCAATTGAATTCAATTACAAGCAATGCAATCATTATCATATTGTATAACAGTACTACCAATTAAAATAAATAAATAAAGATTAAAAGTATGACGAGTTTTACTACCCGTACTTAATACACACAAATGTTTGAATCACATAACTTAAACATTCACGATATATACATATATCGGGTATCAACCAAAATTCAGATAACTGAAGCTAAGTTTCATTTGTAATACTATAATACCTATATGTATTAAATCAAGTGAACCATTTTACCAACCAATAATCAATTACTAATCAACATATATAATATTACACCTTGGCGAATATACTATGGCACCATTCGTTTGGATTAAGTAACTAACCCATCAAGAAACATATTCATTTCTTATTATTATAAATTTTATATTACTCATTCAAGCAAAATATGCATATTTAATATGATAAATATTACTCCACTAAACATATTACACATAGGTGCCATGACCAACCTATATATATAGATACATAAAAGTGATATACACCTAGATTAAAACCGAATATGCCCAAACAAAATTTCTAATACCTTTGCATCATAATAATTTACTCATAAGCATTACTAAATTATCAAACCACGCATCTTCACACAAATAAACATAAAACTTAAGCCATATTCGTATGGCTATAATACATATAATATTAAGGTTTCATTCAAACACAATCATTTTCAAATCCCTCCTATACATGCCTTTATCTAAATTAACACAACTAAAAGAGTACCAAAATAGTTGATAGTGTGGGTGACTTTCTTGATGATCCTCTCGAGGCAGTAAGCGTAACCAAAATCTATAAAGCAGAGGAGAACATTTCACACAAATAAGCTTACTAGCTTAGTAAGTCCTAAGCTCACGATATTATAACATTTAAACATTTAAACAATTGAAAACATTCAACTTATAACATTTCACATAAACATTTAAGTATATTTATTTATACAAGACCGAATGCTAATAGTTCATTAACATAAGTAATTGTACTTCATTTCCTTCAACCTACATCTCCTTGAAGCTCAGATAAGTATATTACCAAAAATCACATGCTCCATTTCGTATAGGTATCGCATTCATACCAACCATGTTATCGCACTAAAATCTCCTCTATTCTTAGCATTTCTACTTGAAGGCCGAATTTCCATAATAGTACGTTCAAACTCGAATTCAATCATATAATACTCATACACATCAATCTTAGCCTCAAACATATATAACACAATTCTCATAATATTAACTTAACTCAAGTAATATAAAACATAACATACTTTACGTGCTTACCTGAGCAATTAGCTAGATACCTTAGTTATGATTTGCCTTAAATAATATTCTGTTTATCCTTTATAAAACACATCACCGGCATCAAGCCTGCTAGGCGATAAAGCCCGATAAGTAACACCGACACAAGGCCTGCTAGGCTCGGAGCCCAAAATAAATCACCGACACTAGGCCTGCTAGGCATTAAAGCCCAAAATAAATCACCGGCACGAATCCTGCTAGGCATTAAAGCCCGAAATAAATCACCACCACTTATAATTCACATATTTTATCATATAGCAAACCAAAAACACTTATACACATCACATTGAATAAAATTTCAACCAATCCATTCTAAAACTTTCACATTCGGCTAACACAAGATTCTATACTAAATTTTATCGAATATTATCATTTAATGCGTTCATAAATAATTCGATAACCTATACTTGCTTAAGGACTTACCTCGGTTGTCGATAGACCGTGCAAATCGGCTATTCGAGAACCTTCGTCTTTCCCCGATCTAAATCCGTTTTTCTTTGCTCTTGATCTAAAACACATTAAAATTTAGCTCATTCAAGCACAATTCATCTCAATTTAGTCCCTAAGCACATAAATGGGTAAATTACTATTTTACCCCTAATATTTCACAACTTTGTAACTTAGTCCTATTTGCATAACACACAAAATAGACATTATTTCAACATAATACTCAAGGGCTGAATATGTATAAGGACCATACAAGTCCATTTGTTTCATTTATTTTGCATTTAAGCCCTCTCAAATTTTTATTTTTACAATTTGGCCCTAAAAACAAAAATTCTTCAAAACTTCCAATACATAATATACTAATCTTTAGCTTATCTTTTATCTAACATCATCAAACATCAAAAACTATATAAATCTATCAATAACCGAACATCAAGCATGCTTAGATTCAAAAATTACAACATGGGTCGATTACGGTTCGAAGCAACGATCTCAAAACGTAAAATTTATCGAAAACTAACTAAAACTCACCTTAGATTTTTGGCTTCAAAGTGCCGAAATTTCAAAGAGTTTAAAGCTTATTTTCTTCCTCCACATTCGGCCATGGATGAGTCAAAAGATGATGGCTTTCTTTTTCTTGGTTATTTTAACATATAATAAATATTTACCAAATTACTAAACTAACCTTATATTTAAAATAATTAAACATTTTAACAAGGAAAAACTTGTCCATGGCGGCCATTAACCCTTAAAATGGGTTATTTACCCTTTCAATACTTCCTATTAAAAAGCCATGCTCAATTCAACACATTACACTTTAGTTTGCAACTTTTACTTTTACGCGATTAGGTCCTTTTATCAAATTCAATACTCAAGCGATAAAATTTTTCTCTGAAATTTTCACACATATAAATTCATATATAATAAACACTAAATATGATATTTAAATATTTCTCGGGCTCAGATTCGTGGTCCCGAAACCACCGTTCCGATTAGGGTCAGATTCGGTCTGTTACAACTCTCCCCCCTTAAAGATTTTCGTCCTCGAAAATCTTACCGTTAAACAACGTCGGATATTGTTGCCTCATTGAATCTTCAGGCTCCCACGTAGCCTCTTCAACTCCGTGCCGATTCCATAATACTTTCACTAAGGAGATCTTTTTGTTTCTTAACTCTTTCATTTCCCGAGCTAAAATACGGATCGTTTTTCCTCATCGTCATATCGGGTTGTATCTCAATCTCGACGGAGCAATCACATGTGACGGATCGATCAGTATCACTGAACACGAAGCGTGAAATACGTCGTGTATCTTTTCTAATTCGGAGGTAGCTTCAACTTATAAGCAACAGCCCAACACGTTCAATGATTTCATACGGTCCAATGAACCTCGGGCTCAACTTGCCTTCCGGCCAAAATGGAGCACTTTCTTCCACAGAGAAACCTTTAAAAATACTCGATCTCAACCTGAAATTCAATGTCTTTACGTTTCAAATCAACATAAGACTTTTGACGATCCGAAGCAGCTTTCAAATTGTCTCTAATAATAGCTACTTTCTGTTCAGTTTCTTTAATCAAATCAACCCCGTGTAACTTATTCTCGCTGAGCTCAGTCCAGTATAATGGTGTTCGACACTTTCGCCCATACAAGGCTTCATAAGGTGCCATCTTGATACTAGATTGAAAACTGTTATTATAAGCAAATTCAATCAAAGGTAGGTATCGTTCCCACGTACCTTCAAACTCGAGAACGCAACATCTCAACATGTCCTCAAGTATCTGAATAGTTCGCTTTCGAATGACCAAATCATCTGCGAATGAAAAGTCATACTAAAATGTAGTTTAGTACCTAAGGCATCTTGCAATTTCTTCCAAAACCGCGATGTAAATCTTGGGTCTCTGTCTGAAATAATGGAACTCGGTACACCATGCAATCTCACAATCTGCGATACATACAATTCAGCAAGTTTATCGAGAGAAAAATCTGTACGAACCGGCACAAAATGAGCTGATTTAGTCAGTCTATCAATTATAACCCAGACGGCATCTTTCTTACTCGGTGTCATAGGAAGACCGGATACAAAATCCATTGTAATTCTATCCCATTTCCATTCAGGTATCATGATTGGCTGAAGTAGTCCGGATGGCACTTGATGTTCAGCTTTTACTTGCTGACAAACTAAGCATTTCGAAACAAATTCAGATATATCCCGCTTCATGCCCGGCCACCAATAGAATTGTTTCAAATCATTATACATCTTTGTGCTACCCGGATGTATTGATAATCGACCACTATGGGCCTCATTCAGAATCATCTGTATCAAATATGAGTTTTTCGGAACACACATTCGGCTTTTAAAATTCAAACAGTCATTTGCATCAATCTGAAAATCTGACTCTGTACCTTTTTCACACTGAATTCGTCTAGCAATCAAATCCTTGTCAACTTTCTGTGCATCACAAATTTGCTGGATAAACATCGGTCTTGCTTGTAACTCGACTATGATCAAACCATTACCAGACATAGCTATCTGTGCGTTCATTGCACGAAGAGCAAACAATGATTTTCGACTTAACGCATCTGCAACAACGTTAGCTTTTCCCGGATGGTAGTCAATCATCAACTTATAGTCTTTCAACAATTCCAACCATCTACGTTGTCTCAAATTTAGATCCTTCTGAGTCATTAAATACTTTAGACTTTTATGATCTGAATAAATGTGACATTTCTCGCCAAAAAAATAGTGACGCCAAATTTTCAATGCGAAAACAATGGCTGCAAGTTCTAAGTCATGAGTCGGGTAATTTCTTTCATGCTGCTTCAATTGTCTTGAAGCATAGGCTACAACTTTGCCTTCTCGCATCAAAACGCAGCCCAAACCATTTAAAGAAGCATCGAATAAACAACAAATTCTTTACCCGATTAGAAATTTGAACTAACACTGGAGCTTCATCAAAAGGGCTTTCAGCTGATCAAAACTTTTCTGACCACTCGAATCTGACATCTTTCTGCAATAACTTTGTCAACGGTGTAGCTATCATAGAAAAACCCTTCACAAATCGTCGATAGTAACCCGCAAGTCCCAAAAAGCTTCGAATCTCGAAAACATTTTTCGGTGGCTTCTAGTCAAGTATAGCCGAGATTTTGTTCGGATCAACTCAAATGCCTGATGCTGAAACAACATGTCCTAAAAAGCTGACCTCTTTCATCCAGAACTCACACTTACTAAACTTCGCATACAACTGCTGATTTCGCAAAGTTTGTAGCACTAACTTCAAATGCTCAGCGTGTTCAATTTCATCTTTGGAGTAGATCAATATGTCATCAATAAACACTACTACAAATCGATCCAAAAACTGTCTAAAAACCCGATTCATCAAATCCATAAAAACAGCAGGTGCATTAGTAAGTCCAAAAGGCATAACCAAAAACTCAAAATGTCCGTACCTCGTCCAGGAATGCGTCTTTGGCACATCTCGTATCTCGACTCAGAAGCGATAATAACCCGATCTCAAATCTATCTTGAAAATCTGAAGCCCTTTTAAGCGATCAAACAAATCATCAATCCGGGTAATGGGTACTTATTCTTTATAGTTACTTTATTGATTCCGATAATCAATACACATTCGCATCGTTCCATCTTTCTTTCTCACAAAAAAATGGTGCACCCAGGGAGAGAAACTTGGTCGTGCAAAGCCCTATCTGTTAACTCTTGCAACTGTGCTTTCAACTCTTTTAGCTCGATGAGGTGCCATCCGATATGGAGCTATTGAGATCGGAGTCGTTCGGTGCTAATTCAATGCCAAACTCAATCTCTCGTCTTTGGGGTAAACACGGTAGTTCTTGAAACACATCCGGTATTCACATACAATCGATGCAGATTCAATCATTTCTCGGACAATTTATTATCCGATTACATAAGCCAAATAAGCTTCGCACCCTTTTCTATATACTTAGAGCTAACATCGAGGATATAACTATAGAAACCCACTTAAATCATTGGATTCAATTCTAATGATCTCACCATTCGATGTCTCAAATCAATAAGCTTTCTTTTGCAATTCACCAACGCATCATGTGAAGTTAACGGTCCATTCCCAAAATTATATCAAACTCATCGAAAGGCAACAGCATTAAATCGACTGGGAAGCAAAAATCCCGAATCATCAATGGGCAACCTTTATACATTTTATTAACAAACACACATCTACCCAAAGGGTTGGATACGCGAATCACAAACTCGATGAGACTCAATGGCGAGTCTTCTTGAATACCAGAGTTTCACATACATATGAATGGGTCGAACCAGGATCAATCAATGCAATTACAGTAGTATCATAAAGGGTGAAAGTACCAGTAATGACATCTGGAGAAGCAGCATCCTCTCTAGCTCGAGTAACATAAGCTCTAACTAGAGCTCTAGCCTCAGATCAAATTGCCGTGTTCTTAGTCCCTCTCTGACTACCACCTACATTGCCAGAATGCTTGGATGGTCTGCCCCGTGCTGATGCACTGCTCGGTCTAGAGTTCTATGTCGTATTCTGCTCAGCTAATATCGGGCACTCTCGAATGAAATGGTCTGAGGATCCACATTTAAAATAGGACCGATCACGAACTCTACAACTCCCAGATTGCCATTTTCCACAATGTTTGCATTCAACTCGATTTTGTGGAATGTTATCAACACTGGCCATCGAGGTAGCTCGGGAGCCCACTGGAGGTCGATCACGTCTAGGTGAATCTGAAGTAGCTTTAGGTCGGCTGAAATCATCTCTAAACTTCTTAGATGTGGAATGGAAATTTTTACCCGACGGTCTTTTACGAGTATCTCTAGCTTCTGTCTCAGCCTTTCTTTTCTCCTTCCCAAGCTCTTCAGCTTTGCAAGCTCGCTCGACTAGTGTCACAAACTCTTTGGTCTCAAGAATGCCAACAAGCAACTTTAAATCTTCATTCAAACCATCTTCTAACCTTTTTCACATAATGGCTTCAGTTGATACACACTCTAGAGCATATCAGCTCAATCTGACAAATTTTCGCTCATATTCAGTCACGGTCATTTGCCCCTGTTTTAGTTCAAGAAATTCTTTACGTTTCTGGTCGATGAACCTCTGACTGATACATTTCTTGCGGAATTCATTCTGAAAGAAATCCCATGTCACTTTTTCTTTTGGAACCACTGATCCTAGCGTAATCCACCAGTGATAGGCGGTGTCCCGAAGTAAAGATATAGCACATTTCAAACATTCATCTGGAGTGCAGGATAGGTCATCAAGTACCCGAATAGTGTTATCAAGCCACATTTCGGCTCGCTCTGCATCATCATCATCATTAGCCTTGAATTCTTCGGCCCCAAATTTCTTGATTTTATCAACATGAGGCTTACTAGATCTCATTGGATCTATCATCGGGGGTGCTGAAGGTACCGGGGTTGGATTATTCGGGGGTGGAGGTTGTGGTACAGCCGGATTATTTTGAATAAACTGGGTAAACCATTCATTCATCATTTGGTAGAAGGCTTGTTTAGCTTCTCCCTCGTGGTTACCCGTAACTGGTTGAGAGTCTAATGGCGCTGATCCATGTGCACGGTCAGGCGTTACACTCTCTACATCATCCGTTGCGGCTCTTTCAGGATCAGTGTCCATTTACTATATAAAACAAAGTTCAGGCTGTCAGAAGTCACCACACTATCAATATATGATAAAGGCATGTATAGCTAGACTCACACGCGGTAGTCCTAGAATCGACTAAACCGTAAGCTCTGATACCAATCAAATGTAACACCCCTAACCCATATCTGTCGCCGGATTGGGGTTGAAGGCCATTACTACATTAGACTCAATTTCGAAGTGGACTTCAATTGAATTCAATTACAAGCAATGCAATCATTATCATATTGTATAATATTACTACCAATTAAAATAAATAAATAAAGATTAAAAGTATGACGAGTTTTACTACCCGTGCTTAATACACACAAATGTTTGAATCACATAACTTAAACATTCACGATATATACATATATCGGGTATCAACCAAAATTCAGATAACAGAAGCTAAGTTTCATTTGTAATACTATAATACCTATATGTATTAAATCATGTGAACCATTTTACCAACCAATAATCAATTACTAATCAACATATATAATATTACACCTTGCCCGAATATACTATGGCACCATTCGTTTGGATTCGTAACTAACCCATCAAGAAACATATTCATTTATTATTATTATAAACTTTATATTACTCATTCAAGCAAAATATGCATATTTAATATGATAAATATTACTCCACTAAACATATTACACATAGGTGCCATGACCAACCTATATATATAGATACATAAAAGCGATATACACCTAGATTAAAACCGAATATGCCCAAACAAAATTTCTAATACCTTTGCATCATAATAATATACTCATAAGCATTACTAAATTATCAAACCATGCATCTTCACACAAATAAACATAAAACTTAAGCCATATTCGTATGGCTATAATACATATAATATTAAGGTTTCATTCAAACACAATCATTTTCAAATCCCTCCTATACATGCCTTTATCTAAATTAACACAACTAAAAGAGTACCAAAATAGTTGATAGTGTGGGCGACTTTCTTGATGATCCCTCTCGAGCCCGTAGCGTAACCAAAATCTATAAAATAGAGGAGAACATTTCACACAAATAAGCTTACTAGCTTAGTAAGTCCTAAGCTCACGATATTATAACATTTAAACATTTAAACAATTGAAAACATTCAACTTATAACATTTCACATAAACATTTAAGTATATTCATTTATACAAGACCGAATGCTAATAGTTCATTAACATAAGTAATTGTACTTCATTTCCTTCAACCTACATCTCCTTGAAGCTCAGATAAGTATATTAACAAAAAATCACATGCTCCATTTCGTATAGGTATCGCATTCATACCAACCATGTTATCGCACTAAAATCTCCTTTATTCTTAGCATTTCTACTTGAAGGCCGAATTTCCATAATAGTAAGTTCAAACTCGAATTCAATCATATAATACTCATACACATCAATCTTAGCCTCAAACATATATAACACAATTCTCATAATATTAACTTAACTTAGGTAATATAAAACATAACATACTTTACGTGCTTACCTGAGTAATTAGCTAGATACCTTAGTTATGATTTGCCTTAAATAATATTTTGTTTATCCTTTATAAAACACATCACCGGCATCAAGCCTGCTAGGCGATAAAGCCCGATAAGTAACACCGGCACAAGGCCTGCTAGGCTCGGAGCCCGAAATAAATTACCGGCACTAGGCCTGCTAGGCATTAAAGCCCGAAATAAATCACCGGCACGAAGCCTGCTAGGCATTAAAGCCCGAAATAAATCACCACCACTTATAATTCACATATTTTATCATATAGCAAACCAAAAACACTTATACACATCACATTGAATAAAATTTCAACCAATCCATTCTAAAACTTTCACATTCGGCTAACACAAGATTCTATACTAAATTTTATCGAATATTATCATTAATGCGTTCATAAATAATTCGATAACCTATACTTGCTTAAGGACTTACCTCGGTTGTCGATAGACCGTGCAAATCGGCTATTCGAGAACCTTCGTCTTTCCCCGATCTAAATCCGTTTTTCTTTGCTCTTGATCTAAAACACATTAAAATTTAGCTCATTCAAGCACAATTCATCTCAATTTAGTCCCTAAGCACATAAATGGGTAAATTACTATTTTACCCCTAATATTTCACAACTTTGTAACTTAGTCATATTTGCATAACACACAAAATAGACATTATTTCAACATAATACTCAAGGGCTGAACATGTATAAGGACCATACAAGTCCATTTCTTTCATTTATTTTGCATTTAAGCCCTCTCAAATTTTTATTTTTACAATTTGGCCCTAAAAACAAAAATTCTTCAAAACTTCCAATACATAATATACTAATCTTTAGCTTATCTTTTATCTAACATCATCAAACATCAAAAACTATATAAATCTATCAATAACCGAACATCAAGCATGCTTATATTCAAAAATTACAACATGGGTCGGTTACGGTTCAACGATCTCAAAAACGTAAAATTTATCGAAAACTAACTAAAACTCACCTTAGATTTTTGGCTTCAAATTGTCGAAATTTCAAAGAGTTTAAAGCTTATTTTCTTCCTCCACATTCGGCCATGGATGAATCAAAAGATGATGGCTTTCTTTTTCTTGGTTATTTTAACATATAATAAATATTTACCAAATTACTAAACTAACCTTATATTTAAAATAATTAAACATTTTAACTTAAGGACAAACTTGTCCATGGCCGGCCACTAACCCTTAAAATGGGTTATTTACCCTTTCAATACTTCCTATTAAAAAGCCATGCTCAATTTAACACATTACACTTTAGTTTGCAACTTTTACTTTTTACGCGATTAGGTCCTTTTTATCAAATTCAATACTCAAACGATAAAATTTTTCTATGAAATTTTCACACATTTAAATTCATATATAATAAACACTAAATATGATATTTAAATATTTCTCAGGCTCGGATTCATGGTCCCAAAACCACCGTTCCGATTAGGGTCAGATTCGGTCTGTTACAAAAGGCAAGTGTACCTATCGAACAGTAGTATAGCTTAGGCAAGACCGGATTATCGAACGCAAAGGAACTAAAAGTACTAATACTAACTTTCTTTTTATTATTTAGCCTAAAATAAAGTGAAGTTGCTTTATTCTAAATTAACGACTACTAAGCTAAAGACACAAAGACAAAAAGAACGATTTGGAGAATAACTTGAAAAGAAAGTTGATCATGACGATACCCTCAGGAAGAATCCACCTAGACTTCACTTGTTATTTAACACTGAATCATACGATTTATTCACTTAGTTTGATCCGTAAGACTCCCTAACGTATATTAAACCCTCTCTCGAGGCGAATAACGTCTAACCCTAGGTTAATTAGTGGAACTCTCGTTCTCTTATAATAACCCCCTAGAATAGCAGTAAATCGATCTATGGATTCCCATATTAGGTTTCACCCTAATCTGGCAAAATCTCGTTACCCTATCTCTAGGCATGTGATCAACTTCGCTTAATTATGCTAGATCTACTCTTAAGCAGGGTCTATTCCTCCTCCACCTAAGCATATCAGATTTGGATTAAGCATGCATAATTAAGAACAAAATAAGTATTTATCATATAATTCAGAAAACAATAATAAGATTCATTTAGGTTTCATCCCCTTCAGGTATTTGAAGGGTTTAGTTCATAATGATAAAATAGAACATCTCAAAAGAAAAGATAAAACAAAACATAAGAAATCCCTAAAACCCCCTGAAGGAATTGAAGGAGAAATCCGCCGTCTTGAGTAGAATTTCGGCTTCTTGAGATGGATCAACTGGCTATCTTCGAGTGATTCCCACGAATCTGGCCTTCTGGCTCGGCTTATTGGCCTCGCTAACTGCCTAACTTCCGCCGCCCTTCAAGGTTACACTTAGGGTCTTTATATAGGCTCTTAGAACGCGATTCTTTCTCCCTAAGTATCCTTTTCCGGGTGAAACTCCTCTTTTCCACGACAGGGGCATGGCCATGGCACACGCCCGTGCAAATCGTCTTCAGACCGTGGTCGAGTCTGGTGGTTTAGGCACGACTGTGTAAATCGGGGTCCAGGCCGTGTTTGGGTCTGCTGATGTATGCACTGTAACACCCCAAACCCGGTCTATGCATTAAGACTGGATTTGGTTTGTTACATGAATCGAGTTATCTTAAAAATTTCAGTGAGTCGAAATCTACAATATTATTTTTAAGTACAAGGTTTAGTAAAAATCAAAAGAGTATTTTATTTTGATGTATATTAGAAATTACTAGTAGAAAACATCGTTAATATTGTATTATTAAATCCTTAAATAAATTTTATAAAATTCAAAATACAAAAAATATTTATAAAGGAATTTCATATATTTGAAAACCCAAATTATTTTAATAAAAACATCATATAATTATCACCCATAAAAAAAATGTCCAAAATATAATTTAATCCAACCACACATAAAAATCCATGAAGTATTAATAGAGGCCCTTATTACATTAACCCAAAACAGTAAAAAAAATACTTATTAAAAAGTTCGAAGTTTAATAAACCATGTTTTGCAGTATGGCCTCCACGAAGTCATCCTCGGCCCAAGTCCACGTCAACTTCCATTACCTGAGATGAAGAAAAATTTGAGGGAGTGAGTTACTTAGAACTCAGTGTATAACTCACTTTTCTTATCCACTGGGCCAGATTATCAAGTTATAGATTTGGGCTTGAGCCCATTAGTAGAATTAACAACAATGATATGCATGCAAAATGAATTTTTCCCTCCCAAACCTAATTTCCATCCGCTACACACCCCCGTACCAACCATCACACCTGTGGGGGTCAAGTCAACCCACCCCGCCATCACACCAATCGTAGGCATTTAGCCTTTTATATTTGTGGCAGAGCCATCGAACTAGATTGTGACAAAGTCACCGAACTAGAGGCATTAAGCCAATTATTATTTGTGGCAGAGCCACCGAACTAGAGGCAAATAGCCATTTATTAATTTTGTGGCAGAGCCACCGAACTAGAGGCAAATAGCCATAATTTTGATTTTGGCAACAGGCCTTTCTTCTCTTCATCATTTTCCCAACCCATGCAATATGTATGCAAAAAAGTCTATGATCATACAATGATTTTATTAAAAAGGCCCATTAACAAGAGTCAATATTTCCAATTTTTATTAAGGCCCAAAAATTTCAAAACAACATTTAGCCCATTTAACAATTAAACATCTTAGGCCCAAATTTACGATCTAGCAAGAGTTCGGCCCATTTATCGAATTGGCAGAAATTTCAGCCCGTTTAACAATTCAACAGAGATTACGGCCCATTTACGATCTAGCAGGGATTTCAACCAATTTAACAATTTAACAGAGATTAAGGCCCATTTATCGATCTAGCAGGGATTTCAGCCCATTTAACAATTTAACAGAGATTAAGGCCCATTTATCGATCTATCAGGCTTTTTAGGCCCATTCTTACGAGACATACAATTTACATATTAACAACTAATTTCTCGAGGGCGTTTTTGTAATTTTCACAATTTTAGTCATTTTCGTGTATTTTCGTCAAAATACCAGTTATTCCGTTTTATACCGATCTAGTCGTTTTTACGATTTTACTCAATACCGCAATTGACATCCAACCCGAGAAAAGTGTGAAGTTACACACCTCGATATCGTGAGTACTAATCCTTCTCGCTCCTCGGCACCTAAATCATATTTCGATCCGTTAGAACACTATCATGTGTAAAAAATACATTATCGATATTCGATCCAAAACCTTACCCTCTTGATTTTGAATCACTTAAATTTTTAGTTTCTCCTCGTTTATCGATTCGTTATTCGCTGAGAATCCACTAACGTACAAAGGCTCGGGAGTTCTAACTACTTCGAATAATTGATTTCCTTCGGTAGATGGTCCACAACCCGATGGAAAATCCCGGATTCCAGAAACAGCCCTTCTTTTATATGGGGGAATAGCGGATCCGCCCCTCTTACGAAAACTAAACACCGCCCTTTTCTTCCCTATTTTGAAAGTCTTCAACATCAAAAGATTGTTAATCCTAATAATAATATATCGAAAAAATACTAAAGATCTTAAAGGTGAGATTTTCCTTACCACAAAGATTCTTGCTTCTCTAAAAGAGAGTCGACCAAAAACGTTCCAAGATGCACACGAACACTTGAGTTCCGATCTTCCGTTGTCACACTAAAGTAAAATAAAGAGAAACGTTAATAGAATGAACGGGTATTTCGATTCAAGAAATTCTCCTTAACACCATCCATAATCGGCCAACACCACCATAAAAAAAATGAACTAAAAGAACTCTTACCTATTCTCCACGGTTGAAAAGAGTTGATTGAGAAAATGATTATGAAAAGAGAGACATTCGGCTATGAAAATCAAAGAGAAAAGATATTGATAATATGGTTCGGCAAGGCACCATAACATTCGGCCATGAGAGATTTTTATGGAGATAGTATGATTGAAAAGAAAATTAAAAGATAAGAGTAAGAGATGATGATGATGATGAGGATTTGGTTCTCAAAAGAAGAAAAGAGGAAGTAGAGATGTGTTTAGAACATGGTACATTCGGCAATGGAGGAAGGAAGAAAAAGAATGTCTTTTGGTGTTGTATTTTCGGCACAATGAAAAGGCATACAAAGAAATGTGATAGCAAAATAAAATGACCAAATGGTCAAAAGAGTTTTGGCAAACCAAAAGCACAAAGTCGGCCAAAGAGAAGGTTGAGAGAAAAAAAAATGAAAATCAAAGTTGCACAAGATGCTAAGAATGACCAAAACAAATTCCTACCCTAGCAAAGCTGTAATAGACCGAATCTGACCCTAATCAGAAAGGTGGTTTCGGGACCACGAATCCGAGCCTGAGAAATGTTTACATATTATATTTAGTGTTTATTATGTATGTATTTATATGTGTGAAAGTTTAGAGAAAAATTTTATCGTTTAAGTGTCGAATTAGATAAAAAGGACTTAATCGCATAAAAAGTAAAAGTGGCCAACTAAAGTGAAATGTGTTAAATTGAGCATGGCTCTTTAATGTGAGGTAGTAAAAGGGCAAATAGCCCATTTTAAGTTTAATGGCCGGCCACCTTAGTTGCATGTAATAGTGTTTGGATTATTATAATGTATATTATTATATTATATGTTAAAATAATGAATAAATATATGATAATTAAACAATAAAATAAAAGCCATTCATTTTGTTCATCCTTGGCCGAAATAAACACAAAAGAAAAGGGGAGAAAAGCCTTTGAACATTCGGCATTATTCAAGCAAAATTGGGTAAGAAATCTAGCTCGGTTTTTGTTAATTTTTACGTTTTTGAGATCGTTGCTTAGTATATTACCCGACCCATGCTAAAATTTCTAAGGTTAGTGTGTATATATGAATCGGCCAAGGATGAATTCTTGAGGTTTTGATGTTTAATGATGTTAGATGAAAGGTATGTTAAAATTAGTATATTATGTGTTGGAAGTTTTGGTGAAATTGTGTTTTAGGGCCAATTTGTAAAAATAAAATTTTAGAGGGCTTGATTGCAAAATAAATGAAAGATATGGACTTGTGTAGTCCTTATACACATTCGGCCTTTAAAGAGTATGGGGTAATTTGATGTATTTTGAGTTTTATGCAAATAGGACTAAATTGTAAAGTTGTGAAATAATAGGGGTAAAATAGTAATTTGCCCATTTATGTGCTTAGGGACTAAATTGAGATAAATTGTGCTTGAATAGGCTAAATTTAATGTGTTTTAGATCAAGAGCAAAGAAAAAGCGAGTTAGATCGGGGAAGACGAAGGTTCTCGAATAAGCCAGATTCATACGACCTATCGACAACCGAGGTAAGTCCTAAGCTGAAATTTGTTAAAGAATTATTCATGAACTCATTAAATGATAATGTGTGATAAAATTTTGATATATAATCATGTTAGCCGAATGTATATATATGTGTGTATGAGATTGATTTCATAAATTTGATAATATGAGATGAATTAGTGTATCAATGTAATTTGTGAAATTGTACAATGAAGTAATGATTTATTTGTTTAAGGTGAATAAGTTAGTTGATTTGGATATGTAATATAGATATGAGGTGTGTGTGGAATGATTGATTATATTGATGTGTTCAGGCTTAGTGCCTAGCAGGCTTCGTGCCGGTGATATATTCGGGCTTAGTGCCTAGCAGGCTTCGTGCCGGTGATATATTCGGGCTTAGTGCCTAGCAGGCTTTATGCCGGTGATATGCTATAAGAGGAAGTACTGAACATCAAACAAGGTGAAACGTTTATATAGGGTTATGTGGTAAAGGTTCAGGTAAGAACTAATCCACCATTTTAGTAAGGAATGAAGTGAACAAAAGAATTCTTAATGTATAATTAAAGATCAGTGACATGTGTGATAAAAGTGCTTGTTCTTGTGTATAAATGGAAGTAGAAGATCGATGCCTAGATTGGTTTTCGATGTTATTGTATTGATATTTAAGTAAAGAGTATTACTATTATTCAATGATCTATATTTTATATAATGAAATAATTATGTGTTATATTATATGCTCATTATATTTATGTATGCTTGGGACTTACTAACCTAGTAAGCTTCTTGTGTGTGTATCTTTGTTTATCTTTGTTTTATAGATTGTGATTGAACTACGGGCTCAAAGGATCATTCGTGAAGTCAACCACACTATCGACTTTCTTTTGGTATTAAAAACTTAGTTTGTTATTCAAAAGGGCATGTATAGGCTAGATTAAAGCGTATAACTAATGTTTTGTAATAGTGTAAATATGCTAGCTATGCGAAAATGGCTATCTATTTTGAATAACTTGTTTAGTGTTTTGATGATATTGTTTGCTCATGCCATGAACTATTATTTATGCTTGATTATGGTTTAACATGTGTGTGAGTGGCATTATTGTTTATGCATGTTAGATTGTGATAAGAAAGACTTATTAATTGGTTCATGTTAATGAGCTTAATATTTGGTATATTCATTGATAATGTTTGGACTAAGATTCGGCTATGAGAAATGGTAAATGATAGTTATGGTTTAGGTATGTTTGGTTAGCTTTATTGGATAGTTAAAAGTGCCAAGTTGATGTTAATAATAATATGGGATGCGCACATGTGTGGTTGTAATATTTGGTTCATTTTGATATGCATATGATCTTGGTTACGGTGTGGATGAATCAGTGACTAGTAATAAGATGAAAAATAAAGTTTAGGTATACAAATGTACTTGTGAATTAGGGATGTAGGTAGGTTCGGTTAGAAGCTAGTCTTTCATAAAATGCAACAAAACAGCTTGTAGTAGCAGCAGTGATGTGAGTTAGAAAAATCACCAAAAATAGGGTGTATTGAATTAAAAGGTGAATGAGATATGAAATTAAACCTTATTGTGTCTATTTTTACATAAAAGAAACAGAGTAGGCAAAAGATTTATATATTATGAGATAATTAAGTTTTAGTGAGACCTCCTCTGAATGAATTCATGAGTCACTGTTCTGTTTTGGAAAAATTGTCAAAAATTGTAAAAAAATAATTAAGAAGCATGGTTTATATGTGTAGAACCCTTAATGAGTATATTTTTCATTGGTATAAACAAGAACATTATAGGAAATTTTTGCAATGAGATAACTGTATTTTTGTAGAGACAGGTCAGAATTGTCAAGCAGTGTAATAAGGGTAAATTTGATGAATAAACTGTACTAATTTGCCACATGAAAAATTCTGGAAAAATTATGGTGAAAATTTATATGAGTCTAGTTTCAAGGAAAATTTACGGATCTAAATTTCGAGTTTTGTAACTCGAGTTATGGTCGATTTAGTCAGCATGATGCAGTTGGACAGCTTTAAAATCTTACACCCGAGTTAATAGTCAAGTCTAGTAATGCCATGTACTCGATTAGGAAAGGGTTTGGTGTGGGGTGTTACATTTATTAGTATCAGAGCTACGGTTTAGTCGATTCTAGGACTACCGTAGTATGAAAGAGTCTAGCTATACATGCCTTTAAATTGTATATATGATAGTGTGGTGACTCCTGACAATTTCGATTGTATTTTATATAGTAAATGGATTCTGATCCTGATAGAGCCGTAGCCGATGATGTGGAGAGTGTCGCACCTGGTCTCCCACATGGATCAGTGCCACTAGACTCTCAACCAGTTACGGGTAACCACGAGGGAGAGGCTAAACAAGCCTTCTATCAAATGATGAATGAATGGTTTGCCCAGTTTATTCAGAATAATCCAACAGTACAACAACCTCCACCCCCGAATAATCCAACTCCGGTACCTTCAGCACCCCCTATGATAGATCCAATGAGATCTAGTAGGCCTCCTGTTGATAAAATTAGGAAATTTAAAGAAGAATTCATGGCCAATGATAATGATGATGCAGAGCGAGCTGAATTGTGGCTTGATAACACTATTCGGGTACTTGATGAGCTATCCTGCACTCCAGACGAATGTTTGAAATGTGCTATATCCTTGCTCCGGGACACTGCCTATCACTGGTGGAATACACTAGTATCAGTGGTTCCAAAGAAAAAGTGACATGGGATTTCTTTCAAAAGAGTTCGCAAGAAATATATCGACCGGAGGTTCATCGACCGAAGCGTAAAGAATTCCTTGAATTAAAAGCAGGGCAAATGACCGTGACGGAATATGAGCGAAAGTTTGTCAGATTGAGCCGATATGCTCGAGAGTGTGTATCAACTGAAGCCATTATGTGCAAAAGGTTTGAAGATGGCTTGAATGAAGACTTAAAGTTGCTTGTTGGCATTCTTGAAATCAAAGAGTTTGTGACACTTGTTGAGCGAGCTTGCAAAAGGTGAAGAGCTCGGGAAGGAGAAAAGAAAGGCGAGATCGAAGCTAGAGATGCTCGTAAGAGACCGTCGGGTAAGAATTTTCATTCCACATCTAAGAAGTTTAGAGATGACTTGATCGACACAAAGCTACTTGATTCATCTAGCGTGATCGACCTCCGGTGGATTCCCGAGCTATCTCGATGACCGGTGTTGGTAACGTCCCACGAATCGAGTTGAATGTAAACATTGTGGAAAATGGCATCACAGGAGTTGTAGATTTCGTGACCGGTCTTGTTTTAAATGTGGATCCTCGAGACCATTTTATTCGAGAGTGCCGATGTTAAGCGAGGCGAATCTGAAGACGAACTCTAGACCAAGTAATGCATCGATGCGTGGCGGACCACCCGGACATTCGGCAATGTAGGTGGTAGTCGAGAGGAAAAAAAACAACATATCGATCGAGGCTAGAGCTCCGGCAAGAGCTTATGTTACTCGAGCTAGAGGATGCCGCTTCTCCGGATGTCATTCTTGGTACTTTCACCCTTTATGATACTCTTGTGATTGCATTGATTGATCTGGTTCGACCCATTCATATGTATGTGAAACTACGGTATTGAGAAGACTCGCGATTGAGTCTCTGAGTTTGTGATTCGGTATCCAACCCTTTGGGTAGATGTGTGTTTGTTAATAAAGTGTGTAAAAGTTGCCCATTGATGATTCGGGATTTTTGTTTCCCGATTGATTTAATCTTGTTGCCTTTCGATGAGTTTGATATAATTCTAGGAATGGATTGGTTAACCGCATGATGCGTTGGTGAATTGCAAAAGAAAGCTTATCGATTTGAGACACGAATGGTGAGATCATTAGAATCGAATCCGATGATTTAGGTGGGTTTCTACTGATTATATCATCGATGTTAGCTCAAAAGTATGTGAAAAAGGTGTGAAGCTTATTTGGCTTATGTCTTTGGATAATAAAGTGTCTGAGAAACAGATTGAATCTGTACCAATTGTATGTGAATACTCAGATGTGTTTCTGAAGAACTACGGGTTTACCTCTATACGAGAGATTGAGTTTGGCATTGAATTAGCTCGAGAACGACTCCGATCTCAATAGCTCCATATCGGATGGCACCTACTGAGCTAAAAGAGCTGAAAGCATAGTTGCAAGAGTTAACAGATAGAGGCTTTGCACGACCAAGTTTCTCTCCTTGGGGTGCACCAGTTCTTTTTGTGAGAAAGAAAGATGGAACGATGCGAATGTGTATTGACTATCGGCAACTGAATAAGGTAACTATAAAGAATAAGTACCGTTACCTCGGATTGATGATTTGTTTGATCGGTTGAAAGGGCGTCCAGTATTTTGAAGATAGACTTGAGATCGGGTTATTATCGATTCTGAGTCGAGATCTGAGATGTGCCAAAGAGCGCATTTGGACGAGGTCTGAGACATTTTGAGTTTTTGGTAATGCCTTTTGGGCTTACTAATGCACTGCTATTTTTATGGATTTGATGAATCGGGTTTTAGGCAGGTTTTGGATCGATTTGTGGTGGTGTTTATTGATGACATATTGATCTACTCCAAAGATGAAATTGAACACTTTGAACATTTGAGGTTAGTGCTACAAACTTTGCGAGATCATCATTTGTATGCGAAGTTTAGTAAGTGTGAGTTACGGATGAAAGAGGTCACTTTTTGGGACATGTGGTTTTGACATCGGGCATTCAAGTTGATCCGAACAAAATCTCGGCTATACTTGATTGGAAGCCACCAAAAATGTTTAGAGATTGAAGTTTTACGGGACTTGCGGGTTACTATCGACGATTTGTGAAAGATTTTCTATGATAGCTACCCGTTGACAAGGTTACTGCAGAAAGATGTCCGGTCGAGTGGTCGGAAAAATGTCGAAAAGTTTTGATCGGTTGAAAGCTCTTTTGATGAAGCTCGAGATTAGTTCAACCTGAATCGGGTAAAGAATTCGTTGTTTATTCTGATGCTTCTTTAAATGGTTTGGGCTGCGTTTTGATGCAGGAAGGCAAAGTGGTAGCCTATGCTTCAAGACAATTGAAGCCGCATGAGAAAAATTACCCGACGCATGACTTAGAGCTTGCAGCCATTGTTTTCGCATTGAAAATTTGGCGTCACTATTTATTTGGCGAGAAATGTCACATTTATTCAGATCATAAAAGTCTAAAGTATTTAATGACTCAGAAAGACCTGAATTTGAGACAACGCAGGTGGCTAGAGCTGTTGAAAGACTATGAATTGGTGATTGACTATCACCCGGGAAAAGCTAATGTTGTTGCAGATGCGTTAAGTCGGAAATTATTAGTTGCTCTTCGTGCATTAAATGCACAAATGGCTATGTCTAGTGATGGTTCGATCATAGCCGAGTTGCGAGCAAGACCGATGTTTATCCAACGAATTTGTGATGCACAGAAAGTCGACAAGAATGTGATTGCTAAACTAATTGATGTGACAAAGGTGCAGAGTCGATTTTGATTGATGCAAATGGTATTTGAATTTTAAAAGCCGAATGTGTGTTCCAAAGAACTCGATTTGATCTGAGATGATTTTGAGTGAGGCTCATAGTGGCCGACTATCGATACATCCGGGTAGCACGAAAATGTATAACGACTTAAAACAGTTCTATTGGTGGCCTGGTATGAAACGTGATATATCTGAATTTGTTTCAAAGTGCCTAATTTGTCAGCAAGTAAAAGCAGAGCATCAAGTGCCTTCTGGGTTGCTTCAGCCGATCATGATACCTGAGTGGAAATGGGATAAAATTTCAATGGATTTTGTATCCGGTCTTCCTATGACACCGAGTAAGAAAGATGCCGTATGGGTGATAGTTGATAGACTGACTAAATCAGCTCATTTTGTGCCGATTCGTACAGACTTTTCACTCGATAAACTTGCCAAATTGTATGTTTCACAGATTGTAAGATTGCATGGTGTACCGAGCTCCATTGTGTCAGACAGAGACCCGAGATTTACATCGCGATTTTGAAAGAAGTTGCAAAATGCTTTAGGTACTAAACTACATTTTAGTACAGCCTTTCATCCGCAGACAGACGGTCAGTCTGAGCGAACTATTCAAATACTTGAGGACATGTTGAGATGTTGCGTTCTCGAGTTTGAAGGTACGTGGGAACGATACCTACCTTTGATTGAATTTGCTTACAATAATAGCTTTCAATCAAGTATCAAAATGGCACCTTATGAAGCCTTATCTGGCGAAAATGTCGAACACCATTATATTGGGTGAGCTCGGTGAAAATAAGATACAGGGTTGATTTGATTAAAGAGATCGAGCAGAAAGTGGCCATAATCAAAGATAATTTGAAAGTCGCATCGGATCGACAAAAGTCCTATCTGATTTGAACCGTAAAGATATTGAATTCGGATCGGAGATCGAGTCTTTTAAAGGTTTCACCATGGAAGAAAGTGCTCCGTTTTGGGCGGAAAGGCAAGTTGAGCCCGAGGTTCATTGGACCGTATGAAATCATTGAACGTGTTGGGCTGTTGCTTATAAATTGAAGCTACCCTCGAATTAGAAAACACACGATGTATTTCATGTTTCTATGCTCCGTGAATCAGATCGGATCCGTCACATGTGATTGCTCCGTCGAGATTGAGATACGATGCGATATGACGATGAGGAAAAGCCGATCCATATTCTAGCTCGGAAATGAAAGAGCTAAGAAACAAAAGATTTCCTTAGTGAAGGTGTTATGGAATCGACATGGAGTTGAAGAGGCAGCGTGGGAGCTGAGGATTCAATGAGGCAACAATATCCGACATTGTTTAACGGTAAGATTTTCGGGACGAAAATCCTTAAGGGGAGAGTTATAATGATCGAATCGACCCTAATCGGAAAGGTGGTTTCGGGACCATGAACCGAGCCCAGAAATGTTTACATATTATATTTAGTGTTTATTATGTATGTATTTATATGTGTGAAAGTTTCAGTGAAAAATTTTATCGTTTAAGTGTCGAATTAGATAAAAGGACTTAATCGCATAAAAAGTAAAAGTGGCCAACTAAAGTGAAATGTGTTAAATTGAGCATGGCTCTTTAATGTGAGGTAGTAAAGGGCAAATAGCCCATTTTAAGGTTAATGGCCGGCCACCTTAGTTGCATGTAATAGTGTTTGGATTATTATAATGTATATTATTATATTATATGTTAAAATAATGAATAAATATATGATAATAAAACAAAAAATAAAAGCCATTCATTTTGTTCATCCTTGGCGAAAGAAACACAAAAGAAAAGGGAGAAAAGCCTTTGAACATTCGGCATTATTCAAGCAAAATTGGGTAAGAAATCTAGCTTGGTTTTGTTAATTTTTACGTTTTGAGATCGTTGCTTAGTATATTACAGACCCATGCTAAAATTTCTAAGATTAGTGTGTATATATGAATCGCCATGGATGAATTCTTGAGGTTTTGATGTTTAATGATGTTAGATGAAAGGTATGTTAAAAATTAGTATATTATGTGTTGGAAGTTTTGGTGAAATTGTGTTTTTAGGGCCAATTTGTAAAAATAAAATTTTAGAGGGGCTTGATTGCAAAATAAATGAAAGATATGGACTTGTGTAGTCCTTATACACATTCGGCCTTTAAAGAGTATGGGGTAATTTGATGTATTTTGAGTTTTATGCAAATAGGACTAAATTGTAAAGTTGTGAAATAATAGGGTAAAATAGTAATTTGCCCATTTATGTGCTTAGGGACTAAATTGAGATAAATTGTGCTTGAATAAGCTAAATTTAATGTGTTTTAGATCAAGAGCAAAGAAAAACGGAGTTAGATCGGGGAAAGACGAAGGTTCTCGAATAGCCGATTCGCACGGCCTATCGACAACCGAGGTAAGTCCTTAAGCTGAAATTTGTTAAAGAATTATTCATGAACTCATTAAATGATAATGTGTGATAAAATTTTGATATATAATCATGTTAGCCGAATGTATATATATGTGTGTATGAGATTGATTTCATAAATTTGATATATAAGAGGAAGTACTGAACAACAAACAAGGTGAAACGTTTATATAGGGTTATGTGGTAAAGGTTCAGGTAAGAACTAATCCACCATTTTAGTAAGGAATGAAGTGAACAAAAGAATTCTTAATGTATAATTAAAGATCAGTGATATGTGTGATAAAAGTGCTTGTTCTTGTGTATAAATGGAAATAGAAGATCGATGCCTAGATTGGTTTTCGATGTTATTGTATTGATATTTAAGTAAAGAGTATTACTATTATTCAATGATCTATATTTTATATAATGAAATAATTATGTGTTATATTATATGCTCATTATATTTATGTATGCTTGGGACTTACTAAGCTAGTAAGCTTCTGTGTGTGTATCTTTGTTTATCTTTGTTTTATAGATTGTGATTGAACTACGGGCTCAAAGGATCATTCGTGAAGTCAACCACACTATCGACTTTCTTTTGGTATTAAAAACTTAGTTTGTTATTCAAAAGGGCATGTATAGGCTAGATTAAAGCGTATAACTAATGTTTTGTAATAGTGTAAATATGCTAGCTATGCGAAAATGGCTATCTATTTTGAATAACTTGTTTTGTGTTTTGATGATATTGTTTGCTCATGCCATGAACTATTATTTATGCTTGATTATGGTTTAACATGTGTGTGAGTGGCATTATTGTTTATGCATGTTAGATTGTGATAAGAAAGACTTATTAATTGGTTCATGTTAATGAGCTTAATATTTGGTATATTCATTGATAATGTTTGGACTAAGATTCGGCTATGAGAAATGGTAAATGATAGTTATGGTTTAGGTATGTTTGGTTAGCTTTATTGGCTAGTTAAAAGTGCCAAGTTGATGTTAATAATAATATGGGATGCGCACATGTGTGGTTGTAATATTTGGTTCATTTTGATATGCATATGATCTTGGTTATGGTGTGGATGAATCAGTGACTAGTAATAAGATGAAAAATAAAGTTTAGGTATACAAATGTACTTGTGAATTAGGGATGTAGGTAGGTTCGATTAGAAGCTAGTCTTTCATAAAATGCAACAAAACAGCTTGTAGTAGCAGCAGTGATGTGAGTTAGAAAAATCACCAAAAATAGGGTATATTGAATTAAAAGGTGAATGAGATATGAAATTAAACCTTATTGTGTCTATTTTTACATAAAAGAAACAGAGTAGGCAAAAGATTTATATATTATGAGATAATTAAGTTTTAGTGAGACCTGCTCTGAATGAATTCATGAGTCACTGTTCTGTTTTGGAAAAATTTTCAAAAATTTTAAAAAAATCATTAAGAAGCATGGTTTATATGTGTAGAACCCTTAATGAGTCTATTTTTCATTGGTATAAACAATAACATTATAGGAAATTTTTGCAATGAGATAACTGTATTTTTGTAGAGACAGGTCAGAATTGTCAAGCAGTGTAATAAGGGTAACTTTGATGAATAAACTGTACTAATTTGCCATATGAAAAATTCTGGAAAAATTATGGTGAAAAGTTATATGAGTCTAGTTTCAAGAAAAATTTACGGATCTAAATTTCGAGTTTTGTAACTCGAGTTATGGTCGATTTAGTCAGCATGATGCAGTTGGACAGCTTTAAAATCTTACACCCCGAGTTAATAGTCAAGTCTAGTAATGCCATGTACTCGATTCCGGCAAGGGTTTCGGGTATGGGGTGTTACAAAGGCTACTAGCAAAAATCGGCCAACCTCCCCTAGCCATATTGCCGTCCAAGTTCATTGGTCAAATGACCATGAATTTGTTTCCAAAACATCTTCCTTGATACTAGCCTCATGTCCCCATATCTTTCCAAATTCCTTTGATTCCATACCATAAGTTAAAATTACCTTTTCCTTTAGTCTTACTTACCAAAATAAAACAACACAACTCATCCATCCTTATCCCTTGCCGACACATGCATGAATTAAAGCCAAAAATAAAATTTCTAGATGCTAACCAAGGATTGAACCACTCCCCTCATGCCATAACTCATGCGCCAACACCACCTTACCATTACTCATCTTATGCTACACTTTGACACTTATTTTTACTTAAGTATCAATGTCACTTAATCCACTTCATTTATTTCTCAAAATTAAAAATTTTTTTCTTTCCCGAATAATTCTAAACTCTTCTTCAGAACTATAATAACTATGAAATTTTTTTCCTTCATAGTCTAGGCACCAAAATCGTGCAATAAAAATAAATACTAAATTTTTAGGGTGTTACATGCACGGCCACACTTTTCGGGGTTAGGCCGTGTTCTGATTAAATTGGTGAGGCACGACCGTGTGGCTTGAAGTCCAGGCCGTGTCGATTTTTATTTTGGCCCAAATTGGCCCGTTTTAAGCCCGTTTCTTATTCTTTTCATTCTCGAGTGCTTTCTTGAGTATAAGACATGAAAAGAAAGGATTAAGAGCACCTTTTTACATAAATCGAGGGCTAAATCATCCAAAAGCATGCTAAATATGGGGTTAACAATGTTACTTTTATGGTTTATCAAATACCCCCACATTTAAGCTTTTGGTTGTCCTCAAGCAAAATTCTCAATTTACAATTAAAACGAACTTTCCACAATTCATAATCCTCATTAATAATGTCTCATCATAATACATAGATAATTTATACATAGATAATTTAATTCAAAGATTCCTAAAGATTCAAACAATTCTAAGTCATATACTTGTAGCACGAAAATCATAGGTGTCTCCCCTTATCTAAATAATTACCTTTAATTCAAAATTGACAAGGATTGACATCCTCACTAAGGATTCACTCAAAACACTAAAAGTGTTTAAGGATCAAGAAAAAGCACTCAAAAGTCAAACTTGAAAAGTTAATCCCATAGGCTTGCCTGAAAATTAAATCTCCACCACTGTAAATTGAGATGATACATAGATCAAAAGGTCTTTATCACGGTTGTAACGGGTGATCGCTGCAAAATAGTCTAGTTTTAATATTTATAAAAGAGTGATCAAACCTGTAGACTGACTGCAACAACGATAGAGGCAAGCGCACCTATCGAATAGTAGTATAGCTCAGGCAAGAATATCTTATCGAACCCAAGAAACCTAAAAGTACTACTACTCACTTTCTTTCTATTATTTAGCCTAAAATATGGAGTGATTGGTTTATTGATCTAAAACAAATGAAATACTTAAACTTAAATGCAAAGACAAAAGAACAAAACTTTGGAAAAAGACTTTGAAGAAAACTCAATTGATAAAGACGATACCTTCGGGAAAAATCCACCTATGACTTCACTTATTATCTAACTTTCAATTCATATGATTTCTTTTACTTAGCTTGATCCGTGAGACTCCTTAACCTATATTAAACCTTCTCTCGAAGCAAATAACATCTAACCTTAGGTTAATTAGTGGAACTCTCGTTCTCTTATAATAATCCCCTAAGGAAGCTGTAAATCGATCAATGGACTCCCATATTAGGTTTCACCTTAATCCGAAAAAATCTTGTAACCCTATCTCTAGGCGCCTGATCAACTCCGCTTAATTATGCTAGATCTACTCTTAGGCAGGGTCTATTCCTCCTCCACCTAAGCACATCAGATTAAATTGAGCAACATAATTTAGAACAAACAAAGTATTTATCATATAAACCGAAGGAATTAAATAACAAAATCCATCATAGGTTTCATCCCCTTCAGGTATCTGAAGGATCTAGTTCATAATAAAATAAAAAAACATCTCAAGAGAAAAGATAAAACAAAACATAAGAGATCTCTAAAACCCCCTGAAGGAATTGAAGGAGAGATCCTCCATCTTGAGTAGAATTCTGACTCTTCGAGATGGATCAACTTGCTATCTTCAAGTAATTCCCTAAACGAGTAAAGCTCTGGCAGAAAACTCTGCTAAAACTTGATGACTTTGAATTGCTGCCTTGGATTGTTTATATAGACGTTTGGGATGCTTTACTTGGCTCCTAAATACTCGTAATTCAAGTGAAATTCGTCCTAAGTGTTTGAGTGGACTTAGGATTGCGTTTCTTGGGCTACAAGCATCCAATTCCGAGTGAAATTGCTCTTTCTCGTGGTAGGGGCACGGCCTTGACACGCCCGTATAAATCTTGGTCCAGCTCGTGTCTCCATTCTGTTGATTTAGGCACGGCTTTGACGCGCCCGTGTAATATCTGAGTAGAGGCCGTGCTTCGGGTCTGCCAATTGGGGCATGGCCGTGTACATCGAGGTCCAGACTGTGTTGGGCTTTTTGTCGACAAGGCACGGTCGTGTAAATCAGGGTGTGACCGTGTGCAATCTAAATATTGGGGCATGGCCGTGTGGCATGAAGTCCAGGCCGTGTCGACTTCTTGGGTTGGCCCACTTTGGTCCGTTTTAAACCCGTTTTGCGTCCTTTTTATCCTTGGGTGCTTTCCTGAGTATAAGACATGAAAAGAAAAGATTAGGAGCACCTTTTTACATAAATTAAGGATAAATTCATCCAAAAGCATACTAAATGTGGGATTAAAATATGTTACTTTTACGGTTTATCAAATACCCCCACACTTAAGCTTTTGCTTGTCCTCAAGCAAAATTCTCAATTTACAATTAAAACGAACTTTCCAAAATTCATAATTCCCATTGACAATGCCTCATCATAATTCATAGATAATTTATACATGGATCATTTAGCTCGAAGTGCCCTAAAGATTCAAACGAGCAAACGAGATAAGTCATGATTTTGTAGCATGAAAACATAGGTGTCTCCCCTTATTTAAATAATTACCTTTGATTCAAAATCGACAAGGATTGACATCCTCACTAAAGATTCACTCAAAGCACTCAAAGTGTTTACGGATCAAGAAAAAGCGCTCAAAAGTCGAACCTAAAAAGTTAATCCCATAGGCTTGCCTGAAAATCAAATCTCCACCACTGTATATGAGATAATAAACAGATCAAAAGGTCTTTATTAGGGTTGCAACGGGGCTTGGGTTAAAAGGTGTGGATAAAGGCTAAATTAGAGGTTAAAATCGAGATTGAATTGACTAATTACCTAATCTAAAAATAATGAACGAAATATGAATATTTATATCGAATGAAAAGTAATAATACCACTATTGATAATTACTCTATTATAAAGACTATTTTCTTCACTTTAAAATTTGATAATACTTTAATACGAGCTTTTTCTTCAACAATTGGAGTTTAATTGCTCTAAGCTCTTTTATTGAATAAACTTGGATTTTTTATTTTTTATTTTATTATTTTTTTAAGAACAAACTAAGTAAAATTTAATAGAAGGAACTTTGATAATTGAAATAACCTTAATTTGGCAATTGATCAAGTCAATTCTCGATAGAGGGGTAGTCAAAAGAATGTTGATAACAAATACAAAGTGATTTTGGGTTAATATTAGTGGGTGAGTCAATAAAAAAGGTTGTTAGGATTCAACGGGGTTCACTAGGGGTTATTTATGTAGGTAGGCTTTTTAGTGGAGTGAACGGGTTAAAACCTAGGTGCCTTTATCATCTCAGTATATCAAATCATCATTGTGGTCTCGACATGCATAAACAAGGCAAGTTCTAGAATAACAGTTCAAAGTTGACACACTCATAATCAATAAAAGTGAGCATGAAAAATAATATATGCTCTATAAGGCTCAATATCTCATAGAAATTATGGGTGTTTTTGACATCAATCCCTATAGATTTCAAATTTCAAAGTAATACTCAGATTTAGTTCAACAACCTATCAATTTTTATTTTTGAAAAATAGACTTATCATGCTTGATTCTCTAGTATTCTTCAAATTTAATCATCAACGATAATTAACTATGACTTACTCTAAAACATATAAAAAATCATAAATCATTAGAAATTTTATCCTAATTAATAATATGAGAATGATACTTAAGATTAAGACTAAATTTAGGGTTTTGAAAATTATGCAAAAAGTTAGACACTTTTACTCTCCCACACTTAAGATGTACATTGCCCTCAATGTACAATGATAAATAATGAAATTTATGTGCCAAATCAAAAAGAAAAGTCAGAAAAGTAATACTTCCTGAAATCTGGATGATCCCTGGCGTCTTTGGTGGCGGTGATGGTGTTTTCTATGAGCCTGGTGGAGTGGCTACCGAGAAGCAATTTGCTAGATGAAGAAATTGGGTAGCTTGTGAAGATATACCCAAGAGATCTAAGGTTGTGGTGTGTGATTCCCTAGTAGCCTTTAGATCCTAAAACCAAGAAACTACTATGAAATAAATTAAATTAAGCAGAAAAGAAGTATAGATAAGGAAAATAAAGGAGATGAGAAAAGAAAAATAGAACCGAAAAGGTTTTTGAGACCCTTGGTGTGTCAATTAAGTGAAGCTGCCGGCATGAACTCATGTTGAGGTTTCCTCTAAGGAGATGATGCTTACGTTTCTTCGGCATGATCTTTGTGTTGCTCAAGTGTCTTGGATCTTTTCTATGAATAGGGAGAAAAATTTGGAAGAAAGAGAAGGAAGAAGAAATGTCGGAGAGAAGGGAAGGCTGTGGGGATTTAAATAAAATTTCAAATCTGGCTTGTTCCCACGCCCGTGTGCCGAGGGTGTGTCCATTCACACGGCTGCCTAGCACGACCGTGGCTAATGACGTGTTGCTTCTTACATGCCCGTTTCTTAGTCAGCCATGCCTATTTCAAGAAAGTCAATAGCTTCACATGGTTTATAGGCACGCCCGTGCTATTCTTGTCGATACCCGTGCTTTAGGGTTGTTGGGCTCATGACGTCGGGGAGTGGTTGGATTGACTTGCACGGCCCTGCTCCTGTTAGTGTGTTAGTGCCAGTGGTCCACACGGCCACAGACATGGCCGTGTATAAGACCGTGTGGTCTGGAAATCTGCACTTTTGTGTTAGTTTCCGACTAAATACTTAGGAAAGAAAGGTGGAAAGAAAAGAAACTGAAAACAAATTTGAAAATAAATAGTGTTAATGTTCGGGTTGCCTCCCGAGAAGCACTCGTTTATAGTCTTAAGCTAGACTGTCCTTATGTTTGAAAATTTCAGGGAGGTTTAAAGGTTTCAATATCTTCCCTCATGCTTGCGATTTTATTTTCATGACAAAGTTGGAGTCGAGAAGCATTTACCTTGAATTTATCGAATTTTGGGTTACTTACCTAGACTGTGTTGTGGAGGAAGATTTCGTGTACCTTGGGAAGAATTTCTCCCTTTGCCCTTAAGTCTGTTGAAGTGATGTGAAGATCGGCTTTGTCTAAAGCACATGGTCTCCTATTTTAAAGTGATTGGATGTTCCTATGAGCTCTTCTGGTGTTCCTTAGGTTTTACTTCATGTGGATCCGGCTTTTCTTTAGTGTATATCTTCTGCTCTTCTAGATTGTTGATCGTATACTTCTGGGTTGGCTCAGTTTTGATGCTTCGTGATGTTTCCTACAATGGAGGTTGAATAATTTGATTATCTATTAAAATAACTTTCTTGCCTTCATCTTCTGTGGTTCTGGCTGAGTCGAGAGCTTGAAGATTGACTGATTCATCTCCTACACGAAGTATGAGTTCTCCTGTGGCTACATCAATTTTAGTCTTGGCAGTTGCAAGAAAAGGTCTTCCTAAAATTAAAGGGATTGAATTTTCCTCATCCATGTCTAAAATAGCAAAGTCTACTGGGAAAACAAATTTATCGATTTTGACTAAAACATCTTCAATAATGCCCCTAGGGATTCTAACAGTTTTATCAGCTAGTTGAATACTCACCCTAGTTTGTTTGGGCTTCCCTAGACCTAGTCGTTTAAACAGTGCATAAGGCATAACATTTATACTTGCCTCTAAATCAGCTAACGCATTATCAATAGTCAAACTACCAATTAAGCATGGAATCGTAAAACTCCCTGGATCTTTTAGTTTTTGTGGTAGCTTGTTCTGTAGCATTGCTGAGCATGTTGCGTTTAATTCCACATGGTTCTCTTCATCTATTTTGCATTTGTTCGTCAAGAGCTTGCTTAAGAATTTCCTTGCATCAGGCATCTGAAAAAGAGATTCAAGAAGAGGTAAGTTAATATGTAATTTCTTCAAGAGATTTAGAAACTTACCGAATTGTTCCTCTGAATCATCTTTTTTCAATGCTTCGGGATAAGGTATGCGAGGTTGGTATTCTTTGATTATCGGTTTTGGCTTTTCTTGAGCTACCTCGGTCTTATCCTTCTTTTCTTGCACTGATGTGGGTCTATCTACTTCTGTACCCTCTTGAGTTGTAATGGCTTGGATTTGCTCTTTTGGGTTTATTTCTGTGTTGCTTGGTAGACGTCCTTGTTGGCGTTCAAAAATTAGCTTTGTGAGGTGTCCCACTGACCTAGTAAGTTCTCCAACTTGATTCTCAAGCCCTTTCATTGACTTCTGTTGTTCATCAAGGTTTATATCAGCCTTTTGAAGACGAGATTCTGTGGCTGCCATGAATTCTGTCAGCATCTCTTCAAGGCTTGATTTTTTTTTCCTGTGGGTAGGGCTGATTTTGATAAGTTAGAAGAGGTTGCTTCCTTTGAATTCCTTGATTTCCTTGTCCTCCCCATGAAAAATTTGGGTGGTTCCTCCAACCTGGGTTATAAGTATTACTATAAGGATTATTATTGGATCTGAAATTGTTACCTATATAGTTTTTCTGCTCATTTTCTACTCTTGGTTGGTAGGGTGGGTACTCAGCATTCGCCACATTCCCGCTTGCTTCGCATTACATTACTGGATGTACCTGCGAAGAACATAAATTATCAAGCTTTTTATTCATTAACTCCACCTGTGTTGACAGTATTGTCACCGCGTCTATGTTGAAAACTCTGGCTGATTTTGTCAGCTTTGCCCTTGTGATTTGCCATTGATAAGTGTTCAATGACATCTCTTCAATAAAATCGTAGGCCGCTTCAGGAGTTTTGTTATTCAAAGTTCCACCAGCGGATGAATCAATCATTTGCCTTGTTGAAGAATTCACATCATTGTAGAAAGTTTGGACTTGAAGCCACAAAGGTAATCCTTGGTGTGGGCATCATCTTAGGAGATCCTTGTATCTTTCCCATGTATCATATAATGTTTTTGCGTCATTCTGCACAAAAGAAGATATGTCATTCCTAAATTTGGCCATTTTGGCTGGTGGAAAATACTTTAAAAGAAATTTTTCGGTCATTTGGTCCCATGTGGTGATTGACCCTCGTGGTAACGAGTTCAACCACTGCTTTTCTTTATTCCTTAATGAAAAAGGAAATAATCGAAGACGTATGGCATCATCAGAAACGCCATTTATTTTGAAAATATCACAGAACTCTAAGAAATTAGCTATATGAGTATTTGGATCTTCGTCATAGTACGTGGAGCATTCTGATCTTGCGCATCAGGCGGATTATTTTCGGCCATCCCTACAGTAGGATTGGATCTGTTTTGTTGTTCTTCTCTTTGGTAGTCTAGAGCTCGTCTAGTTTCTCTGCGATTTTCGCGAGCGGTAGCTTCAATATCACTATCGTATTCTAATGGCCCTCTAGGGTTTCTTCTAGTCATAAACTAGAGGTACCTTGCAAGTTTAATAAAGAAAGAGGATTAGTAAAATTAGAAATTTAATAAAAATAAAAATTAGAAATAATAGCTAAATTAATAAAAATAGACCATTCGTAATATTTTAGAAATCCCAAGAGCGGCCAAAAACTTGATCAACGCAAAATAGTCTAGTTTTAATATTTATAAAAGAGTGATCGAACTCAGAGGTCGATCATGCGACAATGATAGAGGCAAGCGCACCTATCGACAAAGAGTATAGCTCAGCAAGAATATCTTATCGAACCCAAGGAACCTAAAAGTACTACTACTCACTTTCTTTCTATTATTTAGCCTAAAATATGGAGTGATTGGTTTATTAATCTAAAACAAATGAAATACTTAAACTTAAATGCAAAGACAAAAGAACAAAACTTTGAGAAAAGACTTTGAAGAAAACTCAATTGATAAAGACGATATCTTCGGGAAGAATCCACCTATGACTTCACTTATTATCTAACTTTCAATTCATATGATTTCTTTTACTTAGCTTGATCTGTGAGACTCCCTAACCTATATTAAACCTTCTCTCGAAGCGAATAACGTCTAACCTTAGGTTAATTAGTAGAACTCTTGTTCTCTTATAATAACCCCCTAAGGAAGCAATAAATCGATCAATGGACTCCCATATTAGGTTTCACCCTAATCTGACAAAATCTTGTAACCCTATCTCTAGGCGCCCGATCAACTCCGCTTAATTATGCTAGATCTACTCTTAGGTGGTCTATTCCTCCCCACCTAAGCACATCGATTAAATTGAGCAACATAATTAAGAACAAACTAAGTATTTATTATATAAATCGAAAGAATTAAATAACAAAATCCATCATAGGTTTCATCCCCTTCAGGTATCTGAAGGATCTAGTTCATAATAAAATAAGAAAACATCTCAAGAGAAAAGATAAAACAAAACATAAGAAATTCCTAAAACCCCCTGAAGGAATTGAAGGAGAGATCCTCCGTCTTGAGTAGAATTCTGACTCTTCGAGATGGATCAACTGGCTATCTTCGAGTAATTCCCTAAATAAGTAAAGCTCTGGCAGAAAACTCTGCTAAAACCTGACGAGTTTGAATTGCTGCCTTGGATTGTTTATATAGACGTTTGGGATGCTTTACTTGGCTCTTAAGTACTCGTAATTCAAGTGAAATTCATCCTAAGTGTTTGAGTGGACTTAGGATTGCATTTCTTGGGCTCCAAGCATCCAATTCCGAGTGAAATTGCTCTTTCCCGCGGCAGGGGTACGGCCTTGACACATCCGTGTAAATCATGGTCCATCCCGTGTATCCATTCTATTAATTTAGGCACGGCTTTGACACACCCGTGCAATATCTGGGTAGAGGCCGTGCTTCGGGTCTGCCAATTGGGGCACGGCCGTGTACATCGGGGTCCAGGCCATGTTAGGCTTTTTGTCGACAAGGCATGGTCATGTAAATCAGGGTGTGACAGTGTGCAATCTAAATATTGGGGCACGACTATTTGGCATGAAGTCCAGGCCGTGCCGACTTCTTGGGTTGGCCCACTTTGGTCTGTTTTAAACTCGTTTTGCGTCCTTTTTATCCTTGGGTGCTTTCCTGAGTATAAGATATGAAAAGAAAGGATTAAGAGCACCTTTTTACATAAATTAAGGATAAATTCATCCAAAAGCATACTAAATGTGGGATTAAAATATGTTACTTTTACAGTTTATCAACGGGGCTTAGGTTAAATGTGTGGATAAAGGCTGAATTAGAAGGTTTAGAATCGAGATTTGAATTGACAAATTACCTAACTTTAGAAAATGAACTAATAACCTGAATAATTATATCACAAGAAAATTTAAAATACTAATAATACGAGCTTCGTCTTTGAAGATGTTGAATTTAAACATTTAAGCTCTTAAAACATAGAACTAATAATGATTTTTTTAAGAACAAACTAAGTAAATACATAATAAAAGAAATAACTTTATCAACTGAAATAAACTAATTAGGCAACTGATCAAATCAATTCTCGATAGAAGGGTAGTCAAAGGAATGGTGATAACAAATGCAAAGGGTTTTTGGTTAATATTAGCAGGTAAATCAATAAAAAGGGTTGTTAGGATCAACGGGGCTTACTAGGGGTTAATTATGAAGGTAGGTTTTTTTAGTGGAGGGAGTGAGTTAAAACCTAGGTGCCTTTATCATCTCAGTATATCAAAGCAATAATGTGGTCTTGACATGTATAATCTAGGCAAGTTCTAGAATAACAATTCAGTGTTGACACACTCATAATTAATAAGTGAGCATGGAAAAGAATGTATGCTCTATAAGGCTCAAAATCTCACAAAAATTATGGGTTTTTGACATCGATCCCTGTAAATTTCAAACTTCAAGGTAATATTCAAATTCAGTTCAACAACCTAAAAAAATTTTTTTTCCTTGAAAAATAGACTTATCATGCTTGATTCTCTAGTATTCTTCAAGTATAAATCATTAATGCACAATTATCAATGACTTACTCAAAAACGTATCAATGAAAATCATAAATCATCAGAAATTTCATCCTAATTATAATATAAGAAAAATACTTAAAAACAAGATAAAATTCAGGGAATTAAGAATAATGCAAAAAGTTAAGTACTTTTACCCCCACACTTAAGATGTACATTGCCCTCAATGTACAAAGATAGATAAATAATGAATAGAAAATCAAAAGAGAGGGGAGAAAGTGTCACTTCCTAAATTTTGGATGATTCTGGGAGTTGGCAGCGGTCGTGGTAGAAGATGATTTTGAGGGGCGGTGTCTTTTGTGGTGGTGATGGTGTTTTCCATGGTCCTGGTGGGGTGGCTTCCGACAATCTCTGTACTAGATGAAAAAATTAGGCAGCCTCTAAAAATATAGCCAAGAGATCTAAAGAAACATTAATAATATACTAATAATATAATTAAGGACAAGAAATTTAAAGAGAAGGAGACTAAGAAGAAAACTAAAATTGAAAATAAAGACTAATGGACTAAGGAGTCCTTATTGTTGGATGGCTCGTGAGGTTGGTGTGACCTCTAAGGCTGTCGAGGTGTTGGAGGTGGTGAAAGTGGCGTGATTCCCTAGCAGCCTTTAGAACCTAAAACCAAGAAACTAAAACAGAATAAACTAAATTAAGCACAAGAGAGTTAAAGACAAGGAAAATAAAGAGAAGATAAAAGTAAAATAAAAACTAAATGGTCTCAAAGACCCTTGGCTTGTTGAGTCGCTGAAGCTGCAGGCATGAACTCATGTGAATCGGTTTCCATTGAGGAGACTGTGGTTGGCCCTTTACGCTTCTTGGACATGATGTTGGATGGCTCAAGGATCTAGAGATTTATTATGAAGATGTGTAAATCTGAGAGGAATGAGGAAGAGAAGAGGTGGGAGATAGAATGAATGGGTAAGGGTGATTAGGTTTAAATAGAGGCTTGCTTTGGTACTTTCCCACGCCCGTGGACCAAGGACGTGTTGAATTACACATCCGCCTCACACGGTCGTGGTATGGCTTCATTCGTTTCTCCCACGATTATTTTTCTGCCAGCCGCGCTCGTGTATGAAAAGGTAGTATGTGGGCATGGGTGGGAGGCATAGGCGTGTTCTGCCTGTGTTTGACAAGTCAGTAGTTTCACATGATCGTGGGACATGGCCGTGCCACTTTATCGGTGTCTATGGGGGAGTGATTGGATCTGTGACGTCAAAAAGTGGTTGAGATTGATTCGCACGGCCTCTGCTATGTCCGTACGAGATTCTGGTGGTCTACACCGCCACGGCCACGGCCGTGTGCAAGGCCGTGTGGCTTTGAAATCTGCACTTTTTGTGTTAGTTAAAAACTAAATTTTCAGGAAAGAAAGCAAAATGTAAAATAAATTCTGTTAGTGCTCGGGTTGCCTCCCAAGAAGCGCTCGTTTATAGTCTTAAGCTAGACTTTCCTCAACATTGAAAAAATCAGGGAGGTTTAAATGTTTGAACATCTTCCCTCATGCTTATAGTTCTATTTCCTTGACAAAGTTCAAGTCGAGAAGCATTTACCTTAGAGATGTCGAATGTTGGATTGCTTACCTCGACTGTTCCGTGCGGGAAGATATTGTGTACCTTAAGAAGGATTTCTCTCTTTGGCTTTAGGTCTGTTTTGGTGATGTGCAGATCTGCTTTGTCTAACAGTACCTGGTCTCATATTTTGAAGTGATTGGATGTTCCTATGAGTTCTTCTGGATGTTTCGCTGGTTTTGCTTCGTGTGTCTTCTGCTCTTCTAGTATGTCAACCTTAAGGTTTTGATCCTTTTCTTTGTCGGTTTGGGTTCTATGATTTGGCTCAGGTTTGTCTTCATGTGGTGTTTCTTAAGATGAAAGTTGTACAAATTGATTATCAACTGAATTATTACCATCATCAATTGTTGTCCTGGCCGAGTCAAGAGCTTGAAAACTGATTGATTCGTCACCTACACAAAGTATGAGTTCTCCTGTGGCAACATCAATCTTAGTCTTGGCAGTTGCTAGGAAGGGTCTTCCTAAAATTAAAGGGATTGTATTATCTTCATCCATGTCTAAGACAACAAAATCTACTAGGAAAACAAATTTATTGATTTGTACGAGAACATCTTCGATAATGCCCCTAGGAATTCTAATGGTTTTATCAGCTAATTGAATACTCATCCTAGTTTGTTTGGGCTTGTAACATCCTGAATTAAGGGGCCTATAAGTGTAGTGTGTAACACCCTAAACCCGGTCCATTCACTACGACCGAATTTGAAATGCCACTGCGAAAAACGTCTGAAAAGATTTTTGACTTAGAGTTGAAAACATGAAAATTTAGTGTTTTTGGAAAAACATTGTATATTTAAAAGCCCATTAAAATTTAGTTGTTATAAAATATCCGATTTGAAAACTTTATTATGTATTCTAAAGATGTAAGTTGCCAAAATAAAAACATTTTCAAATAATAATTTAAACGCCAATCCAACCAAAAACATCGTAAAAATCCTTAAATACTTTAGGAGGCCCTTATTACATCAAATAAATTCCCAAATATCGATAATATAAAATTCAGAATTAATTAAATCATCTTCCAGATGGGCCACCTCGTATCCACTCCAACCCGGTCCAAGCTTTATGCATCACCGCAATGTTGGTAAAAATTTGGGTGAGTCACATGCACTCAGGTGTGCAATTAGTCCTTTGAATTCCACCCACATGTCAAACCACATATTTACCCACATGTCAGCTATTAATGCAACGTTATTCACATAATTTCACTTATTGGGCTTGGCCCATAACCAATCACATTCTTATAATAGGGTAATTAACCACATGTTTCCACATACTGGGCTTGGCCCATTACCACATTAATTCACATACACAATTATGCAATTATGAAACCCAACCCACTTAGGGTCCATCCTCTACACACCCCGTATCCAAATTTTACCACACACCGTGGGATTTTAAATCACCCTCTCCTTTTATCTAATATGGCAACCAATGCCGCCCACGCGAACTTAATTGCAATTAGTCCACAACACGACCTCAGTCAGCGCCAATCCACGATGTAGCCAAAGCTATCATCAAAACCACGATGAGCACAAAGCCATCAATAACCACGATATGACACATAGCCTATATCAATCACGATGAGGCACAGAGCCATTCATCAAACCACATACTCGAAGTACACCCTGTCCTTCTTTCATATCCCACCCATGCACAATGCAACATAAAATAGTGCCATGCATGTACATGTTATTTCGCATATTATCACATATTCATAACAATAGTCACATTTCATTAGATTCTAGACTTACGGATTATCGACATACCCTTGAGGGTATCCACATCACAATTTCCATTGCACTAGTTAGCACATTCATAACACACATACAAATATCACATACAATCATAAACCCGAAAAATAGTAGGCTAACTACACACCTGCTTATTAGCGAAATCTCGAACCACTCGAATCTAACACGATCTCGAAATGTGGTTTTTCCTTCTCCCTAAATGCCGATTTGGTCTCCTACCAAATCCCGAATCACACTCTGAGTTCCCTTTGCAATCGGCCACCCACTGGTACCTACAAATAATTAGCCTTCGACTATTGAACGAATACGGAGTAGATCTAAACTTACTAAGTATCCTTACCGTTTGACTTACCAAAATTGATTGCTTCCAAAATCTAAAGAGCCTAAAAGAAATAAGTTCCTATGGTTAGAATCTTACTATCACATACCCAAAATTTGGCTTTTGCCCTCATGAGAATCAATAGAGAAAATAGAAAAGAAATTCGGCCAAGACACTTACCTATCTTCCAAAATCAATTGAAGAAAACCAATATGAAGACCTTCCCTTGATGATATTCGGCCAAGACAAATCAAGAAGGAAATGGGGAGTTTTGGCTATGGTTTTGAAAGAAGAAAGCAAATGATATGTGGATAAAAAGAAATGAAGTATGTGAGTGGCAAAGAAAATCAAAATGAGAGAGAGGATTCGGCTTTAGCAAACAATGAAAGAAAAATCAAGAAGGATGGGGAAGATAGATGTTCAGCCAAAAATAAAGTAAAAGAAAGATGTTGTTTTGAACAAATAGGAGGTGAAAGAAAGAGAGATATGAGAGAAAAAGATTCGGCCAAACACCTAGTTTGCCGAAAAAGAGAAGAGCATAAGGTGCTAAATGTGGTTTCGGTTTCAAAAGAGAAATGAGAGAAAGAGATTAGAATTTGGTTCAAGCAAAAATGAGAGTTAAAACAAAAACAAAGTTGCACCTAATGTCCAAGGTACATTCGGCTAAGGAGGAAAATTTTGGAGAGGAAAAGAAAATGCAAAAGATGCACCAAATGCTAAAATTGGCCAACTAATCCCCCCAACTTCCTATCAACATTCTACCAACCCCTAGACACCCATACTGTCCACATTCATGGACTAATGGCCAAAGAAGAGTTTCCAAAACAACTCTCCCTCATTCAAGCCCCTTGTCCCTCCATCCTTCCTTAAATCATAAGATTCTTATCCCAAAATACAAGCTTTCCTAATCTAATATTCAACTTGCCTTTTTCTTTAGTCCACTATCCATAAATGAAAAGGTCTATCCTACCAAAACTAAAATTTGACCAACACATGCCATACAAAAACAAAAGTAAAAGTCACCTTATTGCCATCCACAGGATTCGAACCTAAGATCATTAATACACTCCACACTCCACTTGCCACTTTACCAATTGACTTCTTGTGTCATGAACTCCCAACAATTTCTCTTAAGACCTCTCTTAGCCTAGCTCCCTTAACTAACACTTAAAAATCCAAAATTTTCCAAGACATTTCCTTTTTATCCTAGAGTTTTAAAAACCCCTAAATCACATCCAAACCACTCACTGAGCCTATTAACACTTGAATTATGCATTAAATGCATAACCCCTACATCCAGGATATTACAGTTCTACCCTCCTTAAAAATAATTTCGTCCTCGAAATTACTTACTATCGAACAATCGTGTATCCTTAACTCATCACACTACTCTATCTTGCTGCGCCTCGATTTAATAAAACTAACACATTTCTTTTGCAAAATCCCAAAGTTCACAGTCAAGATTCCATATACTTCGCTAACTTCACAAGAACGAACTAGCTTTATAACAACCAAAGTAATAAAGAAATTCCAGGATTAGGAAACATACCTGATCCTATCTGGGCCAACTTCCTCCTTGCTATGACTAATTGCCTAAGCCAACCTTGGTTGCTTTGCATCCGAACCTTCAGCACCTCTGCTTGGTGTTCCACGTCCTTGGCCTCGAGCCCTATCCATCACTTGAGGACATTTCTTAACCAAATGAGCCTTAAACCCACACCAGAAACATTCCTTGCTATTTCCCCAACATTCTCCTACATGAGCTCTCCCATATTGGGCACATAGACGACTCTGATTCTCCTTGAATCGGTATGTGTACACGCATGAAATTCTCAATCCTTGGCCTTTTTCGAAAACCTTCAGATGATTCTGACGATCCAAAACTTCTCTTATTCCTGTTCCTATTCTTTTCTCGGTTTTGCCTCACAGTCTTCTTAACTTCTTCAGCTATCCAAGCTTTCTCTACTATAATTGCAAAATCTCGTTCTCTCTGCGGAGCGATCAACACTCGTAGCTCATCTCGCAATCCATCTTTGAATCAGACACACCTTTCGTAATCAGGGGCCACGATTCCTTTAGCATACTGACTTAACTGCATAAATTTCGTCAGACTCGCTACTGACATACTTCCTTGTACCAAATTTAGAAATGCCTTCCTTTGCAGTCTAAATAACTAGCTCCAACGTATTTCCTTCGAACTTAACCTTAAAGTACTCCCAATCTACTCGATCCGCAGGGTACCTTGTCTAACAGATGAGCCACCATCGATAAGCTTCATCCCGAGCAACGAGACAAAGACCTTTCAACTTTTCTTCCGCCGTTAGATCCAAATCATCCATAATCCTTTCAATCGCTTCTAGCCAATACTCCGCCATGTTCGAGCTACACCACACTCCTTTAAAAATCTCGGCTCCGCTTGACTTAGGTCTTTCAGGCACTGATTTTCGAGCTCCATTGCTTACATTAGCTCCTGCCACTCGCTCTAGCACTCGCAACATGGCCAACGATACTGCATCATCTCCTCCAGTCTGATCTTGATCCTCTCATACCTTCTCAAGCATGCAAGACATCATTTTTCGACCCATGGCTGCACCCTACTTGGTTTCGACATCGACATTCTACCTCAACCACGTTCACTAGAACTCATTACTAACGTCGCAATTTAATCTGATTAAAAAGTTTTGATGCATTAGTACTTTGTTCCACTGTTTATCCGCGAACAGTTTTATGAAAAGGAGTTTAATAGTGGTTCTCTCGATCAAACAAAGTCTCAGTTCAAGTTCACTATTCTAATTCAGATATTCACATTCACATTCACATTCACATTCATCCATCTCGATAGAGACACATTCATTCACAACATTCACTTCACTACTTTGGGCATTCCTGAACATTCCTTACCCAGGGGTAATTTCGTCATTTTTCCTATAGAGGTATTTCGGTAATAAATCGGGGTCAATTTGAAAATCACAAAAGTCATTTCAAAATTTTTCCAAGCTCATGGGTATTTTTTTAAAAGAAAGATTTTCCAAATCAAGGTATTGCAGAAATTTTAGAAATCGGGGTTATTTTGGTAATTTCAGAAACCAGGGGTACTTTGGTAAATTTCCAAATCAGGGTATCTTAAAAATTTGCAAAATTTGGATTCTTGATATTTTGTAAAACAAAAGTATATTTGCAAAAGTCGAGGGTAGTATGGTAATTTTAGAAACCAAGGGCATTTTTTGTAATTTTACAGCTCGGGGGTATTTTAGTAATTTTGTAAATCGGGTGTATTTTGAAAAATTTTCAAGTCTAAAAGGATTTTATAAATCAGAGGGGTAATTTGGTAAATTTAAAACTAAAATCTTTATGAAACAGTATGGCTAGTCCCTTTCGGGTTTTAGTTATCGGGTTTAGCCCGTGAATAGGTTCTCTTGGTTAGGGTGAACCGTAGCTACGCACCAGGTAGGATTCAAGTAAAGAGGAGGTGAGTCGCTAGGACCGCTTAAATACCAAGCTCCCATCGAAACCAATCCTAGACATGCGCACAATGGTTGCCACACCCTAACTCGGCGACTTACTTCACAGGTTTGTTTGATTGTCCTTTAAGTCTTATGCATGTGTTTGAGTGCACTAGCCCTAGGGTTCAATAGCCCTAATCTTCTAATCTACGAGCCCACATAAGCCCATAACATTCACATATACAAATCACTTCAATAGTCAGAGGTACTTACCTGGTGGACTTTGCCTGAGATCTGGTGCCATGCCAGAATAAACCTGAAAAATTGATGAAAGCCCAAATCTTTGAAAAGCCCATCTTAAAAAAAAAGTTTTTGGCCCCAAAACCCTCAAAGCTGAGTTTTAAACCGGGCTCGGATACCAAACTGTAACACCCCAAACCCGGCCCATTCACTACGACCGAATTTGAAATGCCACTGCGAAAAACGTCTGAAAAGATTTTTGACTTAGAGTTGAAAACATGAAAATTTAGTGTTTTTGGAAAAATATTGTATATTTAAAAGCCCATTAAAATTTAGTTGTTATAAAATATCCGATTTGAAAACTTTATTATGTATTCTAAAGATGTAAGTTGCCGAAAATAAGAACATTTTCAAATAATAATTTAAACGCCAATCCAACCAAAAACATCGTAAAAATCCTTAAATACTTTAAGAGGCCCTTATTACATCAAATAAATCCCCAAATACCGATAATATAAAATTCAGAATCAATTAAATCATCTTCCGTGATGGGCCACCTCAGATCCACTCCAACCCGGTCCAAGCTTTATGCATCACCGCAATGTTGGTAAAATTTGGGTGAGTCACATGCACTCGGTGTGCAATTAGTCCACTGAATTCCACCCACATGTCAAACGACATATTTACCCACATGCCAGATATTAATGCAACGTTATTCACATAATTTCACTTATTGGGCTTGGCCCATAACCAATCACATTCTTATAATAGGGTAATTAACCACATGTTTCCACATACTGGGCTTGGCCCATTACCACATTAATTCACATACACAATTATGCAATTATGAAACCCAACCCAGCCTAGGGTCCATCCTCTACACACCCCCGTATCTAGCCTACCACACACCATGGGATTTTTAAATCACCCTCTCCTTTTTACTCCAATATGGCAACCAATGCCGTCCACGCGAACTTAATTGCAATTAGTCCACAACGCGACCTCAGTCAGCGCCAATCCATGATGTAGCCGAAGCTATCATTAAAACCACGATGAGTACAAAGCCATCAATAACCACGATATGGCACATAGCCTATATCAATCACGATGAGGCACAGAGCCATTCATCAAACCACGTACTCGAAGTACACCCTGTCCTTCTTTCATATCCCACCCATGCACAATGCAACATAAAATAGTGCCATGCATGTACATGTTATTTCACATATTATCACATATTCATAACAATAGTCACATTTCATCGATTCAGATTTACGGATTATCGACATACCCTCGAGGGTATCCACATCACAATTTCCATTGCACTAGTTAGCACATTCATAACACACATACAAATATCACATACAATCATAAACCCGAAAAATAGTAGGCTAACTACACACCTGCCTATTGGCGAAATCCCGAACCACTCGAATCTAACACGATCTCGAAACATGGTTCTTCCTTCTCCCTAAATACCGATTTGGTCTCCTACCAAATCCCGAATCACACTCTGAGTTCCCTTTACAATCGGCCACCCACTGGTACCTACAAATAATTAGCCTTCGGCTATTGAACGAATACGGAGTAGATCTAAACTTACTAAGTATCCTTACCATTTGACTTACCAAAATTGATTACTTCCAAAATCTGAAGAGCCTAAAAGAAATAAGTTCCTATGGTTAGAATCTTACTATCACATACCTAAAATTTGGCTTTTGCCCTCATGAGAATCAATAGAGAAAATAGAAAAGAAATTTGGCCAAGACACTTACCTATCTTCCAAAACCGATTGAAGAAAACCAATATGAAGACCTTCCCTTGATGATATTCAGCCAAGACAAATCAAGAAGGAAATGGGGAGTTTCGGCTATGGTTTTGAAAGAAGAAAGCAAATGATATGTGGATAAAAAGAAATGAAGTATGTGAGTGGCAAGGAAAATCAAAATGAGAGAGAGGATTCGGCTTTAGCAAACAATGAAAGAAAAATCAAGAAGGATGGGGAAGAAAGAGGTTCGGCCAAAAATAAAGTAAAAGAAAGATGTTGTTTTGAACAAATAGGAGGTGAAAGAAAAAGAGATATGAGAGAAAAAGATTCGGCCAAACACCTAGTTTGCCGAAAAAGAGAAGAGCATAAGGTGCTAAATGTGGTTTTGGTTTCAAAAGAGAAATAAGAGAAAGAGATTAGAATTTGGTTCAAACAAAAATGAGAGTTAAAACAAAAACAAAGTTGCACCTAATGTCCAAGGTACATTCGGCTAAGGAGGAAAATTTTGGAGAGGAAAAGAAAATGCAAAAGATGCACCAAATGCTAAAATTGGCCAACTAATCCCCCCAACTTCCTATCAACATTCGGCCAACCCTCCTAGACACCCATACCGTCCACATTCATGGACTAATGGCCAAAGAAGAGTTTCCAAAACAACTCTCCCTCATTCAAGCCCCTTGTCCCTCCATCCTTCCTTAAATCATAAGATTCTTATCCCAAAATACAAGCTTTCCTAATCTAATATTCAACTTGCCTTTTTCCTTAGTCCACTATCCATAAATGAAAAAGTCTATCCTACCAAAACTAAAATTTGACCAACACATGCCATACAAAAATAAAAGTAAAAGTCACCTTATTGCCATCCACAGGATTCGAACCTAAGATCATTAATACACTCCACACTCCACTTGCCACTTTACCAATTGACTTCTTGTGTCATGAACTCCCAACAATTTCTCTTAAGACCTCCCTTAGCCTAGCTCTCTTAACTAACACTTAAAAATCCAAAATTTTCCAAGACATTCCCTTTTTATCCTAGAGTTTTAAGAACCCCTAAAGCACATCCAAACCACTCACTGAGCCTATTAACACTTGAATTATGCACTAAATGCATAACCCCTAAATCCAGTATATTACATAGTGTGTGGTTATGTGTAATGTGTTAATTAGAGTGTTAGAGGTCCAGATTGGGCTTAGGTTTGGGCCGAGGCCTTAATCAAATTTCCTGATTGAACACTTTAGTGGAAAGCCTGGTAGGATAGGGCTTAAAGGAGGTTATCTGCATTTTAGAACACAAGTGGGCTTGTGGCCCAGTGGCAAAATGTCGCCACTAGGAAGGCATGTAGGTAGCGTCAACTGAGGAGGCCCAAACTCAAGTTGCATGAAGCCCAATCCTTTTAAATTAAAGTTAGCTAAATTTCGGCATTTAGTGGGTAAGGTTAGACGAAAACAAGGCTTGAAAATAGGGGGATTAAATGACTTGGATAATGTGGATAATATGCTGATTAAGGGAGGAAGAGGTGGTGTTATCTATGCCTCTTTTGGAGGTGTGCTTGGATAAAGATAAGGGAGGAAGTTTAGGAATTATCTGCTGGCCACAGTGATGGCCAAAATTCCAACTCTGAGGGGAGGAGGAATCAATTTTGATAGGGCATAAGGGGTGCCAAAATTCCCCATGTACAGTAGTCTAGTTTTAGTTTTAAAAGAAGGGAATTTTTGATTTTTAGATGTTAAGTGCCGAAATTTTAAGTAGTCAAGGGAGGGCTCTCTTCTTTATTTTTGGCTTTTAAGGTTTCCATCTTCTCTTTTTCTTCTTTTCTGAATAAGAGCTGAAAACTCCCTTAAGCAATCTTTTTCCCCACACTTTTCTGTCATAGCCGACTCTGCCCTAGATTTGCCAAAATTCTTCTTTTTCCTATACTGTTTCTATCACTTCTTTACGTTTGATATTGTTCATCCCTCTCAATTAGTCCTCTCTAAAAATCGAAATCATAAACCCCATTTGATTTCTTCATAAAGACCGAACCTCCCTAGATCCCTGTGCACCATCTTTCTTTTAGTTATCGCGGAAGCCAAAATCTTCTAGGAGTTGCCGAATTCTCTGAAAAGGCAAGTTCTGATTTCTTCATTTCATTTTCTTTTCATTCAGTTTCTGGAGGCCAAAGCCGAAAGGCTTATAGGTGTGGTAGGGTTATCTTTTGAGTAACGTTTAGATTGTTCTTGTGTTCACATCTTGGGTCCATAAACCCAATCTCTAAGTTTAAGAAATGAGCAGTGTCTACTGTTCGAGATTAGCCACCAGGTTGTGGACCGGCTTCAGAAAAAAATTTTAGACTGTTAGTAGTCATAGCGGCTACTGATAGTGTCAAAATAGAAAGTACTGCCCTATTGGTAATCAGGTGTGTAGATCTCTATCACACTGATTAATTTGTATTATATGTATGTTGTGGGCTAAAAGCCGGAAAGAGAGGCTGTGTGAACAGTCGTATTATCCAGAAGGGGTAGGCAAGGGATGCCAAGTACGTAATCATAAAAACTTCTCTATGTGTATCGAAGTATGTGAAAGTCTGAGATTAGTTTAGATGGCTTAATGTTTTGATTTTTGCATGTATGTATGCATGGGATGGGATCGATTGATATGAGAAAGGGGAGCAGGTCGCGAGGCGATCGGTGGCTTTGCCACATAGGTCACATAGTGATCGGTCTTTATAATAGGCAGCATAGCTGTCAAAATATTATAATGTATTACTGAGGTCGCATAGTGATCGATGGCTTTGTCACATAGGTCATATAATGATCGATCTTTATGACAGGCAGCATAGCTGTCGATATGGTGTGTAGGGGATGAAGGGTTGATTGTAGAAATCACCACGGTGTGATGGTTGGTACGGGGGTGTGTAGAGGATGGACGAGGATGGACTCTTAGGTTTGGGATGGGCCATGTTGCATGAAATATTCTATTGCCATTGTGTGGGCCAAGGCCCATAATGTGTTTATGGGCCCAAGACTTTTATCTGTTTTTGGGATTTGCACACTGAGTCTTGGTGACTCACCCTATTATTTTTCCCCAACTTTTTAGATGAGTAGTAGATCGTGGACATGGGAGCTGAGGCAGACTTGAGGGGCCATCAAGATTATTATCTACATAGACTATTTTCGGGTTTTCATTTGAATTTTAAATTTTTGGGAATATTTTTGTAATAAGGCTTCCACAACTTAAGTTTTCAATTTATTTATTTTTTGTTAAGTTAAGATTTTATAAACTTGTGTTTTTTTTAAAGTCTTAATTATAAAATGAAATGATAAATGGGCTTTTCAAACACAATCAACGCGAATGCTTAAAGTTGTTTAAAAAATTTCACAATTATTTGATTAAACGGCTATAATAAACTAAGATTTTCAAAACCCTTCAAGGCAAAGTTTTCAAGTTTAAACCCGTAGCATACCAGATCTAGTCATGACGTATGGCCTGGGTTTGGGGTGTTACATTTTTGTGTCAGAGCCCAGTTCAAAACTCAGACTGTGAAATGGGTCCAGTAGTAATTTATAAAAGGGATGTAAGTTAAGAAAAGTTCAGTTGAGATATGGCCTTCGAGTCTACCAGCACCCGATCCACACAGGTAAGTATTCTAAACTCACTATGTGATGTGCATGTTGGGTTTAATGGGCTTTATGGGTCGTAGATAAGTATACTAGAATTTATGAACCTTAGGCCTAGTTTTGAACAACTCTTAAATCTCATAAGACTTAATTTCTAATTAAAGATGTCTGTGAACAAGTCACAGGGTTAGGGTGTGGTAACAGGCATACACATGTCTAGGATTGGATCCGGGGAGAGCTTGGTATTTAAGCGGCCCTAGTAGCTCACCTCCTCTTCACTAGAATCCTACCTGGTGCGTAGTACTTGTTCACTCTAACCAAGAGGGCTTGTTGACGGGCCAAAGTTTATAACTAAAACCCGAAAGGGACCATCCACCCTATTTTTGTAAAATTATCCCTAGTTTTGTAAAATTTCTGAAATTCCTGTGATTTGTGAAAACTTCCCAAAATACCCTGGATTTGTAAAAATTACCAAAATTTATAAAACTACCGAAATATCCTCGATTGACAAAATTACCGAAATACCCCTGGTTAGTAAAATTATCGAAATACCCTCAGATTACAAAATTATCAAAATACCCCTATCTTGTAAAATCACCAAGAAACCCTATTTTGGATAAAATTACAAAAATACCCCTATAAGATAAAATTACAAAAATACCCTTAGGTAGTGGAATAACGAAAATACCCTTATGTGATGAATGTGAGTTCATGGATGCCACTTGTATGTGATGTGTGATGGATGTTGATTGAATGTGTATTCTAGAACCAGGAAATACAGACTTCAGAACTGAACTTTGTAGATAGAATTCGAATTCGAATTCAAAAGAACTACTGCTAAAACTACTTTCTATAAGACTGTCCGTTATTAATTAGTGGAAGTGAGTATTAATAATTCATAAAATTTCTAATCAGATAAATTGCGAACAGTAGAATGAGCACTAGGGGACGTGGTGTGCGTGGCCGAGGTAGAGGCAGGATTGCTGTGTCAGAACCCGTAGGGTCCAGTCACGAGTCGTGAATAAGGTACCAGCACACCACCGTGGAGGCGTAATTTCAAGATCAGACGGCCAGAGATAATGCTATATTTCAGGCAATGTTACGAGTTTTAGAGAGAGTCGCGGGAGCAGGCATGGGCATAGGAGCTCAGAAGTCTGTGCCGGAGCGACTTAGAGCCAATGGGGCAGAGGTGTTTAAGGGAATTTCTGGTGTAGCTCCTAGCACAGCAGAGTATTGGTTGGAAACAATGGAGCGTATAATGGATGATCTTGGCTTCACGGAAGAGGAGAAGCTGAAGGGAGTGGTGTCTCTTCTCCGAGACAAAGCTTATCAATGGTAGCTTACAGTTAAGGATGGTACCGTGGCTGACCGTATCACCTGGGATTACTTCAGAACGGCGTTCCAAAGTAAGTACATTGGGACGACCTATGTGGATGCGCAGCGCAGAGCATTCTTGAATCTGGTTCAGGGAAGTAAGTCGATGGCGGCTTATGAAGCAGAATTCTTACGCCTTAGTCGTTATGCTCGAGGGATAGTGGCCACAGAACATGTGCAATGTGTTCATTTTGAGGATGGCCTGAAGGATGATCTACGTGTGTTGATAGCTCCACAACGAGAGCGGGAATTTGCTGTACTTGTGGAGAAAGCTAAGATAGCTGAGGAGGTAAAATAGACGGAAAAATTGAACCGAGATAGAGATAGGGGTAGAGGTAAGAGAAATTTTGGATCATCAGAGACAGCCGTGCGTACTCAGAAAAGACCTAGGTCGGATGGACCGAGACGGGCTGAGAGACCCGTTGCTGTTAGCCAAACATAGAAGTGTGCTCGATGTGGTAAGTTTCATGTAGATGAGTGTTGGGCAAGCAGTGGGAAGTGCTTTAGGTGTGGATCTATGGATCATTAGATAAGAGATTGTCCTCAGCCACGGGATGAGGTAAGACCCACAGGGCGGGGACATGCTCAGCCGGATAGAGGAGGTCAGCAGCCGCAGAGGGGTTGTGGTACAGCCAGGGATGGTAATAGATTCAGTTGAGGCCGATGAGCACCAGGCCGAGGGGCAGAAAACATTAAGGCGAGGCAACCGGGGTTGGTCTATGCTGCCAGACGTCGAGAGGAGGCCGACGCACTAGATGTTATAATCGGTACATTTTTAATATTTGGTTTACTTTACACTGCATTGATTGACATCGGGTTGACACATTCATATGTTGCTAGTAGTGTGTCTGGAACTTCAGGTTTGGATTCTAAGATTACCCCTAGGGCGATGATTGTAATTAGCACATTAGGACAATCTGTGGTAGTAGATAAACTTTATCAGGAGGTACCCTCAGAAGTTTAGGGAATAGTTTTTCGGACGAATCTGATGGAATTACAGTTCGGGGAGTTTGACTTAATATTAGGCACGGACTAGCTGATGAAGTACCAAGCTAACTTAGATTGTGCAGCCAAGCGTATGGTGTTAAGAACCCCCGAAAGAGGTGAAGTGTTGGTGATAGGAGAAAGAGGAAATTGCCCGTCGAATGTGGTGACTGCCCTAAGAGCAAAAAGAATGGTGAGAAAAGGATGCGAGGCAGTTTTAATGTTTGTACGGGCTTTGGAAACCAATGACCTAACTGTTGGGGACATTAGGACGGTAAAGGAATTTCTTGATATTTTTCCAAAAGAGCTTCCGGGATTACCTCCAGATCGAGAAGTGGAGTTTGGAATCGATCTTTTTCTGGGAATAGCGCCGGTATCTATTGCTCCTTATAGAATGGCATCGAATGAGTTGGTAGAATTAAAAGCACAAATCCAGGAGTTGTTGGATAGAAGGTTTATTCGACCAAGTGTGTCGCCTTAGGGAGCACTGGTGTTATTTGTTAAGAACAAGGATGGTTCAATGCGTATGTGCATTGGCTGTCGCCAATTGAATAAGCTAACAATCAAGAACAAGTACACGTTGCCAAGGATCGATGACTTGTTCGATCAGTTGAAGGGGGCCTCAGTCTTTCAGAAGATAGATCTGAGGTCAGGGTATCATCAGCTTAAGGTCAAGGAGGCAGATATTCATAAAACGACTTTTAGAACTCACTATGGACATTACGAGTTCATGGTGATGCCATTTGGGTTGACTAACGCACCAGCAGCATTTATGGATATGATGAACTGAGTGTTCCAACCCTACTTGGATCAGTTTATCGTGGTATTTATTGATGAAATCTTGGTTTACTCAAGATCGGAGGAATAGCATGATTCACATCTGTGAGTGGTTCTGCAGATTATGAGGGAGAAGTAGCTTTATGCCAAATTCAGCAAGTGCAAATTTTGGCTAAAGGAAGTTACTTTTCTAGGTCACGTTGTGTCAGCATAGGGGATTAGGGTGGACCCTTAAAAAATTGAAGTGGTGTTGAATTAGAAGCCGCCTAGGTCTGTGGTGAAAATTTAGAGTTTTCTTGGTTTGATCGGGTACTATCGAAGGTTTGTTGAGGGATTTTCTTCAATCGCGGCACCATTAACTAAGTTGTTACAGAAAGGAGTTCCGTTTGTCTGGTCTAATAAGCAGCAAGATAGTTTTGAGAAGTTAAAAAGGATTTTAACGGAGGCTCCGATATTAATTCAGCCGAAGGTTAGGAAGGAATTCGTGATTTACTCTGATGCGTCACACACGGGACTAGGATGCGTGTTGATACAGGATGGAAAGGTTGTTGCATATGCATCCCGACAGTTAAGACCACACGAAGCAAATTATCCCAACCATGATTTGGAGTTGGTGGCGGTGGTTTCTGCCTTAAAGATTTGGAGACACTATCTGTACGGGGAGAAATCGGTTATTTATACAGATCATAAAAGCCTAAAATACCTTTTGACCCAGAAGGAGTTGAATTTAAGGCAGAGGAGGTGGATCGAGTTGTTAAAGGATTATGATTGCTCGATCGAGTATCATCTGGGTAAGGCTAATGTGGTGGCGGATGCTCTAAGTCATAAAGTAATCACTGACTTGAGAGCAATGTTTGCTCACTTTAGTTTGTACGATGATGGGAGTTTATTGGCCGAACTTCAAGTGAAACCCTCATGAGTCAGTCAGGTTAAGGAGAAGCAGCAGACTGATGAGTTACTAAATGAGAAGTTTCATGTAGGAACAAGTGATGGATCGATGGACTTCAGTGTGAATGAGGAAGGACTATTTTGTTATCGAGGGAGAGTATGCATTGTAAAAGATCCTGAATTAAGGCATAGAATTTTGCAAGAAGCGCATGGTAGTCCATACGCTATGCACCCTGGAAAGAGTAAGATGTATCGGGATTTACGAGAACAGTTTTGGTGGTCGAGCTTAAGACGAGAGGTGACCGAATTAGTGGGGAAGTATTTGACCTGTCAGCAGGTAAAGGCAGAACATCAGTTACCATCAGGATTGTTGCAGCTAGTAAAGATTCCACAATAGAAGTGGGAAAGGATCACAATGGACTTTGTTAGTAGGCTACCTCTCACGCCTACTAAGAAAGATTCAGTTTGGGTGATAGTTGATCGCTTGACGAGGTCTGCTCATTTTATATCAGTATGAGTCGATTACTCTTTACAGAAATTGGCTAAGCTATACATAGCGGAGGTGGTGAGGTTGCATGGAGTACCAGTATCGATCATATTAGACAGAGACTCTAGGTTCACATCACTATTTTGGAAAGCGTTGCATCAAGCATTGGGTACGAAGTTGGATTTTAGTACAGTGTTCCATCCTCAGACTGATGGTCAGTCTGAGCGAGTAATTCAGGTCTTAGAGGACATGTTAAGAGGTTGTGTCATTGATTTCAGGGGTAGTTGGGAAGAGTTTTTACCGTTGGTAGAGTTTGCGTACAACAATAGTTACCAGTCTAATATTCAGATGGCGCCTTACGAAGCATTGTACAAGCAGAGGTGTCGTACTCCTACTTGTTGGATGAAATTAGGGGGACGTCAAGTTTTGGGACCGGAGTTGGTTGCCGAGACGGAGGAAAAGGTTAAGTTAATAAGGGCTCAATTAAAAGAAGCGTCGGATAGACATAAGTCCTATGCTGATTTGAAGCGTAAGGACATAGAGTTTGCAATGGGTGACAAGGTGTTCTGAAGGTATCGCCATGGAAGAAAGTACTGAGGTTCGGATGGAAGGGTAAATTAAGTCTCAGATTTATCGGACCTTATCAGGTGTTGAAATGAGTTGGACCAGTAGCGTATTAGCTAGAGCTACCTTATGAGCTAAGCCAGATTCACAATGTGTTTCATGTCTCTATGTTGAGACGATATCGTTCGGATCCATCTCATGTGGTACCTGTGGAGGAAATCGAGGTATGACCTGACTTATCCTTTGAAGAGGAACCAGTGGAAATCTTGAATCGTGATGTCAAAGTGCTACGAAGGAAGACGGTTCCATTGGTTAAGGTTCTATGGCGGAATCACAGTTCTGAGGAGGCTACGTGGGAACCAGAAGAGACGATGCGGCAGCAGTACCCCCATCTATTTTGATCAGGTAATTTCGAGGCCAAAATTTCTTTAAAGGGGGTAGAACTGTAACATCCTGAATTAAGGGGCCTATAAGTGCAGTGTGTGGTTATGTGTAATGTGTTAATTAGAGTGTTAGGGGTCCAGATTGGGCTCAGGTTCAGGCCGAGGCCTTAATCGAATTTCCTGATTGAACACTTTAGTGGAAAGCCTGGTAGGATAGGGCTTAAAGGAGGTTATCTATGTTTTAGAACACAAGTGGGCTTGTGGCCCAGTGGCAAAATGGCGCCACTAGAAGAGCATAGAGGTGGCGTCAACTGATGAGGCCCAAATTCACGTTGCATGAAGCCCACTCCTTTTAAATTAAAGTTATCTTAATTTCGGCATTTAGGTAGGTAAGGTTGGATGACAACAAGGCTTGAAAATAGGGGGGATTAAATGACTTGGATAATGTGGATAATATGCTGATAAAGGGAGGAAGAGGTGGTGTTATCTATGCCTCGTTTGGAGGTGTGCTTGGATAAAGATAAGGGAGGAAGTTTAGGAATTATCTACTAGCCATAATGATGGCCGAAATTCCAACTCTGAGGGGAGGAGGAATTGGTTTTGATGGGGCACAGGGGTGCCGAAATTCCCCATGTACAGTAGTCTAGTTTTAGTTTTAAAAGAAGGGCATTTTTAGTTTTTAGATGTTAAGTGCCGAAATTTTAAGTAGTCAAGGGAGGGCTCTCTTCTTTATTTTTGACTTTTAAGGTTTCCATCTTCTCTTTTTCTTCTTTTCTGAATAAGAGCCAAAAACTCTCTTAAGCAATCTTTTTCCCCACACTTTTCTGTCATAGCCGACTCTGCCCTAGATTTGCCGAAATTCTTCTTTTTCCTATACTGTTTCTATCACTTCTTTATGTTTGACATTGTTCATCCCTCTCAATTAGTCCTCTCTAAAAACTAAAATCATAAACTCCATTTGATTTCTTCATAAAGACCGAACCTCCCTAGATCCCTGTACACCATCTTTCTTTTGGTTATCGCGAAAGCCAAAATCTTCTAGGAGTTGTCGAATTCTTTGAAAAGGTACCCGATTTCTTCTATTCGGTTTCTTCTCATTCGGTTTCTAGAGGCCAAAGTCGAAAGGCTTATAGGCGTGGTAGGGTTATCTTTTGAGTAACGTTTAGATTGTTCTTGTGTTCACATCTTGAGTCTGCACTTCGGAGTAGATCAAATCATCCAAATTTCAAAAGCTGGAAACCGTTAATCTCTAAGTATCCTATCAATTTCGGGATTTCAACGTAAGGGGTTTTCTTTAGATTCCTGTTAGATTCGCTATCGTATTTGAGATCCTAAAATCATATGATATGGTTTAACAACCCTATTTCGTTATAGTAGTTCTGACAAGGACTTTTGATGGAATCAAATATGGATCAGGCAAAGGAGAGGATTGGATCCGTAAACCCAATCCCTAAGTTTAAGAAACGAGCGGTGTCTGTTGTTCGAGATTGGCCACTGGGTTGTGGACCGGCTTCAGAACAAAATCTTAGACTGTTAGCAGTCGTAGCGACTACTGATAGTGTCGACATAGAAAGTACTGTCCTATCGGTAATCAGGTGTGTAGATGTCTATCACACTCATTAATTTGTATTATATGTATGTTGTGGGCTAAAAGCCGGAAAGAAAGGCTGTGTGAAAAGTCGATACCTGTAAGGGGTAGGCAAGGGATGCAGTACGTAATCATAGAAACTTCTATGTGTATTGAAGTATGTGAAAGTCCGAGATCATTTAGATGGCTTAATGTTTTGATTTTGCATGTATGTATGCATGGGATGGGATCGATTGATTTGAGGAAGGGAGCAACATGAGGCGATCGGTGGCTTTGCCACATAGGTCACATAGTGATCGGTCTTTATAACAAAAGATAGTCGTCGAAATATTATAATGTATTACCGAGGTCGATAGCGATCGCTGGCTTTGCCACATAGGTCACATAGTGATCGGTCTTTTCGACGCAAAGACAAATTTGCCGATATGGTGTGTAACTGATGGAGGGTTGATTGTAGAAATCCTCCCCACGGTGTGATGGTTGGTACGGGGGTGTGTAGAGGATGGACTCTTAGGTTTGGGATGGGCCATGTTGCATGAAATATTCTACTGCCATTGTGTGGGCCAAGGCCCATAATGTGTTTGTGGGCCCAAGGCTTTTATGTGTTTTCGAGATTTGCACACTGAGTCTTGGTGACTCACCCTATTATTTTTCTTCAACTTTTCAGATGAGCAGTAGATCGTGGACATAGGAGCCGAGGCAAACTCGAGGGGCCATCAAGATTATTATCTACATAGACTATTTTCGGGTTTTCATTTGAATTTTAAATTTTCAGGAATATTTTTGTAATAAGGCTTCCACAACTTAAGTTTTCGATTTTTTTTTTTTTGTTAAGTTCAGATTTTATAAAATTATGTTTTTTTTAAAGTCTTAATTATAAAATGAAAGGATAAATGGGCTTTTCAAACACAATCAACGGAAATGCTTAAAGTTGTTTCAAAAATTTCACAATTATTTGATTAAACGGCTATAATAAACTAAGATTTTCAAAACCTTTCAAGGCAAAGTTTTCAAGTTTCAACCCGTAGCATACATGGAATTTAAAAGCTTAATATAAATAATATAGGAAAAATGATGGTATATGTAACATCCTGAATAGGGCCTATGCATTTCCAGTTTAATTGTATGAAATGACAAGTTTCAAGTACCATGAATAAATTTTTGATACTTTTGAAAACCTAGAAATGCATGGAAATGAAAATGAAAATGAAAATGGAAATGGAAATGGACATTTTTGGAAACTTAGACATTTTTGGAAACTTAGACATTTTGGGAAACCTGAACATTTTGGAAACCTGAACATTTTGGAAACTTGAACATTTTGGAAACCTGAACATTTTGGAAACTTGAACATTTTGGAAACTTGAACATTTTGGAAATTAGGGTCATTTTGGTAATTTTGTAAGTTAGGGGCAATTTTGTAATTTTCCCAAAATCACGGTATTTTGGTATTTCACAAATTAGGGTTTTTTGAATGTTTATGAAATCATGAAATTTTGATAAAGTTGTTGAGTAGTTGAATATTTTATAAACCAAGGGCGTTTTGGTAATTTCACCCTAAGGGCATTTTGTAATTTTCAAATCAGAGTTTTTGAAAATGTTGTAAAATAATTTTCTCAGATTTTAAAGGAAGTTTTAAAAGTTTGGAAAAACTAGGGTTTGTTGTTTTGTTCTCTCTTTTTTTTAAAACATGGCTAGTTCCTTTGGGTTTTAGTCATTATGTTTAGCCTATGACCGAGCCCTCTTGGTGGGGTGAACAAAGCTACGCACCAGTGCAGGATTAGTGTGGAGAGGAGGTGAGTCATGATTTGCTTAAATACCAAGCCACGAAACCATTCCTAGACATGCGCAGAGGTTGCCACACCACTGAGCCTACGAGTTATGGTGAGCCAGAAGCTACGCACGGGTAGGATTCTGCAAGAGGAGGTGAGTCACTAGGGCTGCTTAAATACCAAGCTCTTAGGATCCACTCCTAGACATGCGTACATGGGTTACCACACCACTAGCTCGGTGACTTAGCCATAGGTTGGTTTAGTGCATTAAGTCTTATGTGTTATGTTTGAGTAGTCTAATCCTAGGGTTCAAGTTCCTATTATTCTATTCTACGTTCCATGCCTTTTCTACCCTTATATAAATCACAGAATCACTCATAAAGTTAGGGGTACTTACCGGTGGATCATGGTGAAGACTTAGGGCCATGCCAAAAGCTCGCTTATTTTCAAAGAAAATCATTTGGCTCGCTTTGAAAACGTTTTGGGCCTTAGCCCACAGCCGAGAGTTTAAAAGCGGGCTCGATACCAAATTGAAACACCCACACTCTACCACGAGCCTCGAAGGATCTGGTATGTTCCTAAAGTAAACCGATTTGAAACATTTTCAATACTTAGAGAAAATTGTAAATTTTAGAAAAACTATTATTTTGAGTTGGGCTTGACTTTGGAAACCCATTTATTCTATTTTAGGTTTTACTTGATGTAATAAGGCCTTAAGGCCCAGTGGATTATACTTTATGTTTGCTTACTGTTAAGTTTCATGCTAAGAACTACATTGGATGTATTTAATTAAATGGGCTTACAAAATCGAATAAATGGGTTTCCAAAGTCAAGCCCAACTCAAAATAATAGTTTTTCTAAAATTTACAATTTTCTAAGTATCGAAAATGTTTCAAATCGGTTTACTTTAGGAACATACCAGATCCTGCTCAGCTCGGCCGGGTGTAAAAGGGTGTTTCAATTTGTATCGAGCTCGCTTTAAACTCTACCTATGGGCTAAGGCCCAAAACGCTTTCAAAGCGAGCCAAATGATTTTCTTGAAAATAAGGTGCTTTTGGCATGGCCCCTAAGTCTCCCCAATTCACAATTCACCGTAAGTACCCTAACTTTATGAGTGATTCTGTGATTTATATAAGGGTAGAAAAGGCATGGAACGAGAATAGAATAATAGGAACTTGAACCCTGTGGATTAGACTACTCAAACATAACACATAAGACTTAATGCACTAAACCAACCTATGGCTAAGTCACCGAGCTAGTGGTGTGGTAACCCATGTACGCATGTCTAGGAGTGGATCCCAAGAGCTTGGTATTTAAGCAGCCCTAGTGACTCACCTCCTCTTCGCAGAATCCTACCCGTGCGTAGCTTCTGGCTCACCATAACTCGTAGGCTCAGCAGTGGCAACCTCTCAAGCATGTCTAGGAATGGTTTCTGGGAGCTTGGTATTTAAGTAGTCCGTGACTCACCTCCTCTCCACACTAATCCCGCCTGAAAGCGTAGCTTTGTTCACCCCGACCAAGAGGGCTCTCACATAAAGCTAAACATAATGACTAAAACCCAAAGGAACTAGCCATGTTTTAAAAAAAGAGAGAACAAAACAACAAACCCTAGTTTTTCCAAACTTTTAAAACTTCCTTTAAAATCGAGAAAATTATTTTACAACATTTTCTCAAAAACTCCCGACGGCGTAAAATTACAAAATGCCCTTAGGGTGAAATTACCAAACGCCTTGGTTTATAAAATATTCAACTACTCAACAACTTTATCAAAATTTCATGATTTCATAAACATTCAAAAACCCTAATTTGTGAAATACCAAAATACCGTGATTTTGGGAAAATTACAAAATTGCCCCTAACTTACAAAATTACCAAATGACCCTAATTTCCAAAAATTTTGCAACATCCCCATTTTTGAAGAAACACTTTTGAAAAGAACCTCAAAGTTTTACAACTTTTGAAATACGCTAAATCTATAAAATTTTACAAATTTATCTGATTTGTGAAAAATTACCAAAATACCCCTGATTTTAAAATTTTCAAATTACCCCTAGACTTCAAAATTTTCAAGAATAACTTTTGACAAAAACCCCGAGAAATGATTTTTTACGAAAATACCTCAGAGGACAAAATTATGAAAATACCCCGGGTAGTGGAAAACAACAACAAACAACAAAAACTACAACGCTTCTCCGAATGAACTAAGTTCATATTTGTTTGATGAATGAATGGAAGAATGGAAAAGACGGCAGTGTTTGTATGATACGAAAGAACCACTCTTAAATCCCTTTTCATAAAACTCCTTCACGATAAATAAGTGGAACAATAACTAATCCATAAAATTTCTTAATCGATCCCGACACTAGAAAATGAGCTTCAGAGGACGTGGTCGCCGTGGTCGAGGCAGAGGAAGGATGACCGTGTTTGAACCCGATTAGGTCGGGTCAAGGGTCCGACAATGAGATGCCACCACCACCACCACCCCACCGTTAATGTTGAGCAAGAGGCTCGGACGGGAAGAGGGTCATGTCGCAGTCAGTCCGCGAAGTTTTGGAATTGGTGGTCGGTGCGGTGGAAATAGAGGAAATCGAAAGTCAGACTGAAGCGGCTCCGAGCTAATGGAGCGAAAATGTTTCGAGGAGTATCCATGTGGCACCCAAGACAAATGAAAATCGTTGGAAGCAACGGAGCGATAATGGATGAGCTTGATCGACTCGGAGGAAAAGTTGAAAGGAATGGTGGCGTTGTTGGCGATGAAGCGTATCGATGGTGGTTGATTGCTCGTGATGGTACCACAAATGAAAATTTGACCCGGGAGTATGTTAAAGAGGCCTTTCGGAAGAAGTATGTGGGAACCAAGTATCTGATGAGCAGAGGAAGGCTTTTCTAGGGTTGGTACAAGGGAGTAAGTCCGTCGCATGAGAATATGAGGCGGAATTTTTGAGATTGAGCCGCTATGCTCGAGGGTAGTGGCGATCGAGCATGAACGCTGTGTTCGATTTGAGGACGGACTGAGAAATGACCTGAGGCTGTTGATAGCACCGCATCAGGAGCGAGAATTCTCGGCTCTTGTGGATAAGGCTAAAGTGGCTGAGGGAATTAAGGATTCTATCAAGCAGAACACTGATCGAAATAGGCAGGAAAGAGGTTTTGGTTTGTGCGGATCATCTGGGAATAAGAGGCCTAGGGTTGATGGGCCACTAATCAACAAGTTGGTACAGTCGCGATTCGTCCTTGTGAGCATTGTGGAAAGAGGCATCTAGGGAGTGTTGGAAAAGATAGGAGCATGTCTTAGGTGTGGGTCCAAGGACCATATGTTTAAGGATTGCCCCAAACAATCGACGAGAGCCGCACCAGTAGTTCGTAATGCTAGCTGCACCGGTAGGGAGGACAAAGAACCTCAACAAGGTCGAGGCTCGAATAACAGAGGTAGTGGTTCCGCCAAGGTCGTGGAGCACCAAGCGGAGGTGTTGAAGGTTCGAAGCAAGGCGCCAAGGTTAGTTTATGCAATCGGTCGTCGCGAGGATAGTGATGCATGAGACGAGACAACGAGTAAGTTTCTTATTTATGGATTATACTACATTACTCTACTCGCTATAAGATTAGTTCGATCTTATGTTGCTAATGAAGTATATGGAACCTTGATTGTAAACTTAGAGAATGTGCCTAGAAAGTATGATAGTTCTTTAAGATCAGAGTGCGCATCAATAGCGTAGTGTGGTGAGTTAGACTGTACGAATGAACGATAGTAAGTAATTTCGAGGACGAAAGTATTTTTAAGGGGGGTAGAACTGTAACATCCTGAATAGGGCCTATGCATTTCCAGTTTAATTGTATGAAATGACAAGTTTCAAGTACCATGAATAAATTTTTGATACTTTTGGAAACCTAGATATGCATGGAAATGGAAATGAAAATGAAAATGGAAATGGAAATGGACATTTTTGGAAACTTAGACATTTTTGGAAACTTAGACATTTTGGGAAACCTGAACATTTTGGAAACCTGAACATTTTGGAAACTTGAACATTTTGGAAACCTGAACATTTTGGAAACTTGAACATTTTGGAAACTTGAACATTTTGGAAACCTAAACATTTTGGAAACCGAAAATACAGAGTCAGCTGCGAAAATTTTAGGAAACTTAAAATTGACCCCTAATGTTGAATTTAAGAGCCCAAGGGGAACTTAGGCCAAGTGACCCTAAAATATAAAGTACATGAAATCGACCCAATAACGGACTTGGAAATGTGGCTCAAGATGCCACCTAAGGCCTTAGGAAATGGCCCAAATACAAGAGGTTTTGGGGCCTGAGTTTGAGGCATCCAGGAAGCAAATAATGAAAGCTTTATTTTGCTTCCTAGGCTAAGAGGTGGGACGGCACAAGCTTCTTGAATTAGAGGAGTTTTACTTCGGTTAAAACTTGTTTAATTAAGTGTAAAGTAAAGGAATTTCTTTTAATGAAATAAATAAGGAGATAAAGGATGGATAAAATACTCCTAATTTAATTAAAGTGATAATTAAATGATAATATTATCACTTGTGGGGGGAGTGGTGGCCAAGTCAAGGACTCTTGGCATAGCAATTTCAGTTAAAAGAGGAGAATTAAGGCCATTCTCTCATCTTTCCTAAGTGGTGCCGAAATTTTCATAGCTCTCTTCTCCCCCCCTTTTGCCGAATTTTCTTTGAACAAAAACCATCCTCTTTTCTTCTCTTTTCTCCTCTGTTTCTACTATCAAAGCCGAATCCCTGTCGATTCTAAGTAAAGGAGCACCAATTACAACATCAAAAGGGTAAGATCTGTGGTCAATCAACTTCTATTCTTTCCTTTTACAAAAAATTCAGCACTAATCCCTAACTTTGTTCATGGCCGAACCTACCATGATCTCTTAGGTTTCTACCATCATCAAATAAAAGGGTCAAGGATCCAAGGTAAGTGAGATACATTCTACCAAAGGCCAATTACTACTTATTAAAATTAGATCGATCTAACTTCTAAATACTAGGATTTTCGATGATATTCAAGATAAAGGAAACTTTCGGATTTGGAATCTATAAGGTAAGCCTCTAAAATATTCGCCAATGGTTGTAAGATTATCCAGATCAATTCCTTAATTTTTGAAAAGTGAAAAACTAACCCATATTGAAATACAAGGTTGGCGAATATCGTAGAGAGGAAAACCAAACTTTCGGGATTTGTATAAACACCAAATCGGCAAAGGTGAGTCTTTTTACAAATCCTACTAGGATTTGGTTTTGTTTTAAGACAAAAGGGTTTATTAATGTGTTTTATTGGTGGGCCGAATATAGGAATTAATAGATCTAAAGATAGATCGGGATTCTCGAGATCTCAAGAAATCTATTAAGCGAAACAGGTGTGTACCCTTACTAACCTTCGATATTTTATGGCTATTATTTTAATATATGATATGAATAATAATGTGAATGTGGCTATGTACCACAAATGTGGCAAAAAGTACCTGTGCACGCTTCCTACTTCGATAGGATTGTGAAAATGTTATTTTATAACATGCGAATATATGTATATGAACATGAAATTAGTTATGCACAATATATATATTTTTGGGGCATTGGGATTTATGTGAAAGGGGAGAACAGTGTTGACTTGGTCTCACCAACGAAGGTGTTGACTTGGTCTCACCAACTAAATATGTTGACTACAAATCACATTGCGTAAATTTTGGTAACCGGTTACAATAGTGTCTAATGACACAACGATAATTTGATTATAGTGTCTAATGACACAACGATATGGGCGAATGCCTTTGATGGAGAGTAGCGGATGGAGGTTGACTTAGTAGTCCCCACTGCACAAAGTTGGTATGGGGAGTGTAGTGGATGGCTAATTAGGATTGGGTTTGGGTTGCATCATAATTTCATTATTGTATGGACTTAATGATTTGAACATGAATGCCTAATTTATTGAATGATAGTATTGTGTGCACATTGAGTCATTGACTCACCCCATTGTGGGAATTATTTTTCGGTGATGAGCAAGGTTTGACCGGCCGGTGGACCATGAGGTGGCCATGCTACATTCGGAAAAATTTCATTTAGTTTGGACTTAATTTTATTTTTAGTTACTTTTATTCTATTTTGGGTTTTACTTGATGTAATAAGGCCTTAAGGCCCAGTGGATTATACTTTATGTTTGCTTACTGTTAAGTTTCATGCTAAGAACTACATTGGATGTATTTAATTAAATGGGCTTACAAAATTGAATAAATGGGTTTCCAAAGTCAAGCCCAACTCAAAATAATAGTTTTTCTAAAAATTTACAATTTTCTAAGTATCGAAAATGTTTCAAATCGATTTACTTTAGGAACATACCAGATCCTCGGGCTCAGCTGGGTAGGGTGTGGGTGTTTCAAGATAAAAGGTTTGAAACAAATAATTTTTTTTTTAAAAAAAACATTAAAGAATAGAATTAAAATGGTAAAGTAAGCAATATATAACATGTTTTAAAATAAAATATAATAGAAATAAACCTTTTGAAAAGTAAATAAATAAATAAATTAAAATTAGTAAGGGATAAGATTGAAATTAAAATAAAATTCAAGTCTTAAAATGAAAATAATATCAGAGGACCAGATTAGCATGCGCGCAAACAAGCAAGGATTCATTGGGAAATTATCCTAAACACTTAAAACGGCGCCATTCAAATACTAGTCATCTAACTGTTTTGAGGACCAAATTAAAACAAAAACAAAATAGTCAGGGCAGAATTAAAAATAAGTGCAGGACTCCATTGCGACCTATTGCAAATACGGAGGGACTTGGTGCGCAAATAAGCCAGTAACCAAAAACACGCGGATCATCCCTGAGTCGGGTCACTCGTGCAGGTATGGCCCTTAAACGACGCCGTTTTGGATTCAAATGACCCATGCCAAAACGACGTCGCACGAGTAGGCTTTAAATACTAAAAACACTACCAAAAAACATTTTAAATCGTTTCTAAAAATAAATAGGATGCTCTGAATGGCTCTCGGAGCAACTGGCCAGATTTTGCCTATCTCCGTCATCGAGCCACCGTGTCTCTCCGTCTCTTCCACCGCATACAGCGGTCGAAGAGACCAAAGAAGGCTATTTAGCCTTTTAAAACCCTTTAAATCTGAATCCAGACCCTAAATCACCTCAAGACCCACTGAAATCCCAATAACAGCCAAAGACGCTTCGGATTCAGGTTACGGTCGTCACAAAAAGGTAAAAGAAAAATGTATTTCTATATTTCTCTTATATACGCAATATATTCAAAGCAAAAATAGACTAAAAAGAAATAGGAATATACCTCTGCTATGGTATCCTTTTTTGTATTTGAAAAATCATCCGAGAGAATTACAGTGCTTCTATTCAGTTTTTTATAGCCTGAAAATAAACATATAAAAAAATCCCTTTTTCTTTTATTTTTTGTTGTATATTGCTTTTTTGCTGTTGTTCTTTTCATTTTCGCAGTACGACAAAGGCAGTGATGACGTGGCATCTGAAGGCTCATTTGGAGGTGCGGAGGTCGTGAGGCGCGCGTGGTAGTCTTGGCGTGGGCGCGCGTGGTGGCATCGCCAGAAAGGCACGCGTCTTGGCACCGCTAAGGTTAGGGGGCTAGGGTTTTCTGATGGTTCAATCTTTTTTGGGCCATGTGGGCCAGCTGGGATTGGGTTGTGGTTTAGGCCTTGCCCAGTTTATGTTTGTAAAAATATTTGGGCTGATATATTTGGGTTTTGTGTAATGGACATTGGACTATTAATTTTTTGTGTTTTTTATCGTATGTTAGAGTCTTAAAAATTTATAAAAAGAATGATCGAACCTGGAAACTAACTATGACAACGATTGAGGCAAGCACACCTATCGATCAGTAGTATAGTTAGCGACAAGACCGGATTGTTGAACCTAAAGGAACCAAAAGTACTAATATTAACTCTCTTTCTATTATTTAGCCTAAGAATTAAGGGAATTTTTATCTATTCTAAAATTAACTAACAACTAAGCTAAGGATGCTAAGACAAAGAAGGAATGAATTGGGAAATCACTTGAGGGAAAACCGATTGATTTAGACAATACTCGAGGAAGAATCCACCTAGACTCTATTTGTTACCTAACTCTGAACCAGACGATTTATTCACTTGACTTGATCCGTAGGATTCCCTAATTTATATTAATACCTCTTTCGAGGCTACTAACATCTAACCTTAGGTTGATTAATTGAAATTTCTTTCTAATTAAAACCCCTAGATTGCATTAACTCGATCTATAGGCTCCCATATTAGGTTTGACCCTAATCCGAAAAATTTATGTCATCTTATTTCTAAGGTTGTGTTCAACTCCGCTTAACTATGATAGATCTACTCTTAGGTAGGAACTTTTGCTCCACCACCTAAGCACATCAAACTTGAATCAATATCATGGAATTACCAAAACAAGAATTAAGAACACATAGTTAAGAACAAATCAAGTATTTATCATATAGTTCAGATAATAATAACAAGATCCATCTTAGGTTTCATCCCTCTCAGGTATTTGAGAGGTTTAGTTCATAATAATAAAAGAAAACATCTCAGAAGAAAATATAAAACAAAACATAAAGAAAACCCTAAAACCCCCTGAAGTAATTGAAGGAGAAGTCCTCAGTCTTGAGTATGATTCCGGTTTCTTGAGATGAATCAACTGGCTTCCCTTGAGTAAATCCCACAATTTTGGCCCGCAAAGCCCTGATAGAAGGCTTCTGTCGAAAACCCCCTTGAAAGTTGGCCTCTAGGGTCTTTATATAGGCTTTTGGAATGCCTTTCTTTGCCTCTAAGTACCCAAATCCAAATAGAATTGTAACATCCTTAAATAGGGGTTATTGTGTTTGAATTTCTTTGTATGCGTGTGGGTTGTTGTGTTGTTGATTGAGGTGTTCTAGAGGCTAGTTATAAGCCAAAGGTAGGCCCGAGCTGTAGGAAAATTTTTATTTTTAAGTTTTATTTAAGGGGGGCTGAAGGAGCTAGAAGTTAAGTATATTTCGTGGGGGAATTTCAGCACAAGAATGGGCTTGGTAGAGTGGCAAGGAGGCGCCACTTAGGGCCTTGAGGGTGACGCCACATGCAGGGAAGGGAGAACTCAGGTTCGAGCAGCAGAAACCCCATTTTCTGCTTACTTTTTGACGCCAATGGGGGGAGGAGTTGTGCTCAGTACAAACTCTGTCAGATAAGCATGGATTGAGTCAAATTAAATTGAATTGGTGGCAAGGAAAGGATTTAGGAGTTTGACTAATTCAAACTCATTCGAACTAGTGGCCAGGAGAAGTTTGTAACAGTTGCCAAAATTTGAACTCCTGTTTAAGAGGAGTGTTCGCTTGGGAAGTCGAGTAAGGGGTTGCCAAATTCCATAGTTAGCTTAGGGGGGTCATTTTCGGCTAGCAAGGCCTTGTTGCATTCGGTTGAGAGGCAAAACTAAAACCCTTTTTGCACTTGCCGATTCCTCCCTAGTGCATTTGTTGAAGCAAACCTGAAGCCTTAAGTGGCACCTGTCGAATTCTCTTGAAAGCATTAAGTCGAATGTCCATCTGAACTTCTTTTGGTTTATTTCTTTTCTTTTTTTCAAAGGCTTGGCCGAATCTTCTTCTCCCCATATCTCTCTTTTTCTTTCTCTCATTTTTTTTTTGCTCAAAGCCGAAAGCATCCATCTTTTCCTTTCATCTTTTTCTTTTCTCAAACCCTTGTGCCGAAATCCTCTACATCATCCTTATCAAATCCTCCCTCTTCCATTTCATTCTTCTTTTCCTTTCCCTTTTTCCTGTCTAGCCGAATCTCATTTGTTTGTCTTCTATCAACCATACCCGAATCTCCCTTCTTCCTTTTTGTTTTGTGTTGGCCGAATATCAATCAAGGCTAGCTCTTCTTCGATTTTTCTCCAATCGGATCTAAGAAGGGGGTAAGTAAGTTTGGCCGAAACTTTATTCTTTCTTTCTCTTTTTCTCTGTCCATATGGAAGACAAAAGCTGAATTTCGGCATTTGTTGATAGTATTGCTAATCATGCATAGGAATCAATTTCTTTTAGGTTCTTCGGGATTTTGGAAGCAGTGGATCTGAGCCAGTTATTCTCTAACAATCGAATTTGGTAAGGCAGTGGTAAGGATCCATTTAAGTTCAATCATTCATTTAGCGGTTTGAAAAGCCGAAGGCTATTGAGACTAAGTTGTGATGATTGGCCGATTGTAGGGGGAGGATCAGTCTCGTATATCTTGTGTTGAGGTTAGCATTCGTAAGGCAAAAAGGTAAGGATTGTGTTAGTTATGCGTTATCACACCCTTTGGGATTTATTGGTATAGTCGAATGGCCTTTGGTAATAACCTAAGTGTTGGCCAAATGTAGGACAAGAAGATCTAGTGCAGTAGAGCGGATCTTCGGGATTCAGTGCTTGCATTAGTAACATGTATGTAGCTTACACACTTTATAACTTGGTAAATATATTAATAACCTAAATTTGTTAAAAGCTGAAAACTGTGTAGATCTTGACATGATACCTTTATGGGTATGAGCAAGGATTACGGGTAAGTCCGTTTTGATGAGATATTGCTATATGATGATTGATACTATGATTTACGATAGATTTGATATATGTTTAATTTTAAGACATGTTGGCATGATTTACACATGTATTGCATTGTCATGGGTGATATGAGAGGAGGGGGAAGATTTGATATCCGTGTCTTTGGGACATCAGTGGTTTGGTACCATAGTTGATTTCGTGACTTTGGGTCACCAGAGGTTTGGCACCTCATAGCGACTCGTCCCAGTGGCTTAGTACCACATTGGGTTGGCCCCACAGTTGATGTATTGGGATTTTCGCCAGTGATTTGGTATCACATGTGGGTTGGCCCCACACTTGGATTATTGATATTTCGTGACTTTGGGTCACTAGAGGTTTGGCACCTCATAGCGACTCATCCCAGTGGCTTAGCACCACAGTGGGTTGGCCCCACATTTAATATTACAGGATTGTCGCCAGTGATTTGGTATCACAATGTGGGTTGGCCCCACAGATGGATTATTCGTGACTTTGGGTCACTAGTGGTTGGGCACCATATTATTATTGGATATCGTGACTTTGGGTCACCAGTGGTTTGGCACCACCAGTGGTTCAGTACCACACGGGGTAGAAACGGAGTTATGGATGGCTAGGTTTGGGTGCATGATATATTGCTTGGTTATGATTTGTGTAAGCTTGTTGCATTAGCCGGGAGGGGGATTATGCACTGAGTCTTGGTGACTCACCTTCTCCCTCATCTTTTCAGGTGATTCGTAGATCGCGAATGAGGAGCCGGGTGGACTCGAGGTGGCCATGCATTAAATACATTCGGTTATACATGGACTTTGATTTGGGTATTTATTTTTAAATTTCAGTTTTTATTTGGGTTTGTAATAAGGCCTTTAAATTATGTTTTTGGATTATTTTGCATGTTTTAGATTTGATTTCAAACTGTCAAAGTAAATTATTTAACTTGATTAAACAATTTGAACACAAGGTTTTCTAAACTATAATACGCAATGGTTTTTAAAACTTTACCATCGGGTAATACAATTCACTTGACAATAACGGCAACTTAAAATATTTTCAAACTTAAGTTTTCCACACTTAATTCAAACGATTTCTAATTAAACAAGTTAAAAGAGGTACTCGGGATTTAATGGACATAAATGTCCTCCGTAGTAATGATTGTCAAGTGGGTGTAAAAAAAAAAAAACTTTTGGAAGTTTTAAAGTTAAGGTAGTATTTTCAACTTCACATACACAAGTTTTTCCAAAACGTTAAGCAACACTAGGGTTTTCACCGAAGACAAACCGGTGACTCATTTTCTTCAAAAATGTTTTTTTTTACTCTGTAATACACCAAAATCGGTCGTGGTGTGTTGACCGGGTTTGGGGTGTTACAGGAATTCTTCTTATCTGCAGCAGAGACACGCCCATGGCACACACCCGTGTGATTCGTGGCCAAGCCGTGTTCGGTTCTGTTGATGAGGTAAGGTCGTGTGTTTCGAGGTCCAGGCAGTGTTCGGCTCTACTTAAGAGGCACGGCCGTGTGGTCTTGGGCCTAGGCCTTGTCGATTTCGTGATATCACCCATTTCTTTTTATTTTTGGCCCGTTTCTCGTTCTTTTCATCCTTCGGTGCTCTCCTCAGTATAAAACATGAAAACAAAGGATTAAGAGCACCTATTTCCATAATTAAAGGGAAATTATCCAAAAGTACGCTAAATGTGGGATTAAAATATTTTACTTTTACGGTTTATCAGTTTTATTATAATTTATTTATTTTTTATTTTAATTGGTTATAGTATGGGCCCGGGCAGATTGGGCTGATTACAGCTGCCCCTCTTTGCTCATTGTCGTGTAATGGGAATGGAGCAAAGTTTTTAAAAGAGCTAAATTTTCCTGGTCTTCTTGACTTCTTTCAATGCTTTTTTTCTTCGAGTAGCTTCATTCCATCCTACTGCATCTTCAGGGGCCCAGGAACTAGCGCTTCGATCCAACTCAAGGAAATTAGACTTGTAGCTTCAATCTGCTCCCCCACATCTTTTGAGAGATAAGATTTGCTAAATCTGATCCGACCTACTGCAATTTTAGAGGTATAGGATTTGTTGTTTTAATCCGCTCCACTGCAACTTCAGAGAGATAGGATTAACTATCTTCAGTCTGCTCCACTGCAACTTCAGAGAGATAAGACTTGTGACTTTAACCTGCTTCACTGTAACTTCGGGGAGATAAGGTTTGTTTTGATCTACTCTACTGCAACTTCAGAGAGATAGGATCTATAATTTATAGCTTCAATCTATCCCACTGCAATTTTTAGGGAAATAAGATTCGCTATTCTTAGTCTGCTCCACTACATCTTCAGGGATATAAGGCTGGTGGTGAATTCAATCTGACCTACTGCAACTTCAAAGGTATAGGATTTGTCGTTTTAATCCGCTCCACTGTAACTTCAGGGAGATAGGATTAACTGTCTTCAATCTGCTCCACTACAACTTCAGGGATACAAGACTTGCAATTTCAACCTGCTCTACTGCAACTTCAGGGAGATAAGGTTTATTTTGATCTGCTCTACTACAACTTCAGAGAGATAAGATCTGTAATTTGTGGCTTCAATTTGTTCCATTGCAACTTCAGTAAAATAAGATTCGCCGTGGTGGGTTTGATCCGACCTACTGCAACTTCAGAGGTATAGGACCTATGGATTCGTCGATCTTGTTACACCATCCTCTAGGGAACATGACCTGTAGAATTGAGTTATGGAATTATGCTTATGCATAATGATTAGGATGACATGATCAGAATAAATCAAATGCTCCTAGCTAAATGTATTATGGATGACATTTGCATGAATGCAACATGTCATGAGAATGATCCTTTGTAGAAAGATTAGGATGTAATGATCAAATTGAATCGAGTGCTCCTAAATAAATGTGTTTTGCACGATTGCAGAATTTCATGAGAATGACCCTTTTTTAAATGCTTAGGATTGACATTTCTCATTGTTTTTCTAGGTTGTATTACTGACGTAATATCCTGTCTTCTTTTTCAACCGTCATTTTTAGTAAATTTGAAGAAATGGTCACTGTTTAGAGTTTCCTTTTCAAACATTTCCAACCCTTAGGCTTGGTGAGTTCTAGATAAAAGTCCTATTCAGGTTCTCGTATTATTTAGAAGTTTTTAGAGTAATATGCAAAACTCCTTTTGCAAAAATATTATTAGTCCATTAATAATTACTTCAATACAAAATGCTTGAAAATAATCATAAATGATGGACAAAAATGGAATTTGTCAGAAACAAAATCTGAAAAGAACAAGTTAATTAAAGGAAGCAAACATTGTTGGGATACAAAATGATTAGGGGACAAGATAGGTTCCCCGGATATCGCAGTTTGAGCTTCTCTGTGCGGACTTTCTGAATACCATTTTGAGCTCAACACGTATTTAGGAGATCGAGAGTAATCTGTTGATGATCCAAGACGTAACATCCCTTCCCCTTTTTAATTTAGGTATGGCAAGATCACCGCATGCCCCGACGTTGATTGCAATTTGAGCCGCCCTTTTCGGGTTTTCGACTCAAAATCCCTTTGGTCTCAAGGCGCCCTTTGCGGGTTTTCACCTTGGCCTCTCCATTTTTATTTTCATCATCATTTTTTAATTTATTTAGAGAATGTCTCAAAACACCTTTTGCGGGTTTTCACTTTGGCCTCTTTTCTTCTTCAAGTATAGTACTTCTTGACTGAATCCGAGTTTATAGGATTGGGCAAGTTTTTTCCATCCATCTCAGCCAAGATCAGTGCTCCTCCAGAGAAAACCTTTTTCACCACATAAGGTCCTTCCCAATTTGGCATCCATTTCCCTATCAAATCCTTTTACATGGGGAGGATCTTTTTCAAAACCAGATCTCCCTCGTGAAATTCTCTTGGGCGATCCTTTTTGTCATAAGCCCACATCATTCTCTTCTGGTACATCTAACCATAACAGATAGCCCTTAGCCTTTTTTCCTCAATCAAGTTTAACTGATCGTATCGAGACTGGAACCATTTGGCCTCATCTAAATTTAGCTTCGACAAGACTCGAAGGAAGGAATTTCAACTTCGATGGGTAACACCGCCTCCATTCCATAAACCAATGAGAAAGGATTGCCCCGGTGGAGGTCCTGATTGATATTTGATAAGCATAGAGAGCAAATGGTAGTTTCTCGTGCCAATCTTTGTAGGTTTAAGCCATTTTCCCCACAATCCTCTTAATGTTTTTCTTGGCTGCTTCCACTGCACCATTCATTTTTGGGCGATACGGCGACGAGTTGTGGTGTCTGATCTTGAACTGACTACAGACCTCCGCTATCGTACTGCTGTTCAGGTTGAGTGCATTGTCTGATATGATCTTCTTAGGTATCCCATATCGACATATGATTTCCTTCTTTAAGAATCTGCTAACTGTCGATTTAGTGACGCTGGCGTATAAAGCAGCCTCTACACATTTGGCGAAGTAATCAATGACCATGAAAATGAATCGATGTCCATTCGAAGCTTTCAGAGAAATTGGTCAAATGACATTCATGCCCTACATGGAGAAAGGCCATGGAGAAGTCATGACATGCAGGGGTGAAGGAGGCACATGAATCTTGTCCTCATAAATCTGGCATTTATGACATCTCTTTGCGTAGTTGATGCAGTCTCCTTCCATAGTTGACCAATAGTACCCGAAACTCATAATTTGTCTAGCCATTGTAAAGTCGTTGCCGTGAGTCCCACAGACACCCTCATAGACTTCTTCTAGAATTTTCTTAGCTTTAATAGCATCCACACATCTTAAAAGTATTTGATCATTTCTTCTTTTGTAAAGGATTTTGATAAATCGTAATAGTAACATATTTTAATCCTACATTTAGCATGCTTTTGGATGATTTAAGCCTTTAATTGTGGAAATAGGTGCGTCTAATCCTTTGTTTTCATGTTTTATACTTAATAGAGCACCAGAGGATGAAAAGAACGAGAAACGGGCCAAAAATAGTGTAAATGGGCCATATCACAAAATCAACACGGCCTGGGCCCAAGACCACACGACCGTGCCTCTTAAGAAAAACTGAACACGACCTGGACCTCGAAATACACGGCCATGCCTCATTAACAGACCCAACCACAGCCTGGCCTCGATTCACACGAGCGTGTGCTATGGGGGTGTCCCCACCGCAGAAAAGAAGAGTTTCATTCGGATTAGGGTACTTAGAGGCAAAGAAAGGCATTCCAAAAGCCTATATAAGGACCCTAGAGGCCAACCTTCAAGGAGAGTTCGACAGAAGTCTTCTGTCAGGGCTTTTGGGGCTTTCAGCTAGGCCAAAGAGCCAAGTTAGAGGGTTGAATATAGGGATTTACTCAAGGAAATCCAATTGAGTCATATCAAGAAGCCGGAATCATACTCAAGACGGAAGATCTCTCCTTCAATTCCTTCAGGGGGTTTTAGGTTTTTCTTATATTTTGTTTTATCTTTTCTTCTAAGATGTTTTATTTTATAATTATGAACTAAACCCCTCAAATACCTGAGGGGAATGAAACCTGAGACAGATCTTGTTATTGTTATCTGAACTATATGATAAATACTTGATTTGTTCTTAACTATTGTGTTCTTAATTCTTGTTTTGATATTTCAGGATATTGATTCAAGCATTTATGCTCTTAGACAGAGGAGGAAGAGACCCTATCTAAGAGTAGATCTAGCATAGTTAAGTGGAGTTGAACGCAACCCTAGAGATAGGATGACGTAAATTTGCTGAATTAGGGTCAAACCTAATATGGGAGTCCATAGATCGAGTTAATGCAATTCTAGAGGTTTTAATTAGAAAGAGATTTCAATTAATCAACCTAGGGTTAGACGTTAGTAGCCTCGAGAGAGGTATTAATATAAATTAAGGAATCCTACGGATCAAGTTAAGTGAATAAATTGTCTGGTTCAGAGTTAGATAACAAGTGAAGTCTAGGTGGATTCTTCCTCGGGTATTGTCTAAATCAATTGGTTCTTCCTTCAAGTCTTCCTCAATTCAATCTCTTTGTCTTCGCATCTTTAGCTTAATAGTTAGTTATTTTAGTTTAAATAAATAATTCCCTTAATTCTTAGGCTAAATAATAGAAAGAGAGTTAATATTAGTACTTTTGGTTCCTTTGGGTTCGATATTCTGGTCTTGCCTTAACTATACTATTGTTCGATAGGTGCACTTGCCTCCATCGTTGTCTTAGTTTCCAGGTTCGATCACTTCTTTTTATAAATTTTTTAGACTCTGACACACGATCATGTTTTTGGCGCCGTTGCCGGGGAACTAAAATATTAAGAAAGCTCAATTTTTATTACTTTAGCCATTTTTATTTTTTCAATTTATTTTTATTTTATTTTGCTTATTACTTTTCCAATTTTCTTTTTCTTTTTATCTGCTCCTAGCAGGTACCTCTAGTTTATGACTAGAAGGAACCCGACAAGACCACTAGTTTACGACAGTGATATCAAAGATACCGTACGCAGAAATCGTAGAGAAGCAAGGCGAGGCTTAAATAACATACAAGAAGAGCAAGATAACGAAATTAGCACAACCGAAGAGATGGCTGAAAATAATTCGCTACCTCAGGAGGTTGCCGAACATCATGCTCCTCGAACTGTGTATGATTATGCTAAACCGAGTTTAACAGGAGCTGAATTGAGAATTATTAGGCCTGCTATAGCTGCTAATAATTTTGAACTGAAACCTAACACTATACAAATGATTCAACAATTTTTTCAATTTGATGGTTTGCATGACGAAGACCCAAATACTAATGTAGCAAATTTTCTAGAATTCTGTGATACCTTTAAAATAAATGGCGTTTCTGATGATGCCATTCATCTTGGGTTATTTCCCTTTTCTTTGAGAAATAAAGCCAAACAGTGGTTACATTCTCTTCCACGAGGATCCATCACTACATGGGATCAAATGACCGAAAAATTTTATTAAAATATTTTTTGCCGGCCAAAACAGCCAAATTACGGAATGATATCTCTTCTTTTGTGCAGATGAATTTAGAAACATTATACGGTGTATGAGAGAGATACAAGGATCTATTGAGAAGGTGCCTACACCATGGTTTACCCTTGTGGCTACAAGTCTAAACTTTTTACAACGGTGTAAATCCTTCAACTAGGCAGTTGATTGATTCAACCACCGGCGGAACCCTGAATAACAAAACTCCTGAGGCGGCCTAAGAATTTATAGAGGAGATGTCACTGAACAACTATTAGTGGCAAGTCACGAGGACAAGGCCAACTAAAACAGCCGAAGTTTTCAACCTCGACGCGGTCACCATGCTGTCAAATCTGGTAGAGATGAAGAATAAAAAGATTGATGGTTTGTATGGTCTCCTGTAGGTACAACCAGTAATGCAATGTGACTTGAATCCAGGAGGTGTGGCGAATCCTAAGTACCCACCCTATAATCCGGGCATGGAAAGCAAACAATTGAACTATATGGGTAACAATTTTCGATCTCAAAATAACCCTTATAGTAATAATTATAATCCAAGTTGGAGGAACCACCCCAATTTCACGTGGGGTGGTCAAGCAAATAAAAAACAACAACCCCCTCCAAATTTCCAACAACAGCCCTACCCACAGGAAAAGAAGCTGAACCTTGAGGAGATGCTGACAAAATTCATAACGGTGTCAGAAACCCGTTTTCAAAACACTGAGAAAACACTTAAAAATTAACAAGCATCGATTAAAGAAATTGAGAACCAGTTAGGGCAACTCTCTAAGTTGATCTCCGAACAACCACAAGGTAGCTTTCCAAGTAACATAGAGACTAACCCAAAGGAGCAAATTCAAGTCATAACAGCTCATGATAGTGAAGGGTTAATGGAATCTGAATCTGAGCCAAGGTAATAACCTGTGGTAAGTGAAGGTAAGGTTGAGGTAAGCCAAAAAGAGCTAAAACTGGTAATTAAAGAATACCAACCTCGTATACCTTATCTCAATGCAATGAAGAAGGACGATATGGATGAACAGTTCAATAAGTATCTTTGTAACACCCCATACTCGATTCCGAGGCTTAGACTAGATACGAGACATTACCATGCTTAAACTCATTTAAAACATGTACTTACGGCTATAAAATTTTGTACCGAATTAAAAACTTCTCTTTCTTAGTCTAATCATACATTTCATGGGCCTACGAGGCCTTAAACACGTATCTGGAAACTTTCAGAACTCAAATGAAAACTTTTCCTTAATGCAGGGGTCACACGCCCATATGACTTGGGACATGCCCGTGTACCCCTAACACATGCCCGTGTCTTTCACCCGTGGTTGACACTGACTAATTACACACGGCCTTGACACGCCCGTGGACATAAACCGTGTGATAAACCTTGACATACTGACCTTTTTCACATGGCCTGGGGCATACGCCCATGTTTTAACCGTGTATCACACACGGCCTAAGCAAATGGCCGTGGAACTTGTCCGTGACCTATTCTGACTTAAAACTATAAGGTGCAGGGTACGTACAGCCTAGACACACGCCCGTATGTCTAATCGTGTGGGCACTTATAGGCTATTTACCAAGCCAAATGCCACCTGAAATCAAGACTAACTCAAGTTCAATTCAGTACATTTCATAACCAATACTACATGCTTCATTGATCTCAATTAATATACATACTTAGTCAATTTTGGCCAATCACTTTGCCATATACAAAAGAATAATAAACTTGATTGCCCATACAATAGCCCTTCTTAAAACATATTCTCAAAATGAATGTTTCGTATACATGCCGTACTTAACATAAACAACTTGGCTAAACCAAAATAGAGATTGATAGTGTGCTCCAAACTCCGACTCCAATGATTCACAAGTTAGCTTGGCGGGACTACATAGAAAGAAAAGATTAAAGACGTAAGCACTTAGCTTAGTAAGTTTGCATGTAATACACAGATTAATAAACTTGCTTAATATAAACCATTTGACATAACAATGGTATCATAATTTCAGCTATAGAGCTTACTTGCTCATACTGGTTCTCACATGTCTCATGATACTTACTATCCTCATACTTGTAAGGTAAACATGATACCTATCTCACTTAATCACATGAATCAACATACATGATAACTGTTCAATGCCAAGCTTGCCTTGGACTTACATGATAACTGTTCAATGCCAAGCTTTCCTTGGACTTACATGATAACTGTATCATTGTAACACCCTAAAAATCTGAGTGTTTATATATTGCATGAATTGGTGTTTAAACTTTAAAGGAAAATTTCTTTCTTTTATTTTAGTGCTTATTGAAGTCCTAAAGAGGAGTATAGCATAATTTGGATAAGGAATAAAATTTAATAATTGAGAATTTATTGAAGAGAAGCAAAGGTCATTAAGACTTAAGTTAAATTAAGTGTTAATGAGTGTCATAAGTTGAGTACATGGCATGGTGGAGTTGGCGCATGGGTTATAGCAAGAGGGAAGAGGTTCGAATCCTTGTTTAGCATCTAGATGAATTTTTATTTTAATTTTACGCACATGGATAGCAAGTGTCGGCCAAGAACATATATGGTAAGTGTTGACCATGTTATTTTTGGTTAGTGTATCAAAGGTTTAAGGAAATAGTTAACATATGGCATGGAATCAAATACTTAAGGAAAGATAGGGGGAACATAAGGCACATATCAAGGGGAAATTTTGGAAACAAATCATGGCCAATTAACCATGTGTTGGACTCAACAACTTGGTATAGGGAGGAGCCAAATTTTGTGTTAGTTTTGGCTAAGAAGTTCATTTTTTCTCTTTGGTCATTCCTTGCACCTTGTGTAGAATTTTGTTTTCTCTCTTTCAACTTTCATCTTGGCGAATTTTGCAATTGGTAAAGCTCAAGTTTTGTGATCATTTGGTCATATTTTTTTTTCTTTAGCCATTGCTTTGTGTCTTTCCTTTGAGTCTGAAATCACCTATACCAAAAGAACCATCCTTTCTCTTTTCTTTTACCATGGCCGAATGTACTAGCTCCTAAAATCCATCTTTTCTTCTCTTCTCTTTGAAATCAAACAACATCATCACCATCTCTTTCTTTCATATTTTAATTCTTTCATTCAAAGTTTCTCCATCAAACACTCTCTCATGGCGAATGCTAGAGTGCCTTAGCGAATCTTATTTCTTTTCTTTGATCATACATAGCGAAATCTTCATCTATCACAAACACCTTTTCTCAATCCTTTCTTTTGATCGTGGATTATAAGTAAGGGTTCTTCTTTTCGTTTTCATTTTATTAAAGTGTTATGGCCGAATATTAATGGTGTTATGAAGGCCTTTTTGGATCGAAATAAACGTTCGTTCTAATAACGCTTCATTCGTTATTATATAGTGCAATAACGAAAGATCGGAACTCAAGTGATCGGGAGAATCGTAGAAACGTTGGAATCGATTTCTTGTGGTAAGGAAATCACATCTTTTTAAAGCCTCTAGTACTATTCGATATTATTTTAGATTTAACTAATATTCCTTTGATCGTGAAGACTTTCAAAATAGGGAAGAAAAGGGCGGTGGTTAGTCACGTTAAGAGGGGCAGATCTGTAAATCCCCATTTAAACGAAGAAGCGGTTTTGGCAATCAGGGATTTTCCACGGGTTGCGGACCATCTTAGAAGGAGTCAATTATTCAAGTAGTACGAACTTTCGAGCCATTATCGTTGGTGGATTCTCGTGACGAACGAATCAATAAACGAGGAGAAGCCGAAAATCAAGTGATTCAAAATCAAGAGGGTAAGATTTTGGATCTATTATCGATTAAGAATATTTATCTGAAATAGTGTTCTAACGAATCGAAATATGTTTTAGGTGCCGAGGAGCGAGAAGGATTAGTACTCTCGGTATCGAGGTGTGTAACTTCACACTATTTCTCGGTTGGATGTCAATTTCGGTATGGAAGTAAAAATCGTAAAAGCGACTAGATCGGTAAAATCGTAAAAACTGATATTTTGACGAAAATACGTAAAAATGAATAAATCGTGAAAATTATGAAAACGCCCTCGAGAAATTACTTGTTATTATGTAAATTGTATGTTTCGTGAAAATGGGCCGTAAAATACTCTAGTTCGATAAATTGGGCCAAAATACTCTAGTTCGATAAATTGGGCCAAAATACTCTAGTTCGATAAATTGGGCCAAAATACTCTAGTTTGATAAATGGGCCAAAGCCCACTAAACTTCTGAATGGGCAAATTGCTAAATTATATTTTATGGGCCAAATGAAATGTTTAATGATAAACCCACCGATGTTATGGATTAAATAAAAATTGTTATATGACTATATTTTTTTTATATATACGCATAATTGCATGGGGTGGGGTATATGAAGAGAAGTATGGCCTGTTGCCAAAATCTAGTTCGGTGGCCTTGCCACAAAAATAAATATGGCTTATTGCCTCTAGTTCGGTGGCCTTGCCACAAAAATAATCAAATGGCTTATTGCCTCTAGTTCGGTGGCTCTGCCACAATTATGCTTATTGCCTCTAGTTCGGTGGCTTTGCCACAATTATAAAAAGGCTTAATGCCTACGATTGGTGTTTATGCGGTGGGTTGACTTGATCCCACAGGTGTGATGGTTGGTGCAGGGGTGTTAGCGGATGGATATTAGGTTTGGTTGGGAAATTCATTTTACATGCATTTTTAAATTATTTTATTTCATTTTTATGATATATTGTTGAATTCTGTAATTGGGCTCAAGCCCAGCATAATATCTTGATGATCTGGCCCAATAATGGTGGTAAGTGAGTTACACACTGAGTTCTTAGTAACTCACCCCCTTTAATTTTTCCATCTCAGGTAATGGAAATTGATGTGGACTTGGGCCGAGGATGACTTCGTGGAGGCCATACTGCAAAACATGGGTTATTTAAACTCTGAACTTTTAATAAGTATTTTTACTATTTTGGGTTATTGTAATAAGGGCCTCTATAAATAATTTATGGATTTTATGTGTGTTTGGTTTTAAACTATACTTTGGACTTTTAAACATGGACTATGATTATATGATGTTTTTATTAAAATAAATTTGGGTTTTCAAATCCTTTTATAAATATTTTATTATTGTTAACTCTTTAATAAATTACCTAAAGGTTTTTGAGAATACAATGATTTTCAACTAATGTGATCTAATATTTATCAAATTCAAATACCCTTCTAATTTTATTAAATCCTGTAAATAATATTGTAGCTTTCAACTTATTGAAGATTTAAAAATAGCTCGATTCATGTAACAAATCAAATCTAGTCTCAATGCATAGACCGGGTTTGGGGTGTTACATTTAGTGGTATCAGAGCCAGTTTCAAAAACTCGGCTGTGGTTTGGGTTCACAAATAATTTCTGTACGAAATCGTTCAAATTTTAAAGATCAGTATGGCACCACAAGCATCCGGCAACAAGTCAAGTAAGTATTTATTGCTTAATAATTACTATGATATAATCATAGGAACACTCTAGAACTTCTAGCTTTAGATGTGAAAAACCGTAGAGATTGAGACTATAGGATATGTTGCGAAAAAACAACTTTATATCTCAAATCTCATAAAATATCGTTAATAAACACCCAAACAAATTTTACGATTCATAAAACTTGTAATCGATAAAAGCGAACAAGCTATCATGAGCACTAGAGGGCGTGGTCGTGGGCGTGGTAGGCGTGGCGTGGTAGAGGCCGAGGTGCTACTGAATGAAGCACCAAATCATATGTGGGAAGTAGACGCACTGCGTCAATTGAAAGTGAGACGGATCACGCGATCACATGGAAGAAGATAATGCATTGACTCAAGCAATGTCTGCGAGTCTTGGAAAGGGTCATTGGAACTAGAATTGGGCCAACAACTCGTGGGTCAATTTGAGCGACTTAAGTCAAATAATGCGAAGTTTTTGAGGAGTCTCGGTGTAGCTCCAAATGTAGTGAATACTAGCTCGAAGTCGTGGAGCGGATTATGGATGACAAGGAATGTACTGTCGAGCAAAAAGCGAGAGAGCTGTATCCTTGTTAAGAGATGAGGCGTGTCGGTGGTGGCTCATCATTCGAGAAGGCACCAAGCTGACCGATTAATTGGGAATTCTTTAAAGCGCCTTCCAAGGAAAATACGTTGGAGCGAGTTATGTAGGCGTCGAAGGAAAGAATTTCGAATCTTGTCCAAGGAAGTAAGACCGTGGCAAGATATGAAGTGAGTTTTACGTCGAGCCGTTATGCCGGACAATTGTAGCAACAGATCACGAACATTGTGTGCGTTTGAGGATGGACTTAATGATGAGTGAGGGTTCGATTGCTCCACAAACAAGTTAGAAATTTTTGACTCTTGTGGAGAAGGCCAAAATAGCGAAGAGGCTAAGAATTGAGCAGCGACCGAGAAAAATTTTGAAACAAGAGAGAGACACAATGATCTGGTTCTTCAAAGAGATTCGGAAGAGACCTCAGAATGATGAATCAGTTCAAGGTAGAACCCCGATAATAAATAATCAGAGTCGAGATTGCACTGAGTGTGGGAAAAGACATTTTGGGGAATGTTGGAGGAAAACGAGTGCATGCTACAAATGCGGTCCAATGGATCATCAGTATAAAAATTGTCCTCGATGTATGGATACGACTCAAGAAGTTCGTAATAATGATGCACAGCCGGCTAGGGGTAATCAGCAGCCACCGAGAGGTCGTGGACCAAGTCGTGGTGGTAATGGGGCTGGTCGTGGTCAAGGTGCACCGGGTCGAGGCAATGGTCATAGAGGAAATGCAGATGCAAGACAGCCTGGAGTGGTCTATGCAGTTAGACGCCGCGAGGACGGTAATGCACCAGATGTGATAACTGCACGTTCTTCATTTTAATGTACTGTTATTGCCTTAATAGATATTGGCTCTACCCATTCATATGTATCTAGTGCCATATCCGAAACACGAAATTAGAATCAAATTACCGATAGTGAGATAGCGATGAATTAGTCCTTTAGGACGATCGGTAATTGTTAATAAAATATTTAAAGACGTGCCCTTAAAAATTCAAGAGGAGATATTCTTAGCAAACTTGATGGAACTACCTTTCGGCGAGTTTGATCTCATTTTGGGCATGGATTGGCTGGTTAAACATCGGGTGCAATTGGATTGTGCTGAAAAACGAATGTTAGTAAGAACCTTGGATGATAAGGAAGTCATAATGATTGGCGAGCGAAGGAACTATTTGGCAAATATGGTATCTTCATTAAAGGCGGAGAAGTTGGTGCGGAAAAGATATGGAGCATTCCTAGCCTTTATCTGTGCTTTGGATGCTAAAGAGTTATCTGTGGATGATGTGAGGACAGTGAAGGAATTTTCCGATGTATTTCCCAAAGAACTTCCTGGTATACCTCCAGATCGGGAAGTAGAATTTGGCATTGAGCTTTTGCCTGGGATAGCTCCAGTGTCCATTGCTCCTTATAGAATGGCACCGAAGGAGTTGGCTGAGCTCAAAGCTCAAATTCAAGAATTACTGGATCGGGGATTTATTCGACCAAGTGTGTCTCCGTGGGAGCACCCGTTACCTTCGTCAAGAAGAAGGATGGATCGATGCGTATGTGCATTGACTACGGACAATTGAATAAATTGACGATCAAGAATCGGTATTCTCTGCGAGAATTGACGACTGTTTGATCAATTAAAAGGAGCTTTAGTTTTCTCCAAAATTGATTTAAGTTGGGTTATCACCACTCAAGGTGAAAGAAGCGGACATTTATAAGGCGACATTTCGGACACGTTACGGACACTATGAGTTTGTAGTGATGCCGTTTGGACTAACCAAATGCACCAATTGCATTTATGGACATGATGAACTAGTCTTTCAACCATATTTAGACCGGTTTGTGGTAGTGTTCATAGATGATATATTGGTTTATTCGAGAAATGAGGAGGAACATGACCAAACATTTGCGGATAGTATTACGACTACTTCGTGATAAACAATTGTATGCTAAATTTAGTAAATGCGAATTTTGGCTAAAGGAAGTGACTTTCCTTGGTCATGTAGTATCGGTAGAAGGAATAAGGGTGGATCCTCGGAAAATTAAGGCTATTCTGGATTGGAAACCACCAACATCGGTAGCTAAAATTCGAGTTTCTTGGGTTTGGTGGATACTATAGACGTTTTGTAGAGGGTTTTCGTTGATTGTCGCACCCTAACTAAAGCATTGCGAAAGGGAGCTCCGTATATTTGGGTGAAAAGCAAGAGAGTTTCGAGAAATTGAAGAAGATCTGACGGAAGCTCAGGTTTGATTCATAGGAGGTGGAAAAGATTTCACTGTTTATTGTGATGCGTCTCACACGGGTTTGGGTTGTGTGTTGATGTAAAATGGAAAAGTTGTGGCTTATGCTTCTCGTCAATTGAGACCACACGAAGTAAACTACCCTACGCATGATTTGGAGTTAGCTGCCGTTGTCTTTGCTCTAAAGATTTGGAGGCACTATCTCTATGGTGAGAAATCTATAATCTACACGGATCACAAGAGTCTTAAATACCTCCTTACCCAAAAGGAGTTAAATTTGAGACAAAGAAGATGGGTAGAATTACTAAAAGATTATGATTTCTCGATTGAATATCATCTGGAAAGGCTAACGTGGTAGCCGACGCGTTAAGTCGTAAGACAAGATCCAATTAAGAGCTTTGTTTGCCCATTTGAGTGCATGACGAGGATGGCGGTTTGTTAGCGAACTTGGATGAAGCCTCGTGGCTAGAACAAATCAAGGAAAAAGCAGACATCGATGAGAAGTTGGGACCTTTACTTGACAAGTTGAAAATGGTGAAATTGAGGATTTTGGAATAAACACGGAGGTGTGTTATGCTTTCGAGGAAGAGTATGTATGCCTAAGGATTCGGACTGAGGCAACCGATTCTACGGAGGCGATAGTAGCCCTTATGCTATGCATCCGGAGGAAATAAGATGTATCGAGATCTCCGTGAAGCGATATTGGTGGCGGGGTTGAAGCGTGAGATTTCGAATTTATGGGAAAATGTTTGACTTGTCGACAAGTGAAGGCGAACATCAATTACCGTGCAGGTTGTTACAACCGATAAAAATTCCTCTTTGGAAATGGGAGCGGATAACCATGGATTTTGTTAGTGGGTTACCTTTAACACCTACTAAGAAAAATTACGTGTGGGTAATTGTTGATCGGTTGATTTAAGCGCTCATTTCGCCGATCCGCATGATTATTCATTACGAAGTTGGCGGCTGTATGTATCCGAAATTGTGAGGTTGCATAGGGTACTGTATCTATTATATCGGATAGGGACCCTAGGTTTACATCACGATTCTAGAAAGCTCGCATGAAGCCTTGGGGACAAAGTTGAATTTCAAGATGGCTTTTCATCCTCGGTCGATGGTCGATCGGAGAGGTAATTGAGATATTGGAAGATATGTTAAGGGATGTGTGATCGACTTGAGGGTAGTTAGGAAGATTATCTACCACTTGGCGAAATCAGCGTATAACAAATGACTATCGATCTAGCATTGAGATGGCACCTTACGTGGCATTGTATGGTCGTAAGTGTCGTTCTCCTATTTGTTGGAGTGAGTTGGGCGAAAGACAGATGTTATGTCCTGAGATGATATCTGAGACAGAGGATAAGGTAAAAGTTATTCGAGCACGGTTGAAAGAAGCCTCAGATAGATAGAAGTTGTATGCAGACCTGAAGCGAAGGGATATTGAGTATGATGTGGGGGATCAGGTTTTCTTGAAGGTATCTCCTTGGAAAAAGATCTTCAGATTCGGAAGGAAGGGCAAGCTAAGTCCTAGATACATTGGACCTTATCGTGTGCTGAAGCGTGTTGGTCCAGTGGCTTATCAGATTGAGTTACCTCCGTAATTGGATCAAATCCATAATGTTTTTCATGTTTTCATGTTGAGGCGTTATAGATCGGATCCTTCGCACATTATACTGGTAGAAGAATTGGAGCTGAATTCAGATTTGTCTTTTGAAGAAGAACCAGTGGAAATCTTAGACCGAGATGTCAAGGTGCTAAGAAAGAAAACCGTGCCGTTGGTCAAAATTCTATGGCGTAACCACGGAGTGGAGGAAGCTACGTGGGAGCCCGAGAATGCAATTCGGCAACAATACCCTCACCTCTTTCAACCAGGTAAATTTCGAGGACGAAATTTTCTTTAAGGAGGGTAGAGTTGTAACACCCTAAAAATCCGAGTGTTTATATATTGCATGAATTGGTGTTTAGACTTTAAAGGAAAATTTCTTTCTTTTATTTTAGTGCTTATTGAAGTCCTAAAGAGGAGTATAGTATAATTTGGATAAGGAATAAAATTTAATAATTGAGAATTTATTGAAGAGAAGCAAAGGTCATTAAGACTTAAGTTAAATTAAGTGTTAATGAGTGTCATAAGTTGAGTACATGGCATGGTGGAGTTGGCGCATGGGTTATAGCAAGAGGGAAGAGGTTCGAATCCCTTGTTTAGCATCTAGATGAATTTTTTATTTTTAATTTTCTGCACATGGATAGCAAATGTCGGCCAAGAACATATATGGTAAGTGTTGACCATGTTATTTTTGGTTAGTGTATCAAAGGTTTAAGGAAATAGTTAACATATGGCATGGAATCAAATACTTAAGGAAAGATAGGGGGAACATAAGGCACATATCAAGGGGAAATTTTGGAAACAAATCATGGCTAATTGACCATGTGTTGGACGGCAACTTGGTATAGGGAGGGAGCCGAATTTTTGTGTTAGTTTTGGCTAAGAAGTTCATTTTTTTCTCTTTGGTCATTCCTTGCACCTTGTGCAGAATTTTTATTTTCTCTCTTTTCAACTTTCATCTTGGCCGAATTTGCAATTGGTAAAGCTCAAGTTTTGTGATCATTTGGTCATATTTTTTTTTATTTCTTTAGCCATTGCTTTGTGTCTTTTCTTTGAGTGCCGAAATCACCTATACCAAAAGAACCATCCTTTCTCTTTTCTTTTACCATGGCCGAATGTACTAGCTCCTAAAATCCATCTTTTTCTTCTCTTCTCTTTGAAATCAAACAACATCATCACCATCTCTTTCTTTCATATTTTAATTCTTTCATTCAAAGTTTCTCCATCAAACATTCTCTCATGGCCGAATGCTAGAGTGCCTTAGCCGAATCTTATTTCTTTTTCTTTGATCATACATAGCTGAAATCTTCATCTATCACAAACACCTTTTCTCAATCCTTTCTTTTTGATCGTGGATTATAGGTAAGGGGTTCTTCTTTTTTGTTTTCGTTTTATTAAAGTGTTATGGCCGAATATTAATGGTGTTATGAAGGCCTTTTTGGATCGAAATAAACGTTCGTTCTAATAACGCTTCATTCGTTATTATATAGTGCAATAACGAAGATCGGAACTCAAGTGATCGGAGAATCGTAGAAACGTTGGAATCGATTTCTTGTGGTAAGGAAATCACATCTTTTAAAGCCTCTAGTACTATTCGATATTATTTTAGATTTAACTAATATTCCTTTGATCGTGAAGACTTTCAAAATAGGGAAGAAAAGGCGGTGGTTAGTCACGTTAAGAGGCGGATCTGTAAATCCCCCATTTAAGCGAAGAGCGGTTTTGGCAGTCTGGGATTTTCCACCGGGTTGCGGACCATCTTCCGAAGGGAGTCAATTATTCAAGTAGTACAAACTTCCGAGCCATTATCGTTGGTGGATTCTCGTGACGAGCGAATCAATAAGCGAGGAGAAGCGAAAATCAAAGTGATTCAAAATCAAGAGGGTAAGATTTTGGATCTATTATCGATTAAGAATATTTATACGAAATAGTGTTCTAACGGATCGAAATATGTTTTAGGTGCCGAGGAGCGAGAAGGATTAGTACTCTCGGTATCGAGGTGTGTAACTTCACACTATTTCTCGGTTGGATGTCAATTTCGGTATGGAAGTAAAAATCGTAAAAACGACTAGATCGGTAAAAACGTAAAAACTGATATTTTGACGAAAATACGTAAAAACGAATAAATCGTGAAAATTACGAAAATGCCCTCGAGAAATTACTTGTTATTATGTAAATTGTATGTTTCGTGAAAATGGGCCGTAAAATACTCTAGTTCGATAAATTGGGCCAAAATACTCTAGTTCGATAAATTGGGCCAAAATCCTCTAGTTCGATAAATTGTGCCAAAATACTCTAGTTTGATAAATGGGCCAAAGCCCACTAAACTACTGAATGGGCAAATTGCTAAATTATATTTTATGGGCCAAATGAAATGTTTAATGATAAACCCACCGATGTTATGGATTAAATAAAAATTGTTATATGACTATATTTTTTATATATATACGCATGATTGCATGGGGTGGGGTATATGAAGAGAAGAATGGCCTGTTGCCAAAATCTAGTTCGGTGGCCTTGCCACAAAAATAAATATGGCTTATTGCCTCTAGTTCGGTGGCCTTGCCACAAAAATAATCAAATGGCTTATTGCCTCTAGTTCGGTGGCTTTGCCACAATTATAAAAAGGCTTAATGCCTACGATTGGTGTGTTGGCGCGGTGGGTTGACTTGATCCCCACAGGTGTGATGGTTGGTACGGGGGTGTTAGCGGATGGATATTAGGTTTGGTTGGGAAATTCATTTTACATGCATTTTTAAATTATTTTATTTCATTTTTATGATATATTGTTGAATTCTGTAATTGGGCTCAAGCCCAGCATAATATCTTGATGATCTGGCCCAATAATGGTGGTAAGTGAGTTACACACTGAGTTCTTAGTAACTCACCCCCTTTAATTTTTCCATCTCAGGTAATGGAAATTGACGTGGACTTGGGCCGAGGATGACTTCGTGGAGGCCATACTGCAAAACATGGGTTATTTAAACTCTGAACTTTTAATAAGTATTTTTACTATTTTGGGTTATTGTAATAAGGGCCTCTATAAATAATTTATGGATTTTATGTGTGTTTGGTTTTAAACTATACTTTGGACTTTTAAACATGGACTATGATTATATGATGTTTTATTAAAATAAATTTGGGTTTTCAAATCCTTTTATAAATATTTTATTATTGTTAACTCTTTAATAAATTACCTAAAGGTTTTTGAGAATACAATGATTTTCAACTAATGTGATCTAATATTTATCAAATTCAAATACCCTTCTAATTTTATTAAATCCTGTAAATAATTTTGTAGCTTTCAACTTATTGAAGATTTAAAAATAGCTCGATTCATGTAACAAACCAAATCTAGTCTCAATGCATAGACCGGGTTTGGGGTGTTACAATCATAATTGCCGATGCCATGTTCCAAAGACGGTCTTACTCTGGCTCTCATAATGTGGTAGATCAAGTATCCTGGGGAATTCATCTTCAATCAGGACTTGCTCTTACTTAATCTCATTGATTTCTTCGTTTAACATAACATTAAGCATTCCATGAAAAAAGTGTACATTATAATAAGCAATTCAATAATAAAAATCATTAAGCTTAGAAATCATACAAACTTACCTCAATATACAAAATGTATGTAGTTATGCAATTTAGTCCTCGACTTTGTTCTTGCCTCGGTTTCGATCCAGGCTTCATTTTTATTGATCTATAATCATAAATAGATCATTTAATACTCATATTGACTAAATTGACTCTTAACTCATACTTTGGCAAAATTACTACTTTGCCCTTATACTTTCTCATATTTACACTTTTGCCCCTAGGCTCGTAAAATGATTTTCATTAAACTTTCTTAAACTTCATGCTTAGCTGATTTGTTATCACTATTATAACAATCATCAATTCTCACTATTTCTAGTATGTATGACCAATTTTCATAACTATTACAAATTAGTCCATACTATCATTTTTCATGAAATTCACTAAGGAAAAGACGTTTGTCTAACATCAAAATCTCATAAACTTCCATAAAACATCATTTAACAAGCATCTCATTCATGGGTAGATTTTTGAACATGCATCTTAGCTCATTTTATAGCTAGAAATAGCTAATTCATAATACGAGAACTTCAAAAATATGAAGAATATAAAAAAACGGGGCTAAAATGAACTTACTAGCAAGCTTAAAAAATTAAAGAACCCTAACTATGGAGTCTCCCAAATTTTTGGCACAACAAGAAGAAGATGAGAATGATTTTTGTCATCTTTTTCCCTTATTAATCATTTATTAGACAAATGACCAAAATGCCCTTCTCTTAAAAATCTCAATTTATTAACTCATATCCATTTTTGTCCAAAAAATATAATTTGGGAAAATTAAGGACTTCTAATTAATATTATAAAGCTATTTCATGAAAAAAGCTTCTAGAAACTCATATTTTGCAACTTTTGCAATTTAGTCCTTTTTAACCCATTAACCTCAATTTAATAAAATTGCTTCATGAAACTTTTACACTAGCATGCAAACATGGCATAAACGTTAAAAACTCATAATTTCACCTTGGATTCGTGGCCTCGTACCACTATTCTGACTAGGCCCTAAATCAGGTTATTACATTCTTAAACTCTTAAAGAAATTACGTATTAACTTACCGCTTTTTGAAGCTCTTTCGCAGATGCCAGATTCAAGGGGATTTTTAAAAGAGCTCTTAACAAATAAGCGAAAGTTAGACAAGGAGTCGCATGTGGAATTAAACACAGTGTGCTCAGTAATGTTACAGAATAGACTACCATGAAAATTAAAAGATCCAGGGAGTTTTACAGTTCTATGTTTAATTGGTAGTTCAACTGTTGATAACGCGTTAGCTGATTTAGGGGCAAGCATCAATGTTATGCCTTCTAAAATGTTTCAACAACTAGGTCTAGGGAAACCCAAGCAAACTAGGATGAGCATTCAACTAGCTGATAAAACTATTCGAATTCCCAGGGTTATAATTGAAGATGTACTAGTTAAAGTTGACAAATTCATATTCCCTATAGACTTTGTTGTTTTAGATATGGATGAAGACAATAGTATCCCCTTAATTTTAGGAAGACCCTTTCTAGCAACTGCCAGATCTAAAATTGATGTTAGTACAGGTGAACTCATACTTCGTGTAGGTGACGAATCAATCAGTCTTCAAACTCTCGACTCATCTAGGACATCGAGTGAGAAAGGTGAGGACGTAAATTCTATTAATAATCATTCAATTAAACTTTCTTTTCAGGAAACACCACAGAACTACACCACTAAGCCATATCCTATACCTCATACCAACACGAAAATATCGCATGAGGAATGACGACTTCAGATCGATGAACTAGATGAGTGGAAGACATATTTCAAGGAGAAATCAAAACTACACGAAGTGAAATCAAAGGAATCCCCAGAAGAACTTAAAGGAACATCAAATAACTTCAAAATAGGAGATCAAGTACTGTTCGATAAAACAGACCCTCGAATCGCCATACCAAACTTGAAGACGAACGAAGAAATACCTTTTGAAGTAATCAATGTTTTCCCCTATGGAACAGTTGAGGTAAGTAATTCTACATTCGACACTTTTAAGGTAAATGCCATTCGACTCAAACTATATAATGATAGCATGAGAAAGGATTTCTCACTCCTTAAACCACCATGATTATACAAATGAGAGGTAAGTCTAGCTTAAGACTTTAAACGAGCGCTTCTCGGGAGGCAACCATATCACTAACCCTACTAATTAGTTTAGTTTATTTCTTTTCATGTTTAGGCGCAAGTTTTCTATACCCACACAGCCTTACACACGGCCGTGGCCATAGCCGTGTGGGCACCACAGGTAGGAACATGGGTGTGGGCTGCATCTCTATTTAAACCCCCTTTTGTCCTTTCCTTTTCCCGTTATCTTTCTTCTTTTAGTTTACATTATTTACTTTTATTTTTATTTTTGTTTTTGTTTTTGTTTTTGTTTTCTATTATTTTCTTCTTATTCTTTATGACATTTAGATTTAGCTTAGGATACAATAAAATTCGACGGACTACTTTGAGGATTCAATTTCAAAACGGTTTGAGGTGCCCCCTCCAACTTATCTTTCAACTCCAAATCAAGTTTCCACATTTCCAACTCAAGGAATCCATCCAAAAATTCAGGAAGTTTCACCTCTTTCCCTCTCTTCTGATTTTCTTATTAAATGATTATTATCTATCTTTGTACATTGAGGGCAATGTACATCTTAAATGTGGGGGGTGAAAATTTATTTAGAAAAGTGCCTAACTTTTTGCATTATTCTCAATTCCCTGAATGATATCTTGTCTTAAGTAATTTCTCATATCATTAATTAGAATGAAATTCTTGTTGATTCATGATTTTTATTGATATGTTTTAGAATAAGTAATTGATAATTGTGCAATGATGATTTAAGCTTTAAGATACTAGAGAATCAAGCATGATGAGTCTATTTTCAAAAATTAAATTTTTTTTAGGTTGTCTATCTGAATCTAATTGTTACCTTGAAGTTTGAAATTTACAAAGTTGATATCAAAAACCCATAATTTTTGTGAGATTTTGAGCCTTTTAGAGCATACATTTTTTCGTGCTCATTGATTAGTTATTCTAGAACTTGCCTCGATTATACATGTCAAGACCACATCATTGATTTGATATACAGAAATGATTAAGGCACCTAGGATTTAACCCACTTACTCCACTAAAAGCCTACCTTCATAATTAACCCCTAGTGAACCCATTTGATCCTAACAACCTTTTTTATTGACTTGCCCACTAATATTAACCCAAAACCCATCTTGTATTTGTTATCACCATTCCTCTTGACTACCCTTTTTATCGAGATTTGATTTTGAGAAACTGCCTAATTATTTTATTTCAGTTCTTATATTATGTACTTATTGATTTGTTCTTAAAAAAATCGAATTATATTCATTGGTTCTATAATTAAGTGAGCCTATACGTTTAAATTCAATATCTTGAAGAAGAAGCTCATTTTTGTATTATTAGTTTTCAATTAATGTAATTATTCAGATTATTAGTTCATTTTTCTAGTTAGGTAATTTTTTAATTCAATCTTGATTTTAACCCTTTAATTCAGCCTTTATCCACACCCTTAACCTAAGCCCCGTTACAACCCTTTAAAGACCTTTTCATTTGTGTATCATCTCATATTATAGTGGTGGAGAATTGATTTTTAGGCTTGATTTTGAACCTTAAACACTTCGAGAGATTTGGGTGAATCTTTAGGAAGGATGTCAACTCTTGTCAATTTTTGAATTAAAGGTAATTATGTAGATAAAGGGAAAACACCTGTATTTTTCGTGCTACTGATAAACCGTAAAAGTAACATATTTTAACCCCATATTTAGTATGCTTTTGGATGATTTAGCCCTCAATTTATGTAAAAATATGCTTTTAATCCTTTCTTTTCATGTCTTATACTCAGGAGAACACCTAAGGATAAAAAGAATGTAAAACGGGCTTAATACGGACCAAATTGGGCCAACCCAAGAAGTCGACACGGCCTAGGCTTTATCCCACATGGCCGTGCCTTGTTATCCACCTAGAACACGGCCTGTCTCCAATTCACACGGTCGTGTCTCGTCGACCAAAAGCCCAACACGGCCTATCCCCGACCTGCATGGCTGTGCCCTAATTGACAGACCTGAAGCATGGCCTGACCCTCGACTTGCATGGGTGTGCCACGGCCGTGCCTAAATCAATAGAATAGAGACACGGGCTGAGCCTCAATTTACACGAGCGTGTCAAGGCCGTACCCCTACCGCGGGAAAGAGCAATTTCACTCAGAATAGGATGCTTGGAGCTCAAGAAACGCAATCCTAAGTCTACTCAAACACCTAGGACGAATTATACCTGAATTACGAGTACTTAAGAGCCAAGTAAAGCTTCCCAAACGTCTATATAAACAATCCAAGGCAGCAATTCAAGGGCATCACGTTTTAGCAGAGTTTTCTGCCAGAGCCTTGCTCGTTTAGGGAATTACTCGAAGATAGCCAGTTGATCCATCTCGAAGAGTCAAAATTCTACTCAAGACAGAGGATCTCTCCTTCAATTCCTTCATGGGGTTTTAGGGATTTCTTATGTTTTGTTTTATCTTTTCTCTTGAGATGTTTTCTTATTTTATTATGAACTAAACCCCTCAGATACCTGAAGGGGATGAAACATATGATGGATTTTGTTATTTGATTTATTGGTTTATATGATAAATACTTAGTTTGTTCTTAATTATGTGGCTTAATTTAATCTGATGTGCTTAGGTGGAGGAGGAATAGACCCTGCCTAAGAGTAGATCTAGCATAATTAAGCGGAGTTGATCGGGCGCCTAGAGATAGGGTTACGAGATTTTACCGGATTAGGGTGAAACCTAATATGGGAGTCCAATGATCAATTTACTGCTTCCTTAGGGGGTTATTATAAGAGTGAGAGTTCCACTAATTAACCTAAGGTTAGACGTTATTCGCTTCGAGAGAAGGTTTAATATAGGTTAGGGAGTCCCACGGATCAAGCTAAGTAAAAGAAATCATATGAATTGAAAGTTAGATAATAAGTGAAGTCATAGGTGGATTCTTCCCGAGGGTATCGTCTTTATCAATTGAGTTTTCCAAATTCTTTTCCCAGTTTATTCTTTTGTCTTTGCGTTTAGTTTAAGTATTTTATTAGTCTTAGGTAAGTTAATTAATCACTCCATATTTAAGGCTAAATAATAGGAAGAAAGTGAGTAGTAGTACTTTTAGGTTCCTTGGGTTCGATAAGATATTCTTGCTCGAGCTATACTCTTTGTTCGATAGGTGCGCTTGCCTCTATCGTTGTCACGATCGATACCTGTGTTCGATCACTCTTTTATAAATATTAAAACTAGACATTTTGCAAATGATCAAGTTTTTGGCGCCGTTGCTGGGGACTTCTAAAATATTATGAAAGCTCTATTTTTATTACTTTAGCCAATTTTTTATATATTTTATTAAAAATTTTATTATTTTTATTTTTATTTTGCTAATTTTTTTCCTCTATTTTGCTTTTGATAGAATGTTTTAGTCTACGGAAAAGATGGCACTGAATAATTATCAGTGGCAAGGTATGGGGACAATTCCTACTGAAGCAACCAATATTTTCAACCTCGACGTGGTCACCAGGTTATCTAATCAGTTCGAAATAATGAATAAAAAGATTAATGGTTTGAATAATCTCGCAGTACACCCAAGAATATAAGATAACTCGAATCTAAGAGGCGTGGCGAATCTTGAGTACCCACCCTACGGATATGGCATGAAAAACGAACAAGTCCACTATATAGGTAACTACTCTAGATGTCAAAATAATTTTTATAGTGACACTTATACTACAGGATGGAGGTACCATCCCGACTTCTCGTGGAATGATCAAAGACAGGATTTTCCTCTAAATTTTCAACAACCTTATCCCAAGGAAAGGGAATCAAACCTCAAGAGATTCGACAAAATTGGTGATGACTACAAACTCGTCTTCAAAAAGTGAAGAAACACTCGATGAACAACAAAGATCAATCGAGGAATCAAAATTCAGTAAGAGAAATCATCACGTCGGTTGGACTACTTATTAAGATATTATGTGAAATACGGACGAGATTTTTTCCAAAGGCACACAATGAGTAAGCGATTACACTAAGGAGTGGCAAAGAGTGAATTGAACTACAAAGAAAGACACCACATGAAATTATCAAGAAAAAGAGTGCAGAAGGTGAGAATGATAATCCATTGCCTAGAGAGAATAAAACAAAAATTCCATATCCAGTAAAATTGAAGAAAGAACAATTGGATGCTCAATACGGTAAGTTCCTCGAACTCTTTAAACAAATACATATCAACTTACCTTTCGTTGAAGCTATTTCACAGATGCTGAAGTATGCAAAATTCTTAAAGGAACTTCTTACGAACAAAAGGAAGCTTGAGGAAGTATCCATGGTGGAGCTTAATGAAGAATGTTCAGCCCTTCTCCAAAATAGACTACCACGGAAATTAAAAGATCCAGGGAGTTTCACTATTCCTTGTTATTCTAGATCTTGCCTAGTTTATGCATGTCGAGACCACATTAATGATTTGATATACTGAGATGATAAAGGCACCTAGGTTTTAACCTGTTCACTCCACTAAAAAGCCTACCCATACAAATTAACCCCTAGTGAACCCCGTTGAATCCTAACAACCTTTTTATTGACTCACCCACTAAATATTAACCCAAAATCCCTTTGAATTTGTTATCACCATTCTTTGACTACCCTTTAATCAAGGTTTGATTTGATTAAATTACCGAATTATATTAGTTCAGTAGTTACATTTATTATTTATGATGTAAAATTTTAGTTTGTTCTTAAAAAAATCCAAGTTTATTCGATATTAGTAGTATATAAAAGAGCTTAAAGCATTTAAACTCCAATTGTTGAAGAAAAAGCTCGTATTAGAGTATTATCAAATTTTAAGTGATGAAAATATTCTTTATATTATCAATAGTGGTATTATTAGTTTTCATTCGATGTAAATATTCATATTCAGTTCATTATTTTTAGATTAGGTAATTAGTCAATTCGATCTCGATTCTAACCCTCTAATTCAGCCTGTATCCACACCCTTAACCTTAGCCCCGTTACAACCCTGATAAAGACCTTTTGATCCGTGTATTATCTCATATATAGTGGTGGAGATTTAATTTTCAGGCAAGCCTATGGGATTGACTTTTCAGGTTCGACTCTTGAGTGCCTTATTGTGAACCTTAAACACCTTTGAGTGATTTGAGTGAATCTTTAGTGAGGATGTCAGGCCTTGTCGGTTTTGAATTAAGGGTAATTATTTAGATAAGGGGAGACACCTATGTTTTCATACTACTAAAAAAGTATGACTTATCTTGATTGAACCTTTAGGGTTCTTTGAGTTGAATTATCTATGTATAAATTATCTATAAATTATGATGAGACACTGTCGATAGGAATTATGAATTATGGAAAGTTCGTTTTAATTATAAGTTGAGAATTTTGCTTGAGGACAAGCAAAAGCTTAAGTGTGGGGGTATTTGATAAACCGTAAAAGTAACATATTTTAATCCCACATTTAGTATGCTTTTGGATGAATTATCCTTGATTTATGTAAAAAGGTGCTCTTAATCCTTTCTTTTCATGTCTTATACTCAGGAAAGCACCTAAGGATAAAAAAAACATAAAACGGGCTTAAAATAGACTAAATTGGGCGAACTCAAGAATTCGACACGGCCTGGCCCAAAGCCCACACAATCGTGCCTCACCGATTACCTAGAGCACGGCTTCAACTCCGCCACACACGGCCGTGCATCATCCATTTACCACACACGGACGTGCCTAGTGATCTACATGGCCGGGTCCCAATCGACAGACCTGAAGCACGGCCTAAATCCTGACTCACACGGTCGTGCCCAAAATGACAAAATTGAGACACGACCTAACCACGATTTACACAGGCATGTGCCATGGCCGTTCCCCTGCCGCGGGAATGAGTAATTTCACTCGAAATTGATGCTTGAAGCCAAAGAAACATACTCCTAAGTCTACTTGAACACCCTAATAGTAATTCTACTTAAAGGAGGTACTTAGGAGCCAAGTATAGCATCTCAAAAGCCTATATAAACGACCCAAGGCAGCTATTCCAAGGGGGCTTTTTGGCAAAGGCTTTTGCCGAAGCTTTCATCTTTTAGGGAATCACTTGAAGATAGCCACTTGATCCATCTCAAGAAGCTGGAACTCTATTCAAGACGGAGGATCTCTCCTTCAATTCCTTCAGGGGGTTTTAGGGATTTCTTATGTTTTGTTTTATATTTTCTCTTGAGATGTTTTCTTATTTAGTTATGAACTAAACCCTTCAGATACTTGAAGGGGATAAAACCTATGATGGATTTTGTTATTTAATTTCTAAATTATATGATAAGTACTTAGTTTGTTCTTAATTATGTTGCTTAATTTAATCTGATGTGCTTAGGTGGAGGAGGAATAGACCCTACCTAAGAGTAGATCTAGCATAATTGAGCAGAGTTGATCGGGCGCCTAGAGATAGGGTTACGAGATTTTGCAGGATTAGAGTGAAACCTAATATGGGAATCCATTGATCGATTTACTGCTTCCTTAGGGGTTATTATAAGAGAATGAGAGTTCCACTAATTAACCTAAGGTTAGACATTATTTGCCTTGAGAGAGGGTTTAATATAGGTTAGGGAGTTTCACGGATCAAGCTAAGTAAAGAAATCATATGGTTTGGGGAATAAATAATAAGTGAAGTCATAGGTGGATTCTTCCTGAGGGTATCGTCCTCATCAACTGAGTTTTCCTAAAGTCTTTCTCCCATTCATTCTTTTGTCTTTGCATCTAGTTTAGTTTTTCATTAGTTTAATTAACCAATCACTCCATATTTTAGGCTAAATAATAGAAAGAATGTGAGTAGTAGTACTTTTAGGTTCCCTTGGGTTCGATAAGATATTCTTGCCTAAACTATACTACTGTTCGATAGGTGCACTTGCCTCTATCATTGTCATAGTTAGTCTACAGGTTCGATCATTCTTTATAAATATTAAAACTTGACTGTTTGACACGATCACACGGCCTTACACACGGCCGTGTCCGTGGCCATGTGGACCACCAAAATCCCCGTATTGACATAACAGAGTCCGTGAAAATTAGGCCAACCACCCTTCGACGTCACGGATCCAACCACTCTCCCCCACAGGCACCGACAAATTAGCACGGCCATGCCCCACGACCGTGCGAGGCTACTGACTTATCGAGCACGGGCACAACACGCACGTGCATCACACTCGTGCCCATATACTGACTTCACAAACACGGGCATGATGGGTTGAAACACGAGCGTGGACAAACGACACACTCCACAACACTGTCGTGCGATACGGCCATGTAATTCAGCACACCCTCGGTCCACGAGCGTGGGAACGTGCCAGATTTGAGCACCTATTTAAACCCCACAACCCTCTCCTTTCTTACCAATTTCTTCTCTCATCCTTTCCTCCTTCTTCTTTCAAACTTCTCTTATTTCTTTAAAATAATGTCCAAACTCTTGAGCTACACTAAAATCATGCCGAAGAAGCGTAAGAAGGTAAGCATTGTCTCCTTAAAGAAGACCCCAACACATAAGTACATGCCGACAGCTTCAGCTATTCGACACGCCAAGGGTCTTTGAAACCATTTCGCTTCTATTTTTCTTTTCTCTTCTCCTTTATTTTCCTTATCTATACTTCTCTTCTGCTTAATTTAATTCCCTTCATCCTAGTTTCTTGGTTTTAGGTTCTAAAGGCTGCTAGGAAATCATGCCACTTCCACTATCACCAACAATCCACAGCCTTAGAAATCACTCCCACTTCGCAAACCATCTGTCAATAAGAACTATTCAGTCCATTAGTATTCTATTTTAACTTTAGTTTTCTTCTTAGTCTCCTTCTCTTTATTTTTCTTGTCCTTAATTAAATTATTAGTATATTCTTAATATTTCTTTAGATTTCTTGGCTATATCTTCCCAGGCTACCCAATTTTTTCATCTAGCAAAATGCTTTTCGGTAGCCACCCCACCGGGCCCATTGAACACACCATCACCACCACCAAAGACGCATCCTCCCGGAAATCACCCAAAATTCAGGAAGTGGCACTCTATCCCTCTCTTTTGATATTGTATTAATTGTTATTACCTATCTTTGTACATTGAGGGAAATGTACATCTTAAGTGTGGAGGGATAAAAGTGCCTAACTTTTTGCATAATTCTCAATTTAATGCCTAATTTTTCACTGTTCTCAAAAATCCTGAATTTTAAACTTGTTTGAAAGTATTTTTCTCGTATTACTAATTAGGATGAAATTTCTAATGATTTATAATTTTTATTGATAAGTTTTAGAATAAGTTATTGATAATTGTTCATTGATGATTAAATTTGAAGAATACTAGAGAATCAAGCATGATAAGCCTACTTTCTAAAAATTAAAATTGATAGGTTGTTGAACTGAATTTGAGTATTACCTTGAAATTTGGAATTTATAAGGATTGATGTCAAAAACACCCATAATTTTTGTGAGATTTTGAGCCTTATAGAGCATATATTCTTCTTCATACTCACCTTATTGATTATGAGTGTGTCAACTTTGAACTGTTATTCTAGAACTTGCCTCGTTTATGCATGTCAAGACCACATTATTGATTTGATATACTGAGATGATAAAGGCACCTAGGTTTTAACCCATTCACTCCATAAAAAGCCTACCTTCACAAATTAACCCCTAGTGAACCCTGTTGAATCCTAACAACCTTTTTATTGACTCACCCACTAATATTAACCCAAAATCCCTTTGAATTTGTTATCACCATTCTTTTGACTACCTTTAATCGAGGTTTGATTTGATTAAATTACGAATTATATTAGTTCAAGAGTTACATTTATCATTTATGATGTAATATTTTAGTTTGTTCTTAAAAAATATCCAAGTTTATTCAATATTAGTAGTATATAAAAGAGCTTAGAGCATTTAAACTCCAATTGTTGAAGAAAAAGCTCGTATTAAAGTATTATCAAATTTCAAGTGATAAAAATACTCTTTATTATAGAGTAATTATCAATAGTGGTATTATTAGTTTTCATTCGATGTAGATATCCATATTTAGTTCATTGTTTCTAGTTAGGTAATTTGTCAAGTCAGTCTCGATTCTAACCCTCTAATTCAGCCTGTATCTACACCTTTAACCCAAGCCCCGTTACAACCCTGATTTAAAAACCTTTTGATTTGTGTATCATCTCATATACAGTGGTGGAGATTTGATTTTCAGGCAAGCCTATGGGATTAACTTTTAAGGTTCGACTTAGAGTGCTTATTCTTGAACCTTAAACACTTCAAGTGATTTGAGTGAATCTTTTGTGAGGATGTCAATCCTTGTCAGTTTTGAATTAAAGGTAATTACTTAGATAAAGGGGACACCCATGTTTTCGTACTATAAAGGTATGACTTATCTTGATTAAATCTTTAGGGTTATTTGAGTTGAATTATCCATGTATAAATTATCTATGAATTATGATGAGACATTGTCGATAGGAATTATGAATTATGGAAAGTTCATTTTAATTGTAAGTTGAGAATTTTTCTTGAGGACAAGGAAAAGCTTAAGTGTGGGGATATTTGATAAACTGTAAAAGTAACATATTTTAATCCCACATTTAGTATGCTTTTGGATGAGTTAGCCCTCAATTTATGTATAAAGGTGCTCTTAATCCTTTCTTGTCATGTCTTATACTCAGGAAAGCACCCGAGAACAAAAAGAATAAGAAACGAGCTTAAAATAGACCAAATTGGGCCAACCCAAGAAATTGACACGGCATGGACTTCAAGTCACACGGTCGTGCCTCGCCAATCATTCAAAGACACGCCCCAAGCATGATTTGCATGGCCGTGTCCCAATCGATAGACCTAAAGCACGGCCTGAATCTCGACTTACACGGTCGTGCCACGGCCGTGCCTCAATCAACAGAATCGAGACACGGCCTAAAGATGACTTACACGGGCATGTGCCATGGCCGTGCCCCTGCTATGGGAATGAGCAATTTCACTCGAATTTGGATGCTTGAAGCCAAAGAAACATACTCCTAAGTCCACTTAAACACCTTAATAGCAATTCTACTTGAATGAGGTACTTAGGAGCCAAGTAAAACATCTAAGGAGCCTATATAAACAACCCAAGGCAGCCGTTCTAAGGAGAGAGGTTTTGGGGCAGAGTTTTCTGCCAGAGCTTTTATTCAGGGAATTACTCGAAGATAGCAAGTTGATCCATCTCAAGAAGCCGGAGTTCTACTCAAGACAGAGGATCTCCTCTTCAATTCCTTCAGGGGGTTTTAGGGATTTCTTATGTTTTGTTTTATCTTTTCTCTTGAGATGTTTTCTTATTTTGTTATGAACTAAACCCTTCAGATACCTGAAGGGGATGAAACCTATGACAGATTTTGTTATTTAATTTCTAAATTATATGATAAGTACTTAGTTTGTTCTTAATTATGTTGCTTAATCCAAATCTGATGTGCTTAGGTGGAGGAGGAATAGACCCTGCCTAAGAGTAGATCTAACATAATTAAACGGAGTTGATCGAGTGCCTAGAGATAGGGTTACGAGATTTTGCCGGATTAGGGTAAAACCTACTATAGGAGTCCATTGATCAATTTACTGCTTCCTTAGGGGGTTATTATAAGAGAATGAGAGCTCCACTAATTAACCTAAGGTTAGATGTTATTCGCCTCGAGAGGGGGTTTAATATAGGTTAGGGAGTCTCACGGATCAAGCTAAGTAAAGAAGTCATATGAATTAAAAGTTAGATAACAAGAGAAGTCATAGGTGGTTTCTTCCTGAGGGTATCGTTGTAATCAACTGAGTTTTTCCATAGTCTTTTCCTAAAGTTTCATTCTTTTGTCTTTGCATTTAGTTTAAATAGTTCATTAGTTTTTTAGATTAATAAACCAATCACTCCATATTTCAGGCTAAATAATAGAAAGAAAATGAGTAGTAGTACTTTTAGGTTCCCATGGGTTCGATAAGATACTCTTGCCTAAACTATACTTCTGTTCTATATGTGTACTTGCCTCTATCGTTGTCATAGTTAGTCTACAGGTTCGATCATTCTTTTTATAAATATTAAAACTCGACTGTTTGACACGATCAGCTTAGATTCAGATTCTACTAACCATTCACTATTCTGAGCAGTTATGGCTTGAAGTTGCTCCTTGGGGTTAGTATTTGTGTTACTTGGCAAGCTACCTTGTGGTCGTTCGGAGATCAGCTTAGCGAGCTGCCCTAATTGGTTCTCAATTCCTTTAATCGATGTTTGTTGATTCTTATTTGTTGTCTCGGTGTTTTGGAAATGTGTTTCTGACAGCGCGATAAATTTTGTCAGCATCTTCTCAAGGTTTGGCTTCTTTTCCTGTTGGTAGGACTGTTGTTGGAAATTTGGAGGGGGTTTTGTCTCTGATTTGCTTGACCACCCCACAAGAAATTGGGGTGATTCCTCCAATCTAGATTATAAGTATTACTATAAGGGTTATTTTGAGATAGAAAATTTGTTACCCATATAGTTCAATTGTTCGCTTTCCATGCCCGGATTGTAGGGTGGGTACTCAGGATTCGCCACGCCTCCTGGATTCGAGTTACATTGCATTACTGGTTGTACCTACAAGAGACCATACACTCTGTCAATTTTTTTATTCACCATCTCTACCTGATTTGATAGCATGGTGACTGCGTCGAGATTGAAAACTCCGGCTGCTTTAGTTGGCCTTGTCCTCGTGACTTGCCACTGATAGTTGTTTAGTGACATCTCTTCTACAAATTCGTAGGCCGCCTCAGGAGTTTTGTTATTCAGGGTTCCACCGACTGCTGAATCAATCAACTGCCTGGTTGAAGGATTTACACCGTTGTAAAAAGTTTAGACTTGTAGCCACAAGGGTAAACCATGGTGTGGGCATCTTCTCAACAGATCCTTGTATCTCTCCCATGCATCGTATAATATTTCTAAATCAATCTACACAAAAGAAGAGATATCATTCCGTAATTTGGTTGTTTTGGCCGGCGAAAAATATTTTAATAAAAATTTTCAGTCATTTGGTCCCATGTAGTGATTGATCATCATGGAAGAGAATGTAACCACTGTTTGACTTTATTTCTCAAAGAAAAGGGAAATAACTGAAGACGAATGGCATCATCAGAACGCCATATATTTTGAAAGTATTTCAAAATTCTAGGAAATTTGCCAAGTGATTATTTGGGTCCTCGTCCTGCAAATCATCAAACTAAACAAATTGCTGTATCATCTAAATTGTGTTAGGTTTTAATTCAAAATTATTAGCAGCAATAGTTAAGAGAACCAAAAGTAGAATAGTTAAGGCAAAACCAGATTGTCGAACCCAAAAGAACCAAAAGTACTAATATTACCTCTCTTTCTATTATTTAGCCTAAGAACTAAGCGAATTTATTATCTAAATCTAAAATTACTTAACAATTAAGCTAAAGATACGAAGACAAAGAAGGAATAAATTGGGGAAAGACTTGAGGGAAACCATTTAGACAACACTCGAGGAAGAATCCACCTAGACTTCACTTGTTATCTAACTCTGTACTCTGTGCCATTGTTTGACCTTAATGTCCTGAGCTTGCAACTTGATTGAGTTTATGCTGCAGCTTTGAACTTCCAAAACACTGAGGCTACCTATGACTTGTGCTTCAAGAAGTAAACCCAGTAAAACCTTTAAAAGTCATCAATAAAAAGAATAAAATATCTACTACCATTCAAGGATTGTGTCTTCATAGGGCCACATACATCAGTAAGGACTAACTGTAACTTTTCAGAGGCTCTCCAGGCCTTGTTTACTGGAAATGGTAGCCTAGCTTGTTTTCCTAGCTGACACACTTTACAAATATCTTGCTTTTCAATTGTTTTTATGAAATTTTCAACTAAGTCTTCTTTTGACAATTGACGTAGAGACTTATAGTTGACATGGCCTAATCTTTTATGCCACAGTTTGGACTCATCTAAGGTAGTTATGTAGGCACTAACTGAAGTTTTGTTCCAATCCACAATGAAGCATCTATCAGTCATATTTACTGACATGAGCTTGGATCCACTTGGATTATTAATCAGGCATTCTTTGCCTTCGAATACCACAGAGTATCTATTTTCAACTAGTTGAGCAATACTTCGTAGATTTCTGTCTATTTCTGCACTAATAAAACATTGGAAATGAGTTTGGTACCTGAAAGGGTGTCAATCAGCACATCTCCTTTGCCTTCTGCTTTAATGTATTGTCCATTGCTCACTGTCACTTTTGTGTTGAAACTTTTTTAATGCTTTAAAAAATTGCGGCATCAGGTGTCATGTGGTTGGTGCAACCATTATCAATCAGCCACCCTTTTTATGATTTTTCTTCTGGCAGCTAAGTAAGAGACAATAAATAATTGTTCTTTCTGACGACAACTCTCTTCTACCTCTTGAGCTTCTATTCTAGGTTGTTGAGGCTAGTTTTGCTTCTGCTAGCCTTTGTTTCTACAAATCTTCTCAACATGGCCCATCTGTTTACAAACATTGCACTACACATCAAGTCTGTTGATCATGTGTCAAAGTCTTAAAAATTTATATAATGAATGATCTAACCTGGAAACTAACTAAGACAACGATGGAGGCAAGCGCACCTATTGAACAATAGTATAGTTTAGTGGCAGGACCGAATTGTCGAACCCAAAGGAACCAAAAGTACTAATATTAACTTTCTTTCTATTATTTAGCCTAAGAATTAAGAGAATTTTTATCTAATCTAAAATTAACTAACTAGTAAGCTAAAGATGCGAAGACAAAGAGATTGAATTGGGGAAATACTTGTGGGAAAACTGATTGATTTAGATAATACCCGAGGAAAAATCCACTTACACTTCACTTGTTATCTAACTCTGAACCAGACAATTTATTCACTTGACTTGATCCGTAGGATTCCCTAATTTATATTAATACCTCTTTCGAGGCTACTAACATCTAACCCTAGGTTGATTAATTGAAATTTCTTTCTAATTAAAACCCCTAAATTGTATTAACTCGATTTATGGACTCCTATATTAAGTTTGACCCTAATCCGGCAAATTTATGTTACCCTATTTCTAGGCAGAGACTTTTGCTCCACCACCTAAGCATATCAATACTTGAATCAATATCCCGGAAATACCAAAACAAGAATTAAGAACACATAGTTAAGAACAAATCAAGTATTTATGATCGTGTCAAACAGTCGAGTTTTAATATTTATAAAAAAGAATAATCGAACCTGTAGACTAACAATGACAACGATAGAGGCAAGTGCACCTATCGAACAGTAGTATAGTTTAGGCAAGAGTATCTTTATCGAACCCAAAGGAACCTAAAAGTACTACTACTCACTTTCTTTCTATTATTTAGCCTGAAATATGGAGTGATTTGTTTATTAATCTAAGGACTAATGAAATACTTAAACTAAATGCAAAGACAAAAGAATGAAACTTTGGGAAAAGACTGTGGAAAAACTCAGTTGATTACGATGATACCCTCAGGAAGAATCCACCTATGACTTCTCTTGTTATCTAACCTTTAATTCATATGACTTCTTTGCTTAGCTTGATCTGTGAGACTCCCTAACCTATATTAAACCCTCTCTCGAGGCGAATAACATCTAACCTTAGGTTAATTAGTGGAACTCTCATTCTCTTATAATAACCCCCTAAGGAAGTAGAAAATCGATCAATGGACTTCCATATTAGATTTCACCCTAATCTGATAAAATCTCGTAACCCTATCTTTAGGCGCTCGATCAACTCCGCTTAATTATGTTAGATCTACTCTTAGACAGGGTCTATTCCTCCTCCACCTAAGCACATTAGATATGGATTAAGCAACATAATTAAGAACAAACTAAGTACTTATCATATAATTTATAAATTAAATAACAAAACCCGTCATAGGTTTCATCCCCTTCAGGTATCTAAAGGGTTTAGTTCATAGCAAAATAAGAAAACATCTCAAGAGAAAAGATAAAACAAAACATAAGAAATCCCTAAAACCCCCTGAAGGAATTGAAGAGGAGATCCTCTGTCTTGAGTAGAACTTTGGCTTCTTGAGATGGATCAACTGACTATTTTCGAGTATTTCCCTGAATAAAAGCTCTAGCAGAAAACTCTGCCCACCAAAAACTCTCCTCAGAATGGCTGCCTTGGGTTGTTTATATAGGCTCCTTAGATGCTTTACTTGGCTCCTAAGTACCTCCTTCAAGTAGAATTACTATTAAGGTGTTTAAGTGGACTTAGGAGTATGTTTTATTGGCTTCAATCATCCAAATCCAAGTAAAATTACTCATTCCCGTAACAGAGGCACGGCCATGGCACACGCCCGTGTAAGTCGACTTCAAGCCGTGTTTTGATTTTGTTAATTGAGGCATAGCCGTGCAAGTTAGGATTCAAGCCGTGCTTCAGGTCTGTCGATTGGGACACGACCTTACAATTCGTGCTAGGGGTGTGTCTTTGAATGATGGGCGAGGCATGGCCATGTGACTTGAAGTCCAGGCCGTGCCAATTTCTTGGGTTAGCCCAATTGATCCGTTTTAAGCCCGTTTCTTATTTTTTTCATTCTTGGGTGCTTTTCTGAGTATAAGACATAAAGAGAAAGGATTTTTTTACATAAATTGAGGGCTAAATCATCCAAAAGCATACTAAATGTAGGATTAAAATATGTTACTTTTACGGTTTATCAAATACCCCCACACTTAAGCTTTTGCTTGTCCTCAAGCAAAATTCTCAACTTACAATTAAAACGAACTTTCCATAATTCATAATTCCTATTGACAATGTCTCATCATAATTCATAGATAATTTATACATGGATAATTCAACTCAAAGAGTCCTAAAGATTCAATCATGGTAAGTCATACCTTTGTAGTACGAAACATAGGTGTCTCCCCTTATCTAAGTAATTACCTTTAATTCAAAACCGAGAAGGATTGACATCCTCACAAAAGATTCACTCAAATCACTCAAAGTGTTTAAGGTTCAAGAATAAGCACTCTAAGTCGAACCTGAAAAGTTAATCCTCAGGCTTACCAGAAAATCAAATCTCCACCACTGTATATGAGATGATACATAGATCAAAAGGTCTTTATCAGGGTTGTAATGGGGCTAAGGTTAAGGGTGTGGATACAGACTAAATTAGAGGGTTAGAATCGAGATCGAATTGACTAATTACCTAATCTAAAAACAAATAACTGAATATGAATATTTACATCGAATGAAAACTAATAATACCTACTATTGATAATTACTCTATAATAAAAAGTATTTTCATCACTTAAATTTTGATAATACTTTAATACGAGCTTTTCTTCAACAATTGGAGTTTATATGCTCTAAGCTCTTTTATATACTAATATTGAATATATTTTTTTTTAAGAACAAACTAAAATATTACATCAGAAATGTAACTACTGAACTAATATAATATGGTAATTTAATCAAATCAAACCTCGATTAAAGGGTAGTCAAAAGAATGTAGATAACAAATACAAAGGGATTTTGGGTTAATATTAAGGATGAGTCAATAAAAAGGTTGTTAGGATTCAACGGGGTCCACTAGGGGTTAATTTGTGAAGGTAGGCTTTTTATGGAGTAAATGGGTTAAACCTAGGTGCCTTTATCATCTCAGTATATCAAATCATTAATGTGGTCTCGACATGTATAAACGAGGCAAGTTCTAGAATAACAGTTCAAAGTTGACACACTCATAATCAAAAAAGTGAGCATGAAAAAGAATATATGCTCTTATAAGGCTCAAATTCTCACAAAAATTAAGGGTGTTTTTGATATCAATCCTTATAAATTCCAAATTTCAAGGTAGTACTCAAATTTAGTTCAACGACCTATTAATTTTGAATTTTTAGAAAGTATACTTATCATGCTCGATTCTCTAGTATTCTTCAAATTTAATCATCAATGCACAATTAACTATGACTTACTCTAAAACATATCAATAATAATCATAAATCATTAGAAATTTCATCCTAATTAGTAATATGAGAAAAATACTTGAAACAAGTTTTAAAATTCAGGACTTTTGAGAATTATGCAAAAATTTAGGCACTTTTATCCCTCCACACTTAAGTTGTACAATTGCCCTCAATGTACAAAGATGGATAAATAATTATGAAATAAAAAGAGAAGGGGAGAAGTAACACTTCCTGAATTTTGGATGATTCCAAGAGTTGGTAGTGTTCAGGATGGAAGATGACTTATGTATTAGTGAATTACTCCTATTGATTTGTTCGTGTATGTAGAGTGTGTGATCGGGACTGCAAAGTTATCAGTTAGATATTTCGGGAATGTAAGATAAATAAATGTTAGGAATACTTCAAAGATTAGATAAGTATTGATAAAAGTTTGCAATGAAGAAAAGTAGCAAATTATGATAATAAAAGAAAAATAAAAATAACACTAAAAAATAAGACAATAAAATGTAGATAATTAATGGAACTCCAAGGTCCTCATCATCGTCTGGATTTGGTGGTGGGGCTGGTGATGAGATATGGAGGTGTTGGCGTATTTGGTGGAGGGTAGCCTCTACCCCATCAAAACGTCGAGTGTTGTCAACGAAATACTGCTCGAACTGGTCGAGGCGTGCAGAGATACCTGCCCATGATGTTGCTACATGGGATGGCTACTGTCTCAGAGCTGGTGGGACATCGTCAGTAATGTCCTCGGGCTCCCCCTCATCTGTGGATGTCGCTAATCAGTATTGAGGGGGCTCGGTCCCTCGACGATGTTTAATCATCCCCATATGTAGCATCGTCTGGATGCCTTGAGGTACCATGTTACCCATCAATGTAAGGGATGTGATCTGATCGTTGGTGTTCAGGAGGTCGAAGTGTCGAGCCAGCCTAGTGATGCATGGCCCCATTGATAGAATCTCCTTTCTGTGTGGCTCTGTTTGGTGCTGGATAGAACAGGCGATGAAATATGCCAAATTGAAAACGTCCCCCTCTTACATGCACGACAAGTAGTAGACATCGTGCTTGTTTACCACGCTGGTGCTTTCGCGTCGACCTGTGATAGTGTGGGCTAGGATGGCGTGGATATATCTCAGGGGTGGGCCAAGGGCTATTGCCTTCGATCGACTGGGGTTGTAAGCATTCGTGGTGGGTGCTAGTTTGCGCCAACAGATAAGGGGGTTGCGAGGGAGTTCTCGGTCTAACTCGGAGAGGTTATTTTCCTCTCTAAATTCGTCTATATAAAGTCCCAGAGCTATGCCGAATTGGGGTATGCTTAATTGATGTACCATCCCCCTAACCTGAATTGCACTGTTCCCGGCTCGTCAAACTGTGTCATCATTGTTTACAAAGTAAAAGTTGTGCAAAATTCTAGTGTTAGCTCCAGGTATGTGGGCTCGATGATTGAGAAGAACTGCTCCCATGGTTCAGTTGAAATGAGAGCCCGGATGTCAGTTGCTAGTCCTATTTGTCAACAGCGTTCTAGTCAATGCACCTTCCAGTGCCTAAGGGCCGTTCTCAGAATGCCTTGTAACGCTCTTTTTGAGTGTTTTGAGGGAACCGGAGGAATGGATGCCGAAGCTCGGAAGATGCACTTGCGGAAGATGATCCGGGCCTTTTTCTCTTCTTACTTGGGACTGAGCATTTTATTCAAGATGTCGACATATTTCCTGCTAATGTAAAGCAATTTTTTCCAGTTCAACCAATATATTTTAGAATTACACAATAAAATTTTACAATAGCAGAGCAGCAATTCTCAAAGAAATAATAACTAATATCTAACATGTATTAATAATCAAACAATGGAAATCATGTTGTTAAGAACTAAAAATAAATAAGGCAAACAAAAATTCTAAAGAAAGTGAACTAAAAATTATGTTTAACATAGAATAAACAAGAAATAGACTAAATGAAATGAATTAAATCAGATTTTTAAGGCTAAAATTAAATAAAAAACTTAAATGAAGAGAAAGTATTTGAAAATGTGAAGAAAAAAGGAACCAGGCACGGTGGTATCGAACGGTCACTGGTAGAGGGCATGGTGGTGTTGCAGCCATTTTTCACAGTGTGAGCACGGCCTGGTAGGGGCATGGTGTGTGAGTACGATGGTGCTATGGCCGTGTGGGCTAGTTGTGGAGAAAAAGTGGCGTTTTGGAGGGGGAAGTCTGGTTGTTATGGCCGGATTTGGGGAGGAGGGGTTTTAAAACTTAATTTTTGGGTTTGGATTTAGGGAAGAAAGCTGTTGGATTTTATTTATAGAGGAGGGGGCATGGTTAGTTGACACGCCCGTGTCATTTTGAAATCGCCCGTGCTTTTTGCGTTTTTCAAGATTGGGCGCATTCAGGTTTATTGGTACGGCTGTGTTACCATTGGGCACGCCCGTGCTGGGCAAGTCAGTAGCTTCACACGGTTCGATCGCACGGGCGTGTTCTGGTATCGCAGCCCGTGTTGACTATAGAAAATTTTTTCTCCTATTTGGGCACGACTCTTGCCACGCCCGTGTCTGATAAGTCAGTATATTGGCACGGTGAGATAGCACGGTCGTGTATAGCCTGAGTGTCAACAGTCAGTAACCTTGCACGGTTGCGAGGCACGGGTGTTTTCTACCCGTGTTGTGTAAGTCAGTAACCTCACATGGGTGGATGGCACGGGCGTAGTCCCTTATCGTAGGCCGTTTTGGGGAAATAATTTCTTCTTTGTCGTACACGGCTATTGGTCTGCCCGTGGGTTCTTTTCCTCTAGTTTTCGCACGACCGCGGGCACGCCCGTGTGTAAGGCCGTGTGGTCTTAATTCTGCACTTAATTAATTTAGATAATAAAATGTTTAGGGAAGTTAGTGCTCCGGTTGCCTCCCGAGAAGCGCTTGTTTAAAGTCTTAAGCTAGACTTTCCCTGTTTTCTGTTCTAAAAGGAGGTTCATGGAGCAGAAGCTCCTCTCTCATATCTCTAAAATCTGCACTATTATAAATTTTGAGTCAGTGACCATTTACCTTGAATGTGCCCTTAGTGGGGTGAGTTACCTCAATTGTGCCTTATGGAAAATTTGTTTTAATCATGAATGGGCTAGACCATCTTGATTTCAGCTTTCCTGGAAATAATTTAAGCCTTGAGTTATACAGTAGGACCAAGTCCCCTACCTCGAATTGTTTTGACCTTTTTAGACGAGCATCGTGGCATCGCCTTATTGCCTCTTTGTATAATTTTGAGTTCTCGTAGGCTTCAGCTCTCCATTCATCTAGCTCGTTTATCTGCATCATTCTTTTCTTCCCTGCAACAGTAAGATCAGAATTCAAAAATTTTATTGCCCAAAAAGCTTTGTATTCTAATTCAAATGGTAGATGACAGCTTTTCCCATATACAAGTTTGTATGGGGATGTCCCTAGAGGTGTTTTGAATGTTGTTCTGTAGGCCCATAAAGCATCATCTACTTTAACTGCCCAATCTTTTCTATTTGATTCAATCGTTTTTTCTAGAATGCGCTTAAGCTCTCGGTTTACTACCTCAGCTTGCCCACTGGTTTAAAGATGATATAGGGTGGCTATTTTGTGGCATACTCCATATTTCTTTAGAACTTTTCAAATTGTGTATTACAGAAATGAGTACCCCTATCACTAATGATGGCTTTAGGTGTCCCAAATCGGGAAAATAGCTTCTTGAGGAATTTAACTACTACCCTAGCATCATTGGTAGGTAAGGCTTCCGCTTCTACCCATTTTGACATGTAATCAACTGCTACTAGGATGTATTTATTTCCAAATGAATTAGGGAATGGTCCCATGAAATCGATACCCCATACGTCAAATATCTCACATGATAACATATATGTTTGAGGCATTTCATCACGTTTAGAGATATTACCTATCCTCTGGCATCTATCACACGAGGCAACATACCTGTTGGCATCTTTGAATAGTGTGGGCCAATAAAAACCTGATTTGAGTATTTTGTGTGCTATCTTAATTCCACTGTAGTGTCCTCCTGATGGTCCTGAATGGAAATGCTCCATGATTTTGTTTGCTTTTGCCTTTGTAACACATCTTCGAATTACCTGGCCTGCACATATGCGAAAAAGAAAGGGGTCTTCCCAAAAATAATTTTTCACATTAGCAAAGAATCGCTTCTTTTGGTGATGTGTCAGTTTCCTGGGTAGAATGTTAGCTGCTAAATAATTTGCGATATTTGCAAACCATGGTACCTCAGAATAGGTTATAGAGAAGAGTTGTTCTTCAGGAAACGAATCATTTATTTCACCTTCGTCAAGCTCTTTGGTGTGTGGATTTTCAAGTCTAGAAAAGTGATCTACTGCAAGATTCTCAGCTCCCTTCTTATCTTGTATTTCTAAGTCGAATTCTTGTAAGAGTAAAATCCATCGTATGAGTCTAGGTTGTGCATCAGGTTTGTTTAAAAGGTATCTAAGAGCTGAATGGTCAGTGTAAACAACAACTTTAGATAGTATTAGATACTGTCTGAATTTATCAAATGCAAAAGCTACGGCTAGCAATTCTTTCTCTGTGGTGGTATAATTTTCTTGTCTTGGTGTTAGTGTTACTTTGGCGTAGTAAATTGGTGAAAATGCTTGTCTCTTCGTTGTCCCAAAAGCGCGCCTCTCGCAAAATCACTTGCATCACACATTAGTTCAAAGGTAAGTTCCAATCAGGTGCAATTATAATCAGTGCATTTATTAATTTATCTTTTAGGATATTGAATGCATTTAGGCATTCCTGATTGAAATTAAAAGGAACGTCTTTTTCTAGTAATTTTGTCAACGGCTTAGCTATTTTAGAAAAATCTTTAATAAATCGTCTGTAGAATCTTGCATGTCCTAAAAAACTTCTAATAGCCTTGACAGAACTAGGGGAAAGTGGTTTTTCTATGGCTTCAACTTTCGCTTTATCTACCTCAATCCCTTTACTAGAAATCTTATGTCCTAACACAATCTCTTCCCTAACCATAAAATGACATTTTTCCCAATTCAAAACAAGGTTTGTATCCTCACATCTCATTAAAACTCTTTTTAAATTTTTGAGGCAAAGATGGAAAGAATTACCGAATACCGAGAAGTCATCCATAAATACCTCCATGATGTCTTCCACGAGTTCGTCAAAGATTGCCAACATGCAGTGCTGGAAACTAGTAGGAGCATTACACAATCCAAAAGGCATTCTACGATAAGCAAACGTATCGTATGGCATGTAAATGTCGTCTTCTCTTGATCTGCAAGAGCTATGGGAATTTGGAAGTAACCAGAGAGTCTGTCCAAGAAACAGTAATACATATGCCCGGATAATCCTTCCAGTATTTGATCTATGAAGGGCAGAGGGAAGTGATCTTTTTTGGTGGCATCATTTAGCTTTCTATAGTCTATACAGACTCTCCATCCTGTAACTGTTCTTGTGGGAATTAACTCATTCTTTTCATTGGGCACTACCGTCATTCCTCCTTTCTTTGGAACCGCCTGCACAGGACTTACCCAAGTGCTGTCAGAAATAGGATAAATTATTCCTGCATCTAGAATTTTAATTACCTCAACTTTGACCACTTCTTTCATGTTGGGGTTTAGCCGTCTCTAAGGTTGCACACACGGCTTATATTCTTCTTTCATTAAAATTTTATGGGTGCAAAATGCGGGGCTTATTCCCTTGATGTCAGAAATTTTCCAAGCTATGGCTTTTTTGTGTTCTTTTAGTACCTTTATCAGCTCCTCTGTTTCCTTGGATTTTAATTATGAAGAGATGATTACCAGTAGTGTAGAATTGTCCCCAAGGAATGCGTATTCTAAGTGTTTTGGTAACTATTTTAATTCCAATTTGGGTGGCTCTTCGACGGAGGGTTTTTGTTTTTTTTCATTATTATCTTCAATGCTTTCTTCTTTTATTTGTGCGGATGATGATATATTGATTCAACTTATCATTCTCATCTTCTTCCCTCTTCTTGAGTCGAGCACGCAGTTCCATCGTGTCGTCATGTATGATTTCCTGTAATGAGTCTTGAATGATATAATCAGTAGTATCAACAAAATAACAAGAATCATCTTGCTCTTTAGAATATCGCATAGCATCATAAATTTGAAAAATAATTTCTTCATCACCTATCCTCGGTCTTGAAGTTTACCATCACCTACATCGATAACGGCTTTAGCGATTGCCTAAAAAGGACGCCCTAAGATTAAAGGAACATTAATGTCTTCATCCATGTCTAATATAACAAAATCAACAGGGAAAATGAATTTGTCAATTTTTACCAAGACATCTTCGATAACTCCTCTAGGATATTTAATGGATCTATCTACTAACTGAATACTCATCCTAGTGGGTGTTGGTTCCCCAAGATCTAATTGTTTAAACACTTCATAAGGCATTAAATTATACTAGCGTCTAGATCAACTAATGCCTTCTTAGTATTCAAACTACCAATTAAAAAAAGGGATATTAAAACTTCTTGGGTCTTTTAATTTGGTTGGTAGCTTATTTTGGAGGATGGCTGAGCATTTTTCATTAAGTTCCACCGTTGACACTTCTTCAAACTTCCTTTTATTCGTCAGGAGTTCCTTTAAGAATTTTGCATACTTCGGCATCTGTAAAATGGCTTCAACAAAAGGTAAGTTAATATGTATTTGTTTAAAAAGTTTGAAAAACTAACCATATTGAGCATCCAATTGTTCTTTCTTTAGTTTTGCTGGATATGGAATTGGTGCTTTTTTTTCTGAATGCGTTGGGGTATTGGTCCCAACTTCTACACTCCTTTCCTTCATAATTTCATGTGGTTTTTTTCTTAGTGGTTCCATTAGCTCTTTACTACTTCTTAGTGTAACTGCATTTACCTGCTGTGTGCCTTTGGAAAAAATCTCTATCCGTATTTCATATACCACCTCAGTAAGTAATCTAATTTAATTCTCGATCCCTTTGATCGATTTTTGTTGTTCATCAAGTGCTGCTTCAGTCTTTTGGAAACGAGAATCTGTGGCTGCCATGAATTTCATCAGCATCTCTTCGAAGTTTGATTGCTTCTCTTATGGATATGACTGATTTTGATAATTTGGAGGAGATTGTTACTTTTGATTTCCTTGATTTCCTTGTCCTCCCCACGAAAAATTTGGGTGGTTCCTCCAACTTACGTTATAAGTGTTACTATAAGGATTATTATTAGATCTGAAATTGTTACCTATATAGTTTGTCTGCTCATGTTCTGCTCCTGATTGGTAGGGTGGGTACTTAGGATTCGCCACATTCCCACTAGCTTCACATTGCATTACTGGGTGTACCTGCGAAGAACATAAATTATCAAGCTTTTTATTCATCATCTCCACCTGTGTTGACAGCATTGTCACTGTGTCTATGTTAAAAACTCCGGCTAATTTTATCGGTTTGGCCCTTGTAATTTTCCATTGATAGGTATTCAACAACATCTCTTCAATAAAGTTATAAGCCGCTTCAGGAGTTTTGTTATTCAAAGTTCCACCGGCTGATGAGTCAATCATTTGCCTCGTTGAAGAATTCACACCGTTGTAAAAAGTTTGGACTTGAAGCCACAAATGTAATCCGTGGTGTGGACATCTTCTTAGGAGATCTTTATATCTTTCCCATTCATCATATAATGTTTCTGCGTCATTCTGCACAAAAGAAGATATGTCATTCCTAAATCTGGCCGTTTTGGCTAGTGGAAAGTATTTTAAAAGAAGTTTATCGGTCATTTGATCCCATGTGGTGATTGACCCTCATGGTAACGAGTTCAACCACTAATTGGCTTTATTCCTTAATGAAAAGGGAAATAACCGAAGACTTATGGCATTGTCAGAAACGCCATTTATTTTGAAGGTATCACAGAACTCTAGAAAATTAACTATATGAGTATTTGGATCTTCGTCCTGCAAATCATCAAATTGAACAAACTGTTGAATCATTTGTATTGTATTAGGCTTTAATTCAAAATTATTAGTAGCTATAGCGGCCCTAACAATACTAGATTCTACTCCTGTCAAATTAGGTTTAGCATAATAATACATAGTACGCAGAGCATTCTGTTCTTGCACATTTGGCTGAGGATTGTTTTCGTCCATCCCTTCAGTAGGATTGGATCTGTCTTGTTGTTCTTCTCTTTGGTAGTCTAGAGCTCATCTAATTTCTCTGCGATTTTTGCTAGCGGTAGCTTCAATGTCACTTTCGTATGCTAAAGGTCCTCTCGGGTTCCTTCTAGTCATAAACTAGAGGTACCTACTAGGAGAAGAAAGAAATTTAGTATAAATACAAATTTAACCTAAACAAAAATAAAAGTAAATTGCGAAATAATAAAATTATGGCTAAAGTAATAGAAATAGAGCTTTCTTAATATTTTAGTGTTCCCTGGCAACGGCGCCAAAAACTTGATCGTGTCAAACAGTCGAGTTTTAATATTTATAAAAAAGAATAATCGAACTTGTAGACTAACTATGACAACGATAAAGGCAAGTGTACTTATCGAACAGTAGTGTAGTTTAGGCAAGAGTATCTTTATCGAACCCAAAGGAACCTAAAAGTACTACTACTCACTTTCTTTCTATTATTTAGCCTGAAATACGGAGTGATTGGTTTATTAATCTAAGGACTAATGAAATACTTAAACTAAATGCAAAGACAAAAGAATGAAACTTTGGGAAAAGACTGTGGAAAAACTCAGTTGATTACAACGATACCCTCAGAAAGAATCCACCTATGACTTCTCTTGTTATCTAACCTTTAATTCATATGACTTCTTTACTTAGCTTGATCCTTGAGACTCCCTAACCTATATTAAACCCTCTCTCGAAGCGAATAACGTCTAACCTTAGGTTAATTATTGGAACTCTCGTTCTCTTATAATAACCCCCTAAGGAAGCAGTAAATCGATCAATAGACTCTCATATTAGGTTTCACCCTAATTCGACAAAATCTCGTAACCCTATCTTTAGGCACTCGATCAACTCCGCTTAATTATGTTAGATCTACTCTTAGGCAGGGTCTATTCCTCCTCCACCTAAGTACATCAGATTTGGATTAAGCAACAAAATTAAGAACAAACTAGGTACTTATCATATAATTTATAAATCAAATAACAAAATCCGTCATAGGTTTCATCCCCTTCAGGTATCTGAAGGGTTTAGTTCATAGCAAAATAAGAAAACATCTCAAGAGAAAAGATAAAACAAAACATAAGAAATCCCTAAAACCCCTTGAAGGAATTGAAGAGGAGATCCTCTGTCTTGAATAGAACTCCGGCTTCTTGAGATGGATCAACTAGCTATTTTCGAGTATTTCCCTAAATAAAAGCTCTGGCAGAAAACACTGCCCACCAAAAACTCTCCTCAGAATGGCTGCCTTGGGTTGTTTATATAGGCTCCTTAGATGCTTTACTTGGCTCCTAAGTACCTCATTCAAGTAGAATTACTATTAAGGTGTTTCAGTGGACTTAGGAGTATGTTTCTTTGGCTTCAAGCATCCAAATCTGAGTGAAATTGCTCATTCCTGTAATAGGGGCACGGCCATGGCACACGCCCATATAAGTCGACTTCAGGCCGGGTTTTGATTCTATTGATTGAGGCACGGCCGTGCCACGGCCGTGCAAGTTGGGATTCAGGCCGTGCTTCAAGTCTATCGATTGGGACACGGCCTTGTAATTCGTGCTTGGGGCGTGTCTTTGAATGATTGGCGAGGCACGACCGTGTGACTTAAAGTCCAGGTCGTGCCAATTTCTTGGGTTGGCCCAATTCAGTCTGTTTTAAGCCCGTTTCTCATTCTTTTCATTCTCGGGTGCTTTCTTGAGTATATGACATAAAGAGAAAGGATTAAGAGCACCGTTTTACATAAATTGAGGGATAAATCATCAAAAAGCATACTAAATGTGGGATTAAAATATGTTACTTTTACGGTTTATCAATTTATCATATAACTCAGATAACAATAACAAGATTCGTCTTAGGTTTCATCCCTCCAGGTATTTGAGGGGTTTAGTTTATAATTAAAAAGGAAAAACATCTCAGAAGAAAAGATAAAACAAAACATAAAGAAAACCCTAAAACCCCCTGAAAGAATTGAAGGAGAGATCCTCAGTCTTGAGTATGATTTCAGCTTCTTGAGATGAATCAACTGGTTTCCCTCGAGTGAATCCCACAATTCTGGCCCTCTGGCTCAGCTCCTTGGCCTAACTAAACTGCCCCCTTTTAGGTTGGCCTCTAGGGTCTTTATATAGGCTTTTAGAATGCCTTTATTTGCCTCTAAGTACCCTAATCCGAATGAAACTCTTCTTTGCTGCGGTAGGGACACGCCCATGGCACACGCTCGTGTGATTCGTGGCCAGGCTGTGGCCGAGTCTGCTAAGGAGGCACGGCCGTGTGTTTTGGGGCCCAGGCCGTGTGGATTTCATGCTTTGGCCCATTTGCTCTGTTTTAGGCCTATTTCTCGTTCTTTTCATCCTCCGATTCTCTACTGAGTATAAAACATGAAAACAAAGGATTAGAAGCACCTATTTCCATAATTAAAGGGATAAACCATCCAAAAGTATGCTAAATATGGGATTAATATATGTTCATATTACGGTTTATCAAATACCCCCACACTTAACGTTTTACTTGTTCTCAAGCAAAATTCTCAACTCACAATTAAAACGAACTTCTTCAATTCATAATATTCATTGATAGTGCCTCATCATAATCCATAGATAATTCATACATGGATAATTTAACTCAAAGAGTCCTAAAGATTCAAACAATCAAAGTTGTAGTTTTTATAGCATTTAAAAATATAGGCATTTTCCCTTATCTAAATAATTACCTTTAATTCAAAACTGACAAGACTTGACATCCTCACTAAAGCTTCACTCAAATCACTAAAAGTGTTTAAGGTTCAAAATTAAGCTCTCAAAAGTCGAACATGAAAAGTTAATCCCATAAGCTTGCCTGATAATTAAATCTCCACCACTATAAAATGAAATGGTACTTAGATCAAAAGGTCTTTTAAGGGTTGTAACGGGGCTTAGGTTAAAGGTGTGGATAAAGGCTGAATTAAAAAGGTTAGAATCGAGATTGAATTGACAAATTACCTAACTACAAAGACAAACTAATAACCTGAATAATTACATAAATTGAAAACTAATAATACTAATAATATGAGCTTCTTCTTTAAGATGTTGGAATTAAACGTATAAGCTCACTTAATCACAGAACTAATAATGAATACTTCAATTTTTTAAGGACAAATCAATAAATACATAATATAAGAAAAATTCAACTACTGAAATAATTAGGCAACTGATCAAATCAAGTCTCGATAGAGGGGTAGTCAAAAAAAGAATGGTGATAACAAATACAGGATAGTTTTTGGGTTAATATTAGTGGGTGAGTCAATAAAGTGTTGTTAGGATCAAAGGGTTTCACTAAGGGTTAATTGTGAAGGTAGGCTTTTAATGGAGTAAGTAGGTTAAATCCTAAGTGCCTTAATCATCTCTGTATATCAAATCAAAGGTGTGGTCTTGACATGTATAATCGAGGCAAGTTCTAGAATAACAAGTCAATGTTGACACACTTATAATCAATAAAGTGAGCATGAAAAGAATGTATGCTCTAAAAGGCTCAAAATCTTACAAAAATTTTGGGTTTTGGATATCAACTTTGTAAATTTTAAACTTCAAGGTAACAATTAGATCCAGGTAGACAACCTATCAAAATTTTACTTTTTGGAAAATAGACTCATCATGCTTGATTCTCTAGTATCTTAAAGTTTAAATCATCACTGCACAATTATCAATGACTTATTCTAAAACATATCAATAAAAATCATAAATCAACAAGAATTTCATTTTAATAAGTGATATGAGAAAATTACTTAAGACAAGATATCATTCAGGGAATTGAGAATAATGCAAAAAGTTAGGCACTTTTTCTAAATAGTTTTCGCCCCCAAAACTTAATATGTACATTGCCCTCAGTGTACAAAGATAGATAATAATAATATTCTAATAAAATCATAAGATAGGGAGAGAAGTGAACTTCTTGAATTTTGGATAAGATCCTTCGAGGATGACTAATGATGATGACTTAAACATGAGTGTGGTGGTGAATACTCCTAGTGATGTTTTTTTTTCATTCTCGGAGTGGCCTATTGAACCTTTAAACTGTGAAGTCATCAGTTAAATTTTTAGGGAGTACTATGTAATGGATGTTGTTAGAGATTCTCGAGGGTTAGAAAGCCAGTTATAAAAGGAATTAAATTGTACTACTAAGAGTTTTAAATAAAAGGAGTAAAGAGTTTAATTTAAAATGAAACGAAACTAAAAATATTAAAATGAAAAATAAAATATTAAAAATAAAAATTAAAAAGGCCTCAAAGGCCCTCGTCATCAGCTGGGTCACGAGGTGGGGTCGGTGGCGATATGTGAAAGTGATGAAAAATCTGCTGAAGAGTCGCCTTGATGCCATCAAATCGTCGAGCGGTGTCATTGAATTGTTGGGTATAGTAATGCTCGAACTGAGTGAGATGTCCAAAGATGTCTGAAAGTGAAGCAGTCGCATGAGCTGGGCGATGGCTCGGTTGTGGTTCCTCATGTGGGTGTGGGACATTGTCAGTAATGTCCTCAGGATCCTCTTCTTCGGTGGTCGGTGCTAGCCGATATTGGGGAGGATCAGTCCCACGTCGACATTGGATCATCCTTATGTGTAGCATCGTCTGAATGCCCTATGGGGACATCTGACTTATCAATGTAAATGAGGAGATCTGAGCGGCAGTGTTGAAGAGCTCGAAGTATCGAGCCAAGCGTGTGATGTATGGACCCATAGATATGACCCCTCTCCTATGTTGCTCTGTCTGATGCTGAATGGAACGAGCTATGAAATAGGCGAGGTTGACACACGTCCGTTTGCCATGCACCAAAGGAAGTAGGCGTCATGTATGTTAACGACCCCGTGCTCTCTCACCTACCTGTCAGTGTATGGGCTAAAATAGTGTGTACGTACCTTAGGGATGGGGCGAGAGCCGTCGCCTTGGAGTGACTGGGGTTATAAGTGTCTGTGCCGGGGGCTATATTATACCAACATCTCGTCGGGGCATTTAGATGTGGCGATGGAGCTCCGAAAGATCATGTTCCTCCATAAATTCATCGTTATAGAGTCCCAACGCGGCCCCGAATTGAGGTACATTCAATTCCCGTATAATGCTTCCGAGATGGAATTAGATCATGCCGGGGTCGTCATGGCACATCATCACCGTCTGAAGGTGGAACGTGGAACAGAGCTCCAAAGTGAGCTCCAGATATGTGGGCTCAATGATAGTAAAGAATTGGTCCCATGGATCGGTGGTTAGGAGAGCCCGTACGTCATCGACTAATTGGACCTGCTCCAAAGCAGCCCAATCAATACACCTCCCTGTGCTGAGGGGTCGTGTGCGAAGTATCTTATAAAGATCCTCCTGGGGTCCTTGAGGAAATTGTAAGAACGGGTGGCGCACTTCGGCGGATACGCTAGCTGATGACGAACCGGGTCCCTTCCATTTTTTGGAACTAGGGACTGCGATTTTCTTACCTCGGGATGATGACATTATGGTCCTGAAAATAATAGATCTTCACCGACTCAAGTATCATTTCCAGCCATATTGCATAATATTTAAGAACTCAACAATATCAAGTATATAACCAGGACAAAAATCATGATAAGGATAAACTAAATATTTTGCATAGATACTAATTGATTAAGCAATGACTAAATGAATTAATCGATCTAATAGTGAAAATAACTAAATATTAAGCAATAGGATTTGAACTAACTAAAATCTAAATAAAATTTTAGTGATAGAATAAGTTAATGGAGGAAAATGTAAAAAAAAATTGTGACCAGTGGAGTTTTTGGAGAGAAGCGGCGCGGTTGAGGTGTTGTTCGGAGCACGGGCGTTGAGGGGTGATGCACGGGCATGTGCTGCAAATAGATAGGGGAACACGGTGGTGTCGCATTTTTAGGCGGGCATGTATTCCTTCATCACAAGCGTGGACGGATTTTTTATGTGTGAGTGACAGAGAGAAAGAGAGATAACGAGATAGGGAAATTCAAGGGAGGAGAGGATTTTGCTGGTGGCCAGAATGGGGTGGTGTTTATTGGAGAGAAATGGCTAGGATTTTGGTGAAATTTTGGGGGAGACATGCATTGCTTTAAATAGGGGGTGAGGAACACGGTCAGGGACAACGCTCGTGTTCCCCTTATTTAGCCCGTGTTTATCGAGAATTTTAAATTTAAGCGCGTTTATGTTGCGTCCCACGCCCGTATTGCGCGGGTGTGTCTACCTTTGTTCACTTCTCCCACGCCCGTGTTCACTTGACAGGGTTGGCCACAGTTATGAGGAACGGGCGTGTCGTACTCCTACGTTCACTTGACAGGTTTGGCCACTGTTATGAGGCACGGGCGTGTCGTACGCCCGTGTCATTTACTCAATTTCGACCACGGCCTAATCCTACGGTCGTGGTATTTTGTCGTATCCCGTGTTTTGGGGATTTTTTCGTCCTTGGTCTGCACGGCCTCCGCCACGCTGACAACGATTTAATTTCATAACAATTTCATCGTTGGGGATTTATAATGAATGTGATCTAACCTAGAGACTAACTCTGACAACAATTTAAGGCAAGTGTACCTATCGAACAGTAGTATAACTTAGGCAAGACAGGATTATCGAACCCAAAGGAACTAAAAGTACTAATACTAACTTTCTTTTTATTATTTAGCCTAGAATATGGAGTGATTGGTTGATTTAATCTAATTTAATGACTACTAAACTAAAGACTCAAAGACAAAAGAGAATGAATTTGAAAATAACTTGATGAAAAAAACTCAGTTGATCACGACGATACCCTCAGGAAGAATCCACCCAGACTTAACTTGTTATCTAACACTGAACCATACGATTTATTCACTTAGTTTGATCTGTGAGACTCCCTAACGTATATTAAACCCTCTCTCAAGGCGAATAACATCTAACCCTAGGTTAATTAGTGGAACTCTCATTCTCTTATAATAACCCCCTAGAATAGTAGTAAATCGATCTATGAATTCCCATATTAGGTTTCACCCTAATCTGGAAAAATCTCGTCACCTTATCTCTAGACGTGCGATCAACTCTGCTTAATTATGCTAGATCTACTCTTAGGCAGGGTCTATTCCTCCTCCACCTAAGCACATCAGAATTTGGATTAAGCATGCACAATTAAGAACAAACTAAGTATTTATCATATAATTCAGAAAACAATAACAAGATTCATCTAGGTTTCATCCCCTTTAGGTATCTAAAGGGTTTAGTTCATAACTTTAAAATAAAACATCTCAAGAGAAAAGATAAAACAAAACATAAGAAATCCCTAAAACCCCCTGAAGGAATTGAAGAAGAGATCCGCCTTCTTGAGTAGAATTTCAGCTTCTTGAGATGGATCAACTGGCTATCTTCAACTGATTCCCTGAATTGACTGCTCTGGCTTCGGCTCTTTGGCCTAGCTCACCGCCTAATGCCTTGGGTTTCAGCTTCTGCCGAACTCCGAACGCCCCCCAAAGGTTGTCCTCTAGGGTCTTTACATAGGCTTTGAGATGCCTTACTTGGCCTCTAAGTAACCTAATTCAAGTATAATTCCTACTCGGGTGTTTGAATAGGCTTTGGAATGTGTTTCTTTGCCTTCAAGTATCCAAATCCGAGTGAAATTCCTCTCGGCCGGGGCAAGGACACGCCCATGGCACACGTCCGTGTAAATCATTTTCAGGCCATGTCTCGATTATGTCTATTGGGGCACGGCCGTGTAAATCATGGCATGGTCGTGTCTTAGTTAATTATCGAGGCACGGTTGTGTGGATTGAAGTCCAGGCTGTGTCAATTTCCACTTTGGCCCAAATTGGCCCGTTTTAAGCTCGTTTCTTGTTCTTTTCATCCTCAGGTGCTTTCCTGAGTAAAAACAAGAAAAGAAAGGATTAAGAGCACCTTTTTACATAAAACAAGGGCTAAATCATCCAAAAGCATACTAAATGTGGGCTTAAAATATGTTACTTTTACGGTTTATCAAATACCCCTACACTTAAGCTTTTGCTTGTCCTCAAGCAAAATTTTCAACTTACAATTACAACGAACTTTCCATAATTCATAATCCCTATCAATAATACCTCATCATAATTCATAGATAATTTATACATGGATAATTTAACTCAAAGACTCATAAAGATTCAAACAATTCTAAGTCATATATTTGTAGCATGAAAAACATAGGTGTCTCTCCTTATCTATATAATTACCTTTGATTCGAAACTGACAAGGATTGACATCCTCACTAAAGATTCACTCAAATCACTCAAAGTGTTTAAGGTTCACAATTAAGCACTCAATAGTCGAACCTGAAAAGTTAATCCCATAGGCTTGCCTGAAAATCAAATCTCCACCACTGTGATATGAGATGATACACAAATCAAAAGGTCTTTAATCAGGGTTGTAATGGGGCTTGGGTTAAAAGGTGTGGATAAAGGCTGAATTAGAAGGTTAAAATCGAGATCGAATTGACAAATTACCTAACTAAAAATAATGAACTAGAAAATAAATGATTACATCAATTGAAAATTTAAACTAATAATAATACGAGCTTTTTCTTTGATAATTGAAATTTAAATGCACAAGCTCACTTTCTATACTACTAATACTGAATATACTTTGATTTTTTGATGTTTTTTTTTTCAGAACAAACTAAAGTAAATACATAATTAATAAAGAAAGAACTTTACCAACTGAAATAAAATAATTAGACAATTTGATCAAATCAATTCTCGATAGAAGGGTAGTCAAAAGAATGGTGATAACAAATTCAAAGGGTTTTTTGGGTTAATATTAGCGGGTAAATCAATAAAAAGGGTTGTTAGGATTAAAAAGGGTTCACTAGGGGTTAATTATATGGGTAGGCTTTTTAGTGGTGTGAATGGGTTAAAACCTAGGTGCCTTTATCATCTTAGTATATCAAATCATAAATGTGGTCTCAACATGCATAAACGAGGCAAGTTCTAGAATAACAGTTCAAAGTTGACACACTCATAATCAATAAAGTGAGCATGAAAAAGAATATATGCTCTATAATGCTCAAAATCTCACAAAAATTATGGTATTTGGCATCAATCCTGTAAGTTTCAAACTTCAAGGTAATATTCAAATTCAGTTCAACAACCTATAAATTTTTTTTATTCTTGAAAAATAAACTTATCATGCTTGATTCTCTAGTATCTTAAAGTTTAAATCATCAATGCACAATTATCAATGACTTAATCCAAACCATATCAATAAAATCATAAATCATTAGAAATTTCATCCTAATTAGTAAAATGAGAAAAATACTTAAAAACAAGATTTAAAATTCAAGATTTTTCGAATAATGATGTAGTTAACCCCCCCACACTTAAGTTTTACATTGTCCTCAATGTACAAAGCATAATAATAAAATCATAAGATAGGGAGAGAAGTGAAACTTCCTGAATTATGGATGAAGTCTTTGAAAAGAAATCGGATAGGATTGGAGGTGAACATGGGGAAGCGTCTCGAACCGTTTGAAATTGAATCCTCAAAGTAGCCGGTCTGATTTTATTGTATCCTAAACTAAATCTAAATAGCACGAAGAATAATAAAGAAAAAAATAAAAATAGGAATAAAAATAATTAAATAGAGATACAGTCCACGCCTATGTGCCTAGCCGTGGTGCCCACACGGTCACGGCCATGGCCGTGTGGTCTGGAAATCTGTACTTTTGGTTTATTTGAATGCTTAAAAAGGGAAAATAAAAATAAAAATAAAAATGGGGTTAGTGCTTGGGTTGCCTCCCGTGAAGCGCTCGTTTATATTCTTAAGCTAGACTTACCTGTTATTTGCGTAATCACGGTGGTTTAAGGAGGTGGAAATCCTTTCTCATGCGATCAACTTGGTTATGGATATAAAGTTTAAGTCGAGTAGTGTTTACCTCAAAAGTGTTAAATTTGGGATTGCTTACCTCGACTGTGCCGTATAGGAAGACATTAAGTACCTCAAAAGTGATTCCTTTGTTTGTCTTAAGGTCTGAATTGGTGATTCGAGGGTCTTCCTTATTCAATAATATATAATCCTGTATTTTGATGTGATTTATTGTTCCTATCAGCTCATCTGGGGTTTTCTTCGGGTTGACTTCGTGTGGTTCTGGTTCCTCATGTAATTCTTCTTTATTGGCACGAGGTCTATGATCTGGCTCAAGTTTGTAGCTTTGTGGTGTTTCTTGTAATGAAGGTTGAACAAGTTGGTTATCAACTAAATTTACTTTCTCACCTTTATCACTTGATGTTCTGGCCAAGTCAAGGGCTTGAAGAGTGACTATCTCGTCGCCTACACGAAGTATGAGTTCTCCTGCATAGATATTAATTTTAGCTCTGGCAGTTGCTAAAAAGGGTCTCCCTAAAATTAAGGGGATCGTGTTGTCCTCATCCATGTCTAAAACGACAAAGTCTACTGGAATAAGAATTTATCAATTTTGATTAGAACATTTTCTATTATACCCCTAGGAATTCTTATAGTTTTATCAGTTAATTGAATGCTCATCCTAGTTTGTCTGGGTTTCCCTAGACCTAGTTGTTTAAACATTTTGTAAGGCATAACATTGATGCTTGCCCCTAAATCCGCTAACGCATTATCAATAGATAAACTACCAATTAAACATGGAATTGTAAAACTCCCTGAATCTTGTAATTTCAGTGGCAGTTTATTTTGTAGAATTGCTGAACACATTGTGTTTAGCTCCACGTGGTGCTCTTCATCTAATTTGCGTTTGTTGGTCAATAGTTGTCTTAAAAATTTTCTCGAGTCTGGTATCTGAAAAGAGCTTCAAGAAGAGGTAAGTTAATATGTAATTTCTTTAAGAGTTTAAGAAACTTACCGAACTGTTCTTCTAAATCATCTCTTTTTATCGCTTCGGGATAAGGTATTCGAGGTTGGTACTTCTTGATTACTGGTTTTGGCTTTTCTTGTGTTACCTCTACCTTACCTTCATCTACCTTATTTTCTTTTATTGGAATGGGTTCCTCTAACCCTTTACTGTCATTAGTTGAGATGGCTTGAATTTGCTCCTTTGGGTTGATCTCCGTGTTACTTGGTAGACGTCCTTGTGGTCGTTCGGACAGTAGCTTTGCAAGTTGTTCGACTGCATTAGTTGCTTCCTTCACTGACTTCATAAGTTCCCCCATTCAGTTCTTGTTACTTTTAATTGTTTTCTCAATTTCTTGGAATCGATTTTCCGTGTTTGCCATAAATTTTGTCAGCATCTCTTCGAGGCTTGGCTTTTTCTCTTGCGGATATAGCTGATTTTGGAAATTTGGAGGAGATTGTTCTTTTTTATTTCCTTGATTTCCTTAGCCTCCCCATGAAAAATTTGGATGTTTCCTCCAACCTGAATTGTAGTTATTACTATAAGGATTATTATTGGATCGAAAATTATTACCTATATAGTTCACCTGTTCGCTCTCTGCGTCCGGTTGGTAGGGTGGGTACTCAAGATTCGCCACTGTTCCACTTGTGTTGCACTGCATGATTGGATGTACCTGCGAAGAACACAAACTATCAAGCTTTTTATTCATTATCTTTACTTGTGTTGATAGCATGGTCACTGCATCTAGGTTGTAAACTCTGGCTAATTTTGTCGGTTTAGCCCTTGTAACTTGCCACTAATAGTTATTCAGTGACATCTCTTCAATGAACTTGTAATCTGCTTCAGGAGTTTTATTGTTCAAGGTTCCACCGACGGCTGAATCTATTAGTTGTCTCGTTGAAGGGTTTACACCATTATAGAAAGTTTGGACTTGTAGCCACAAGGGTAGACCATGGTGTGGACATCTCCTCAAGAGATCCTTATATCTCTCACATGCATCGTATAACGTCTCTAAATCCATCTTCACAAAAGAAGAGATATCATTCCGTAATTTGGCCATTTTGGCCTGTGGGAAATAATTTAATAAAAAATTTTCGGTCATTTGTTCCCATATAGTGATTGACCTTCGTGGTAACGAGTTCAACCACTGTTTGGGTTTATTGCTTAATGAAAAGGGAAATAACCAAAGGCGAATGGCATTATCAGAAATGCCATTTATTTTGAAAGTATCACAGAACTCTAAAAAATTAGCTATATGAGTATTTGGGTCTTCGTCCTGCAAACCATCAAATTGCACAAATTGTTGAATCATTTGTATTGTATTAGGCTTTAGTTCAAAATTATTACCAGCTATAGCAGGCCTAACAATACTATATTCTACTCCTGTTAAATGAGGTTTAGCATAATCATACATAGTACGCAGAGCATTGTTTTCTTTCACATCTCGTGGTGGATTATTCTTGTCCATCCCTTTAGTAGGATTGGATCTATCTTCTCGCTCTTCTTCTGTGTAATTTAGGGCTCGCCTAATTTCTTTTCGATTCTTTCGAGTGGTAGCTTAAATTTCACTATCGTATTCTAGAGGTCCTGTCGGGTTCCTTCTAGTCATAAACTAGAGGTACCTGCTAGGAAAAAGTAAAAAAATAAAATTTAGTAAAAATAATAAAATAAATTACGAAATAAAATAATGGCTAAAGTAATAAAAATAGAGTTTTCTTAATATTTTAGTTCCCCGGCAACGGCACCAAAAACTTGATCGTGTGTCTATCGAGTTTTAAAATTTATAATGAATGTGATCGAACCTGGAGACTAACTCTAACAACAATTTAAGGCAAGTGTACCTATCGAACAGTAGTATAGCTTAGCCAAGACTGGATTGTCGAACCCAAAGGAACTAAAAGTACTAATACTAACTTTCTTTTTATTATTTAGCCTATAATATGGAGTGATTGGTTGATTTAATCTAATTTAACGACTACTAAACTAAAGACTCAAAGACAGAAGAGAATGAATTTGGAAATAACTTATGAAAAAACTCAGTTGATCACGACGATACCCTCAGGAAGAATCCACCTAGACTTCACTTGTTATCTAACACTAAACCATACGATTTATTCACTTAGTTTGATCTGTGAGACTCCCTAACATATATTAAACCCTCTCTCGAGGCGAATAATGTCTAACCCTAGGATAATTAGTAGAACTCTCGTTCTCTTATAATAACCCCCTAGAATAGCAGTAAATTGATCTATGGATTCCCATATTAGGTTTCACCCTAATCCGACAAAATCTCGTCACCCTATCTCTAGACGTACGATCAACTCCGCTTAATTATGCTAGATATACTCTTAGGCAGGGTCTATTCCTCCTCCACCTAAGCACATTAGAATTTGGATTAAGCATGCATAATTAAGAACAAACTAAGTATTTATCATATAATTCAGAAAACAATAATAAGATTCATCTAGGTTTCATCCCCTTCAGGTATCTGACGGGTTTAGTTCACAACTTTAAAATAAAACATCTCAAGAGAAAGGATAAAATAAAATATAAGAAATCCCTAAAACCCCTTGAAGGAATTGAAGGAGAGATCCGCCGTCTTGAGTAGAATTTCGGATTCTTGAGATGGATCAACTGGCTATCTTCGAGTAATTCCCTAAATTGACTGCTCTAGCTTCGGCTCTTTGGCCTAGCTCACCGCCTAACGCCCTGGGTTTCGACTTCTGTCGAACTCCGAATGCCCCCCAAAGGTTGTCCTCTAGGGTCTTTATATAGGCTTTGAGATGCCTTACTTGGCCTCTAAGTATCCTAATTCAAGTATAATTCCTACTCGTGTGTTTGAATAGGCTTTGGAATGTGTTTCTTTTCCTTCAAGTATCTAAATCCGAGTGAAATTCCTCTTGGCCACGACAGGGACATGCCCATGGCACACGCCCGTGTAAATGATTTTCAGGCCGTGTCTCGATTCTATTGATTGGGGCACGACCGTGTAAATCGTGGCATGGCCGTGTCTTAGTTAATTGCAGAGGAACGGTCGTGTGGCTTGAAGTCTAGGCCTTGTCGATTTCTACTTTGGCCCAAATTGGCCCATTTTAAGCCCGTTTCTTGTTCTTTTCGTCCTCGGGTGCTTTCCTGAGTAAAAACATGAAAAGAAAGGATTAAGAGCACCTTTTTACATAAAACAAGGGCTAAATCATCCAAAAGCATACTAAATATGAGCTTAAAATATGTTACTTTTACAGTTTATTAGTACTCCATATTTCTTTAAGACTCTATCAAATTGAGTATTACAGATGTGAGTACCCCTATCACTAATAATTGCTCTGGGTGTTCCAAATCGAGAGAAGAGTTTCTTCAGAAACCTTACTACTATTCTAGCATCGTTAGTAGGTAAAGCTTGGGCTTCCACCCATTTTGACACATAATCTACTGCTATTAAGATGTATTTATTTCCAAATGAACTAGAAAATGGACCCATAAAATCAATACCCAATACATCGTATATTTCACATGATAGTATATATGTTTGAGGCATTGCATCGCGTTTAGAGATATTACCTGTTCTCTGGCATTTATCACATGAAGCAACATACCTGTTGGCATCTTTAAATAGAGTTGGCTAAAAAAAACCTGATTTTAGTGTTTTGTGTGCTGTCTTAATCTCACTATAATGTCCTCTTAAAGGTCTCGAATGACAGTGTTATAGGATTTTGCTTGCTTCTGCTTTTGTAACACATCTCTGAATTACTTGATCTGCACATATACGGAAAAGAAAAGGATCTTCCCAAAAATAGTTTTTCGCATCAGCAAAGAATCGCTTCTTTTGATGATGTGTTAACCTTTTTCGTAAGATGTTAGCAACTAAGTAGTTTGCAATATCTGCAAACCAAGGTATCTCAGAGTTGGTTATAGAAAAGAGTTGTTCTTCAGGGAACGAGTCGTTTATCTCACTCTCGTCAAGTTCTTTGATATGCGAGTTTTCAATCCTAGAAAGATGGTCTGCTGCAAGATTTTCAGCTCCTTTCTTATCTTAAATTTCCAAATTAAATTCCTATAAGAGCAGAATCCATTTTATAAGTCGAGGTTTTGCATCAGGTTTAGTTAAAAGATAGCGAAGAGCTGAATGGTTAGTACAAACGACAACTTTAGATAGTATCAAATATTGTCTAAATTTATCAAATGCAAATACCACAGCTAGCAATTCTTTTTCTGTGGTGGTGTAATTTTCTTCTGCGGTCGTTAATGTCATGCTAGCGTAATAAATTGGTTGGAAGTGCTTGTCTCTTCGCTGTCCCAACACTGCACCTACTGCAAAATAATTCGGATCACACATTAGTTCAAAGGGTAAGTTCCAATCAAGTGCAATTATAATTGGAGCATTTATTAATTTATCTTTGAGGATATTAAATGCGTCTAAGCATTCCTGATCAAAATTGAAAGGTACATCTTTTTGTAGTAATTTCGTTAAAGGTTTAGCTATTTTATAGAAATCTTTAATGAATCTTCTATAAAATCCAGCATGTCCTAAAAAGCTTCTAATAGCCTTAACTGAACTAGGAGGAGGTAATTTTTCTATGGTTTCAACCTTTTCTTTATCTACCTCAATCCCTTCACTAGAAATTTTATGTCCTAACACAACCCCTTCTCGAACCATAAAGTGACACTTTTCCCAGTTTAAAACAAGGTTCGTTTCCTCACATCTCATTAGAACTCATTTTAAATTTTTAAGGCAAAGATGGAAAGAATTACCAAATACTGAAAAGTCATCCATAAATACCTCCATAATGTCTTCCAGAAGTTCATCAAAGATGGCCAGCATGCAGCGCTGAAAAGTAGCAGGAGCATTACATAATCCAAAAGGCATTCTAGATAAGCAAACGTACCGTATGGACATGTAAATGTAGTCTTCTCTTGATCCTCAGGGGCTATTAGGATTTGGAAGTAGCCGAAAAGCCCATCTAGGAAGCAGTAGTATATATGCCCGGATAATCTTTCTAACATCTGATCAATAAAGGGCAAAGGGAAGTGATCTTTTCTGGTTGCATCGTTCAACTTCCTGTAGTCAATACAGACTCTCCAGCCTATGACTGTTCTTGTAGGAATCAATTCATTATTTTCGTTTGCTACAACAGTCATGCCTCCTTTCTTTGGAACAACTCGCATGGGACGTACCCAATCAATCGTCGTAAATAGGATAAATTATTCCAGCATCTAGAAGTTTAATTACCTCGGCTTTAACAACTTCTTTCACGTTGGGATTCAATCGTCTTTGAGGTTGCACACATGGTTTATACTCCTCTTCCATTAGAATTTTGTGGGTGCAAAATGATGGGCTTATTCCTTTAATATCAGAAATTTTCCAAGCCATGGCTCTTTTATGTTCCCTTAGTACCTGCAGCAACTCGTCTTTCTCTTTAGGTTCCAGCTCTGAAGAGATAATTACTGGTAGTATAGAATTATCCCTGAGGAATGCATATTCTAAGTGTTTTGGTAACTATTTTAATTCTAAATTGGGTGGCTCATCAATAGAAGGTTTTTGTTTTAGTTTGTCATTGATTTTAATGCCCTTCTCTTTTGTTTGTCTAGAGGGAAATGTGCTAGAATCCAATTCATCGGTATCATCATCTACCCCTTCATCTTGAGTAAGACATAGTTTCAACGTGTCGTTATGTATGATTTCCTGCAAAGAATCTTGAATAGAATGATCAATGGCATCAATAAAATAACAGGAATCATCTTGTTCTCTAGAATATCACATAGCATCGTAAATTTTAAAAATAATTTCCTCGTCGCCTACCCTTAGTGCAAGTTTACCATCACTTACATCAATAACAGCCCTAGCAGTAGCTAAAAAGGGGTGTCCCAAAATTAAAGGCACTTCAATGTTCTCATCCATGTCAAGCACAACAAAATCAACAGGGAATATAAATTTATCAACTTTTACTAGAATATCTTCGATAATTCCCCTAGGATATTTAACAGATCTTTCAGCTAACTAAATACTCATCCTAGTGGGTTTAGGTTCTCGAGATCAAGTTTCTTAAACATTTTATAAGGCATTAAATTAATACTGGCGCCTAGATCATCTAGTGCTTTCTTTATGTTTAAACTACCAATTAAACAGGGAATAGTGAAACTTCTTGCATCTTTCAATTTGGTTGGTAGCTTGTTTTGGAGGATAGCTGAACATTCTTCATTAAGCTCCACTGTTGATATTTTATTCAAACTTTCTTTTATTTGTTAAAAGCTCTTTTAAAAATTTTGCGTATGTCGGTCTCTACGAAATTGTAACATCCTAAATGTGGGCCTGTGCATTTATATGTTGGTTTAACATGTTAGTTCAAGAATTTAAGGATTGGGCTGGGGCCTTGATTAAATATATGGATTAGAGTTTAAATTAATGTTCTGAGTAGTTTAAGTGATATTTTGGGCTTTAAAACTTGGGTTAGAATGATTAAAAATAGTGTTAGTAGTAATTAAATTTAAATAGTTATGTTTGGTAGCAAGCTGGGCTTGTGGCCCAAAAATTTGGAGTGCTTTGAGTGGACATTAAGGTAGCGCCACTTAGAGGGGTTATTGGGCCATGTGTGGCCACTTGAGGCCCAAGAGTTGGGGGTAAAATTTCGGCATATCAAGGAGGGGGAGTGGACGGCACACTTGTTAGCATTTAGGAGTGTTTATTTCTTTTGTTTTAGGTGATAAAAAGATGATAATTAGGAGGAAAGAGGTGGTTCTCAAATGGGCTCTTCTAAAGGTAAGATAAGGATCTGGTTATTAGGTGAGATGAAGGCTATCAAGAGGGAGAGAGTTGGCAAAAACTCCAACTCTATGTGTGTGTACCGAATTTAGTAGGAGGAAATCATCTTTTTCTTCCATTTGCTTCTCTTTCTTTCACACTTTTTCCTCTCTAGCCGAAACTCTTCTCACCCACTTGCCTTAATTTTTCTCTTCTAGCCGAAAATCCTTAGTGTTTCTCCTCTCCTCAAAAACCCTTCTGAAGGTCGAATACTCTTGGTGTACATCTTCTTCCTCCATAGCCGAACCATTAGGTGAGATCTTTATTTCCCGAAAGTGCACCATAAGCCGAATACTCCTCTGTAATCCAGTGAGTTTCGGGATCTTGTTCTATTCAATTTCACTCTTTCGTTTCCTAAGATCTGACCCTAATCTTGTGTACTAATGCCTATCGATTTTCCCTCTTTGTCCATATAAGCCGAATCCTCTTTAATGGAGTCTACTTGTGCCAGAATCTAAAAGAAACAATAGGTAAGTTTTGATTTTGAGATTTCAATGTTCTTTCGGCTTTTCATAGTCCTTAGTCGAATGGCTATTAGAAATTAATCTTTTATTTCACACTTCTTTTCGGCATTCTGGGATTTGAAGAAGGAGGCCAATCGCATAGATCTCTAAGTTATAGAATCGTGTTACTTTTGGGATTTCAAGGTAAGTGGATTTGTTTATTTATATATATAAACTCAGGTAGAAAACTAACCATGGTCGAATATAGGAGAGGGCACATTTTCACAATTTTCCCGGCTTTTAAGCAAAGTTATAGATTGAGAATAATAGATCCGGATAGCAAGGACATCGATTAAGAATATTAGATTTCGCATTATCAGGTGTGTAATACTTCCCCACCATCTAGATCTGATTAATTATATATATATGTTCATAAGTTTTATATGTTGCATTAAAAGCTGAAATCTCAGATTTAAACAACGGACCCTCAGGTTAGTAAATAATCTGATTATATGTTACAAGTAAATTGTTGTACATGTTTTTAAATTATTGTACATGTTTGCATGGGTTGGGTGATGAAAAGAGGAAGTTATATGTATATGTATATGTATATGTATATGTGTAGCGATTTTTACCGTGATTTACTATAGCGGCTAATGCCGTGATCTGTTATAAGGGCTTCGGCCAATATATGTTGATGAGCAGCATGGCTGCCATCTTAGAGTGTAGCGGTGTAGGTTGATTGTAGAAATCCCCAATGGTGTGTTTGGTTGGTACGGGGGCGTGTAGCGGATGGAAACTTAGAAAAATGGGTTGGGTTTTGCATGTTATCTGTTACCTATGTAAATGAAATTATTACTATGTATAATAAGGCCCAAATCTAGTGGTGCATGAGGGTTGCACACTGAGTCTCGTGACTCACCCAATAAAATTAACCTTTCAGGTGACGATTAGTGCATCGGACCGGGCTGGAGTGGAACGCAAGGTGGCCATGCAAAAGAATATGTGGATCCGGCGAAAAGTTCCCCTTATTAGTTTTTTTTTTAAAGTATTCTATGTTATGGATTTGAACTAAGTTGTAATAAGGCCATGGGCCACTAGCTTACCTTTTTGTTTTATTATGGGCCTTTATTATTTATTTTTATTTATTTTAAAACTAAGAAATGTAATTCAGTTTTAGGCTTTTGATTATTAGGCATATTTTATATAAATTATATTTGGGCTTTCTGTCAACACGATTGGTTTCACAAAAATTTTCCTAGTGACATACCAGATCTGGTTGTAGTGTTTGGGTCGGGTTTGGGGTGTTACAGAAATAGCTTCAACAAAAGGTAAGTTGATATGTAACTGTTTAAAAAGTTCAAGAAACTTACTGCATTGTGCGTCTAAGCGATATTTCTTCAGCTTTGCTAGATATGGGATCGGTGATTTAGTTTCTTCACGTACTGGAGTTGCATTCTCGTTTGCTTCCTTAGCTTTTGCTTTATCAATTTCATGTGGTATCTTCTTCTTTGTTTCAACCAACTCTTTTCCACTCCTTAGTGTAACTGCCCTCACATGCTCTTTTTTACTAGTTAAACTTTTTGGTCGCCTTTTAGAAACTAACTTAGTTAGTTGTCCAATTTGATCCTTAAGCCCTTGAATTGATGCTTGCTGATTATTCAATATCGTTTCAGTATTTTGGAAATGGGTTTCTGACACCTCTATGAATTTTGCTAGCGTCTCTTCAAGGTTTGGCTTATTTTTTTGTGAGTAGGGTTGTTGTCTTTGATTGGCATGGTATCTTCAACCTGAATTATAAGTACTACTATAAGGGTTATTTTGAGGTCTAAAATTGTTACCCATATAGTGAACTTGCTCGTTTTCAGCGCTCGGGTTGTAAGGCGGATATTCTGTATTGTTCATCCATCCTCCATTCGTATTGGACTGCATAACTGAATGTACCTGCAAAGAATCACATAGACCATCAATCTTTTTATTTAACATCTCTACCTGACTTGATAGCATGGTGACTGCATTGAGGTTGAAGACTCCAGCTGCTTTTGTTGGCCTTGTCCTTGTAACTTGCCACTGATAGTTATTCAGTGACATCTCCTCTATAAACTCATAGGCCGCCTCAGGAGTCTTGTTATTCAAGTTTCTGCCTGCGGCTGAATCAATCAACTGTCGGGTTGATGGGTTCACACCGTTGTAAAAAGTTTGGACATGTAGCCACAAGGGTAAACCATGGTGTGGGCACCTTCTCAACAGATCTTTGTATCCCTCCTATGCATCGTATAATGTTTCTAAATCCATCTACACAAAAGAAGAGATATCATTCCTTAATTTGGTCGTTTTGGCCGATAGAAAATATTTTAATAAAAATTTCTTGGTCATTTGATCCCATGTAGTGATCGACCCTCGTGGGAGAGAATGCAACCACTGTTTGGCTTTATTCCTCAAAGAAAAGGGAAATAATAGAAGGCGAATGGCATTATCAGAAACATCATTTATTTTGAAAGTGTCGCAAAATTCTAGGAAATTTGGCAAGTGATTATTTGGATCTTCATCCTGCAAACCATCAAACTGAACAAATTGTTGTATCATCTGAATTGTGTTAGGTTTCAGTTCAAAATTATTAGCAGCAATAGCAGGCCTAACAATACTTGACTCAGTTCTTGTTAAATTAGGTTTAGCATAATCATACACAGTTCGAGGATCATGATGTTCGGCTGCCTCTAGAGGTATCGAATTATTCTCAGCCATCTCTCCGGTGGTATTAATTTCGTTCTCTTGCTCTTCTTGTATGTAGTTTAAGCTTCGCCTTATTTCTCTATGAGTTCTACGAACTGTACCTTCAATATCACTATTGTAGACTAAGGGTCCTGTCGGGTTCCTTCTGGTCATAAACTAGAGGTACCTGCTAGGAAAAGAGAAAAAGAAAGAAATTTAGAAAAGTAAAAATAAAGCTTAATTGCAAAAATAAAAGAATGGCTAAAGTAATAAAATTGAGCATTCTTAATATTTTAGTTCCCCAGCAACGGCGCCAAAAACTTGATCGTGTGTCAAAGTCTTAAAAATTTATATAATGAATGATCTAACTTGGAAACTAACTAAGACAACGATGGAGGTAAGCGCACCTATCGAACAGTAGTATAGTTTAGTGGCAAGACCGGATTGTCGAACCCAAAGGAACCAAAAGTACTAATACTAACTTTCTTTTTATTATTTAGCCTAAGAATTAAGAGAATTTTTATCTAATCTAAAATTAACTAACTACTAAGCTAAAGATGCAAAGACAAAGAGATTGAATTGGGGAAATACTTACGGAAAAATTGATTGATTTAGACAATACCAAAGAAGAATCCACCTAGATTTCACTTGTTATCTAACTCAGAACCAGACGATTTATTCACTTGGCTTGATCTGTAGGATTCCCTAATTTATATTAATACCTCTTTCGAGGCTACTAGCGTCTAACCTTAGGTTGATTAATTGGAATTTCTTTCTAATTAAAACCCCTAGAATTGCATTAACTCGATCTATGGACTCTCATATTAGGTTTGACCTTAATCCGGCAAATTTACTTTAAAATGATTTCTAGGGGTGCGATCAACTCCGCTTAACTATGCTAGATCTACTCCTAGGCAGGGACTTTTGCTCCACCACCTAAGCACATCAATACTTGAATCAATATCCCGGAAATACCAAAACAAGAATTAAGAACACATAGTTGAGGACAAATTAAGTATTTATCATACAGCTCAGATTAGGTTTCATCCCCCTCAGGTATTTGAAGGGTTTATCTCATAATTAAAAAGAAAAACATCTCAGAAGAAAAGATAAAACAAAACATACAGAAAACCCTAAAACCCCCTGAAGGAATTAAAGGAGAGATCCTCAGTCTTGAGTATGATTCCGGCTTCTTGAGATGAATCAACTGGCTTCCCTCGAGTGAATCCCACAATTTTGGCCCTCTGGCTCGACTCCTTAGCCTAGCTAAACTGCCCCCTTTTAGGTTGGCCTCTAGGGTCTTTATATAGGCTTTTGGAATTCCTTTCTTTGCCTCTAAGTACCCTAATCTGAATGAAACTCTTCTTTGCTGCGACAGGGACACTCCCATGGCACACGCCTGTGTGATTCGTGGCCAGGCTGTGGTCGAGTCTGCTAAAGAGGCACGGCCGTGTGTTTCGGGCCCAGGCAATATGGATTTCGTGCTTTGGCCCATTTGCTCCGTTTTAGGCCTGTTTCTCGTTCTTTTCATCCTCCGGTGCTCTACTAAGTATAAAACATGAAAACAAAGGATTAGAAGCACCTATTTCCATAATTAAAGGGATAAACCATCCAAAAGTATGCTAAATGTGGGATTAAAATATGTTCATATTACGGTTTATCATCTATACCAGAAGTTTGCTTTAGGATGGCTAACTCTTTTGCAATGTGAGCAAAATGGATACCTTCTTCTTGTTCTACCTCTCTTTGATTTATCTGGCCAAGCTTTCTTTTTTTTTTTTGTAGCCATAGGAGCTCGAGGTTGGTTTGCTCTTGGCTTGAAAGACATCTTCTTAATGCTCCTCCTATCTACTAGCTATTCTTTATTCCTAAGCATAGAGAGCATTGATAAGCTCAATCAAAGAGATGCTTGACAGATCTCTTGAATCTTCCAAGGAAGAGATTTTGGCTTCATATATCTTGGGTAAGGTTGAAATAATCTTCTCTACTATTCTGGCTTCACTGAATTGGTCTCCAAGCAATCTAATGCTATTCACAACAGCCATAATCCTGTTTAAATATTGCTTAAATGTTTCTAATTCCTTCATCTTCAAGTTTTCAAAGTTGCTTTTCAAATTCAGGAGTTATTGCTGTCTTTTTTTTCAGTTCCTTGAAACTCCTCATTGAGTCTGTCCCAATCCTGTTTTGGAGTCTCACAGGCCATAATCCTTGTGAAAATCAATTTTGACACATTGTTTTGATGCAAGACATTGCCTTGTATCTCTCGGCTCTGCCATCAGAGTGCTGCCTAATCTGAGCTACCGTAGGGTTAGCTATCAAGGGTGGTGGTTTAACATCAACATTGACAACCTCCCACAATTCAAATGCTTACAGGTAGGTTTTCATTTTCACTACCCAAATGTGGTAGCCTTCACCATTGAATATTGGTGGTGGTGCCGGAAAGAAACCTGATGAAGACATTATTTTTGAGATTGGAAAAGAGAAAGGTCCTCTAAAAAATCAGCTCTTGATACCAATTGTTGAAACTTAGAAAACAAAATAGGAAATTTCAATTGAAACTTAAGCTTTAAGCTTCAATGTCTCGCTAAACAAACAAAGGAAATAGGCTTAAGTTATAAGAAAAAAAAAATGCTTTGAATAAAAAACAAAACAAGAAGAAGAATTTGCTGAAAGATTCATCCATCTATTTGAAACAAAAAAACATTACATATATCAAGCAATCAGCTTGTCAAAAAAGATAAAAATGTCACCTAAACATACCTAACTCCACTAACAAATTCTTGAAACTTAAAAAACTTTTCTTGCACACTTGATTAAGCTGATTTATCAAATCTATCAGCACCAAATTACATCAGATATGTCACTAACTTAGTTCTAATATAACTAAGCAACAAAACATCAACTAAAAGTAACAAAATAGCAAAGATATGCTTCACCGCAACTTGCATGGTCCGAACTACTTTGGTCTACATGTAAGCCATCTTCTAACAATCTATCTATCTATCTTGATGTATTGCAAAGGTTTGATTTGTCTTTGTTTTACGCTTTCTTTTTGGGTCTCTTTTTATTTTTATTTGTTAAGCCAGAATACTATATTATAAAATAAATCGATTACAAAATTAGGGGATATAAATCCCCAACCACTCTATTCCATGATTCAGAGGGAATGACAAAACACATCTCATCACAGATATCCTCCTTACATGTCCCGTGATGATGGCCTAATAACAAATTTGTCATGTTAATGCTACCTAACACAGGACCTCGCTTGTAAATAGCTCCCAAGTCATACACAACTATCACTTTTCATTTACAAGGGGTCTTGTGAAAACATATCCATTCACTAAATCCTCTTGGTTTAAAAAGGGTAGTTTAGTGATTTAAAAACTAGAGTTTTTATAAAACTGCATGGCTAGTCCCTTTCGGGTTTTAGTGATTGGTTTTGTCCGTGAATAAATCCTCTTGGTTAGAGTGAACCGTAGCTACGCACCAGGTAAGATTCGAGTAAAGAGGAGGTGAGTCGCTAGGACTGCTTAAATACCAAGCTCTTACTGAATCCACTCCTAGATATGTGTACAATGGTTGCCACACCCTAACTCGGCGACTTAGTCACAGGTTTGTTTAGTTGTTCTTAAGTCTTATGCATGTGTTTGAGTGTACTAGCCCTAGGGTTCAATAGCCCTAATCTTCTAGTCTACGAGCCCAATTATGCCCATAACATTCACATATACAAATCACTTCAATAGTCAGAGGTACTTACCTAGCGGACTTCGGGTCAGAGATACAAGTGCCATGCCAGAATAAACCTGAAAAATTTATGAAAGCCCAAATCTTTGAAAAGCCCATCTTAAAAAAATGTTTTTGGGCCCAAAACCCTCAAAGTCGAGTTTTGAACCGGGCTCTGACACCAATTTGTAACACCCCCAAACCCGGCCCATTTGCTATGACCGAATTTGAAATGCCACTACGGAAAAACGTTTGAAAAACTTTTGACTTAGAGTTAAAAACATAAAATTTTGTTCTCTTTACTAAAACATTGTGTAATTAAAGTTCCAAATAAAATTAAGTTGTTTAAAATAAAACATTTTCAAATAATAATATAATCGACAATCCAACTTAAAACATAATAAAAATCCTTAAATACTTTAAGTGGCCCTTATTACAATAAATAACCTTTCATAAATAAAATGTGTAAAACAAATAAAATATCTTCTGCATGAGCCACCTCGTATCCACTCCAACCCGGTCCGAGCATCACCTGTAAGGTTTGAGAAAAATTTGGGTGAGTCACACAGACTCAGTGTGTAATTAATCCACTGAATCCCACCCACATGTTAACCACATATTAACCCATATATCAGATAACAAGATATCATATTCACTTAATAACATATTCTGGGCTTGGCCCATATTCATATCACTTATCAGGTAACAGGGTAATTAACCGCATAATTCCACATATCGAGCTTAACCCGTTTCCACACTGATCCACATTCATATACTAGGCTTGGCCCATTTCTAATTAATCCACATATCCATTAAAATTATGCAAAATGCACCCAACCCAACCTAGGATTCATCCTCTACACACCCCCGTATCCATCCACCACACACCAGGGGATTATCAAATCACCCTCTCCTTTTTACTCCAAAAGGCAATCAATGCCGTCCACGTGCAATTAAGCACAATAATCCACAACGCGACCTCGGCCATTTAATCCACGATGTAGCCAGTAGCTAACACCAAAACCATGATGGGACACATAGTCACTCATCAACCACGATATGGCACATAGCCGATATCAACCATGATGAGGCACATAGCCACTCATCAAGCCACGCGAACTAAATCGCAATTAATCCACAACGTGACCTTAGTCAACGTCAATCCACGATGTAGCTCAAGGCTAACATCAAACCACGTACTCGAAGTACACCCGTACCTTCTTTCATATCATATCCCAACCCATGCACATGCAACATTCCATAATGACATAATACAATGATGCATGAGCATGTTCATCAAGCATATTATCACATATTCATATTAGAAATCACTTTTTATCAGATATGGCACTTACCGGATTATCGACATACCTCTTGAGGGTATCCACATCACAATTTCCATTGTACTAGTTAGCACATATTTAACACATACAGATATAACACAAATACCCGAAAAACGGTAGGCTAACTACACACATGCCTATTAGTGAAATCCCGAACTACTCGAATCTAACACGATCTCTAAATGTGGTTCTTCCTTCTCCCTTAAAGCCGATTTGGTCTCCTACAAAATCCCGAATCACACTCTGAGCCCTTCCTTTAGCTACACACAAAAGAACACCTTTTATGGCACTATAAACATTCGGCCAAACCACAAAACTATAAACAAAACTATTCGGCCATACCATCAAGTCCCGAAGGGTTATCGAATGAAATATCAAATCTTACCTATTGGCTTACCCAAAACGAGAGACAAAGATACGAGGCTTAGATTGATTGCTTCCAACGTCTCGAGGAGCCTAAAAGAAATCGGTTCCTAGAATGGTTAGAACCTTGCAACAAATGCCCATAGGTTCGGCCTTTGTCCACAAGAAAAATGACATAGAAAAGAGAAAGAAAAGAAGGAAAAACGGCCATGAACACTTACCCTTTTCCAAAACCGATTGAAGAAAACCTTAAATGAATGCCTAACCTTGATGATATTCGGCAAAAACAATCCCAAAAGAGAGGAAGAAGATTCGGCTATGGTGAAATAAAAAGAAAAGAAAAATAGAATGTAAATGGATGTTTTAAATTTGAGTAAATGAAAAAGAAATGGAATTTGAGATGGAGAAAGATTCGGCCAAGAGAGTGTAAAAGAAAATGTGATTATGAACCAATATCAAAAGAAGAAAAGAGAGAGATATAAGAGAGAGAGAGGTTCGGCCAAACACCTATTTGCCGAAAAGAAAGTGCACAAAAGCCAAGTGAGGTTTCGATTTCAAGAGGAAAGATGAGAGAAAGAAAACAACATTTTTGGTTCAAACAAAATGAAGGCTAAACCAAAAGCAAAATTTGCACAAAATCCAAAAGATATATTCGGCCAAAGAGAGAGTTTTTGGAGAGGAAAAACAAATGCAAAAAGATGCACAAAAACTAAAATTGGCCAACTATCCCCCCTAAGCTTCCTTTCATCATTCGGTCACCCCCCTTAGCCACACATGCCGTCCACATACATGCACTAAAGGCCTTGGAATACTTTCCAAAACATCTTCCTAAAACCAAGCCTTATGTCTCCCCAACCTTCCATAACCTTAAGATTCTCATCCCCAATTTCATGCTTTCCTTAAACCAACTTACCAAAAATCTTGAAAGTCCAACCTTATCATAAATAAAGTTGACCGAATATAAATGCTAAGATGAACAAAAATAAAACCCTAATCCGAATGAAACTCTTCTTTGCTGCGACAGGGACACTCCCATGGCACACGCCTGTGTGATTCGTGGCCAGGCCGTGGTCGAGTCTGCTAAAGAGGCACGGCCGTGTGTTTCGAGCCCAGGCCGTATGGATTTCGTGCTTTGGCCCATTTGCTCCGTTTTAGGCCTGTTTCTCATTCTTTTCATCCTCCGGTGCTCTACTAAGTATAAAACATGAAAACAAAGGATTAGAAGCACCTATTTCCATAATTAAAGGGATAAACCATCCAAAAGTATGCTAAATGTGGGATTAAAATATGTTCATATTACGGTTTATCATCTATACCAGAAGTTTGCTTTAGGATGGCTAACTCTTTTGCAATGTGAGCAAAATGGATACCTTCTTCTTGTTCTATCTCTCTTTGATTTATCTGGCCAAGCTTTTTTTTTTTTGTAGCCATAGGGGCTCGAGGTTGGTTTGCTCTTGGCTTGAAAGACATCTTCTTGATGCTCCTCCTGTCTACTAGCTATTCTTTATTCCTAACCATAGAGAGCATTGATAAGCTCAATCAAAGAGATGCTTGACAGATCTCTTGAATCTTCCAAGGAAGAGATTTTGGCTTCATATATCTTAGGCAAGGTTGAAATAATCTTCTCTACTATTCTGGCTTCACTGAATTGGTCTCCAAGCAATCTAATGCTATTCACAACAGCCATAATCCTGTTTAAATATTGCTTAAATGTTTCTAATTCCTTCATCTTCAAGTTTTCAAAGTTGCTTTTCAAATTCAGGAGTTGTTGCTGTCTTGTTTTTTCAGTTCCTTGAAACTGCTCTTTGAGTCTGTCCCAATCCTGTTTTGGAGTTCACAGGCCATAATCCTTGTGAAAATCAATTCTGACACATTGTTTTGATGCAAGACATTGCCTTGTATCTCTCGGCTCGCCATCGAGTGTCGCTCGATCGATGTAATGTTTCAAATTTGGGTCTAATTTAAACAAGAGTTTCGAGACCACAAATTTGACGAGTAAAATTCTATTTTATTATATTTTATGGTCTACAATTCTACAGAAAGATTTCAGTAAAAATTTCGCTCAAAAATTTTGACGTTTGAGCACTCAATTTAGTCAAAAGGACTAAATTGTAAAAAGTGCAAAAGTTGAGTTCTATATATTAGAGGTGTCAAATTGTTATGAGTTTTAAATTGGAGGCCCTTAAAAGGTAATTAGACCATTGAATAACTTGATGCACAAAATGGGCATGAATAGGACAAAAGTGAAAGAAAAGTCTTAAGGGTATTTTAGTCATTTAGTGTTTTAAATGAATAAAAGACAAAATACAAGAAAAAATCTGCTCATCTTCTTCAAGTTGCTGCCGAAAATTTCTAGACTCCATGGCTAAGGGTTTCAAGCTTTTCAAGCTTCATAGTAAGTGTTTTTGAGCCCGCTTTTAATGTTCATCGTATTTTGAAATTCCTAGTAACTTAGTCTAGCTATTTCTACCATTATTTTGAGCTAGATTTTAATTTTAAAAATTGACCCATGTTGAATAATTGTGAATTTTGATGAATTATGGTAGATTATGCGTGTCTATGATTAGAGAAACGAGTTTTATTGGATGATTTTCGATGAAATCGTATAAAAGGGGTTAAATTGTAAAAGTTAGAAATCGGTCATAAGTGTGTGAACTAGTGAGAATTTGATGTTTCCATAGAAGAGAAAAATGATCAGCATGTTATAAAACATAAGAATAAGGGCTGGAGTTTGATTTTCGAGTATTGGGTCAAAAGTGTAAATATGTAAAAGTTTAGGGGTAAAATTGTAATTTTTCAAAAGTTGAGTTAAGGACTGTTTTGAATAGTACATTAATTGAATAAGTGAAATGTGATGTTTTAGACTTCGAAAAATGGGATTTGGACCTAGAACGAGAGGGAAATTGAAAATCGAGGAAGTTGGTAAAATGGCCGTTTTGGTATCGAGGTAAGTTCATATGTTTAATAAGCATTTAATGATACAAGTTTGAATGTTAAATTGAAATTTTAGTTATGAATACTTTAGTATTGATTTTCCAATATAATTATAATGTTTGATATTGACTCGACATTTTAATGAAAATTGGTATAAATTACATGTAAGATCAAATTAGAAAGATGGCTTTGTGTAATATCAAGAAAGTATTGAATAGAATAACTTGGGGAGGATAAGTTAAATTGATGATGTGATGAGATTGAGAATGTAATTATGTAAGTTTGTATGTAAATAATGCATCGTTTTTACTTACGTTTTCATATTTTGATAAATGGTATGAATTGTGGCTGAATATTTGATGTAATTGACAAAATATAGACAAGTGAGAAATTTCCCGGTTGAACCTTAGGAATAAAAATGATTCGAGTGACATGTTCACTAGAAACCTATGTGAAATTTAAGTGAAATAAGTTATCTGGTGCTGGTCCGTGACGTTCTACCAAAGGGTGAGTTATCCCGCATGTGTTACGGATACTCGGCGACTTGTGTGAGCAAAGATTGAGTAGTTACGTATATGAACCGGCTTGTGAAAGCGGACAAGAGATTGTGATTATGTGAAACGGGTCTTTGGTCTTATAAGTTCTACCAATGGTCGGATAATCCTCGCATGTGTTGCGGATACCGACAACTTGTGTGAGCAAAGACTGAGTAGTTACGTATGACCGATGACTTGTGTGAGCGGACGAGATTGTGATTATGTGAAACGGGTCTGGTCTTATAAGTTCTACCATGGTCGGGTAATCCTGCATGTGTTGCGGATACCGACGACTTGTGAGCAAAGACTGAGTAGTTACGTATGACCGACGACTTGTGTGAGCAGACCCGCGAATGTGTATCACTCGAGAATGAGTCTATGTGTGATAAGTGATTTGAAGTAGCTTTTGCTACAAGGGTGGCACTATGTGCAATATTCCGATGTCTCCGTTAATATTCAGATGTGTTCAATTGGAAATTGACTAAGTGAAAATACAATGTGGCTATGTAACGACTAAGTGTAATTGAATATGATTATGTGATGAATAAGTGCAAGTATATGCGTGTAAACTTATGAGCAATGTGCTCGATATGTGATCGAACTTTGGTAAGATTGATACGGAGTAAGTGTTCCAATGAAAGTTACTATAAAGAAAACATGAAAGAATGAAATTTAGAAATAAAACAGTTTTGGACAGCAGCAGTAGAGTAACTTTGAAAAATCACCAAAAATGGTAGAAATGGAATTAGTAGTTGAGTGAGATATGAAATTAAAGCTTATTGAGTCTGTTTTCATATGAAATAAATAGAGAATGCAAAGAAATTCTTTATTTTGAGATATTTATATTTTTGTGAGACTAGTTCAGAGTAATTTCAAGATCCCCTGTTCTGACTTAGAAAAATCATTAAAATTGTACAAAAATAATTATGGGATAAAAGTTATATGCTTGAAATCCTTAATGAGTCTAGTTTCAAATGAAACAAATTATAACATCATTTAAATTCTTTACAAGGATAAAATTGATTCATAGTGAAAAGTGGTCAGAATAGTCAAACAGTGAAACATGGGAAATTTTAATGAATAAACTGTACTAATTGGATTAGCCAAAAATTCTGGAAATTTTATGGTATGAAGATATATGAGTCTAGTTTCAGGAAAAATTATCGGTTTTAAATTCGGAGCTCTGTAGCTCAAGAAATAAATAATTTAGTGACAGCAATTCAAGCAGACAAATTAATGTGAACATGAGTAATAAGGTATAAGCATGTGATTTAATGTTTATATCAAATTGATAACTTGTTGTGAGGATTTGTCATGTTGAGGCTTTGATAAGGCTACAAATAAGTAAGTTGGGAAAGTAAGAACTTAGCAATATTTATGCAAGTTATGACAGCTTAGTAGTAAGCTAAATTCATTGCTAATGCTTATTATTTTTACATGTGAACTTACTAAGCTTTATAAGCTTACCCCTATTCTTTCCCATGTTACAGAGTCCTACTAAACAAACTCGGGTTGGAGGTCGTCGGAGATCGCTTCACACTATCAAGCTATCTATGGGTATCTTTATTTATAAATGATTTATGTATAGGGGCTTGACTAAGTCATTTTGTATATGTGTTAATTAATTTGACAAAATGTATTGTTAAGTCTGGTAATGCCTCGTACTCGGTTCCGGCATAGGATACGGGTAAGGGGTGTTACATCTGAGCTACCGTAGGGTTAGCTATCAAGGGTGGTGGTTTAACATCAACATTGACAACCTCCCACAATTCAAATGCTTACAGGTAGGTTTTCATTTTCACTACCCAAATGTGGTAGCCTTCACCATTGAATATTGGTGGTGGTGCCGGAAAGAAACCTGATGAAGATATTATTTTTGAGATTGGAAAAGAGAAAGGTCCTCTAAAAAACCAGCTCTTGATACCAATTGTTGGAACTTAGAAAACAAAATAGGAAATTTCAATTGAAACTTAAGCTTTAAGCTTCAATGTCTTGCTAAACAAACAAAGGAAATAGGCTTAACTTATAAGAAAAAAAATGCTTTGAATAAAAACCAAAACAAGAAGAAGAATTTGCTGAAAGATTCATCCATCTATTTGAAATAAAAAAACATTACATATATCAAGCAATCAGCTTGTCAAAAAAGATAAAAATGTCACCTAAACATACCTAACTCTACTAACAAATTCTTGAAACTTTTTTAACTTTTCTTGCACACTTGATTAAGTTGGTTTATCAAATCTATCAGCACCAAATTACATCAGATATGTCACTAACTTAGTTCTAATATAACTAAGCAACAAAACATCAACTAAAAAGTAACAAAATAGCAGCATATGCTTCAGCTGCAACTTGCATGGCTCGAACTACTTTGGTCTACATGTAAGCCATCTTCTAACAATCTATCTATCTATCTTGATGTATTGCAAAGGTTTGATTTGTCTTTGTTTTACGCTTTCTTTTTGGGTCTCTTTTTATTTTTATTTGTTAAGCCAGAATACTATATTATAAAATAAATCGATTACAAAATTAGGGGATATAAATCCCCAACCACTCTATTCCATGATTCAGAGAGAATGACAAAACACATCTCATCACAGATATCCTCCGTACATGTCCCGTGATGATGGCCTAATAACAAATTTGTCATGTTAATGCTACCTAACACGGGACCTCGCTTGTAAATAGCTCCCAAGTCATACACAACTATCACTTTTCATTTACAAGGGGTCTTGTGAAAACACATCCATTCACTAACTTTATCATGAAAATTTTTTGCCCATTTCTTAATCTATGGATACAAAAATAGCTTTTCAACTCTCTAATAAAATTCTTCTTCTTCTTATCCATGGTCCTGGCAAGAAGCTAAACTTTGTTATACAATCTTAAAAGCCTTACACTTATAACAATTGAAGTAGTTGTGGTGAATCCTGGCATTTGAGTGTAGTTCTTATATTAAGAATATTTCATAGATTTGAATATCCTATGGGATTTAACAAGAACTTCTGTTAATTAGTTTGAAGATTGGAAATAAGTAAAACAAAATTAAGCTAAAATTGTAAAAGGAAGCTTTCTTTAACAATGTGAGATTTGTATAATTCATTAAAATATACAAAACTTCCTATTGGAATAAGAAAAAAGAATCCTTTTTTCTTGTTTGTTTGTGCTCTTCTTGCTTAAATGGTATGCTTGTTTTGTTCTAATGTGATACCTATACATTAAAATGTTCAATGTGGTATCGAATTATCAATCTATATATTATTACGGTACTTGGAATCAACATCCATAATAAATACTAAACCAACCACTAAAATTTGACACGTGAATTTTTCCAAACCATAAATTTCGCATGAATAATATAATATTATGTGAAAAGATAAATAAAACATAAAAATGAAATGATAATGGAAATCAAGTTATTCAATCTTTCATTCAAGTTCAATAAGTCAAGTAAGAGATGCAATTTTAGAACATTTTGTTTTGTATAAATTTTGAAAAATTTGGAAAATCTTAGGGTTTTTAAAAAATTTTAAGAAATTTTAAATTAAAATTGATTATTTTTAAAGTTGAACTTATTTTATTTAGGTTTAATAATTTATTTTTATTTATGTTTTCACGTGATTTTATATTATCCCCGTAGAATTGGTGATTTAGAAAAAATTACCACTAATTTTATATTATCCCTTAATTTCAAGATTCAATTTCAATCTAAATAGTTAAAAAAATGGTTTCATTGCCACTTAGTCTAACCACAATGACATGGGTCCTCATGAAAACATATCCTTCATTCACTCGATTTTCATGACTTTATGTTCAGATCTTTAATGTATAGATCCAAAAATGGCTGCTTAACTCTCCAATAATATGCTTCTCCTTCTTATCCATTTATTGCATATGGGTCCTGGCAAGCAGCTGGACTTTGTTGTACAATTTTCTCAAGTCTTTCAAGTATCTATAATGAGTTAAGTAGTTATGTGGTTTATGGTAATAGTGTTCATCGATGTCAAAATTTGAGTTTGGTATCAAGGTTTAAAGGTTTGATTTTTTTTAGAATTAAAATCAAAATAATAAATATGTAAATATCAAAGGTTAAATATATTATTATATCAATTAAAATTAAATACAATTAACGAAAGATATTAATATCGTGAGTAATTATCCTTAATTGGTTATTTTAAAATTATTAACGATTAAATTGCTCCTGTTTTTCTAGATGAACTAATTTGCATAATTTTGAAATTAAAATAGATTAAAGAGATATTTTACCGTATAAATGCACTCAAGTCCAATTCCTAAGGGCCCTTCCCAAACACTAGTTAAAAAAGTTGACAATAATTGTGATTAGAGGTGTTCATAGTCGGGTCGGGTCGGGTTTGGGTCGGGCTCAACTAAAAATTTAGGCTCATTCATTGGCTCGAGCCTAAAAAGCAGCCTAAGTTTTTTAAGCCCTACCATATAAAATGTTATAACCCAAGCCCTACCGACCACCAGTATTAAAATTTTATATAATTTTTAAATATATATAATACATCAAAATACTAAAAAATTAAAATAAATATTTCTCAACAAATTAAAAATAAATTTTAAAAAATATATAGACTTAAATAACACTAAAATAAATGTAACTTAACAAGTAAATACCTCTAAAATAATAATAAAATTAACAAATACCTTTAAAATAATAACAAAATTAACAATAAAATAAGTTTTATACAATATTCAATCAATAACAACAAAATAGTAGCAATATAATAGTAATATAGTAATAAAATAGGGAAAAAAACAAGAAAATAACATTCAAAAATAAAAAAATAGTAAATTTTTTTATTATTTAGTGAATTCGGGCCGGATCGAGCCAGACCGAGCTAAAAATACTTTACCCGAATTTCAATCTTTTTTTTAAACGGATCTTATTTTTTGTTCAAATCTATTTTTCGAACTTTAATTTTTATCTAAACTCCTAAATTTTGATAGAACCTTTAGACTGAGCCGGACCGCTCGACCCATGAACGTCTCTAATTGTGATCAATCCAGGTATTTGAGGGGCCCTTTGTGTTCCTTGTCTCTTTGCTCAGCATTTTGTCATCTCTGTTTAAGATTCCCACTGCAACCCTTCTCTTCAGGAAATATTAAAATCTGCTCTTTCCTCTGTTTTTCTCTTCTTTAATTTCTCACTTTTCCTTTACTTTGATTTCAACACTCCTCCTTTAACAGGAAAAAGAAGAAGCTACCTCCTATTTTCTTTTTTCTTGAATCCCATTCTATTTTGTTTTCTTTTATTTGCTTACCTGCTTTTACTTTCTGTCTTTGCTTCAGTTGAAGATCCATTTATTTTGAAGTAGCAGGAACAGAAGCAGCAGCAGCAGCTCATAAACAGTGATGAATTGAGGTAAGTTTGGAGACACGAATCTCTTCCTTAGTCTGAATAATACTGGTTTTGGTTTAGCTATTAAACTCAATTAAAACAGTGTGTGTTGATAAAAAAAAAAAGTCCTCTCTCAGGCACTGTGTTTTCTCGGTCTTCGAAAAAAATAAACATAAGAAAAATAAAATAAAATAAAAAGATTCTGCCGAATTTGAATTTGTTTGGCGTCCGTTGACACATATAACACACAAAACACAAACAAAACATAATTTTGGTTTGCCTGTTTGCCTGGTTGCCCTTTATATTCCCTTATATTACAACTTTGCCATGGTCCTGTCTCGGGGTGACGTGGCTTTCGGTATTGGTTCCAGGATTGTTGGTGTGAAAAGGTTTCGAAATAATTCTGAGGGAATCTAATCAGGATGCAGCGTGAACATCGGACGGCTGGTTTTAGAGGAGACGTTTAGATTTTGGTTAACGGGGTAGAGGTGCTAGATGAGAATGAGCACAGGTGATTTATCTATGCTTTTTGTAACTGTGTTTGGTACAAGCGTGTCTGTAAAAGTGATTGGATTTAGCTGCTCTCTTTCCTGGGATTTGTTTGGTACAAGCGTCCTGGAGACATTTTAAATATTTTACTTTTAAAAAATAAAAATATACAAAATTATTTTAAAATATATATATTTCTTACCCAAATTATATTAATTGAAAATTTTCCTTTTTCCAGTTTTTATTTAATATTTTCTTTTTCTTTTTATTTTTCAAATTTAAATAAAGCATAGCAAAAATTATTTATTTTCCCAAATAAACAAAAGGAATTCAAAAAATATTTACCCAAAAATTCATTAACCTAAAAATTAATACCCAAAAATCATCATTTACTAAAAATTTAATTCAACCTTTGATGTGACAATGATTTCAGTGTGGATCAATTTGGTTCATACATGTGCGTTACAAGGAAACATTTGAAGTGTTGGAGAGTATATCTCTTGCACATTATTTATATATTTAAGTTTATTAAATTATATAATTTTATTTAATGTAAAATAATATTATTTAAAATAATAATACTTAAAAACATTGATATATTAATTTAAATATTTCTTCAAACTCGGATATATAGTGTATTACATAGATTATTCTAAAACAAAGTTTGAAGTTACCAAATATACAAATAAGGAAAATTATTTTATAGACCACCTGTAAATTGTTTTAAACTCTACAAGCAAGTTGAGGATTTGAAAAGTATATTTTAAGGTGTAATAAAAATAAAAATATATAAATATATAAATAAATGTAGCATTTGTAATACTCTTAATCTGCTTGTGAAGTTTAAAAAATTCTACAAATAGTGTATCAAATAATTACCCTACAAATAAACATAAGCTTGACTTCATCATTACATTTTTAAATATAAAAATTATCATCATCTTTTTATCTCTTTGCATAGCTTTATAGCTTGACTGTTTTGTCAACTACATCGATATCTTTTTTAGATTGCCCCTTAGGTCTGTGATCCGATTCAAATCTCTTTTCAAGAATTGGGCTTACCTCATCTCGACCCCAATTTTTGTCGTCAACCATCTTCATCGCTTTTCTTTTGATCCAACTCTAATCCTCCTTTGCTACAATGCCCAGTTCAATTTCGACTTTGGGATCTTGCTAATCATTGACTCGACTTAGAATTTCACTTGTCGACATTTGGCTATCCCTTTGGAGGAATCACTTCCTTTTTTCCCGAAAATCATTGGTTCAATTAATTGTTTGGTTTGTCTAGATGTTCCTCTTATTTTGCTTCTGATTTTGTTTTATGCAACTGGATAATGTAAGCAATGGAGTTAGTGCTGTTTAGCTTAGTTGACGGCCCTTTTGTTTATACCATATCATATCCTAGACCTGCTAATGTTGTTTTGAAGGATTTTCTCCTCACCGATTTGGTTGTGTGGACTAATAGTTTGACCCCAAATTGTCTCCGATCCAATTTCAATATGGTTTTTTCAAAGTTAATGCCTTTGGATAGCAGAAAAAGAGAGTCGGATCCCAATGGTAGTAGCTCATTTATTGGGTGGGTTGAAAAAGAAAAAAAAAAGACGATAGAGTGGTGGTTTGGAGGTCAAAGATGGTTGTGGCAGAGGTGTCGACAGCGAGATTCTTGGGATGGAGAAAATAAAGTATAAACATATTGGACCATTTACGTAAAAAGTAAAAAAAATATTAGGTCATTTACTAAAAATAGAAAAGGAAGGACCAAAAAAAATAGTTACTTAACTTTGTCTCATCCAACATGGCAAATTAACTGGCCACGTCAGTTGTTCAATTAAGCCTGTGACGGAAAATGTTAACAGGTGATTGATTTGTTACTTTTTGATAATGTTAGTGACAGATTAATTATTTTTCGAAAGTTGAGTAATTGAATTGAAATTAGAGTGACTATTTGTTAGCTGCATCAAAATTGAGTGATTGTTGGTGTAATTTACCCTTACTTTTATTATTAGGGATGTGGTAACATAGTTCAAACTCGTGCCAAACAGATGTATAAGAAGAGCGTTGACCATCAGTCCATTCAAGTCAAGAAATTATTATTTGTTAATACAATGTTCAATAAGGAGGAGAACAAGGAGACAGGCTACCTAGGGGGCACCCATGACCAACTCGCCAACTCCACTCGGAGGCCCTAGCGGTCAATAGTCAGCCTTCACGAAACCTTGCTATTCATCAAGCCCCTAGTCTCAACAGAGGAGCCCAACTAATTGCTCCCTTTTGATAAACATGGACCTCTTGTTGCCATAGACAATTCACCCGCTTGGCGGACATTCTTGAAAGGCACTCACGTTTTAGGTTTGAACACATCTTTGAAGACCATAGATCGCACCTAAGCATAACAAACTCTACTGATTGAATGAATAATAAAATGGGTCCCATTATGCCTAGCTTTTACGAACCTCATGGCGATGATCACTTATCTTGCCATGTCACATTAGTAGACAAGATGATCTCCCCTATAAATGCCCTCACGACAATGAATAAGGGATCGACCTTTTTGAACCCTTAAGCAACCTTTGAACACTTATCCTCCTCAATTTTCTCCTTATCTTTTTGTCTTTTTTTGCTCTTCGTCTCTTTAGATAAACCAGCCTTCATCGAATCACCACACCCTCCTCCTTGTTAAACATTTTATCGACGTTATTAGTATTATTATTGTAAAAAGTATTTTGTATTTTATGTTTGTTGAATTTTATTTGTAGGGTCACCTTAACCCAGGTTAAACTCTTAAATTAAATTACAAAATGTAACAAAATTATATATATATATATTAATTATTCCATCAGCACTTTATTGCAAATTTGAAAATTTGATTTCACTACTTCAATTGTTTTGGTATCAGATTTAAAGTTGGAGCATTTTGTGTGAAGCAAGGAGACCCACCTTTCAACTCTGCTTTTCTAATATATTATATCTTCATCTTAATCTCAAGTGGTAAGCTTCATATTTTTCGTCACCATCCTTCATTTCTTTTTGTGGTTCACGTGAACTGTATATTGTCTACCATTTTGCTTAAGCTTAGCTGAATTGTGATTTCAATTCAGATTAACGACAATGGCGGGAGAGTTCTTCTCGGGTGCTGCTTCTAATGCCGTAGGAACACTGATGGTTGACTATTTGGTGAAGCCAATAGAACGTCGCCTTCGCTACTTATTTCGTTTCCATAAGTTAATTGATGACCTCCACCAACAGCAAAACAATCTGAATAGAGAACAAACTCGAGTTGAAGAAGACGTTAAGGAGGCAAAATTGCAGATTCAAACTCAAGTAATTGAGGACTATGTAGATGAATGGCTGACAAATGTAGACAATGCCTTGAAAGATGTACAGAATTTGGACAGTAGGGTTGAAGAAAATAAGAGATGCTTCCGTTTGTGTCCTAATTGGTGTTGGCGATATCGATTAGGCAAGGAGATAGAGAAGAAGACTGTGTATATCAGTGAACTTGTAGAAGGCTCTCACTTTGAACGAATCGGCCATCGTGCGGAGCTTCCTGGCTTAGAATTCTTCACATCTAAAGATATTTTGGCTTCCAAATCTTCAACGGCTGCATTCAACAAGATCATGGAAGCATTAAAGGACGATAAAGTTAACATGATCGGAGTGTGGGGGATGGGAGGGGTGGGCAAAACCACCTTAGTCAAACAAGTGGGGAAAAAACCAAAGAATTAGGATGTTTTCGTAAAGTTATTGAAGTTGTTGTGTCCCAAAATTCAATCATTGAAAATATTCAAGATAAAATAGCAGATTTCTTGGACTTACAGTTCGAGAAGAAAACTAAAGAAGGGAGAGCAGAAGAATTATGGCTTCGATTGGAAAATGAAGAAAAGGTCCTCATAATCCTTGATGATATGTGGAATGAGGTCCACTTGAAAGAGATAGGCATTCCGCTAAATGAAAAGGGGAAGGGATGTAAAATCATTTTGACAACACGTCTCATGAAAGTATGCGAATCTATGAAATGTCAATTTTTTGTTCCAATTTATGTTTTGGATGATGATGAAGCATGGAAACTATTCAGAATGAAAGCTAACCTTCATGAAATAGTTTCAAGGGATATTCTTGAGGAGGCTCAGAAAGTTGCAAAAGAATGCAAGGGTCTACCGGTAGCGATTGTAACGCTAGCAGCGGCTCTACAAAGTACAAAGAGCCGTAAAGGATGGGAAGTGGCCCGCAAGAAACTTGAAAGCGGCAGATTAGTGGAAATCGGTAACATTGGAGAAGAAGAAAAAAATGCCTACTTGTGTATCAAGATGAGTTATGAATACTTGAAGAAGGAGACGACCAGGAGATGCTTCTTATTGTGTGCTTTATATCCAGAGGATCATTCAATTGATGTGGAAGATTTGGTGCGATATGCTTTGGGTTTGGAGTTATATGATGAGGCCAAGTCAGTTGCAGAAGTGAGGTATGAAGTCTCGGTAGCAATTAATTACCTCAAAGCTTCTTGCTTGCTGTTAGAAGATGAAATTGAAGATGAAGATGGAGACGGTGGAAGGTATGGTCCTTAAACTCTAGAGTTTATTCCTTTTGATTAGTTGATATTTTTGTAGATTTAGGAGTAGAATTGTCTTTAGAAGTCCAGCAGCTCAGCCAAACAAAACCATCTTTAGACTCAATTGGAGAATTATTATTTGTTTATAAATAATATCATTTACATATAAGTGTGAACTTCAAATTAACAACTGCAAGTCATCGATGAAAATCCTTTTAAGTTCTTCAAATAAAAATATTAATAGAAAATTGACAAGTAAATTGAATTATTGATGATGGATCAAATATTAATAAAATTTTAAACATACACAACTTGACATATTTTTAATCTTTTCATACTTTTATATTATTATTTATTTTATGTGATTTATGTTACATAATATATAAAAATAAAATAAAATCATATTACAAATGTATTCTCTTTTATTTTGGCTTGATTAGGTACGTTAAGTTACATGACATAGTTCGTGATGTTGCTCTATGGATCGCATCAGAAGAAAAAAGTGATTTTATGATCAAATCTAGATTGGAGTTACTAAATAAAAGCTCTGAATCTTGTAAAGCAATCTCATTGTTGGACAGTGAAGTGAAAAGTTTTCCGGATAGATTGATTCTTTCGAAGCTTGAGATCCTATTGCTTAAGAATTGTAATGTACAAGGTACATGTTTTCTAGGAATGAAAGAACTAAAAGTTTTAAGTCTTACAGTTGCAGATGGTTCTATGGGGGTTATTTCCTTATATGCTCTTTCGTCCCTGCAAAAACTTCGTGCTCTACATTTGGAGAATTTTGAGGACTTTTCATTCCTTAGAAACTTAAAGACGCTTGAGATTCTAAGTTTGCGTCATTCAAAATTAATTGGTTTGGCAGATGAATTAGGGAGTTTGGAAAATCTAAAGATGTTGGATCTAACCAAATGTGCAGTTTCCTCAAGCTTTCCCCCTAATGTCATTCGAAGGTTATTTCAGCTAGAGGAGTTGTACCTACCAAGATCAAAAATGACAAATGATATCTTTCTCGTGATAAAATTTTTGACTAGATTAACGGGACTATATCTTGAGGTATCTTCTCTACATTTTCCACCGGACTTTGAGTTTCCTGAATTAGAAAAATACAAAATCTGCATACACAGTGGAAGGGTCCCTCGTTTTATTTTTCATACAGCAAGATCCTTGCAAATTGTTAAAGTGTTTCCTTACAATGCAGTTTCCCAATTACTTGGGAATTTAGAGTCTCTTGAAGTGTTTGATATCGAGGATGAGTATGTAGAATGCTTTACTAATAGAACACAACAAAAGGTGTCGGTATCAATGATCTTACGAAAACTAAAACAAGTGAGAATTCAAGGCTGCAAGAATCTAAAAGTGGTATTTCAAATGGAGGAGGTGGAAGAAAATGAAGCTCCGCTCCTTTCAAATTTAAAGAATTTAGCTCTTGACACGTTGGCAGATTTGAGTTGCATATGGGAATTGCCAACCCAACATGTACGACTTGAAAGCTTAGTTTATTTGTGGATAAAAGATTGCCCACGTTTGAAATCACTCTTTTCACTTTCTCTTGCTCAAAGTCTTGTACTCTTGGAACAAATTTATATAGAACACTGTCCTAAATTGAAGCAAATAGTGACAGAATTAGAAGGTGACGCGGGAGAAATATCATCGACCATCAATTCTCATACTTCTTTGTGCTTCCCAAAGTTAACAAAGCTCTACGTAATTGGTTGTGATGGTTTGGAGTATATTTTTCCGACGTTGCTGCCACCACAAGGGCTTCAGGGTTTGACTCTTGACGTAAAGGGTTGCCCTCAATTAAAACAAGTGTTCAGAGTTGCCAATGACGATATGCTCCAACACGAGCAGTTTTTGAGATCGTTATTGTCCTTTTCAGTGGATGGTTGCCCTCTATTAACTGATTCGGGTGTTCATTTAGAAGCTGAGGAAGCTTCCGTCTCGGTACATTCTTTTTCTCCCTTTCTAATTACATTATTGAATTTCATTTTTATTTATGATTTTCATAACACAGTTTTCATATTGATTTTACAGCAAAATGTTTAAGATATTTTAACCATACTACAATTGGCATTGTTATGTATGTGGAACAAAATAATAATTATTGGTGGTTCAAAATATCATTAGTTTTTTCTATAAAAACAATACCACATCAACAACCTTGTTAATTTTACACTTTTTATTTATTTATAATTTTACTGAGTTTTACACTCCTTTGTTGTTGTTGGGAATAATGAAGTAGAATGAATCTCATTCTTTTAACTTTCACTGAAAACAGAGTTAAAATATAAAACAGAGTTAAGCATATCCATATGCACAATTATATATTTATTTGTATTCCACAATTGCATTATTTTATTACATATATAACATTTTTATGAGTTTGATTACTTTAGCTTTTCATTTTAAGGAAGCTATGTTTTTTACGTCTTCATTAAATGTACATTACTCTTATTGATATATATATATATTGTGTTTTAATGATGAATGATATACGTGAATTACAATCAGGATGTTCGATTGTCAGCATTCAGGGATTCTTTCAAAACTTTGAAACAACTTCAACTAGATTCAATTAAGGATCATAATCTGGTTCCAGAAGCTAATGAAGATGGACTAAATGGAGTAACATCACTTCTACTTTGGACTTGCATGGATCTTGAATGTTTGGTTGATACCACCACTACTGCAACAAAGAATGGGCCAACTTCAGCATTCACTCATTTGGAGACATTATTTATGGAATATATGGATGGGTTCGAAGCCTTATGCAATGGTCAGCCTCCAAAAGGTTTCCTCAAAAACTTGAAACATCTGGAAATTAGAGGATGTTGTAAGTTGCAAGTGGTGGGTGAGCTCCTTCATGACGGAGAAGAAAATCAAGAGCACCCACTTTCAAATTTACAATCTTTGACGCTCTACCAATTACCAGCATTAAGATGGATATTCAAAGGCTCACCCCATTCTTTCACCCTCCAAAGTCTTAAGGTTGTAAACATAGAAGGATGCGGAAAATTGAAATCCCTTTTTTCACCTTCCCTTATTCAATGCCTAGTGCTTTTAGAACAACTCCAGATACAAGACTGCAACGAATTGGAAACTCTTTTCAATGATGGTGGAATAGACTCAAAGCCTTCTTCCCTTCCTCTCCGCCTCCCCAAATTGAAGACTCTTTCAATCGATGAGTGTTCAAAACTGGAATATGTTGTGCCAATCACTTTGGCTCAAGGTCTTCCTACTCTTGAATCGCTTTCGGTTTATGAGTGTGATGAGTTAAAGCAAGTATTCGGCATGCCAAATGAACAAGATGGAGTTCAACACCATGGTAGCCTGCTCCTTCCAAGTCTACAAGATCTGGAACTTAGTCGGTCACGAAACTTGACTAGTTTTGTCCCACAAAACTATATTGTCAAAGCACCATCTTTGAAAAGATTGAAAGCAATTAATTGTTCTAAAGTGACGAACCTTCCCATTCAACCATCCAACAATCAGCTGGAGTTAACGTTAGAGGTACACTTTTCTTACTCTTTTTTCCTTTTCTGAATTTTTTTATTTGATTTTTCTAATTATTAAACTTTTTCATACCATGCCCCTCCCAACCTTAAAGTTGAGCTAAAAAAATATATAAAAATAGTTGTATTCGCTGTGTATAATTATCATATATCTTGTAGGTAATTGTTATGCCAATCTGTTGTTATATATATTATGATATCAATCTGTTGTTATTCTTTCATTAATTAATGATTTGTTTTCATTTATGTGATGAATTACAATTAGGGAACTGGATTATTGGCATTCAAGGACTTGTTATGCAATACAAAAGATCTTACTCTCATCAATATTGGGAATCACAAAAATCTCGTCCCAGATCTTATAGATTTGGAACATCTAGACGGATTAACATCCCTCTCTATTTACAACTGGCAGGGTGGTGAATGCTTGGTTGATATATCACAAGCAATGATGGATTTCAAGTGCAATGATGAATCTCCCGAGTGTTTCTTGCAAAATCTCAAAATTTTGAAAGTTGTTAATTGTGGAAATTTTTCAAAGATATTTCGAATGGATGATGGAATAAAATCAAACGCACATTACTTGCCAAACTTGGAAATTGTGAAGATTGAAGGATGCTCGAGTTTAGAATATGTCTTCCCGCATACTTCAATTGGAGTTTTTTCTCATCTACGAAAGATAAAACTTGTTGAATTGAGAAACTTGAGGAGTATTGTTGGAGGAAACAACTTTTTGGAAGCACCAATTTTGGAAATTTTACATATCCGAGAATGTTCAGCGTTTACAAATTTTACTTTTTCTAAAGAAGTTAAGAAGTGTGTTTCTTTAAAGGTATTTCTCGTTTTCACTTTTGTTTTTTTGTTTTTTTTTTATTTCAAAAATAAGTTTTGCCTTCATTTTTATTAAAATCTAATTTCCTTAGAAAAGAGGAAAGTCTCTAATGCACAATCTGTCAATTCATGTAATTAAAAGTTAAAAAGAAGACCAAATATGAGAGTGCACTAGTTACTTGGTTGATATTGAAAGACCTTTTAAGAATAACACTTTCCTGCGCTTTTGTGCAGGAGTTGACCTTCTTTCTGGAAGATATAGATGGTGAAGATGTCAAGTCATGCAATATGATAAACACTCAGTTGAGTAAAAAATCACCAGATTTCGAATATATAACTTCGGGAAACTTTGAACAATTGTTTCAGCTTCAGGGTGGATATGTCATCTCAAGTCTAGAGAGAATTGTGCTTTCTAATGTGATTAGGTTGCAAGATATATGGAAGGGTCCCATCCATGTTGCAACCAATCTTAGAGAACTAAGGGTTCGCCGCTGCAATAATTTGACATACATCTTTCCAGTTACGCTCATTCCACATTTACCACAATTAAGCATCCTAAACATAGCGTCATGTGAGAACTTGAAGCAAATAATTGGAAATGATGACATTTTAGCATCTTCATCATCATCACAAGGTCCTCATCTGGAATTCCCTCGGTTAAAGGAAATAGTACTTGAAAATTTGTCAAAGCTCGAGAACTTCAGCCCTGTGGGTTATCATCTGGAATTCCCATGTTTGGATTGGCTTGACGTTAAGCAATGTTCCAAGCTGATCACAAGTTTTAGTGCAGATTATTTAACGTTGATTGTGCATGCTAAAACTGATCAGGTATTTATCCTCCCAACACTCTGATACTCGAGTTTTTCCACTATTGTTTCTAATATATATGAAATTGAGTAATTTTCATTTTAATTTTATGTTATTTTCAACGAAATTTAATTTGTTATGAAATGAAGGCATCTCAACTAAATGATACTAGTCCCTCACGAGAAGATATAATCTGGGAAAGGAGAAGACCTACCTTACTACCTCAGTATAAAGAAAGAGCTGAAGAAATTTGTTGAAGGTGGCTCCCCATGCAACCCATGCAACTCATGCTGTAGAAAAGGTGGCCATCCAGCTCAACTCAAGCAAGCAGCAAATGAGGCTCATTGATACTGTCCATATTGAACTAGTTTCTGTTGCATCAACTTCCTTGTTGTAATTTAGTTTTAGTTGAATTAAGTTGGTAACATTTTGTGATGTAATTCGGTGTTGATTGACTGAAAAATCAGCAATGCAATATGTACAAGTTAATTCAATAAGTTTCTATGTATTTTAGTGGTAATAGGTGGAATTTTAGGTAATGTTTGACTTGTAATAACTTGCCATCAACTTGTATTTGTATTGGCATCATGCCATTATTCACTTTGAATGAACTTTTCTGAAGTTTCCTTCCATATGCTCCATTATTCTTAGTTTTGTATTTCATTTCTGTTAGTTTCTTGCTTTTGTTCCTTCTGCAAATCACGAGGCTTGCTGTTTAAGTTAAAGCTGAAGTTGTCTGCTTATTGTTCATTACACTAACAATTGGTATCTAGAACCTTTTTCTTAGTGGACCTGTTAATCCATGGCTTCATCAGGATTTTCACCAGCTGCACCAGCAGTCTTCAATGGAGAGGGCTTTCACATTTGGGTGGTCAAAATGAAGACCTACCTGTAGGCATTCGACCTATGGAGGTGATCAACTTAGATGTCGAGCCAGCACCTCTTAGAGCCAATCCAACAGTGGCTCAGATAAGGCAGCATGCAAATGAGAGGACCAAGAGGCATAAAGCTATGTCATGTATTCAAAACTGTGTATCAGATGTGATCTTCACAAGGATCATGGCCTGTGAGACACCAAAGCAAGCCTGAGACAAACTCAAAGAGGAATTCCAAGGTACAGAGAGGACAAGGCAGCAACAGTTGTTGAACTTGAGAAGAGATTTCGAGAATTTGAAAATGAAGGAAGAGGAAACAGTAAAGCAATACTCTGATAGGATTATGGCTATGGTAAACAGCATAAGGCTCCTTGGTGAGCAGTTTAATGAAGCAAGGATAGTGGAGAAAGTGCTGTCTACCGTACCAGAAAGGTATGGATTAAAGATATCCTCCCTAAAAGATTCGAGAGATTTTTCAACTATCTCCCTAACTGAGCTTATTAATGCTCTATATGCACAAGAGCAGAGAAGGGCCAGTAGAATGGAGGAGCACCAAGAAGGTGCTTTTCAAGCCAAGACCAAGTCTTTCTCGAGCACCTCAGCCTATAAAGGCAAGAAGACTTGGAAAAATAGGCCTAAGTCTGATGCTACAAGAAGAGGGGATCATCCTTGCAAGCAATATAAGAGGCTTGGTCATTCAAAAGCAAATTGCTGGTTTAGACCAGATGCACTATGTCAACATTGTAAGAAGAGGGGTCATGTTGAAAGAGTTTGCAAAAACAAAGGCAAACTAAGTCAGAATCATCCACAACAGGCACAAGCAGAGGTTCGAGTAGCTGAAGACAATAGTGACCAAGAAGATCAAGTTTTTGCAGTGTCATGCTCACCTGGTCAGAAGAAAGCTTCAAAAGGCTGGCTTTTGGACAGTGGTTGTACTAATCACATGTCCCCAGATGCAACCATCTTCAAGACTTTGGACAGGAGCTGCAAAACTAAAGTAAAAGTTGGTAATAGTCAGTTCATTAAAGCTGAAGGCAAAGGGGATGTGTTGATATGCACTTCTACAGGTAACAAGCTCTTTTTAAATGTGTTGCTAGTGCCTAAAATCGATAGAAACCTTCTTAGCATAGCTCAATTGCTAGAGAAAGGTTACTCAGTAGTGTTCAAAGGTAAAGAGTGCCAGATTACTGATCCAAATGGATCAAGGTTCATGTCAGTCATTATGACTGATAAAAGTTTTGAAGTCAACTGGACAAATGACTCAGACTTAGCCTACACAGCCTCAATTGAAGAGTCCAAACTTTGGCACCAAAGGCTTGGACATACTAATTTCAGATCAATGGCTCAAATGATCAGTCAGGAACTGGTTGAGAACTTCACGAACTCAGTCAAGAAGGAGAAGGTTTGTGAAGCATGCCAGCTAGAAAAATAAGCCAGATTGCCATTTCCCTTAAATCAAGCCTGAAGAGCTTCAGAAAGGCTTCAATTGGTTCATACTGATGTCTGTGGTCCTATGAAGACTCAATCACTTAATGGCAGCAGGTACTTCATTCTTTTTGTTGATGATTATAGTAGATATTGTTGGATCTTCTTTCTGAAACACAAGTCTAAAGTAGCTCAGGTATTTCTGAAGTTTAAAACAGCTGTTGAAACAGAAATAGGCTGTAAGTTAAAGACCATAAGGTCAGACAATGGAACTGAGTATACCTCAGCTCAGTTTCAAGCTTACTGAGCTGATACAGACATTAAACACCAGTTAACCAATGTTTGTACACTTTAGTAGAATGGGGTAAGTGAAAGAAAAAACATGAGTTTGTTGGATATGGCCAGGTGTCTTCTGTTTGAGAAATATTTGCGCAAGACCATGTGGGCTGAAGCAGTCAACATTGCTGTTTATATTCAGAACAGACTACCAACTAAGGCACGGACCATAAGACTCCATATGAGGCCTGGTTCGGATTCAAGCCATCCTTGGCTCATCTGAAGGTCTTTGGTTGTTTGTGCTATGCTCATGTACCATCTGTGAAGAGGTATAAACTGTCCAAGATGTCCCAACCTGGAATTTTTGTAGGCTATAGCTCAATTAAGAAGGGCTATAGGATTTTAGATCCTTCAGCAAACAAGATCCAAGTGAGTAGAGATGTAATCTTTGATGAAAAAGCATGTTGGAACTGGGATAAAAATGAACCAGAGGCTGCTTTTGAGGATCTGATAGCAAATCAGCCTGAAGTTGATCATGATAGTCCAGAAATGGACATTGATGATGTCCCAATCAGAGATATGAAGGGTTTGATTGCTCGAATGCATGTATGTCTAAATCTTGTTTGCTTGGCATGTGTAAGGTCTTGGTGAAAATGAAATTTTTATTGTGTTGATGAACGACCGATCAAAACCGTGTTTTTAAACTCGGAGCATGTATTCCTAAGTTGATGTCAAGTGAAGGTGAGTATCAAAATTTTGTTTTGAATCAATGTGTTGACCTCTTCTATTTGATCCGAGTTTTACCTTTATTTTGTTCGAAAACAAAGCATGTGAATCTTGTTGGCATGCAAAGTCAAAATCCGATTTATGATTCTAGAAACTACTCCATATTGCGGTTTGAAAGGTTTGAACATGTTTTGCATGATAATGACTTAAAATTGCATCGTGTCCTTTCTATGATGCCTATCTTGAAATTGTCACATCAAATTGAAATGGCAAGAGAATACTTTGTCTTTGATCTCGGTGCACATCGTTCTATATCATTGTCTAAAGGATTCAAACCATGGCAAGTTGATTTCCAAAATTATAGCTATCGAATGCCTTGTGATTCAGGTTTGTTGCCATCAATGAATTTCTTGATTCATTATGATAAGGTAAGACCAACTTCTGTTTTTGATCCCGACATTGATTCATATGTTCAATTTTTGAATAAGATTTTCAAAAGTTCTTTTGAGTTTATAATTTCTAGTGTCACTAACCTATCTCATTCTTGTGTAGGTGACACTTTGGAATGGTTCCCTCCTAAAGAGAGAGGGCATGGAAATAACATGTTTTCTATTTGAACCATTTGTGGTTCTTGGGTTTTTGGAAACGATTTTGTTAGACTCATAAACAAAAGGGTTTGTGTCCTTGAGAGTTTCTTTGCGAGCAAATGGCCCGATTTGAGGACAAATTGTCTTCAAGAGGGAGGGTATGATGCGATCCCGACTGCAACATGTTATGACATAACTCGACGCCATCGAGATTGGCCGAAACACGAGGGGCCCAAGTGCAAAATGAAGCTTAACTTCAGCTCAACGAGCTCAATCTTAGTTTTTCCCTAGCTTACCTAGCTCGACCCAGCTCAATGGAGCTCAAATCGAATTGATCCTAACTCATTGAGCTTGATTTTATTTTATTTTATTTTATTTTATGTGTTTTTTTAGTTGATGGAATAAATTATAGTTAATTTAATTTAAGTTAGTTAATTTAGTTAAGATCAGCTAAAATAATTAATTTGTGTTTTAATGTGTCTAAATTCTGGACCTTTTTAATTTAGCTTAGTGTCTTAGTTAATGCACATTTTTTTCTTGTTGCTAATTAATTTGTCCAGCCGAATGTAGCTCATTTAAGTTGTCTTAGCTGCTTCTGATTTAATATGTCTTAAGCTAATTTAATTTGTTGTTTTAATGTGTAGCTACATACATGAATCGGTATTAAATGAGTTGCTGATTCCTCTTTTCCACGTGCCTATTCGTTGAGCTCAATGGACAATGAATTGATTTAAAAACCTAGCTGTTGTTTTCTCTTCTCCATGTGACTTTTCATGAAACATCAAGAGCCAAAAGAGTTGTTGATTATTCTTCCCAAGTTGGATTTTAGTTCTCCAAGGCTGTTCAGCTAATCAAAGTAGCAAATTAAGTCCATACATTCTCTTGGCTGAACCTATCAAGGACTATTCAGCTCAACATTAATTTCTTTCAGCTTTTAGGAAGTTTCAAGGAAAGTACTAGGAAACTTCTTGGAAGCTTGGTTCATTCGAGCTGAATGTGAGTTGGATATTGAGTTGCTTGCTGTCCATTCAGCTATCTAAAATGGCCATTCGGCTAGCTCATGTAATGGCTATAAATATTAAGCTATTTTCATTTTGTAAGGACTTTTGATCATTTTGATGAATATCATATTACTTGTGAGTGTTCAAACTCTCATTGTTCTCTTTAGACTGAATTGACTTATCGAGACAACTCTTGTGACGTCAATCCTATCTTTCTTTCGAACTTATCACTTTCATAAGTGTGGTATTCACCTATACCTCTGGTTCCTATCTTTCGTAATAGTGGGTCAAGGTTCGTTATCTTTTCCAAACTGATTTCACCTAAATGCTATTTAAGATTCGGGTCAACCTTTTCTATGTTGTTGGTTCAATCTTGGCCTTAGCCAAATTCACCCATCTATCATTTCAACTATCTTTGACCTTTGTTTTTTAGCCTATCTTTCAACCTTTTTCCAGCCCATTCCGAAACAACTCAAGTCTTACTTAATTTTACGATCGGGCAATCTAAACGACTCAATCAACACCGAGGCGAGATAGTATAGAGAGAGAGGGAAACGTGAAAAAAAAGGTGAGAGATTTAGGGAGATTTTTTTGTTGGGATAAAATTAAAACAAATCCCCCCATTGCTTATCAAATTTTAGAATTTAATTTCGACCTCAACACCTCCATGTAGACAACACAAACATAGGGAAGCAAAAATTATTGTCATTCACTCGCGTAAGGACTCAAACACAAGACCATAAAATAAGTTAACACCTTACCACTGAATTAATAAGCTTATTCTGTCACAAATTGAGCAGAAATAGAATTTAAGCCAAATAATAGGGATAAGGCTAGAAGCAAAAATAACAGAATTTTCCCAAAAATAAAGTTTGAACCCATGACCTCATAAACACAATCAAAACCCTTAACCATTAAAGCAAATACTTATTAATAATAAAATTTAACAAATTAAATATTCAAATATGTGGGGTGTTACAAAACTTTAACAATATCAAGAGCGTTCCATGTGATGCCTTAGAATATAAACTGATTCCTATTTTTCCAAATACGCTAAACAATTAGCTTAAAAAGACAAGACCAATGTATCTCTCCTCTAGGCAACCTCGTGTAACAACGAAGCTTAGAAGTTAACCAAACCTATAGATTCTCGATGAAAAACCTATTCTGTTGATCAATTGGGACAATTTGGTCATTTTTAGCTCATGTACATTTAAAATTTTAAAAATCTAGTCTTGACTCAAATAATAGTTGTTAAATGCGGAAAATTAAAGTCTACTATTTCCAAAATTTTATACAACAAACATATTATCACGTCGTAATATCATATCATCTTATTATTTCTACATAATACTAAAAATTGCTATGTCTTTTTAGTTAATGGATTTAACAACTAGTGGACTAAAATTAAAAAATAGAAAAACATAGAGACTAAAATAATCAAATTGAAAAACATATACTAAATCCACAACTCAAGCATTGTAATAATTTATAACACAATTTAAGGATTTAATTATCACTATTTAAGTCAAGATTTAAATTTTAAAATTAAAAAAAACAAAACTAAAATTTAGTAAATTAGATTACAGTAACAAAATCTTCAACTTACATATCATATGGAGTTTAATAACAGAATTTGAGTTTTTAAATGATTGATTCCATCCATCTAACCTTTTGGTTTTATATTAAAGACAATAATATTAAGTCAAATACTTTTACACATTGACCCACCAACCATATAAATATCTATTTAATTTAATAATTTAAAATGATAAATATCAAAATTGACCCACCAACCATATTTTAATACATATTAATCCTTAATCATTAAACGTTTCATAATGATTTAATTTTTGTAATCACCGTTATATCCTTTAACTTTCTCTACAAGCATGATTCATGCTTTGTTTTGGTAAATTTTCATTTCTAAACCTTCCTACTTTTTCCTCTAATTCAATGAAATCATTTAAAACTTTTAATTTTCTACTTTTTCCCTAATACTTTGCACATTGTTTCTTTTGCAGCCTCATAATAAAGGATGTAGATTTATTTCAGTGGCCTAAATATTTGACTTCTATTTGTATTGACGGGAGCGGGAATTAGCACTGAACGTGGAATTCCTGATTAGAGAAGGTCCTTTCTCTTGTTTGCTTTCTTTTCAATCCGACCCGTAATATTATTGAAACTTTTTGTTTAAAAATTTACTTTTTTGTATTTTGTAAATGTATATTCGAAAATACGGATATTTTCCCAGGCCAGAAAAAAATTATAAATAATATACTATTCCAACGTAATAAAGTTTCTTATAATAAATTTCATATTTTATGAGATTAATTATTTTGGTAATAATGATTATATAACTTAGTGGGAAGTGTCGTAATCCGAAGAGACCATGTGATTAGCACAATAGATTAAAATGCAATTCATATGAACAGATTTGTCAAAGCAAAGCTCCTACAAATTGCACAAAGAGGACAGCTCTTCATCCTCTTTATTTTCTTTAGCCTTTCTTATTCAACTCTAACCATAACTTGTAAAATATTTTTCTGAATTTGAGAATCTCGAGATAATTTTTATATATGTATCGAAAATTCTGGAATAATTTTCGGACATCACATGATGTTTTTTTTTTTTTTTTTTTTACAATTTGAATCCTGGTATTTGAGGGGCCTTTGTATTCATTGTTTCTTTGCTCAGCATTTTGTCATCTCTGTTTAATTAAGGTTCCACTGCGACCCAAAGATAAAAATAGTATTAGTAATATAAATCGGTGAAGTTTGAATATAAAATTTTAAAGTTCACAAATATTTATAGTTATCATTAAGTTAATGTCTCATTGGATGTAAGTTTATTTAAAACTTAATTTTAATTGACTAAGTTAATGTCTGCCTTCTGGCACGTTTTCTCTGTCTGCCTTCTAGCACGTAGTCTCGTTGGCTGGAGTTTTGTCATTTTTTTTTCATGGAAGAAGAGTTAGCTGGCCTGAGTTTCTTGGATGAGGAGGAGGAGGCGTTTCAAGAGGAAGCAGTGGAGGTGGATAGGAAATACCAGTTCTGTCTGGTGGGACGATGTCTAACGGATAGTGTTGTCCACTTTTCCTCTCTACGCAATACAATGGCAGATCTCTGGCACCCAATTGGTGGGATTTCAATTACAGATTTAGGCAACAAATGGTACTTGTTCCAATTTTTTCATGAAGTTGATGTCCAAAGGGTGATTTCTGGGACCCCGTGGTTCTTTAACAATCACTTTCTCATACTGCAAAGAGTTCAAAATGGAGAAGACCCATCAGTTCTGGCGTTAAATTTCACTGAATTCTGGGTACAAGTGCATGAATTACCTCCAGGTCTGTTCACTGAAGTAATGGCTAAACAATTTGGAGATTTTTTGGGAGTGTTTCTCGACTACGACACTCCTACTACAAGTTATGGTTCTAAAAAATATATGCCCATTCGGGTCAAATTGGATGTATTGGCTCCATTTAAACGCAAGAAGAAGATTCAGATTGGTAAGGATATGACGGTGTATGCTCGTTTTAAGTATGAAAAACTGAGTCTGTTCTGTTTCATCTATGGTAAGCTAGGGCATGGTGAAAGTTACTGTCCTTTTCGTCTTAAAATCGAGCCCTCAAAAATTATTTTTGGTTGGGATTTGTCATTACGGGTGGTGCCAAGGCGTCGGAATGTGGTGGCGAGTAGGTGACTGTGTGATACGGATGGATCTCAGATCAGTGCTGAATATTTGGAAGGTGCCAATCAAAGCAATCCAATTAATTCTGAGAATGTTATTAGGCGAAATTTAGGGAAAGATTTGAGGAATCAAGTATTTAATCCTAATTCCATTCCTTTGGGGTTCAAACCAACAGAATATTATTCATGGGCATAATAATTGGCGTGATTGGAGCATAGGTCCTTCGAATATTGGTGGTTTGGTTAATGGGCCCATAGACCTAGTTTTGGAGGAAGAACATGATCCAATAGCTATGTTAGAAGGAAAAAAGAGACAGCGGAGAGTGGAGGAACCCAAAGCTTTATTGGGTGCTACTAATGACGATGGCTCTTTTGATTTAACTGCTAGCACTGGTGCTCAGAGCAGTCGAGCACTATGAAAATCTTAAGTTAGAATGTTCGTGGTTTGGGAAGACCGCAAACTGTTAAAAGGCTCAAGAAAAATTATGAGCCGTTAATCCCCGAATTTTGTTTCTCATGTAAACAAAATTAAGTGCTAAAAGAATGGAATTGGTGAGGCTGAAGTGTAGTTTTGAAAATGGTATTGAAGTTGGCACAATTGGTTCAAAAGGAGGTTTATCTTTGGGGTGGAAAGGGAATTCTTTGATGAGTCTTAAGAGTTTCTCCTCTTTTCATATTGATGCTGAAATCCATGACAATGAATGTGGGGAAGTCTGGCGACTAACGGGGTTTTATGGGAATCCTGACGGTCGAAGGCAAAATGAATTGTGGGAATTACTTAGGCGTTTGAGTTATGATCAAATCACCCCGTGGGTTGTGTTGGGAGATTTTAACGAGATTGCTAGCTCCTTTGAGAAAAAAAGGTGGTCGCTTTAGATCGGAAAGGAAGATGAAGGAGTTTAGGACGACTCTGGAAGATTGCAATTTCAGTGATTTGGGTTTTGTTGGGAGGTGGTTCACATGGGAAAGTGGAGAATTTTTAGCCTCTAATATTCGGGAAAGATTGGACCGTGGGGTTGCCACTTTAGATTGGGCGAACCTTTTCCAAAAATATCAATTGGAACATTTGGGTCATTCGTTCTCGGACCATTGTCCTATTCTTTTGGACACTACGAGCAAAAAATAGAATGATCATTGTAATCGTGATAGCCCTTTTTGATTTGAAGCTAAGTGGTGTTTGGACAGTTCTTTTGAGAATTTGATTAAAGGATGGTGGGGTGAGGAATCAAGAAGTGTTCCCGGGAAGCTTGAGAATTTAGGACGTCGATTGCAACAATGGAGTATTTCTAAAAACCGAATGGAAAGAAAACAACGTGTGAAACTTGAAGACTAATTGAATTACCTATATAGCCAAGAACATTTCGATGAGATTTTAGCCGAAATAACAGATGTTCAGATGAGTTTTAACTGGAAGGCTGATAAAGAAGAACTCTTTTGGGAACAACGTGCTCGCGTTAATTGGCTGAAGAATGGAGATTGCAATACAAGCTATTTTTATAAGGTGGTAGTTAATCGATAGTTTCATGGCCAAATTCTTGCATTAGAAGATGAAAATGGTAGACAGCTCTATATCGAATGATGATTTTTTAAGGCTGGCTTTAGATTATTTTATCAACCTCTTTACGGCTTCCAGTATGGGTCCGGATGAACACTTATTTGGCTTAGTTGAGAAAAAAGTCACTGAAAGTATGAATGCTGATTTGATTAAACAGTTCATTAAGGATGAGATTGCCTATGCTGTTAAGATGATGGCGCCTTTGAATACTCCTAGCGTTGATGGATTTCCCGCTATTTTCTTCCAAAGGTACTGGCATATTCTTGGGCCTGAAATCTCATCTTATTGTTTATCTATTATTAATGGTGAATGTGAAATAGGAGATATCAATAAAACTCGTATTGTTTTGATTTCAAAAATTGAAAAACCGAAGAATATGTCTCAATTCAGACCTATAAGCCTTTGTAATGTAGTTTATAAAATTATTGCGAAGGTCTTGGCTTTTCGTATGAGTGATATGTTGGGATACTGTATTAACGAAGCTCAAGGAGCTTTTGTCCCAGGAAGACTTATTTCGGATAACGTCTTAATTGCTTATGAAGTCCTTATTCCCTCAAAATGAAAAAACGGGGTCAAAAAGGGAATTTTGCGCTAAAACTTGATATGAGTAAAGCGTATGATCGGGTTGAATGGGATTTCTTGACGGGTATGATAACACATCTGGGTTTTCATGAGGAGTGGATTATTCTCATTATGAGATGTGTCTGTTCAGTGACTTATTCTGTGAGTATCAATGGGTGTAATAGTGAATGGTTTTCTCCTTCAAGAGGCTTAAGACAAGGGGATCCTCTTAGCCCCTTTCTTTTTTTAATTTGTGTTGAGGGTTTTTCTACTCTTATTGAGGAAGCCAAGCAAAAAGGTTTGATGAAGGGTGCTCCTATTGGTAGAGCAAGGTATTCTATTAATCATTTTTTTTTTGCGGATGATAGCATTCACTTTGGTGATGCATCTACGAGAGAGCTGGAGCGGTTCAAGATGTTATCAATGAATATGAATTGGTTTCTGGATGGAGGGTGAATTTCAAAAAATTCCTTATTTATTTTGGGGCCAACGTGGATTCTGACGTCAAAGAGAACATTGTCAATATGTTGGGAGTCTGGGTGGCTCCTAACCCCGAGAAATATTTAGGTCTTCCTATGATGGTTGGTCGAAAGAAATATTGGGCTTTTGCCAATTTTCTGGATCATTTTAGGAAACGGATTGAAGGGTGGAGTTTGCGTTACTTATCAATTGGAGGGAAGGAAGTCTTTATTAAGTCAGTTTTGCAGGCCATTCCACTTTATGCTATGCAATATTTCCTTATGCCGAAATCTTTGTGTCAGAAGCTGGAAGAAGTTATGAATAAGTTTTGGTGGACCAATAACAAGACCTCAAAGGGTATACATTAGAGCGGATGAGAGCCATTGTGTAAACCGAAAGATGCTGGTGGGATGGGTTTTAAAGATCTAGTTTTGTTTAATAATGCCTTATTAGCGAAACAGGTTTGGCGTATTTTAACTCAGCCTAAGTGTCTTTTAGCCAAAGTTTTAAAAGCACGATATTATCCTCATTCAGATATTCTAGTAGCTAACATTGGATCTTACCCTTCGTTTACCTGGCGTAGCATTTGCAGTGCTCGGGATTTGATTGTGAAAGGACTGTTATGGCGGGTTGGAAATGGTCCTTGCATCAATGTTTGGAACGATCCTTGGTTGCCTGGAAGAGAGAACAATAGAGTTTCAATAAAAAGGATACTGCCTAATTGGACGACTATGAACCAACTGATCAATTATGAGACTTATACCTGGAATGAGGAGCTTATTCATAACATCTTTGATGCAGATACAACAACACGTATTTCCTCTATTCCTATTGCGGAGGTAGGTCGGAGGACTTGATGGTCTGGAAATATGAAGGTTCAGGGGAGTATACAGGTAAAAGTGGGTATCGAGTCCTATCCTCAGAACATACACAGAATATTACAGTCACCTCCCCTGATGGTGCGGTCTACACTGAATTTTACAAATCACTATGGGCTTTACACATTCCAGAAAAAATAAAAATTTACATATGGAGGTTGTTTAATAATTTTCTGCCCCATCTTTGCAACTTGGCGCGTAGAACTCTGAGTGTGGAGACTGTTTGCCCTTTATGCAAAAAAGATCCAGAGGATGCTGATCACCTAATATGGTCTTGTGAACTTTTACAGTGTGTATAGAAATCATTGAACATCATGGCCCCATCTTTTGAACCATCGATAAGTGGTAAGATTTGTTTTGCTAATACCTTTTCTGCAGTAGAAGAACAACAAAGACAAATTATGGCCCTTTCTTTATGGGGGCTTTGGTATCGAAGGAATAAATTGTTCCATGAAGGTGTAAAGTTTTCTTTGCAGGAATTTTTGGGGTTCATAAAGGGATATAGTCAAGAACTTAATCTTAATCAGGAGATTTTCTTTCCGTCCTTTAGATCTTTGGTGAATGAGATTTAGAAACCCCCAAACGTTGGAATTATTAAATTAAACTTTGATGCGGCTTTCTAAAATGATGTTAAAATTGCTATAACAGTGGTTTTAGCTAAAAATTCAGAAGGAGATATAGTGGGGGCGGAGAATTATCTTTTCAAGGATGTGGCTGATGCTTTTGTGGCGGAGGCAAGGGCATGCGAACGGGCTCTCATTCTGGTGGGGACGTTGGGCTTTCGGCGATTGGTCGTGGAAGGTGATTCTTTAACCGTGATTAAAAGCATCAAGAAACGATAGGAAGACAAGCCAGTTCTTAGACCGATCACACAGCATATTATCATTTTAGAAGCTGGATTCGATGAGATCTCTAACCTTTTTTGTACCCCGATTGGTGAATGGTGTGGCACATACTTTAGCTTTGGAAGGTTGGAGAAGGAAGGCTTTCGGAGTTTGGAATGACAGGGTATCGAATTCTGTTCAGATGCTGGCGTTGAAGGACCGTTTGGCTTGGAATCAAAGGCATCAGGGGGTCTTTTGATATGCTTTGATGGTGGAGAAGGTTCGTTGAATTTCCACTGTGGTTTCAAAGCATTTGTTTTCCTTCTATTTTCTTAATTGGTTATTTGAAAGAGAAGGAATGCTTGGCTGAAATTTGGTTGGTTGTGGGCTACTGTTTTGGCGTGGGCGGTTTCTCTTCTTGGTTTTAATTTTGGTAGTTTCTAGGCGCTTTCTCTGCTTTACAGCTATTTCTTTAATTATTGTTAGTTTGCTTTGTGTCTGCTATGTCTTTTCATTTGCTTTTGTTGTAATTTTCTTTTATTATTTTCGCCTTGAGCTATGCATTTATAAATATTAGTATGATATTTTTGGTAAAAAAAAAAAAGGTTCCCACTGCGACCCTTCTCACCATCTTTTTTTTCTCAGGAAAAATTAAAATCTGGTCTTTTCTTTTCTTTAATTTCTCAAAATTCCTTTAGTTTTGATTTCGAGTCTCCTCCTTTTTTCACAGGAAAAGGAAGAAGCTACCTCCTATTTTCTTTTTCTCCACTCCCATTCTCTTTTCTTTTATTTGCCCCCCACCCCCCCCCCCAAAAAAAAAAAAAAAACTGGTTGTTAAGTTTATTCTTCTTCATTTCAACTTAAAGAAGAGCTCTCAAATTAATTTATTGGTCTTTTTTTTTCCAAAAAACAAACAAACCAGCTTTTACTTTGTGTTCTTGCTTCAGTTGAAGTTCCATTTATTTTGAAGTAGTAGCAGCAGCAGCAGCTCATAAACAGTGATGATTTGATGTAAGTATGGAGACACGAATCTCTTCCTTATTCGCATTAGTACTGCTTTTGTTTTAGGCATTAAAATCAATTCCTTATTTGTTGGATCCTATTTCCAGTTTAATCACATTTAGCTTTAATAAATAAAATATAAATAATCTATCAAAGCCTCACTTGAGATCCCTTAAACCACCCATTACCAAAATATGTAAAAATGATTACGAGATAGTATTAAATTCAAAAAGGGGATAATCGCATTAAAGGCCCTTATACTTTTGGGGTTTGTTCTAATGTGACCCCTAAACTTTCAAAATGTCCAATTAAGCCTCTGTACTTTATTTTCGTTTACTATAGTGGTCTTTGGGTATTTGAACTACCGATTTATATATTATTATGATACATAGAGTCTAACACCCGTGATAATTACTAAACCAACACATGAATTTTTTTTTAAATCATTAATTTCACATGAATAATATAATTTTATACAAAAAGATACATAAAAAAATGAATCGGTAGTCGAAATCAACTTTTTCAACCTCTCATTCAAGTTCAATAAATCAATTAAGAGACATAATTTTTGGGAAATTTTGGACTGAACCATGTAATGGACTAAACAAAGTTGGAGGTGGTAGTCAAATTTATTTTCAAACAAAGTTGAGGCTTTGGACTGAACCATGTAGAAGAGTGACAGATTTGTTACTCCTACGCTGCACCAAAACAATTTACACGTGGCAGTACAATCAGTATTACGTGGCAACAAAATCATAATTTCATTTAGTCTTTTGGGTGGCCAAAATAATAACAATTCTTAACGACAGCACTAAAATTAGTAAAAAAATTAAATAATTAAAACAGAAACGCGATAATTTTAAAGTGACTATCTAAACAATTTACCCAAATTATTATTACTACTCCCTAGCCCTGTAGCAGAATTATAGGTCAAGCATATGTTAGTAAAATTAGAGTTAAGGTGTTTACCTCTAAATTCGGTAATTTGTATATTTTTTAGACTTAACTAATTCCCAAATTTGAAAACTTTCAACTTAGTCCTTTTAACTACTTGATTAATATTGTTAGTTCATTTTTCTCAATTTATAAAATAGCCACACATATCTTAAAAGTTCAAAAGTGTTTTTAAAAGAATTTAAAATTAAGAATTCTTTAAAAAATTATTTTTATTTCACATGTATAATAAATTAGAATAAATATTTAATTTGGAGATTCAATTGTCTAGCTTAATTCTAGACTTACATTTTAATAATTGATCATTTTACATTTTCAATAAATCTTCCTTTTTTTTTAAATCAAGGTCTTATTAGAAAAATAGTATCTTCTATTTTTTTTTTTTTTTTTCTTATACTCTTTAGAATTTTTCTTAAACTTTTATAGTTTTTTATTTTAAAATTTTTAAATTTTTTATGATTTTATATATTTTAAATATTTATATATTTTAATTCTCAAATAATGCTCCCGCGTGATTTATTTTAAGGCTTCATGTGGCGTTATATTATTGCTTATCAATGAGTTACCCAAGTATCTAAAAAAAAGGTAAATTATACTAATAGCCACTCAACTCTTAGTAATTTTTAGTCGTCACTTAATTATGAAAAGTTATAAAAATAGTAACTTTCTATTTTAATCATCCAACTATGAAAAGTTACAAAATAATTATCAAACTATTCAATTATGTGTTTTCTGAGTCACCAGTTGGTTAATGGTGACAACTTTTAAAATTGTCATAATAGCAACGTGAATCCTTAACATTTATAACTTATATATGTCAATTCAGTCTTGATTCTAAAGTAAAATTAACCTTCAATATTTACACATTTTGTAAATTGGTGCTTTTTTGTTTGCAGTTTTTTTTTTTAACCCTTTCACTTAAAATGCTAAAAACAATTATCAGCTACATTTGATTGGAAATATATAAAAAATGGACACAACTAAAAATCTAAGATAATAATTTTCATATTTTGTCATTCTTTTAAAATTAACCCTCAATATCATAAAGAAAAGAAAAATTGCAAAAAAGAGAGACCAACTTACACAATGTGTAAATGCCGAGGGATAGATTTTTTAGAATCAAGACAAATTTTACATAATTTATAAATGTTGAGGATTAAATTTGCTATAATGTCAATTTTAGAAAATGCCACCGTTAGCTAGTTGGTAATTGAAAAGACCAATTTGTAGCTTTTCATAGTTGAATGACAAAAAAAAAAAATTACTAATAGTTGATAAACTATTTTGTATCTTTTTATAATTGAGTGAAAAAAAAAATTACAAATAATTGGGTGACTATTAATCTGATTTACTCAAAAAAGAACCAACTTGGTTAATGATTTCAATTAGGATATTGTTTTTAGGTACTTTATTAACACGGACAAAATTTTAACGGTTTTGCTCTAGAAGCCAATAACACAATGCCACATGGTAGCCCGAAATTACAATATGTGGCAAGCATTATTTAAAAATATAAGATTGTAAAAAATAGTTAAATTAAATAATAAAATATGATGATGAATATATATGAGGAACAAAAGTGTTGTTTTCATTGGTTTCTTTCTATTTTCCAAGTTATTAGCACTTCCTAACAAATATCTGTTCTACTTTTGTTCACTGCTTCAACGACTCTGCTTTCAGGTTTAGAATTGGATCATTTTCTTTGAAGAAAGGAGCAGGCCTTTCTAACATCACATTATAATCTTAATCTTAAGGGGTAACTCTCAACCTTTTCATAACTATTCTCAACTGTATTTTCTACCATTTTGCTTAGGCTAAGCAGATTTGTTATGTGAATTCAGATTAACAACAATGGCTTCGGGGTTCGGTCTTGATGTTGCTTCTGATCTCGTGGGAACATTGTTGGAAAACTATTTAGTGAATCCAATCGTAGATCGTATTCGTTACTTATTTCTTTTTCGTAAGACTGTTCAAGAGCTGCACCAAAAAAAAAAGGATTTGGCTGCAAAAGAAACTCAAATGAAAGAAGACGTTGAGGAGGCTAAATTGCATATTCAAACTCAAGTAATCTACGACAGTGTACGTGAATGGCTGACAAAGGCAGAAAATTCCCTAAAGGATGTTGAATTTTTGGACTCTAAAATTGAAGAAAATAAGAGATGCTTCCGTTTGTGTCCTAATTGGCGTTGGCGATATCAATTAACTCAGGAGATTAAGAATAAAATATTGGAAATAGCTGATCTCATAGAAGAGTACTCAAAATTTAATCAACTCGGCCATCGTGCCAAGCTTCCTAACTTAGATTTGGTCACATCTAAGAATCATGTAGATTTAAAATCTTCAGATGCTGCTTTCAAGAAGATCATGGAGGCATTGAAGGATGATTAAGTAAAAAAAGTAGGGGTGTGGGGAATGGGAGGGGTGGGCAAAACCACCTTAGTCAGGAAAGTGGGAGGTGAAGTCAAAGGATTTGATCAAGTTATAACGGTCACTGTGTCTGAAACTGTAGACATTGAAAAAATACAAAACAAAATTGCAGACGACTTAGTCTGGACTTTTGAGAAGAAGACTGCAGGCGGTAAAGCAAAAGAGTTATCGTATAACTTGACTGCTAGAAAGTTTCTGGTAATCCTCGATGATCTATGGAACGAGTGGGATGATAGAGATTTGAGTAAGATAGGTATTCCATTGGTTGATAATGACAAGGGTTGCAAAATCATCTTGACAACACGCAACTACAATGTTTGCCAACATATGAGTTGTGAGGAGACAGTTCAAGTGAAGGTTTTGGAAGATGATGAAGCATGGACTTTGTTCGAAATGAATGCAGGTCTCAAGAAAGCTGATTCGCGTGTTATTGAGGAGGCTAAGAAAATTGCAAAAGAATGCAAGGGCCTACCTTTAGCTATTGTAACACTAGCAAAGGCTTTGAAAGGTAAAGCTCTTGATAGGTGGAAAGATGCACGAAAAAAACTTGAAAGAAGTGGATTAATGGAGATTCCAAACATTAGAGAGAGAAAAATGCTTATATATCTCTTATGATCAGTTATGAGCATTTGGAGGATAAGATGGCCCAAGCATGTTTCTTATTGTGTGCATTATATCCAGAAGATCACTCAATTAATGTGGAAGACTTGGTGCGATATGCTTGGGGTTTGACCTTATATGACAAGGCTAATTCGATTGAAGAAATGAGAACTAAAGTCTCGAATGTCATCGAATACCTCAAAAATTGTTGCCTGTTAGAAGATGGAGATATTGGAAGGTATGATCCCTTTTCAAACTAGACATGCTTATCCCTTTTCATTAATTGGTATTTGGGTATACCAAGAAGTAGAATTCTCAATAGCGTTTTCTTGCTAAGTCACAAGCTTATCCAAAATGAATTTTTAGATTTTTAGTGTGAACATAAAAATTATTATTTTCTTATAAGTGACATATATCTCAAATTTTATTTTAAATATCTTTTAGTTATTAAAATATAAATTAGTATTTGATATACTGCCAATATATATCTTTTATTCCACAAACAAAGTTAAAAATTATTTATGTGTCATTATTTTTTAATATTTTACTAATTTTTATAAAATATTTGTTAACTCCCTTGACTTTATTTGTAAAATCTAAAATTTCATTAATCATGCACCAAATATTATTCTTTAAAATATTAACATATAATAAGTTTAAATATTTTAATGATAAATAAAACATAAACCTCCTTAGATTCAAGAAATCTTATTCATAAAGACTAAAACTAAGAAGTACCCTTTGTATGTTTTGGTCCCTAACACATTCAAAATTTAATTATTTATATCATGATGAAAGATATGATTATAGCTAAATTTCATATTTTCCTTCTTCTTTTTGTTTTATTAGTTCTTTTCTTTATTTTTTCATCTCCTAAAATTGTATTATAATAGTAAAATACTATTTAACGTATTTACTTTTATTTTGGCTTCATCAGATATGTTGATCGAGATGATGATTTTGGCAGGTATGATTCTGACAAAGCTGCACATATATATATATATATATATATATACCAAATTATCACTTCCATGACTTGGTATTAGCATATATTAAGAGTTTGTTTTAAGGAAAATATTTTTTATAAAAATAAACTTATTTTTGAAAAATGATTTTTCTTTTAATAAGTGTAAGTCATTTTCAGAAATAAGTTTTATTATTTTTATATACAAATTAATTTAAAAATTCAAATATTATTATATTAATACTAAAATTTTAATTTAGAAAAATTTAAATTATTAATTTCAAATATTATAATTTTATTATTATACATACATATTTGTATTTAATCATATAATGAATTATTAATATAATTGATTTTTAGTAAAATTATTTAATATTACAATTTTGTTTTAATGATAAAATTTACATTAATAATAGTTTTAAAATTTAAGTAATGTTCTTAATATTTTATTGAAAAATTATAATATTTTGATAATAAATATATCTATAAATATTTAGTAATACATATTTAATATTATAAAATATGATTATTTTAATAAAATAAATACGAGTATTTGTTTAAATCATACTACATTTCATTTAGCCATTATCGAGGTGAAACCGAAATTTTTTTTGACAGGCCAAAATTAAATTGTAAATTTTACGATAGTAAAATTTAATTTCACTATTTTAATAGGCTATATTTTTATAATTTTAAAGGATTAAATTAAATTGTTATCATTTTTAGGAGGAAAACTGTAATTTTACCTTTACTAATTTAAAATTTTTAAAATTTTAGAGGACCTAAATGAAAATTTTCTATTTTAGGGGGGTCGAGGCCCTTGTCAACCCAACTCCCCTAGCCATTATATATTTTGTTCCCCGGCCAATATATAACTTCAAAATAAGTTTTAACTAGATATTTGTTATTATATTTTGATGTGTTTATAGTTTGACTCGGGCTAGGTTCGGGTCTTGCTTATCTATGATATTAGTAACTTTATATTTGCCCAATCCAAGCCAAGATTAACCCAACATATAGGTCTAAAATTTTACCCAAATCTACCCGTGTTTACAAATAGCTAACTAATACTCTTTCTAGGTTGCCGATAATGTTTAGATTTTTTTCTTATTAGTACAATTTTAAACATAGGCAACTTGATATATTTTTAATCTTTACATAGTATTAAATTATTATATATTCTATTTTATGTGATCTACATTACATAATATATATATATATATATATAAAATAAAATTATATTACAAAAGTATAAAATTAGATGGGATCAAGCCTTGAATGTTGAAGCTCAAGCCCAACCTATATTTTAAACAGGTTTTTTTTTTTTACTCAAGCCTATATTTTGGGCAAGCTTTTAGGCTTGTGGAATAAAATTGGACAAGTATCTCATCCCTTGAACAGAAAAATGCTTACTATAATATATTATTTAATACAAAATATTATCTTATTAATTTCTTTTTATTTATAAAAGATATTTTGTATCAAATATAATTTATGTGGTGTTTATTTCATTGAAAATAAGGTTTAAAAATAATTTAAAAAATTCAAATAAAGAAAAATATTTTATGCAAAATTATTTAAGTACTAAAAAATATCAATTTTTCCAAAAAACCAATCTATTTTTTCAAAAATTGTTTTAAGACAACCACAACCTAAGAGGAGGAATGATGTATATATATATAAATAGGGAAAGGATTGAATGAAACAGTGACGCCACATCATCTGTATCCCTTTCCAATAGATTTATGCCACATCAGCATTTTTATCCTAAATTTCAGTATTTTTATCCTGAAAAAAATCAAATCCAAATTAAAATCCTGAAATTTAGGATAAAATGCTGAAATCCAGGATAAAAATGCTGATGTGGCATAAATCTATTGGAAAGGGATACCGTCACTATTTCATTCAATCCTTTCTCTCTCTCTCTCTATATATATATAATCTATTTTTTCAGAAATTGTTTTAAGACATACAATCTAAAAGGAGGAATGGTGTATATATATATATATATATATATAATGTAAAATTTGATTAAGATGTATCCATATTCTTGTTTTATTAAATTTTTTCTTACTATTGTTGCTTTTTCTAGATTATTTTATTTTTCAATCTTCTAAAAATTGTATAACAAAAAAAATATTATTCAATGAATCCTCTTTTATTTTGGTTTGATTAGGTACGTTAAGTTACATGACTTAGTTCGTGATGTTGCTCTATGGATTGCATCAGAAGAAAAAAGTGGCTTTATAATCAAATCTAGATTGGAGTTACTAAATAAAAGCTCTGAATGTTGTAAAGCAATCTCATTGTTGGACAAGGAAGAGAAAAATTTGCCTGATAGATTGATTCTTCCGAAGCTTGAGATCCTATTGCTTAATAACTGTGATGTACAAGGTATATGTTTTCTAGGAATGACAGAACTAAAAGTTTTAAGTCTTACAGTTGTAGATGGTTCTAAGAGGATTATTTCCTTGTATGCTCTTACGTTCCTGCCAAAACTTCGCGCTCTACATTTGGAGAATATTGAGGACTTTTCGTTCCTTGGCAACCTAAGGACACTTGAGATTCTGAGTTTGCATGGTTCAAAATCTGAGGGTTTGGCAGATGAATTAGGGAGATTGGAAAATCTAAAGATGTTGGATCTAAAGAGGTTGGACAATATGAACTTTCCCCCTAATGTCATTCGAAGGTTGTCTCAGATAGAGGAGTTGTACCTACCAGGATTAGAGTATAGAGAGATAAGTAACTATACCTTTCTCGAGATAAGATTTTTGACCAGATTAACGAGACTATTTCTTGAGGTATCTTCTCTACATTTTCCTCTAGACTTTGAGTTTCCTGAATTAAAATATTACAATATATGCATAAACTATATAAGCAGCATACATGATTCTCGTTTTGAGGAAGCAAGATCCTTGAAAGTTGAGAAAGTGTTTCCTTACAATGCAGTTTCCCAATTACTTGGGAATTTAGAGTCTCTACAAGTGTCACGTATCGAGGATGAGTATGTAGAATGCTTGACTAATAAAACACAACAAAAGGTGTCAGTATCAATGATCTTACGAAACCTAAAAGTAGTGAGAATTGAATACTGCAATCTAAAAGTGGTATTTCAAATGGAGGAGGTGGAAGAAAATGAAGATCCGCTCCTTTCAAATTTAAAGATTTTACATCTTGAAGGGTTGCCAGATTTGAGATGCATATGGGAATTGCCAACCCAACATGTAAGACTTAAAAGCTTAGTTGAATTGACTATACGAATGTGCCCACGTTTGAAATCACTCTTTTCACTTTCTCTTGCTCAAAGTCTCGTAGTCTTGGAAAAACTTCACATAATGCACTGTTATGAATTGAAGCAAATAGTGGAAGAATTGGAAGGTGACGAGGGAGAAATATCATCGGCCATCAATTCTCTTACTTTATTATGCCTCCCAAAATTAACAGAGCTCAGCATATGTAAGTGTGATGGTTTGGAGTATATTTTTCCGACGTCGCTAGCACCACAAGGGCTTCAGGGTTTGACTCTTTACATAATGTGTTGCCCTCAATTAAAACAAGTGTTCAGGGTGGGAAATGACAGTATGCTCCACCACCAGCAGTCCTTGAGATCGTTATCGTTCTTTTCAGTGTCATATTGCCCTCAATTAACTGATTCGATTGTTCATTTTGAAGCGGAGGAAGCTCGCATCGAGGTACATTCTTTTTCTCCCTTTCTAATTACATTATTGAATTTTATTTATATATGATTTTCATAAAGGATTCATAACTCAATTTTCATATTGATTTTACAGAAAAATATTTTAAGATATTTTAACCATGCTAGAATTGGCACTGCTATGTGTGTGGAAGTAAATAATATAAAATAATAATTATTGGTGGTTCAGAAATATCATTAGTTTTTTTTTTTTTTTATAATTTTACTGAGTTTTACCTGTTTCGTGAGTAATAAAGTGAAATTAATTTAATATATATTTTTCAATCTCAGTCTTTTAACTTTCGCTAAAAAGCAGAGATCAAATATAGAGTATAGGTTTATTTTGTAATCGCCAAATGCTTTTTTTTTTTTTATATATTAGACAAACGAATTATTTTGTAGTTTCATGCTTAATACAAATTAATGTCATTTAATATTAATTTTCATTTTCTAAAGAATTAAGTTAGTTAATGAAACCATGTAGATGTAACTTTTCATTAACTGTCTATTTCCGACCTTCCAAGTATGTAATTTATGAGTTTGATTACTTTAGATTTTAATTTTTAAATTTATGAGTTTCATATAATTATATCATTTTTACTTTATCATTAAATGTATATTACTCTAATACCACTACCCTTGCCTTTTGTTTAATTCTGTATTTACGCCCGACATCAATATTGATTTGAAACAATATTTTAACTATTTATGTTCCTCGTTAATTATTGATTATTAATTGATATATATTAACGTATATAATTAACATATATATAATTAACATATATATTAACATATATATCAATTAACAATCAATAATTAACGTATATAATTTGTGTTTTAATGATGAATGATATATGTGAATTACAATCAGGGTGTTGCACTATCAGCATTCAAGGATTCGTTCAAAATTTCGAAACAACTTGAACTAACAGCAATTAAGGATCATAATCTGGTTCCAGAAGCTAATGAAGACGGACTCAATGGAGTAACTTCACTTCGCCTTCGGCATTGCACGTACCTCGAATGCTTGGTTGATACCACCACTACTGCAACAAAGAATGGACCAACTTCAGCATTCACTCATTTGGAGACATTAAATATAGAATATATTGATGGGTTTGAAGCCTTATGCAAGGGTCAGCCTCCACAAGGTTTCCTCAAAAACTTGAAACATCTGGAAGTTTCCGGATGTTCCAAGTTCCAAGTGGCGGATGAGCTCTTTCATAACAGAGAAGAAAATCAAGAGCACCCACTTTCAAATTTACAATCTTTGAAGCTCTATGAATTACCAGAATTGAGATGGATATTCAAAAGCTCACCCCACTCATTCACCCTTCAGAGTCTTAAGGTTGTAAACATAGATCGATGCAGAAAATTGAAATCCCTTTTTTCACCTTCCCTTATTCAAAGCCTAGTGCTTTTAGAAGAACTCAAGATACGAGGCTGCGAAGAATTGGTAACTCTTTTCGCTGATGGTGAAATAGAATCAAAGACTTCTTCCCTTCCTCTCTGCTTGCCCAGATTGAAAACTCTTCGCATCAATGATTGTTCAAAACTGGAATATGTTGTGCCAGTCACCTTGGCTCAAGCTCTTCCTGCTCTTGCATTGCTTTCGGTTTCTGATTGTGATGAATTAAAGCAAGTATTCGGCATGCCAAATGAACAAGATGGAGTTCAACACCATGATAGCCTGCTCCTTCCAAGTCTACAAGATCTGGAACTTATTTGGTTACGAAACTTGACTAGTTTTGCCCCACAAAACTATGTTATCAAAGCACCATCTTTGAAAAGAATGGAAGCTTATAGTTGTTCTAGAGTGATGAACCTTCCCATTCAACAAGCCAACAATCAGCTGGAGTTAACGTTAGGGGTACACTTTTCTTACTCCTTTTTTCTTTTCTGGATTTTTTATTTGATTATTCTAATTATTAAACATTTTTATACCATGCCCCTCCCAACCCTTAAAAGTTGAGCTTAAAAAATTTATAAAAACAGAGCCTCTAGTTAAAAATGGCAATTATTATATTTGCTGTGTATAATTATCATATATCCTGGTGGTAATTTTTTTTTTGAATCTGTTATTATATTTTTTTTTATGATACCAATATCTTATTGTATTAATCTAATATTTAATTTATTCTTTTATTAATTTTTTTCAATAATTTACTTTCATTTATGTGATGGATTACGATTAGGGGGTTGAATTATCTGCATTCAAGGAAATGCTATGCAATACAAAAGATCTTATTCTTAATGATTTGGAGGATCACAAAAATCTTGTCCCAGATCTTGTGGATTTGGAGCATCTAGACAGATTAACTTCCCTCTCTATTAACAGCTGGAGGGGTGGTGAATGCTTGGTTGATACAACTCAAGCAATAATGGATTTCAAATGCAATGACCAACCTCCCAAGTGTTTCTTGCAAAATCTCAAAATTTTGAGAGTTAGTGATTGTGAAAAATTTTCAAAGTTGTTTCGTATCAATGATGGAATAGAATCAAAAGCACATTATTTGCCAAACTTGAAAATGGTGGAAATTAGAGAATGCCCAAGTTTAGAATATGTTTTCCCACATGCTTCAATTGGAGGTTTTTCTCATCTACAGAAGATAGAACTTGTTGAGTTGAGAAACTTGAGGAGTATTGTTGGAGGAAACAACATTTTGGAAGCACCAACTTTGGAAATTTTATATATGCGAGAATGTTCAACATTTACAAATTTTACCTATCATACAGAAGTTAAGAAGTGGGTTTTCTTTAAGGTACTTTCGCTTTTATATTTTTTTATTTGTTTTTTTTTTCAAAAAGATTTTAACAAGTTTGTAAACTTGTCTTTCATTTTTATTAAAATCTAATTTCCTTAGAAAAGTGGAAAGTCTCTTATGCACAATTCGTTAATAGATTTTTACATCAATTCATGTAATTAAAAGTTAAAAAGAAAACCAAATATGAGTGCGCCATACTTACTTGGTTGATATTGAAAGAACTTAAAAGAATAACACTTAACCCATTACTTTTATGCAGGAGTTGATCTTCTCCATGGAAGATATAGACAGTGAAGATGTCAATTTGTGTGATATGGTAAACACTCAGTTGATACAAAAATCACCAGATCTCGAATATATAACTTTGGGGAACTTTGAACAATTGTTTCAGCTTCAGGGTGGAAATATCATCTCAAGTCTAGAGAAAATGGAGCTTTTTAATGTGATTAGGTTGCAAGATATATGGAAGGGTCCCATCCATGTTGCAACCAATCTTAGAGAACTAACGGTTCACCGCTGCAATAATTTGACATACATCTTTCCAGTGACGCTCTCATTCGAAATTTACCACAATTAAGCATTCTAAACATAGCGTCATGTGAGAACTTGAAGCAAATAATTGGAAATGATGACATTTTAGCATCTTCATCATCATCACAAGGTCCTCAGTTGGAGATGAAATTGGTATTCCCTCAGTTAAAGCAAATAGTACTTGAAAATTTGCCAAAGCTCGAGAGCTTCAGCCCTGTGGGTTCTCATCTGGAATTCCCATGTTTGGATTTGCTTGACATTAAGCAATGCTCCAAGGTGATCACAAGATTCAGTGCAGATTATTTAACGTTGATTGTGCATGGTAAAACTGATCAGGTATTTATCCTCCCAACACTCTTTTACTTGAATTTTTCCACGATTGTTTCTAATATATATGAAATTGAGTAATTTTCATTTTATTTTTATGTTATTCTCAACGAAATCTAATTTGTTCCGAAATGAAGGCATCTCAGCTAAATGATACCAGTTCCTCACGAGAAGATATAATCTGGGAAAGGAGAAAAGCCACCTTACTACCTCAGTATAAAGAAGGAGGTGAAGAAATTTCACCCTTTAAGTGAAAAATGCTGCAGAAATCATTCTTGAGCATAAATCACGTCGATTGTACGGCCAGTCTACACTAGTTAATTAACTAGGTAAATATGGCATGACCATTTACCTTTCTTCTCGCCTTAGTTTTTTTTTTTTTTCTTTTTATTTGTCTTTTTAGTTCTAATTATTACTTATTTATTATAGACAATATTGCATACAATTATTTGTGGATTATGTTTTCTAAAGTCTGATCGATGGAGTTGCTTCTTTTATGGAATAATCTACTCATTGCTTTATTTTTTATGTAGAGTTTGATGCATTTGCTACTTTGAAAAGCATTTTAAAACATAATGTTGGACAACTTACCCATTTTGAATTTTTTTGCAATGAATAATTTAAGTTGTTGGTTGTTTGACAGAAATAAATAAGGGTATTTAGTTCTAACTATAGTAATAGATATGTAATAAATCATTTTTTGTTTATGTTATTTCAATGGTAATCAAATGAGACATTAATGTTAACTAAATCCATAGTAGAACGGTTTAAATAGTAAAAATGTCATAAAAGTTAGTTTAATGGACCCTTGAATCATCAAATATGGCATTTCAACATAAACCGATTTGTTTGTTATCACTGCTAGATAGCAAATTATAAGGTTTAGCTTTAATCATTAAGTGGATTCTTTGGTTCCATGGGAACCTTTTGCATGGCAATCGAAAAATGCTTCAACTGCTCATATTCTTGCCTTTTCTATCTCTTTTATGTAAGATTGGAATGCTGTTCGACAAACTTTTGATAAAATTCAAGAGCCTGGAGCAGTATTTGGTGTTGCTGGTTCATGCTGGTCAAAGCCGGCTGTGGGATGGGTGAAGTGCAATATTAATGCCATGTTATTTAGTGAATGTTGCGGGCTGGTCTGCTAGCTGCAGTCCGTTATGTAGAGGGTGCACTGGTTAAGCGCGTATCGGGTCATGTTAATCCAACGTTGGCTCCAAAAGTAACTGAATTAAACGCAGCAGTCAGGAAGGCGTTAATGTTAAAAGTTAATTTGCAATTTCCATTCATGAATCTAGAGAATTTGAACAGTTGAGTTTAAAATTCCTATGTATTGAGTCTGTCCATTTATGGAATTTAGAATTTGAGTATTTGGATTAAGATCCCTACAAGTCTTTATTATTCAGTCTAGAAGTTTCTTGTGAGTAATATATAATAAGCTTGTTGTGTCTACACTAGGTGATGTAATAAATGAAAAAGAATTGTCCCCTTAATATCAAATAAGTTCCTTAGTGAATCCGTTGTTATCTCCAACCATTAATTTGGGTACAATTGAAACGATGATGTCTCTAAATTCGAAATGCTGGTTCAAAGATGGTCTTCAACTTTAGTCTTAGTTTGAGTTTTTGTTACTTGTTTTAGACTCTTAAGAGCACTAAAAAGGTAACTCATACGTTTAGGGTTGCCTTGTTCTATGTGAAGTACTATTACAAATGAGAATTTCCACTTATATTTTCTCTATTCTACTTATGGATATTTCATATAATAAATCAATTAAGGAGATAAGATTTAGAATCGGTTGTTGTTTTAATTGTCTTTTTTTTCCTGCCATTCCTTATATAATTTTTCAAAATTATCTACACCTTTATATCAAAACTAACCCCATATATTGAAACGGTTAGGGACACCTGCCCTCTCTTTTTTTTTTTTTAATGTTTTCTTAGAAAATTATAAAATAAATATACAACTATTTATTCTTCAGTACTATCATTATAATAAATATTTTAATAGATTTTAAATATATTTAGATATTATATTAGAGGTTATAATTTAAAAAATTCAAGTCCAAACCGGCTTTGAACACATCCGTCCAAACGTCTCATTTCATTGTTTAAAAATAATAAAAATATTTTTATTTAAATTTAATTATAAATATGTGTATATATATAATTCTTTAAATATTAAATTAGGTTGGATTGACCCATACACATTTTTGGATATGGTACAATAATAACGCTAACATGAAACAAATACATAATCTTTTTCCAAAGTTATATAATTCAAATAACTAATTAAAGAAAAATATACAACATGATATGAAAAAATTTGGCATGAGTACAATAATACAGTAAAAGAATTAAAAAATTAACTAATGAACCAAAAATATTTATTATTATCATAATTATAATAAATAAGTATTAGTAAGAAAGTTGATTTTATATTTTTTATATAATGTTGTCATTCACTAACTATGTGGATGTCACATAATTTTAATATATAAAATAATTTAATATTAAATAATTAATTATTTCTATGTAATCAAAATTTGTTAAAATATGTTATAAGTCCTTATACTTTTCAAAAATCAGAATTTAATCAATATATTTTTATTTCAAGGAACTTAATCTCTCTACTTTTTAAATTTCAAATTTAAATTACCTAGTGTAGTAGGGTGACACCCAAGTATATCTTATAAATTAAATCTAACAATTAGTCATTGTACTATTTGTAAGTGCGGATTTAATTTGCACTCTAATTTAATCAAGTATATTTCAAAGATTTTCTCTAACCTTTTTCTCATTTTCAATCTTTGTACTTCTTTTAGACTCTTAGGAGCACTACAAAAATAATTTATGCTCTTATTAAGTACTAGCAATTTGGGGTAGACATAGAGGAGCACTTGTTATCATTTTGCTTTATTTATCATTATTAACTTTCTATTTTCTTTCTTTTCTTTTCGGGTTGAAATGAATTAATTTTCTATCCAAATACTGATGATCTTTCCCTTTCATCATCTCTAAATCAAGTTGTTGTCCTTTAGCTCTTTTTAAGGGATAATAGGGTATTGGGGAGTGTGTGCCCGTTCTTTCCTAGGGTTAGGTCCCTTAAGTTGTTAAATTTAGCTCTTTGATTCTCAATCATTAAATTTTAGTTAAATTATTTTTCTATGAAAATGGTGGTTACACCATTCAAATTTTAACAAAACTGATGTAACATGTAAGAAAATGCACATGTATTTCATAAAAAGTTTTAAAAATTTTAATTAAAAAAATCGAATGTTAAATATTTAAGTTTAAGTTCTACTCTATAAAAAGTATATGTGAGTTAATTGATTGATTAATTTAAATTTAAGTACATTATTCTTGTAAAGATTTGATTACTATGACTTAGCTAAAAATAGTTTGAAAATAGCTTCAATCAATTAAGTTACTTTTAGCTTGGAAAAATATAAGTAAGTTAAGAATTTCACTTTTCTTAAACTCTCAAAAATTCAGTAAAAAAAAAAATTTAAAAACAGAAGGACTTAAATGTAAAATGCATTTCCGTTTTAGGCTCAATACACGAGTCTACGCCCTTTCAACTCAGTTCCTACTATCTTAACGAAGTATAACACCATACAAACAAGAGTTTAATTTTTCTTTAATAATATGAAATTTATGTAATTATTTAAAATACATAAAATTTCCTATAGAAAAAGAAAAAGAAAAGGAAATTTTCATTTTTCTTGTTTGTTTGTGTTCTTCTTTCTTAAATGATCTACTTGTTTTGGCTTGATTCATCTTTCTTTCTTTTTCCTTTGCCATTTATTGTGATATGATAAATTTGGAGTTTGTCTCTTTAATTGGAACATTTTATCACCATTAGGCTACCTTTGTAGTTAAGGTGCTATGCCTCTTTAAGAATTTATGTATTATAAATTTTTTTTATTATATATCTATACTATATTAAACCCCTATCTTAAAATTTTATACAATTTTATGTTGAAAATTTATTTTATACAATTTTATACAATAATAAAGTAGAGCAATGGATAAGCATTAAGATTTCAACAATTTATTTCAGATGTAATTTCAGAAAACTAGCACGCATGCGACTAAAATCTAGACAGTATAGATAATAAAGTTAAGATTTTAAAAATTTTAATTAAAAATCGAATCTTAAACATTTAAGTTAAAGTTGTACTTTATACAAAATATGTGTGAATTAATTGATTGATTAATTTAAATTTGATTATATTACTTGTAACGATTTAATTATGATGAATTCCTATCATCACTCTCTTCCATAAATTTTTCACTATTCTTGCTGATCTCTTTATCGTTTTCCCCTGTGAATTCGCTTGATATGATGACAGCAATAAAGGAAAGTAAAAATGATAATGAAGCCATCAAAGGAAGTAGAAAGACTTGAACAATTGAGAACCGACAAGAAATGGAATAAAGAAAAGGTATTATAATTTATATTAAAGAATGACTTCATAATAATAATTAAAGTATGATCCATTGAGTTGGCGAGCACTTAGAATGGTTGATAATTAAAGAATACAAAAGGTTTGTGGAGGTGGACGTTCATCATGCCAAAGTAAGGCCAGCCCTTTTGAAGATCATTAAACGTTCACATAAATATTATGAATTAGTGAGAGGCGGCGTTGATCACGCTAAAGTAATTTTCTTTTATCCTTTTTATGCTAAGGAGCATTTTTAACTTTAATATTCATTAATGCTTAATTAACTTACGGACTCTTCAAGTTTTTCAGATGATCAAGCTTTATTCAATAGCCAAGGTTACCTACGTCGACTACGGCTCCTCCTTTCATGTGTACGATTGATTAAGACAATAGTACTATATCACTAATTAAATATTAATTTAATTGATATTGTTGTTATTGAAATAAAAAATTGAACCTAAATATATTTAAACACATATTTTTTAATTTAAAAATTTGAAGAATATAAATAGCAATAAAATGGTATAAAAATATAATATCCCTACGTCATAAAGTTTCTTATAATAAATCTCATATTTTATGAGATTAATTATTATATAACTTAGTGGGAAATCCCATAACCCAAAGAAACCATATGATTAGCACAATAGAATATAAGGACTATAAGCCATTCATATGAAAAATATTTGTCAAAGGAAAGCTCCAAGAAATTTCACAAAGAGGATAGCTCTTCACATGCTCTTTATCTTTTTTTGGTCTTTATAAAGTAAAAACCAACACTTCAACTCTTAATCCACACTTTAACATCTAAAAAATCGGCTTAGAAAAATTTACTTTTCGAAACCAAAGGAGATCATCCCTTGATTTAATTTTAAACTTTAGAATTCTTAACAAGTAAATTGATTTGGTTTAGTGGTTAAGTGTTTTGAGTATGTGTATGAGATTTTTGGTTTGAATCTTGTTTCTATAAATTTTGTCATTTTGCTTAAATTCTTACCTTTGAATGTTGGTTTATAAGTTAAATTCATTTAATTAATGTAAAAAATGAGTCTGTTGGTTCGATGGTTTAACATATATTTGTGCTTGTGGTCTTGTGTTTGAATCCCGGCTTGTATTAGGAAATGTATATTTTTTGAATTTCATTAAAAGGTAGTTAGTTTCAGTTGGTTATTTGAAACTTTCCAGAAACCTTCAAAGCTATTACTTTCTTTTTCCGCGACAATTTCTATCAACTTGTTTACGTTCTTCAGTTTTTGCATTTTGGCTCCTTATTTTCAAGTGATAGTTCTTTTTGTAATGTTATGTTACACCGATTCTGTACGGGATCTGACTTCTCCTTCTAGTTAATTTGTTGGATGGTAAGTTCGATTTAAAGTTTTGGTGTCGAAAGTTCTTCGACTTAACTATGATTTTGGAATGTTAGTTTTTAGCAATTTGACTACGAACTAATCATTTTGTTGGGCAATTGCTTATTGTTTAGGGACAAGAATTCACCCTTGCTACTCATGCATCGAGTCCGTATCAGGTGGATGTCAAAACCCCTATTTTTCTACATTTTCAGTCATCGAAAAACGGGAATGTCGACGCTATACGGCCAAGGATATAGGCATGTGCCCAGGCCGTGTGAGCCTACATGGGTGCGTGTCTAGGCCATGTAACTCATTGTTTACGCTTTAAAACCATACGACCAGGGACATGGACGTGTGCCCAAGATGTGCAACTCACAGTTTGCGAATTAAGACCACACAAGCAAGTGACACAGGTGTGTGTCAAGTCGTGTAAAACACACCGGCAAACATACGGGCGTCTGCCAGACCGAGTAGAGTCACACGGGCTAGTTCTCAAGCCATGTGAAATCACAAGGGCATGGGAAACAATATTTGGAATTTTTCTTTGAGGCCTTAAGCATTGTTCGAAATGGGCGCAGGCCTACTATAAGGTCCGTATAATCTGAATTAGGCTATATAACTTAATATCTAATGATCTAATAATGAACAATGTGTGATCTATATGTATATTTGTTATGTTTAAACCTAAGTAAGTATGATATGTCAGAACGTAATGTGCTATTGTTTATGCGTGCAAATTATTCAAGTATAATTTGTACTCCGTTAAGTTTGTTGGTACACCTTTGCTTTACTCTATTGATGAGAAATATACGATATCTGATCATGTTAGATTGATTGTTACTGATTTTGATTTATAATCATACATGTGACTTCATGGCAAATTTGATATGGTCTGTTGAGGTTTGACAAGTCCGTTGTACAAAACATGGACTCTCATATTTACTAATTCAGTTATTAAGAGATAGCATAACTTATATGCTCATTACTCTGATTCTGCATAAGCATGTCATGACACATTGCATGGGACTTGAGTTGAAGTAAAAGGAGGAAATTTCTGGAAGTTTAATGATCTGCATTATCTAATGGTTTATTCACACTTCTGTTCTAACAGTTCGACTATACTATACTGGCTTGACCACATCTATTCGATCTGGCAGTTTTAACTGCAAAATACTAGTGGCACTGTCCACAGTTATCTGTTGGTGTGATCTAGTTGGACGAGTTTTTGGGAACTCTATTTCGTTGTGTAGTGGAGTTGGGTAGGATGTTTTGATAAATCTTTATTTTGATTTGTTTGAAAAATATTGCATTTGCATAATCATACATGCTCTGTTCTACTCTATCCCGTTCTATTCTGTCCCATTCTGTTCTGTTCAGTATTACTTTGCTCTATTCAGTTTTGTTCTGTTATATTCTATTCAGTTTTGTTCTATTTGAATTGCGTTGTTCTGCTCAGTTCTATTTTGTATTATTCTGTTGTACTACCTCTATCGAAATCTTTATGATTCTTCTAGATCTGTTCCATACTAGTTATACAACTGTTATTAGATGCTTGCGTTACTACGATTTATATATTACCCTCTGTTTAATTGTATTTGAGTTTGGTTATACGTGGTGTTTGGTGACTCACCCTTTGTCTTACATTTATCTATCAGGAAAACATTTGATTTGGGATCGGATGACGTGTAAGAGCTCGAATTGTTTTACACTTAAGATAACTACAATTTAATCCTTTGGATTTATAATCTGTTTTGGACTTGTCTTATTTTTCTTTTTATAATCTTGCCAGTATCTGCCAAGTCTAAACGAAACTACAAAATCATCTAATTCGGCTAAAATGAATTTCTGGTTTTCAAGGTTAAAACTTTGAAAAGAAATATGTTTTTCCTACGTTGGTGTAACTCGTCCAAATTTGGCTTAAATTTCTAGGCTGGGTTTGGGGTGTTACACTTATGTTTGCTTCAGGAATTATGAATTTTTGTATTATTTGCACTTATGTTTGCTTCAGGGTAAATTATGAATTTTTGTTTTATTTGGTACTTGTACTTTCATAAAATGTCCAATATGGTACTTATACATTAGATGTTCAATGAGGTACCGAATTATCAATATGTACATTATGGTACCTCGAGTCAACACCCATAGTAAATATTAAACCAACCAATGAAAATTGAAATGTGGATTTTATTTTTCCAAATCATCAATTTCACATGGATAATATAATATTATGTGAAAAGATAAATAAAACATAAAAATGAAAAGGTAGTTGAAATCAAGTTATTCAACCTCTCATTCAAGTTCAATAAATCAAGTAAGACCAAATTTTCTTGCAAAATTTAGGGTTTCTAAAAATTAAAGAAAATTTAAGTTAAATTGATAGGTTTAGTATTTTTTTTGTTTTATTTATCTTTTCACATAATATTATATTGTCCATGTAGAATTAATAATTTGAAAAAATAATTTCACGTGTTCAATTTCCATTCGTTGGTTTAACATTTACTAAGGTTCTTTACTTCAGGTAGCATAATAATACACAAATTGATAGTTTAGGTACCACATTGAATACTTTCAATAAGTACCACATTGGACATTTTATGAATGTATATGTACCAAATAATACACAAATTAATAATTCATGTACCACATAAGCTAAATGCTCAAGGATCAAGGGTGAGACAAAAATAACTAAAATTATGAGGAAGTGGATTTAAATCCAAAATAACTAAAATTATAAGGAAGTGGATTCAAATCCAAAATCCCTCTCACACAAGCACGACACTTAACCTCTTAACAAATTAATTCACTTATCAAATTTTAACAATTCAGAAACACAAGATTTGGGGCATTACATTTTTAGAAGGACTAATTAGCTGAATTTGAAAATTAAAAGAGACTAAAGAGGTATTTTTACTGTATAAATACACTTAAGTCCAATTCCTAAGGGCCCTTTTCCAGCTATTTGAGGGCCCTTTGTATTCCTTGTTTCTTTGGTCTGCATTTTCTCATCTCTGTTTAAGATTCCCACTGCAATCGTTCTCGCCATCTTTTTTTCGCTTCAGGAAAAATTAAAATCTTCTCTTTTCTCTGTTTTTCTCTTCTTTAGTTTCTCAAATTTCCTTTACTCTGATTTCAACTCTCCTCCTTTTAACAGGAAAGAGAAGCTACCTCCTATTTTCTTTTTCTTGAATCCCTTCTCTTTTGTTTTCTTTTATTTCACCCCCCAAAAAAAAAACCTGCTTTTACTTTGTGTTTTTGCTTCAGTTGGAGTTCCATTTATTTACAGTAGAAGCAGCAGCAACAGCTCTTAAACAGTGATGAACTGAGGTAAATTTGGAGACACGAATCTCTTCCTTATTCTCATAAATACTGGTTTTGGTTTAGCTATTAAACTCAATTAAAACAGTGTGTGTTGATAAAAATATAAGTTGAAAAAGAGATTGTTATTCCCAACTTATTCCTTTTTCGTTGGATCATATTTTGTGTGCAAGCTAGCTAGTGTCTTACCAGTTTAATCACATTTAGCTTTAATAAATAGATAAATAACGTATCAAAGCTTCACTTGAGATCCTTTCAACCATCCTTTGCCAAAATAAGATTTATATGTAAATATGATTACGAGATAGTATTAAATTCAAAAAAGGGACAATTTCATAAAGGCCATTATACTTTTGGGTTTGTTCTAGTGTAGCCCCTAAACTTTCAAAATGTCCAATTAAGCCCCTACACGTTGTTTTCGTTTGCTAAATTGGTCCCTGACTCTAATTGCTTCAGAATTTATGCTGACATGGCAGGCGCTCCAATCAGGCCTGCCACGTGGCCATCTGTTGACCTTTGACCGGATAAGTGAGACCCTTGTGAGCAATTTTTTTTTTCCATAGAAACATTGTTTTGATAGATGAAAACAAGTTGGAAACCGTGAACAACGAAAGCATACAATTGGGAAGGATTTTTTTATTTTTTATTTTTGAACCCTTAAGCAGCGTTTGAACACTTATCCTCCTCAGTTTTCTCCTTATCTTTTTGTCTTTTTTTGCTCTTCGTCTCTTTAGATAAACCAGCCTTCATCGAATCACCACACCCTCTACTTGTTAAACATTTTATCGACATTATTAGTATTATCATTGTAAAAAGTATTTTGTATTTTATGTTAGTTGAATTTTTTTTGTAGGGTCACCTTAACCCAAGTTAAACTCTTAAATTAAATTACAAAATGTAACAAATATATATATATATATATATATATATGTATTATTCCATCAGCACTTTATTGCAAATTTGAAAATTTGATTTCACACTTCAATTGTTTTGGTATCAGATTTAAAGTTGGAGCATTTTGTGTGAAGGAAGGAGACCCACCTTTCAACTCTGCTTTTTTTAAAACGTTGCATATTATATATCTTCATCTTAATCTCAAGTGGTAAGCTTCATATTTTTCGTTACCATCCTTCATTTCTTTTTGTGGTTCACGTGAACTGTATATTGTCTACCATTTTGCTTAAGCTTAGTTGAATTGTTATTTCAATTCAGATTAACGACAATGGCGGGAGAGTTCTTCTCGGGTGCTGCTTCTAATGCCGTAGGAACACTGATGGTTGACTATTTGGTGAAGCCAATAGAACGTCGCCTTCGCTACTTATTTCGTTTCCATAAGTTAATTGATGACCTCCACCAACAGCAAAACAATCTGAATAGAGAACAAACTCGAGTTGAAGAAGACGTTAAGGAGGCAAAATTGCAGATTCAAACTCAAGTAATTGAGGACTATGTAGATGAATGGCTGACAAATGTAGACAATGCCTTGAAAGATGTACAGAATTTGGACAGTAGGGTTGAAGAAAGTAAGAGATGCTTCCGTTTGTGTCCTAATTGGTGTTGGCGATATCGATTAGGCAAGGAGATAGAGAAAAAGACTGTGTATATCAGTGAACTTGTAGAAGGCTCTCACTTTGAACGAATCGGCCATCGTGCGGAGCTTCCTGGCTTAGAATTCTTCACATCTAAAGATATTTTGGCTTCCAAATCTTCAACTGCTGCATTCAACAAGATCATGGAAGCATTAAAGGACGATAAAGTTAACATGATCGGAGTGTGGGGGATGGGAGGGGTGGGCAAAACCACCTTAGCCAAACAAGTGGGGAAAAAAACCAAAGAATTAGGATGTTTTCGTAAAGTTATTGAAGTTGTTGTGTCCCAAAAACCAATCATTGAAAATATTCAAGATAAAATAGCAGATTTCTTGGACTTACAGTTCGAGAAGAAAACTAAAGAAGGGAGAGCAGAAGAATTATGGCTTCGATTGGAAAATCAAGAAAACGTCCTCATAATCCTTGATGATATGTGGAATGAGGTCCACTTGAAAGAGATAGGCATTCCGCTAAATGAAAATGGGAAGGGATGTAAAATCATTTTGACAACACGTCTCATGAAAGTATGCTGTCGTAACCATTTTTTTTGGAAGACGACAAAAAGGGCTCGACTTTGAGTTTTAAAATGAAAAAAGAACGGAGTCGCCACCGACCTTTATTTGGTGTGATCGGATCACCTTTATTTTAATAAAACATTTTGTTTTACTAAAATCGTGTTTTTAGTCTGCGAGGTTTTAAAAATAGGGTTCGGGAGTCGATACATACGAGGAAGGTTAGCACCCTCGTCGCCCAAAATTGGTACCAAAATGATTAATTAATGTCTTAATGTCGGAAGTTTGAAAAGATTTTAAAATACGGGTCTTTTAAAAGGTATTAGGATTTTGAGATATCTTTGTTTGAAAAGTGCGAACATTGCATCCAAAGACGTTAGGACATGATATTGAAGCCTTCGTAATCAAAGTTATCTCGGAGTTCGTAGAATTTATTAAAAGATGTTTAGTGTTTTAGTCAAATGGAAAATTGCAACCCAAAGACGTTAGGGCACTATTCCCCAAATTTCTAAACACGCAAACATTGCTGATTTAAAACTTTTGGACGGAATAAGGTGGTTTTGTAAATGCGCTTTGATTTTAGTGTTTGAGCTAAAATAGATATAGGTATTCGGGCCAAGAAAATCGAGATTTCTTTACTCGAAAAGATCTAAACATCACATCGATGCGTTAGGACACGATGTTTTAATCTCTCGAAGTTAAGGTCGTCTCATATTTCATGAAATAGGATAGAAGGATGTTTGATTATTTAGTGAAACAAAGAATCGCAACCCAAAGACGTTAGGGCACTATTCCACGAATCTCTAAATACGAAACATTGCCTTATTCTTTTTAAAAATTAAAGGAAATATGATAATTTTAAAATGTATTAATAATATAACACAAGGCTAAGAAAACAAATGTGGACGTAAACACGGTAAATATAAAAATACTACTACTACTAACGATAACAATGACAATAATAATAATAGATGAACTAATAATATTAATAATAGTAATAATAGTAGAAAAAAAAAAAAATAGAACGATAACACATACAATTATAATAATGGATGATAGTAATAGCAAACAAAAGAAAGAAAAATGGTGAAAATAATGAAAATAACGAGTAATAATAATAATAACGGTAATATGGTAATAAATAATAATAAAATAATAATAATAATATAATGATACAAATACTAAATAATGATAATAATAGTATTTATGTATAATAATATAATGCCAACAATGACAATGGAAATAATAATATATGTATACATGTATATAAATGAGTAAGCAAGATAAAATAAAGTAAATTAATAATTGAATAAAATAATAAATATAATAATAATAATAATCGTAATATTAATATGAATAATGGTAAATGCAATATAGTATCAAAATATTAAATACAATCAAATAATAATAATAATAATAATAATAATAATAGTAATTATAACAATAATAATAATAATAATAATAACAAAGAAATAATAGAAAAGGACTAAATTGTTGATTAATTATACTAAATAATAATAATAATAGGTAATTGTAAAATAAATAATAATATAATAATAGTATTAATAATAAAATAATGATAATAAATAATAATAATAATAATAATAATAATAACTATAGAAAAGGACTAAATTGAGTTAAAAAGCATAATTTCGGGTAAATTGAAATAAAAGAAAGACTAGGATCCATTTATATGCTGAAAGGACTGGGGGACTAAAATGGCAATAAACCCTTGATCAAAAGCATGCATGACGATTAGGGACCAAATTGCGGCCGAGATAAATTGTGGGATAAATTTTAAAAATAAAAAAACTTGATTGCAAATGTCTGAAAAAGCGGAAGGGTCGAATGCGCAAATCGCCCCTTTTGCAAAAACACGCGGATCCTAAGCGGGTCGGATCGGATCGGGTCGGGTCGTTCAAAAGCAGCGTCGTTTTGGGGTTAAAGGCGACCCAAAAGCGTCGTTTTGTGGGCTATATAAAGCCCTAAAACCCCTAAAAATTCATTTTCTCTGTTGTTAAAAAAAAAAAGGCTTTTCTTCTCTATTTTCTCTCTGCGGGGGTAGGGGCTGGCGAGAATCCGTAGATTCATTGCCGTCTTGCATGCAAGTCTTGCGGCCACCGCACAAGATGTGCCGGAAGTTCAAAAAAGGTAAATTTCGTATTTTATTCCCTTTTCCATGTCTTGTCTTTTTAGTAAAAAAATGTGAATATATCGTGATTAATGGATTGAAGAACAAGAATAGAATAATAAAAAGAAAAAGAAGATCTTAACACCTTTCCGGATCCGTTTTTCTTTTCTTTCTGATATTTTACTGCTTCTTGCTTTTTTTGCTTGAATCTGCTTTCTTTTGTTCCGAAATTTTTTTTTTTTTTTGTATATTGATAAAAAAGAAGGAAAAGATGAAAAAATCGTCTTGAATCTGTTGTTTTTTTTATTAATCGCAAAAAGGCTCCCCCTTTTACAAAGAAATTGATTCGGCTTTTATAGCCTACTCTGTAAAATTATTGGTTGTCTTTTCTTTTTTGTCTTGCAGGAGCAAGTGGAGGAGTTGGTGGTGACAGTGGCATGGGCGGTGGCCGGTGGCGTCGAGCAGGCGTCGGAAAGCGGTGAAGAGTCGGAGGCGGTGGCTGGGGTTTTGAAACCCTAGCATGTCTGAAAAAATTTTTAATTTTGGGCCTTACAGGCCTATTTTTTGGGTCCTTTATTTTTATTTTTGTTGTTTGGGCTAGTGAAATGGGTGCATGCAGTGCCCTCTTTGCTCATTGTCGTAATGGAAATAGAGCAAAGACATAAGAAAGACCCATTTGCCCGGTCTCGATGGGCCTTAACTTCTTTTGGCGTCTTTTCTTGGTAGCGTCACTTACGCTTACCGCCTCTTGTTGCTTGATCCACTCCAGCGATATGTGGCTTCAATCTACTCTTTGCTGTGACTTCAATGGGATGTGACTTGTTTATTTTTGATCTGCTCTTGCAAATTTAGGAATGTCTAAACTGCTATCTTCAATCTGATCCTTACAAACTCCGGGATTACGGTGATATCTTGATCGCTTCGCAACTTCGGAAGGTCAAATCTGCTTTCTTCAATCGATCCTTGCAAACTCAAGGATCACCAGTGAATCTTGACCGCTTCCGCAACTTCGGAAGGTCAAATCTGCTTTCATCAATCGATCCCAAACTCGGGGATCACGGTGAATCTTTGACCGCTTCCTACAACTTCGGGAAGGTCAAATATGCTTTCTTCAATCTGATCCTTGCAAACTCAAGGATCACCGGACTAATTTCTTGATTTACTTTTTACTCCATGGGAACTTGAGGAGATAAGAATTGGGGAGAAGAGATTCGTAGTCTCCATCTTCTCTACCGAAACTTCAAAGAAATAAGGACTTATCCTCATTGTTTACTCGAGGAGGCGGATTTGTAATCTCAACCTACTCCACGGGAACTTAGAGGAAATAAGAATTCAGGGAGAAGAGATTTGTAATCTCCATCTTCTCTACTGAAACTTTAGAGAATTAAGGATGGAACCTCATTGTTAACTCGGGGAGAAGGGATTTGAAATCTCAACCTACTCCACGGGAACTTCGAGGAAATAAGAATTCAGGGAGAAGAGATTCGTAGTCTCCATCTTCTCTTACTGAAACTTCAAAGAAATAATGATTGATCCTCATTGTTAACTCAGGGAGACGGGATTTGTAATCTCAACCTACTCCACTGGAACGTCGAGGAAATAAAAATTTAGGGGGAGAAGAGATTCGTAGTCTCCATCTTCTCTACCGAAACTTCAAAGAATTAAGAATTTATCCTCATTGTTAACTCAGGGAGACGGGATTTGTAATCTCAACCTATTCCACTGGAGCGTCGAGGAAATAAGAGTTCGAACTTTTCAATTTGCTTCCTTACTATTTTCAGGAAGACTTCAATCTTCAGTCTGCCCCACTACCATCTTGAGGGAACGAAGTCTGAACCTTTCAATGTACTTCCTTACTATTTTCAGGAAGACTTCATTCTTCAGTCTGCCCCTACCATCTCGAAGGAGCAAAATCTAAACTTTTCAATGTGCTTCCTTACTATCTTCAGGAAGACTTCAATCTTCAGTCTGCCCCACTACCATCTTAAGGGAACGAGATCTGTACTTCAATATCGTTACACCGTTCTTTGAGGAACCCATCTCAGTAGAATGAATTTTATGTGTTTATACAAATGATGAAGGTCTTTGTGATCAAAATGACTCAAAGCCTCTTAACTACATGCGTTATGGACGACACTTTCATGAATGCGAGAATCTGGTGAGAATGGTATTTTTACAATGATTAGGATGCAATGATCGAATAAATCGAATGCTCCTAACTAAAGACAATGGATGACTTTTGCATGAATGCGAAATGTCATGGGAATGGTCTTTATGATGATTAGGATGCAATGGGTGAATGCTCCTAACTAAACATGCTTTCAAATGATGTATAAATGCAAAATGAAATGATCCTCTTTTTTTTTTAAAATGCTTAGGGTCATCATTGCTCGTAGTCCATTAATGTTCTATCACGATACGTTATCATGCTTTTCTCGTTCAACCATATCTTTGATAGAAAACCCAAAAAATGATTATATTATGCTCAACAAGTTTGCCCTAGTAATTTGAGGTCTCTTCCTTTGTACCTCCAGGACATAAAGTTTGTATCTCCCCGCAACTTTAGGAGAATAACATTTGGCTTCTTCTACCTATCCTGCTGTAACTCGAGGTATAGGATCAATTTGATCTGTTACACCATTCACGGTGTAATGACCGGATATGTGGGCTCGTCGTGCATGAATCTGAGTATTATTTTTCTTTTCGAGAATGATCTCTTTGTCTTCTTTGGGTTGACATTGCTTGTTATCTGTCAAGGTCATACCACCGGTGAAAAATAAAAGGTCCAAAGAGATAATCATCTTTTCCAATATTTCCAAATCTTGAGTGAGTGAGTTCTAAACAATAGTCTGTTTCAAGTCCTTGTATTATTCGAAGCTTCGAGTAATATGCAAAACTCCTTTTATGAAAGTATTATTAGTCCACTAATCGTTATTTCAATGCAAAATGCTTGAAAAAGATTGTAACAATGGACAAAAAGGAAATTGATTGGGAGCATAGCTCGAAACAAACAAATTAAACAATGCTAGCAAAGGTAATTAAGAAGGAATTTTATCGGTATTTTTTTTGAAAGGAATAAAATAATCACAAGTAACAAAAATGGGTAAAATAGAAACTAAGTGCCCCAGATATCATGACTTGAGCTTCCGGTTCCAACTTCTTGAGGATCATTTTGAGCTTAATATGTGTTCGGGGATCCAGTACTTTGACGATGCCCCAAGGCGTAACATACTTCTTGACGTAGCAAGACTCACTGTATGCCCTACTTTCGATCAAAATTTTGAGCTACCCTTTTCGGTTTTCAACTCAAAATACCCTTTGGTCTCAAAGCGCCACTGCGGGTTTTCGCATTGGCCTCTCCTTTTCTTTTTCTTTTTTTTTTCTTTTTCTTGTTTTTTCGTTTTTTTGTGTTTTTTTTTTGAAAACTTTTTTATTGAATCTAAACTCACTGGATTGGGCAGGTCCTTGCCATCCATCTTGGTTAACACCCATTTTCCTAGAACAGGCCTTCTTTGCTGTATAAGGCATTTACTTTTCTTCAGAGTTCTTTGGATAAGAAGAATCTTTCTTAATGATAGGTCATCTTCCGAAATCCTCTTGGCGAACCTTTTCGTCAAGCCCGTATCTATTTTCGATACATTTGACCTCTGAATACTTTCAATCAAGCTTCTTGGAGGCATTACGCTTCATCTAATCAAATCAAAGCTTGGGAAAAGGAATCTTATCTTCCAACAATTTTCTTTTAAATAAACCATTGGAAAAGATGCCGGTGAAAGCCCTGGTCAATGTTCAAGAAACCTAGAAGGTAAATGGTAACTTCTCTATGCCAACCTTTACAAGTCTCAGTCGTTTTTTCAAAAATTTTGAATGGTTTAGGCTGCCATTGCTGCAATGATATGGTGTCTGTAAACTTGCGCCATCACGTTTCTTTCTGGCATTGCCACACACTTCTTCTTCTTTTTATTTTTATTTATTTTTTTTGAACTTGAAGTTGAAGTTGACAACTGTTGACTTTGTAATTTTGACATGTGAAGCGACCTTTACCCTCTTGGCAAGGTCACCAAAGGCTATGGATATGAACCGATGTTGGCTCGAAGCTCTTGAGGAGACTGGCTTGATAGCGTCTATGCTTCCCATATAGGAATCCGTGTTTTCAGTGGCCTCAGCGTGTCTGGCTGTGATCATGCGATAATGTCCTGCCTTATTCTTGCGGTGAGCTAAGCTTCCATCTTCATCTTCCTCGTTGGTTCATAGCGTCTGCTGACACTTCATAAGTAAGTTGCGATCTTTGTCATCTTCAAAGTCCTTAGATCCTCTAGATACATATCTCACTAAAAGGAGTCGATGTGACGTCGCTCATGTCATTGATATCGAAGACCCATTGTGGGTGAAAAGGCAGAAAATCCAAAGAATAAATGATCCTAAGGATGATTATTCGTAGGATATGGTCATGAGTGAAAGAATATTTAGTATGAAATGTAAAGAATGAAAATATTTACTTGAAAAGATGCATTTTATTGAAATAAAAATTCTGGACACAAGCCTACTTCTCAAAAGAAATCTTATCGCTTTCGGGCTTGAAGCAACAAGTGTTTTACACATTACTCTAGATTAGCTTTAAAATACATGTTTCTTCCATGTATCATTGTTCAAAACACTCTCAAGTACATAAAGGCGGATGTTGGAAAACCCTTATTCCTCGGTTCTCTTTGGGTATACCATTGCTCGTCATCGAACTTCACAATACCCATGTTGATGAGATTTTCCACTAATTTCTTGAAAGTGAGGCAATTTTCTATCGAATGGCCTGTGATCCCGCGTGGTACTCACACCTGGCGTTTGGGTCATACCATTTTGGGTATGGAGGTTGCATCGGTTACGGATATTGGGGAGACACAACGTGTGCATCAAATAAGCGTTGATACAACTCCTTATATGTCATAGGGATTGGCGTAAATTGGAGTTTTTCAACGTTTTCCTTGTCTGAGATTCTTTCCTTGATGAACCTTGATACTCGGTGAGGGTGATTTGGGTCTCTCATGTTTGTATTATTCACCTCGTCATCCTTTCTTCTAGGAGTAGGCCTTCTCTTGGTTTCCCTACTTCAATCTTGCCGCATCTAATTGCATGTTCGATCATTTCCCTGCCATTACCATGTCGGCAAAGCTCTTAGTGGTACTTCCTATCATATGGGTTATGAAAGGAGCCTTGGTGTTGATGAAGAGCATGGTAGTTTCTTTTTCTAAAAGGGTGCATTTGAACTTGTGTGGCTACTTCCTCCACCGTTGGGCATATTGCTGAAACTTTCGTTTGGCTTTTCTCCATATTTTGGGCGTGATTCGATCAGAGCTATATCGACTACGTGCGTATTGTTTCAGGAATGCTGTGCTAGGTCCTCCACGACTTGATCTGAGTGCTGGTGGTGGTGATTGTACCATTTGGCATGACCCGCCAAACTATCCTGAAAACAATGAATAAGCAGTTGATCGTTGTTGACATATCCCGCCATCCGTCGACAGAACATTGTGATGTGCGCTTCGGGGCAACTGGTCCCATTGTATTTTTCAAAATCTGGGGTCTTGAATTTTGGTGGAAGTACGAGGTCTGGGACTAGGCTCAAGTCTTTAGCGTCTACCCCGTAGCGATGGTCGTGATTTCTATTTCCTTAAACTTTTCTTCTAACCATCCGCAGCGATCCTCGAGTTATGCAGGAAGGTTTGCTTTTGCCTTATCCATTTCAGCCATTTCATCAAGATCGGGGACTATAAGATTAGCGGAACTTCTCAAAGATTAGTGCTGAACCAGTCGGAAAGTCTTGTTGGCATTGCGGTCTCAACTCGCATCGTGGCACGATAACAAAAGGCGTCCTTTGGGGACATATTTACGGTGGTGCTTGGGTATTTGGCGGGGTAAATCCGGAGGGTAAGAGGTCGTCATTATTCCACGAGCTAACGGCGCGCCTTTCCTCGTTCATTGGCCAATAGTTGCCTAACCGGCTTATCATGTTATTTTGGGACTCTTGCATCCGTTCTATCATATCTTGTTGCATCTTGATTAATCGTTCTTGCATCATTCTTGTAGTTCCTTTTGCATTTGTTCTAGCCTTTCTATTCTTTGATCCATGTCTTCTAGGTTCTTGAAATAACTTTACCTAATTAGGGTCTTTCTACAAATCTTAATGCATGTGATATGATGCAATGCAAATGCATGAAATGCAATGCAAATGCATGCATAAAGAAAGAGAGGCGTTGATTATGAATTCAATTTCATTAGAAGAACTTCTAGAAAATACATTTCTTTACATAAAGCGGATTGCATATGCGGCTTTGTCCTCATAGTCCAGGTGAAATTCTCTTCTTCGTATCCGAATGTTATGGTTGTGTCTCGTGAACTTCCCCAATAGATGCCTCCTCTAGCTCCTTGTTCCTCGGTCCAAGCCGTGCCTCTTCACTCGCGATGTTTATAAGCTTCTTTTAGAAAATAGAATCGATGGCTCTTCAATAATCCTTGTCGGCTTGAATCCTCGTGCAAAGTATTGTATTCTTCATGGGTTATCGGGTCCTCTCGTCATTTACGGACTATGTTCGAACGATAGTATTATAATCCATTTTATCAAGTAACACATTTCCTTATGATAAACTCTTCTATTTAGCAATCGAATATGAATCAACACCTTCTTTCTAAGAGGATGCGGTGTGATGCCATGCAATGCAATCACAAACAAAACAAAACACGTTAGCACAAGAGAAATAAACAAAATAGAGTATCTATCCAGGTAACCACTAGGGGTTTAACATAGTTCTACCTAAGGTGGGCTCCTAGGGTTTACTACATGTGGTTTGGTTCTAAGGAGAATTACACGAACAGTGATTCCTCGATCTTCACCCATTATAGGCTCATATAGATCGAGTTCGATTCGAGGGAATACATTTCCCTATGGCTGCGGAGATGAAAATCTCACGAAGACATAAATGCGGATGTATCCGGCGATCCACTATCCTCGCACGGAGGTGAAAACCTCACGAAGGAGTAGTTTCTCACTCTCACCTAAAGGTGTGACCACAACGGTCATGCAAAGTAAAGCGCAATTAAAACAACATGCAATACAAATACGGTAATTCTCAAATCAAACTTTCAAACTTGAGCAAAAGAGAAAATAATCAATTTATGGCACGACTCTCTAAATCGGTCCCAGTGGAGTCGCCAAGTCGTCAGTAACCATTTTTTGGAAGGCGACAAAAGGGCTCGACTTTGAGTTTTAAAATGAAAAAAAAACGGAGTCGCCACGACCTTTATTTGGTGTGATCGGATCACCTTTATTTTAATAAAACATTTTGTTTTACTAAAATCGTGTTTTTTGTCTGCGAGGTTTTAAAAATAGGGTTGGGAGTCGATTACATACGAGGAAGGTTAGCACCTCGTCGCCCAAAATTGGTACCAAAATGATTAATTAATGTCTTAATGTGGAAGTTTGAAAAGATTTTAAAATACTGGGTCTTTTAAAAGGTATTAGGATTTTGAGATATCTTTGTTTCGAAAGGGTACGAACATTGCATCCAGCACGTTAGGACATGATATTCGAAGCCTTCGTAATCAAAGTTATCTCGGAGTTCGTAGAATTTATTAAAAAGATGTTTAGTGTTTTAGTCAAATGGAAAATTGCAACCCAGCACGTTAGGGCACTATTCCCCAAATTTCTAAACACGCAAACATTGCCTGATTTAAAAACTTTTGGACGGAATAAGGTGGTTTTGTAAATGCGCTTTGATTTTAGTGTTTGAGCTAAAATAGATATAGGTATTCGGGCCAAGAAAAATCGAGATTTCTTTACTCCGAAAAGATCTAAACATCACATCCAGTACGTTAGGACACGATGTTTTAATCTCTCGAAGTTAAGGTCGTCTCATATTTCATGAAATAGGATAGAAGGATGTTTGATTATTTAGTGAAACAAAGAATCGCAACCCAGACGTTAGGGCACTATTCCACGAATCTCTAAATCTGAAACATTGCCTTATTCTTTTTAAAAATTAAAGGAAATATGATAATTTTTAAAATGTATTAATAATATAACACAAGGCTAAGAAAACAAATGTGGACGTAAACACGGTAAATATAAAATACTACTACTACTAACGATAACAATGACAATAATAATAATAGATGAACTAATAATATTAATAATAGTAATAATAGTAGAAAGAAAAAAAAAAAATAGAACGATAACACATACAATTATAATAATGGATGATAGTAATAGCAAACAAAAGAAAGAAAAATGGTGAAAATAATGAAAATAACGAGTAATAATAATAATAACGGTAATATGGTAATAAATAATAATAAAAATAATAATAATAATATAATGATACAAATACTAAATAATGATAATAATAGTATTTATGTATAATAATATAATGCCAAGCAATGACAATGGAAATAATAATATATGTATACATGTATATAAATGAGTAAGCAAGATAAAATAAAGTAAATTAATAATTGAATAAAATAATAAATATAATAATAATAATAATCGTAATATTAATATGAATAATGGTAAATGCAATATAGTATCAAAATATTAAATACAATCAAATAATAATAATAATAATAATAATAATAATAATAATAGTAATTATAACAATAATAATAATAATAATAATAACAAAGAAATAATAGAAAAGGACTAAATTGTTGATTAATTATACTAAATAATAATAATAATAGGTAATTGTAAAATAAATAATAATATAATAATAGTATTAATAATAAAATAATGATAATAAATAATAATAATAATAATAATAATAATAACTATAGAAAAGGACTAAATTGAGTTAAAAAGCATAATTTAGGTAAATTGAAATAAAAGAAAGACTAGGATCCATTTATATGCTTGAAAGGATGGGGGACTAAAATGGCAATAAACCCTTGATCAAAAAGCAGCAATGCATTAGGGACCAAATTGCGAATCGAGATAAATTGTGGGATAAATTTTAAAATAAAAAAACTTGATTGCAAATGTCGAAAAAGCGGAAGGTCGAATCGCAAATCGCCTTTTGCAAAACACGCGGATCCTAAGCGGGTCGGATCGGATCGGGTGGTCGTTCAAAACAGCGTCGTTTTGGGGTTAAAGGCGCCCCAAAGCGGCGTCGTTTGTGGGGCTATATAAAGCCCTAAAACCCCCTTAAAAATTCATTTGTCTGCTGTTAAAAAAAAAAAAAGGCTTTTCTTCTCTATTTTTCTCTCTGCAGGGGTAAGGGGCTGGCAGAATCCGTGGATTCGCCGCCGTCTTGCATGCAGTCTTCAAGCCACCGCGCCTGATGGTAGGAAGTTCAAAAAAGGTAAATTTCGTATTTTATTCCCTTTTCCATGTCTTGTCTTTTTAGTAAAAAAATGTGAATATATCGTGATTAATGGATTGAAGAACAAGAATAGAATAATAAAAAGAAAAAAGAAGATCTTAACACCTTTCCGGATCCGTTTTTCTTTTCTTTCCGATATTTCTTGCTTCTTGCTTTTTTGCTTGAATCGCTTTCTTTTGTTCAAATTTCTTTTTTTTTTGTATATTGATAAAAGAAGGAAAAGATGAAAAATCGTCTTGAATCATTGTTTTTTTTATTAATGTAAAAAGGCTCCCCTTTTACAAAGAAATTGATTCGCTTTTATAGCCTACTCTGTAAAATTATTGGTTGTCTTTTCTTTTTTGTCTTGCAGGAGCAAGTGGAGGAGTTGGTGGTGACAGTGGCATGGGCGGTGGCCGGTGGCGTCAGAACAGGGGCGTCAGAAGGCAGGTGAAGAGTCAGAGGGCAGGTGGCTAGGGTTTTCAGAAACCCTAGCATGTCTGAAAAAATTTTTTAATTTTGGGCCTTCTGGGCCTATTTTTTTTGGGTCCTTTATTTTTATTTTTTGTTGTTTGGGCTAGTGAAATGGGTCTGTACATATGCGAATCTATGAAATGTCAAGTTTTTGTTCCAATTGATGTTTTGGATGATGATGAAGCATGGACACTATTCAGAATGAAAGCTAACCTTCATGAAAGAGTTTCAAGGGATACTCTTGAGGAGGCTCAGAAAGTTGCAAAAGAATGCAAGGGTCTACCGGTAGCGATTGTAACGCTAGCAGCGGCTCTACAAAGTACAAAGACCCGTGAGGGGTGGGAAGTGGCCCGCAAGAAACTTGAAAGCGGCAGATTAGTGGAAATCGGTAACATTGGAGAAGAAGAAAAAAATGCCTACTTGTGTATCAAGATGAGTTATGAATACTTGAAGAAGGAGACGACCAGGAGATGCTTCTTATTGTGTGCTGTATATCCAGAGGATCATTCAATTGATGTGGAAGATTTGGTGCGATACGCTTGGTGTTTGGAGTTATTTGGGAAGGCTGACTCAATTGAAGAAGTGAGGATTCAAGTTTTGGAAGCCATTGATTACCTCAAAGATTCTTGCTTGCTGTTAAAAGATGGAGATGGAGATGGTGGAAGGTATGGTCCTTAAACTCTAGAGCTTATTCCTTTTGATTAGTGGATATTTTTGTAGATTTAGGAGTAGAATTGTCTTTAGAAGTCCAGCAGCTCAGCCAAACAAAACCATCTTTAGACTCAATTGGAGAATTATTATTTGTTTATAAGTAATATCATTTACATATAAGTGTGAACTTCAAATTAACAACTGCAAGTCATCGATGAAAATACTTTTAAGTTCTTCAAATAAAAATATTAATAGAAAATTGACAAGTAAATTGATATAATAGTCATGTTGACAATGAATTATTGATGATGGATCAAATATTAATAAAATTGTAAACATAGACAACTTGACATATTTTTAAGCTTTTCATACTATTATATTATTATTTATTTTATGTGATTTATGTTACATAATATATAAAAATAAAATAAAATTATATTACAAATGTATTCTCTTTTATTTTGGCTTGATTAGGTATGTAAAGTTACATGATATAGTTCGTGATGTTGCTCTATGGATCACATCAGAAGAAAAAAGTGGTTTTATGATCAAATCTAGATTGGAGTTACTAAATAAAAGCTCTGAATCTTGTAAAGCAATCTCATTGTTGGACAGTGAAGAGAAAAATTTTCCCGATAGATTGATTCTTTCGAAGCTTGAGATCCTATTGCTTAAGAATTGTAATGTACAAGGTACATGTTTTCTAGGAATGAAAGAACTAAAAGTTTTAAGTCTTACAGTTGCAGATGGTTCTACGGGGGTTATTTCCTTATATGCTCTTTCGTCCCTGCAAAAACTTCGTGCTCTACATTTGAAGAATTTTGAGGACTTTTCGTTCCTTAGAAACTTAAAGACGCTTGAGATTCTAAGTTTGCGTGATTCAAAATTAAATGGTTTGGCAGATGAATTAGGGAGTTTGGAAAATCTAAAGATGTTGGATCTAACCGGATGTGCAGTTTTCTCAAGCTTTCCCCCTAATGTTATTCGAAGGTTATCTCAGCTAGAGGAGTTGTACCTACCAGGATCAAAAATGACAAATGATATCTTTCTCGTGATAAATTTTTTGACTAGATTAACGAGACTATATCTTGAGGTATCTTCTCTACATTTTCCACCAGACTTTGAGTTTCCTGAATTAGAAAAATACAAAATCTGCATACACAGTGGAGGGGTCCCTTGTTTTATTTTTGATACAACAAGATCCTTGCAAATTGCTAAAGTGTTTCGTTACAATGCAGTTTCCCAATTACTTGGGAATTTAGAGTCTCTTGAAGTGTCAGATATCAAGGATGAGTATGTAGAATGCTTGACTAATAAAACACAGTAAAAGGTGTCGGTATCAATGATCTTACATAAACTAAAACAAGTGAGAATTGAAGACTGCAGCAATCTAAAAGTGGTATTTCAAATGGATGAGGTGGAAGAAAATGAAGCTCCGCTCCTTTCAAATTTAAAGATTTTACATCTTGAAGGGTTGCCAGATTTGAGTTGCATATGGGAATTGCCAACCCAACATGTAAGACTTGAAAGCTTAGTTGAATTGACTATACGAATGTGCCCACGTTTGAAATCACTCTTTTCACTTTCTCTTGCTCAAAGTCTCGTAGTCTTGGAAAAACTTGAGATAATGCTTTTGTCCTGAATTGAAGCAAATAGTGGCAGAATTAGAAGGTGACGAGGGAGAAATATCATCGACCATCAATTCTCATACTTCTTTGTGCTTCCCAAAGTTAACATGGCTCAGAATATTTAGCTGTGATGGTTTGGAGTATATTTTTCCGACATCGCTGGCACCACAAGGGCTTCAGCGTTTGACTCTTGAGATAGGGCATTGCCCTCAATTAAAACAAGTGTTCAGAGTTGCCAATGACAATATGCTCCAAACAGCAGTTTTTGAGATCGTTATCGTCCTTTTCTGTGTATGGTTGCCCTATAGTAACTAATTCGGGTGTTCATTTAGAAGCTGAGAAAGCTTCCGTATCGGTACATTCTTTTTCTCCCTTTCTAATTACATTATTGAATTTCATTTATTTATGATTTTCATAACTCAATTTTCATATTGATTTTACAGCAAAATATTTAAGATATTTTAACCATACTACAATAATAATAAAGTAAATAATACAAAAAATAATACACTTTTTTATTATTAGTTTTTTTTTAAAAAATGACATCAACAACCTTGTTAATGTTATTCCTTTATTATTTTTTTTTTTTACTTTTGTTGTTGGGAATAATAAAGTAGAATGAATCTCATTCTTTTAACTTTCACTGAAAACAGAGTTAAAATATAAAACAGAGTTAAGCATATCCATATGCACAATTATATATTTATTTGTATTCTACAATTGCATTATTTTATTACACGAATAACATTTTTATGAGTTTGATTACTTTAGCTTTTCATTTTAAGGAAGCTATATTTTTACGTCTTCATTAAATGTACATTACTCTAATTGATATATATATATATATATATATATTGTGTTTTAATGATGAATGATTTACGTGAATTACAATCAGCATGTTCGATTGTCAGCATTCGAGGATTCGTTCAAAACTTTGAAAGAACTTGAACTATATTCAATTGAGGATCATAATCTGGTTCCAGAAGCTAATGAAGATGGACTAAATGTAGTAACTTCACTTTCCCTTAGGAATTGCAAGGATCTTGAATGCTTGGTTGATACCACCACTACTGCAACGAAGAATGGGCCAACTTCAGCATTCACTCATTTGGAGACATTAAATATAAGTAATCTGTTTGAGTTGGAAGCCTTATGCAAGGGTCAGCCTCCACAAGGTTTCCTCCAAAGTCTTAAGGTTGTAAACATAGATAACTGCGGAAAATTGAAATCCCTTTTTTCACCTTCCCTTATTCAAAGCCTAGTGCTTTTACAACAACTCAGCATACATTGCTGCAAAGAATTGGAAACTCTTTTCAATAATGGTGAAATAGACTCAAAGCCTTCTTCCCTTCCTCTCCGCCTGCCCAAATTGAAGACTCTTTCCATCGATGGGTGTTCAAAACTGGAATATGTTGTGCCAATCACTTTGGCTCAAGGTCTTCCTGCTCTTGCATCACTTTCGGTTTGGGGGTGTGATGAGTTAAAGCAAGTATTCGGCATGCCAAATGAACAAGATGGAGTTCAACACCATGTTAGCCTGCTCCTTCCAAGTCTACAATATCTGAAACTTGGTTGGTTACGAAACTTGACTAGTTTTGTCCCACAAAACTATATTGTCAAAGCACCATCTTTGAAAAGATTGGACGCAATTAATTGTTCTAAAGTGACGAACCTTCCCATTCAACCATCCAACAATCAGCTGGATTTAAGGTTAGAGGTACACTTTTCTTACTCTTTTTTCCTTTTCTGGATTTTTTATTTGATTTTTCTAATTATTGAACTTTTTCATACCATGCCCCTCCCAACCTTAAAGTTGAGCTTCAAAAATATATAAAAATAGTTGTATTCGCTGTGTGTGCATATATCTATATATATATATTTTATATATCTTGTTGGTAATTGTTATGCCAATCTGTTATTATTCTTTCATTAATTAATGATTGGTTTTCATTTATGTGATGAATTACAATTAGGAAATTGGATTATCGGCATTCAAGGAATTGTTATGCAGTACAAAAGATCTTACTCTCCATGATATTGGGGATCACAAAAATCTCGTCCCAGATCTTATAGGTTTGGAACATTTAGACGGATTGACTTCCCTCTCCATTAACAACTGGCAGGGTGATGAATGCTTGGTTGATATATCACAAGCAATGATGGATTTCAAGTGCAATGACCAATCTCCCAAATGTTTCTTGCAAAATCTCAAAACTTTGAGAGTTGTTAATTGTGAAAATTTTTCAAAGATATTTCGAATGGATGATGGAATAGAATCAAACGCACATTACTTGCCAAACTTGGAAATTGTGATGATTCAAAGATGCTCGAGTTTAGAATATGTCTTCCCACATGCTTCAAGTGGAGTTTTTTCTCATCTACGAAAGATAAAACTTATTGGATTGAGAAACTTGAGGAGTATTGTTGGAGGAAACAACTTTTTGGAAGCGCCAATTTTGGAAATTTTACATATCCAAGCATGTTCAGCGTTTACAAATTTTACTTTTCCTCAAGAAGTTCAGAAGTGTGTTTCTTTAAAGGTATTTTTCGTTTTCACCTTTTTTTTTAATTTCAAAAATAAGTTTTATCTTCATTTTTATTAAAATCTAATTTCCTTAGAAAAGTGGAAAGTCTCTAATGCACAATCTGTCAATTCATGTAATTAAAAGTTAAAAGAAGACCAAATATGAGAGTGCAATACTTTCTTGGTTGATATTGAAAGAACTTATAAGAATGACACTTTCCTGTGCTTTTGTGCAGGAGTTGACCTTTCTGGAAGATATAGATGGTGAAGATGTCAAGTCATGCAATATGATGAACACTCAGTTGAGTAAAAAATCTCCAGATTTCGAATATATAACTTTGGGAAACTTTGAACAATTGTTTCAGCTTCAGGGTGGATATATCATTTCAAGTCTAGAGAGAATGGAGCTTTCTAATGTGATTAGGTTGCAAGATATATGGAAGGGTCCCATCCATATTGCAACCAATCTTAGAGAACTAAGGGTTCGTCGCTGCAATAATTTGACATACATCTTTCCAGTTACGCTTATTCCACATATACCACAATTAAGCATCCTAAACATAGAGTCATGTGAGAACTTGAAGCAAATAATTGGAAATGATGACATTTTAGCATCTTCATCATCATCACAAGGTCCTCATCTGGAATTCCCTCGGTTAAAGGAAATAGTACTTGAAAATTTGTCAAAGCTCGAGAACTTCAGCCCTGTGGGTTATCATCTGGAATTCCCATGTTTGGATTGGCTTCAAATTAAGCAATGTTCCAAGCTGATCACAAGTTTCAGTGCAGATTATTTAACGTTAATTGTGCATGCTAAAACTGATCAGGTATTTATCTTCCCAACACTCTTTTACTTGAGTTTTCCACTATTGTTTCTAAATTCTAATATATATGAAATTGAGTAATTTTCATTTTGTTTTTATTTTATTCTCAACGAAATTTAATTTGTTATGAAATGAAGGCATCTCAGCTAAATGATACCAGTCCTTCACGAGAAGCTATATTCTGGAAAAGGAGAAGACCTACCTTACTACCTCGGTATAAAGAAGAAGATGAAGAAATTTCACCCTCCAAGTGAAAAATGTTGCAGAAATCATCCTTGAGCCTAAATCACGTCGATTGTACCAATAGTCAACACTAGTTAATTAACTAGGTAAATATGGCATGACCATTTACCTTTCTTCTCGCCTTGGTTTTTTTGTTCTTTTTATTTTTCTTTTTAGTTCTAATTATTACTTATTTATTGATTATGTTTTTCAATGTCTGATCGATCGAGTTGCTTCTTTTATGGAATATCTACTCGTTCTTTATTTTTTGTACAGAGTTTGATGCATTTGCTACCTTGAAAAGCATTTTAAAACATAATGTTGGACAATTTACCCATTGGTTGATTTTTGTTGCAATGAATAAATTAATTTGTTGATTTTGTTTGACAGAAATAAATGAGCATTTAAAAGCTAAAATCTTGACAGAAATATTTGGTACGTCCCAGGCATTGTTTACAATGCCAGCCCTCTAATTTAGGGGACTGCCTCATCTCTACCGAAATGGTGGTATTGCTAACTTGCCTGCAATCAAAGAGAAGTATATGGTCAGTACATAGTGAGGAGGTGCTCTATCTTTACGGGGCAAACATGTTTACAACAATGCTACATAGTTCGCTTAAGTTTTTAATAAGAGCTTGATCTGAATTTCAGGCCTTGCTTCAAGTGATGATGAGTGGGAATGGGCAAGTTCCATTACTGGCTATTTCAAGCTATTTACTGAAACCATTAATGTCTTCTCTAGTAACAAAAGTCCTACTGCAAATGTATATTTTCCTGAAATCTGTCATGTTTACACACTGTTGATTGAATTGTGCAAGAGCCCTAATATTTTTCTTAGTTCATTGGCAGCAAAGATGAAAGCAAAGTTTTATAAATATTAGAGCAATCAGATGCACACAAGATTGGTTGCAGATGCAATCAGATGGTATGTATGTGCATTATCTTTGATTTTTTTTCACACAATATCAATTTTGATTCATTATATATCACTAACAATATGTCGTTGGTATTAAAATGTATTAGATCCTAGTCCATCGTCAAGCATTTATGCTATACCCATTCATATGGCTCTGAAGAACACTGTTTCTATGCTATACCGTACATGGATATGTGGTAAGCCCATAAGATGATGTCTGACTGCATGAGCATTTAGCCTTGTTCTTCTGTCAATATGGGCAAATAGCTAATTGCTTCTTAGTATTTAGGAGTTGGGCTTTGCTGAGTTCTTCCGGTAGAAAGCTTCTTAGTATTAATGTTAGGAATAATAAACAATCGACCCTTTCATATGATACAGCAGTTATTATATCAGTACTTTATTCTTCTTTCCCCTTTTTAGAAGGAAAAATTTTCTTCTATTTTGAAAAAGTCTTGTCTTTTATAAAGGTTATTATTCATCTTTCTAATTTTAAATTTAAATTTGTAATAACTATTTTTTAGGTCTAACTATTGTGATACATATGTAATAAATAAATATTTTCTTCATGTTATTATACCCATAATCAAACAAGACATTAAAATTAACTAAATCAAAAGAAAAAGGTTTAAATAGTAAAAAATCATCAGAGTTAGTTTAATGGACCCTTGGATCATCAAATATGGCATTTTAACAATAACCGATTTATTTGTGATTGCTGCTGGATGGCAAATTATTAGGTTGAACTTTAAGCATTATGTGGAGTCTTTGGTTCCATCGGAACCTTTTTGCTTGGCAATAGAAAAATGCTTTCAACTGCTCATATCCTTACTTTTTCTGACTCTTTCATGTAAGATTGGAATGATGTTTGACGAACTTTTGATAAAATTCAAGAGCCTGGAGCAGTTTCTGGTGTTGCTGGTTCATGCTGGTCAAAGCCGCCTATGGGATGGGTGGTGAAGTGCAATATTAATGCCTCGTTATTTAATGAGGAGAATGTTGTAGGCTGGTTTGCTGTAGTCTGTGATGTAGAGGGTCGTGTTAATCAAATGATGGCTCCAAAAGTTGTTGAATTATACGCAGTCAAAGAGGCCTTAATTTGGGTACAGTCAAAACGATGATGTATCTAAATTCGGAATACTGGGTTCAAAGATTATCTCTAAATTTAATCTCATTTTCTGTTTTTGTACTTCATTTAGACTCTTAGAATCACTAAATATGTAACTCATACACTTGTCAGAGTTACCTTGTTAAATGCAAATTATTGTGAGTGGGAAATTCCTAAATTATATTTTTCCTATTCTACTTATGAATATCTCATATAATGAATCAATTAAAAGAGGACTTAAGATTAAGCGTATGGGACAAAGCTATTAACTTGGGATTTTAATTGTCCTTTTTCTCTTTTCAATCATTCCTTATATTTTTTTGAGTTATTAATGAAATATTTCATTTCAATAAAATATAAACTTATATATCAAAACTAACCAATTAAATATTTAAATAATTAAATATTTTATGTAATCAATTTTGTTAAAATAAATTATAAGTCTTTATACTTTCTAAAATTTTAGAATCTAGTTAATGTACTTTTATTTCAAAGAACTTAGCCCTCTACTTTTATTTCAATAAATTTCAAAATTCTGAAGAACATAAAAATTTATGGCATATTCTAACCATCAAATTTATATAAAATAAATTTAAACCACCTAGAGAAGTAGGGGTGGCACCCGAATATATTTTAAAGATCAAATCTAGCTATTAGGCATTGCAGTATTTGTAAGTTGCGGATTCAGTCTAAACTCTTTTCTTTTTTTTCTTTTTTCTTTTTTTGTGATAAGACAAATAAAGGAATACATCAAATTAAATTGATCAAATGCACCACTAGCTTTATCTTGATGTAGAATTTCTAATACTTCATTAGAGACGTCATCGTAAATTAATAGGTCTGTCTTTCATCTTAAACTCAACTTAACCAAACAATCAACAATTAAATTGTCTTCTCTAGGAACATATCTAATCAACTACTATCATTCATTTCTCATAATTCGTTAACCCTCCTGCAATAAATAGAGGTGTAGAGAGATTACCTTGTAGAATAAAGTTACTTTTAATAAATAGAGGTACTAGCAATCTGGGGTAGACATAAAGGAGCACTTGGTATAAATTTTACTTCGTTTTCATTAGCAAGTACCCTTTTATTTTCCCTTTCTTTTTTTGGGTTGAAATAAGTAAATTTTCTGTCCAAATTAAGAATGATGAACTTTATTGATAATTTTTGCTTTCCTTTTCATCATCTCAAAATCAAGATGCCTTTTAGCTCTTTTTTGAGGGATAGAGATGGGATTAGGAAGGGTGTTTCCTACAATTTTTGCTAGAGGTTAGGTCCTTTTAAGTTGTGAATGTACATATTGCACTTCACATTTTTATCAATGATCGAGGACTGGAAAAATACAAAGGAACCCCACAAAATATCATATACGCATATCACTTTTTTTTTTAAGTAAATAAATGAGATTATCATTATTGCCAGATATGAAAGAGAATAAAAAGATTAAGGTGTTGTTTGATAAATTAAAAATTAATAATATTATAAACTCTTAAATTTTAAAAAATTCAATTAAACCCTTTGAACTGTTTAGACCCAATTAAACCATTAAACTAAAAAAAATACTAATCAAATAAATCTTTTAACTAACGTTGACCGTTAAAAATTAATTGCGGAGATGATGTGACAGTTAAATCCAACTTCTCTATTCCATTTTTGATACATTGGGTGTCACGTGGTTTAGTTTTTGTTCATTGTCATTAATTTCTTTCTTTTCCTTTATTGAGATGGAAATTATTTTGTTATATATTATTAAATAAACTTAATTAAGTTATTACATTTAAAAATATTCATTTGTTCATCTTTTATATCTTTTCCCTACCATTTTCTTCCTTTCCACCATTGCAGCAGACCCTGAATTCAAAAATGACATGAATCAAAACCTCTCATCTTAAAAGGGACCAACACTTATACTTCCCAAATTTGAGTTGCATTATCTTAATACATAAAGGGAGGAAGATGACTTGATGTGCATCAAGGTTCAAATAGAAAGGAACCTTGTTGATTTGTCAATCTCATTCAATTGGAAACAAAAATATTTTAGATTCTTTTCCGAATTTTCGGCATTTTTTATAATTTTTTTTAATTTGTTTTTGACATTATGTTCGTTTTTATGCTTGTAATCAGCAGCCAACAATAATTTGTGTAGTTTTAAGTTTAAGAACAAGGCGTCACTACAGCAATTTGGACTTTTAGCGATGTTTTTCTAGGCCTTTAGCGGCGCTTTCCCCACAAACGCAGCTAAAAGCATGACTTTTAGCGGCATTTTCCCACAAACGCCACTAAAAGACATGACTTTTAGCGGCGCTTTTAACACAAACGCCGCTAAAAGCATGACTTTTAGCGGCGCTTTTAATACAAACGTCGCTAAAAGCCATGACTTTTAGCGGCGCTTTTCATACAAACGCCGCTAAAAGCCATGACTTTTAGCGGCGCTTCTTCCACAAACGCCACTAACTTGTACAGATTTACAGTGTACAGTTTATCCAATATCATACCCCTCCTGCACTAAAACCAACCAATGACAACAAATATAGTATATAATTCAAACCCAAAATAGCAAATGTAGCATAAAAATTACACCAACTACATTAATTCTAAATGATATTTGAAAATGAATATACAAGATATATGATATAAATTAATAAATGAATTATAACTGGAAATATTCTTACAAAAATGTTAAATGTAACAATGTTAAAAATCATCTTACAATAAGAACATAAATGCCTAAGATGGCGGCCTCTGCGACTGCTAGAACATCTTCATAATAGTCTGAAGCTGTAGCTGAAGTACTTCATACTTCTTGTTCTGCTCTGCCTCCCTCGCTGCTGCCTCCGCTTTAAGTAGAGAAATTTGCTCTGCCTCCCTCATTTCTTGCCTTCGCTCTAAGTTGAGAAATTTGCTCAACCGTGCTCGCTTGCATCTGAGCTATCTGGTCTTTTAGCCTCGAACTTGACAAGATTGACTCCGGAAGGCATGTATTGCGGAGCCGGATCAAAATATTGGGTCTGGGTAACACGGATCCTTGAAGTAGAACCCACCATACCTTTCAAGACCCAAAACATCGGTGATAATTACATTATAAATATACTCAAGATTAACAGAACTATCAATCGAAGCAGTCGTACCTTTCAAGACCCAAAACATCGGTAATAATTCTGTTATCGATATCCTCAAGATGAACAGAACTATCACTCAAGCGTACCGCTTCATCACGTGCCCTCTTCTCCTTTAGTTTCTCCTAATAAATCAATCAAAAGTTAGAAACGAAATATACAATAAGAAGGAATGCAACATAACTTAACATTATTAATTTAAAACTACTAACGAAGAATTAAAATATTATAAGTAAACATTATAAATTCATTTTTAATAAATCAAATTTTATTAAGTAAATATACCATAATCTCTCTAGCTTCGGGTGTCATCGGAGACCCATCCTTCTTCCTATGCGTAATGTCAAAAAGCTGAACGCGTCCAACTTTTTGACCAGTGGAAACTTCCTACAATGTTGTAGTACAAATATAATTTAATAGTATAAAGTCATTAATATTTGACAGAATTAATAAATTATTATACCTCGACCTCATCTACAGAAGCAAAACTTCTCGACCCTGCCGTGTGCTTGAATTTTTGTTTTTGCCTGCTGCTCGTTCCGACACGCTCACGATCCTACATAATGAAATTATTATTACGTATATAGTAAATACTATAAACCGAAAAATTTATAAGAGTATAGAACTAGGTAATACCTCTCCTTTCTTTGAGTTCCAGAATCTAACCGCATCTTCCCATTGATACCTCAACATTCTCGGCGGAACATTTCGTGGTTTATCCTCGAGGCTTATTTCTTTCTTAAAATATTTGTAGGGCCCAAAATTTGCCCAGGCACATTAAAACCCAAAAATTAATAAAAGTCCCTTTTATAATAGTCCATTTACAGTACTCTTTAGCCTAATTTACAAAACAATCATACAGGCCCTAAACCACTAAACCCGAGGCCCAAAAACATACCAAAAAAAAATAGCCCATTACCAGCCCAAATTCTATCCTAGCCCACTAACCCAATAGAAACCCTAGGGGTTTCTATTTTCTCCAGCGCCGCAACCTAGCCTAACGCTTGGACTCCCTCGCGCATGCCTCCACGCGCGACACTTCAGCAGCCTCCAGAGCCTCCGTACGCTCCACGCACACCACGCGCCCACGTTGGCCCACCTCCGTACCTGCGCAAGAAAGCAAAGGACAACACAGAAAGAAAAAAAACAAAAGGAGCAGTTGTATTGTAGTTTTATTTTCAGATTTCGGCTTTAAAAAGCCCAAAAATCAACAATTGTAAGGGGGTTTTTTTCTTCCTTTTTACGAATATTGAGAAATAAAAAAATAAGAGAAAACTTCGAAGGTTGATTCCGATTGAATTTTTTCTTATCGTCTACTATTTTCATATTATTATTCATTTTTTATTTTATTTATTTTAAACCTTTTATAAATGAAATCAAAAGGAAGAGTAAGGGACCTTACCTGAACCTCGAGGGCACGCCGTCGGAGCTTCCTCTCCGTGGTCGAAGCCGAATCTAAGGCAAAAAAAAAGGGGTTTCTTCTCTCGGGACTTCAGGGCTTTAAAAGGTCTTCGAGAGAGGACTAAAATAGGCCGATTTTGGGCATCACTGGCCACCTAAACAGTGGTGGCTCGGAGGTGCAACAGAACACCAAAAAGAACCCAATCGAGTGAGGAGGCTTCGAAGGCGGCTGATTAGAGAGGGTTAAGGGTCTTTGGTCTGTTAAAAGAGTTTAGATGACTTAGGATTAGGTTTTTTTTAGTTTTAATAGAGTGCACGAAACGAAACCGTTTAGGCCTGTTTCAGTGGCTCTAAAACGGTGCCGTATAGGCCTCGATCCATTGCCTGATTCATACCGACCCGATTACCCGAAGGATCCACGTGTTTTCTTTAATAGTGGGATATTTACGTGATCGATCCTTCGTTCTCGAATTCTTTTGCAATTTGGTCTGAATCGAACGCTGCATTTTGGGCTTTGGAAATATTCTTGCTTTTACCGATTATGATTATGCGTGCCTTTATTTTAGTCCCTATTTCGGCCTTAATAATTTGTTTATTTGCTGATTGTCCTAAAATATTGTTCTGACTTTCATTTTCGTCCCCAGTTTACTAAATTCATTTATTTATTTAGTTTTTAAACTGCTTTTATTTTATGATATTAAAAATGTATTCAGTATATTATCAATTTAAATTATTTTATATATATATTATGTATCTTAACCCTTTTAATGTAAGTTTTATTAAACTTGTTTACTAGTTATTTAAAATAATTGTATACGAATTATTTATCCTAAATTTTACATACTATTTATTTTAGATTTTCTTTTACATATTATATAGTTTATCTCGGTTTTCTTTTTACATATATTATTTTTCTTAAATTGTTATGTACTATAATTACTTCTTTTATAAATATTGTTTTAAACCTTTTATATTTTATATTAAATTATCTTATATATCTTATTTCGGATCTTACTTATCAATTTTAAAAATGTTTCAATATTACTTTGCATTTTATATAAATTTTTTAATATTTTATATATATCATTTGTTTTAAAGTATTATATATATTTCAAGCTACTTCTTACATTTTTTAATTTGGTTGTTATTATTTTTAAATGTTCATGATCTATTTATTTTAATTTAATTTGGATTCATTTCTTATTGTGGTCATATACATTGCTTAATTCATTTACATAACTTGTTAATGCGAATGTTGTAATAATATAGGTTGAATATTTATTTATCTTGAATGTTGCAATTTGAGTTCATTGTTTTCGTATTGATCCATTTATACTATATTCGATAGTTTATGCTTTCCAATGCCATGCTTCCTTAACATGTTTTCTTAAAAACATCATGTTTCAACGCTATTCGAACTTTAAAATCATTTTTACTTAAAATTTCAGAAATAAGGCAATGTTTGTATATTTGGGAGTGTGGGAAAATGATGCCCTAACGTATTGGGTGTTAATTTTCCATTCAACCAGATAGCCAAATACCCTTTTCAATTAAATATCTTGAGGATCAAAGATGATCTCGGTGTCGAGGTATAAAGGTGTTATGTCATAACGTACTGGATGTGATATTTTTATTTCCTTTGAAACGAGCTAATCTTGAAGTTCAAGATTCAATATAAATTAACTTTCTTTAAGAAAACTTGCATTTTATAGTATGTTGTTAATACGATCTTTAATTTGTGTATATTTCATGATTAATGTTTATGCATTCTATTACTGTTACGTCTCAAATTCTAACATGTTCTAATTTTTACTAAATATTTTTATTTTATTTAAATGCATTTTAAGCCTAATATAAAATTTTGTTTTTCTAAGATGAGGCAATGTTTGTGAGTTTGGAAAGTCAGAAAATTATGCCCTAACGTACTAGGTGTCAATTTTCTGTCCAACCAGATAATCAAATACCCTTCTTTGATTGTATGTTTTGAAGATCAAAGATGATCTCGGTGTCGGGGTATAAAGGTGTTATGTCCTAACGTACTGCATGTGATATTTTTATTTCCTTCGAAACGAATTAATCTTGAGATTCAAATTGAATATTGATTAATTTTCCTTAGAAAATTTATAATGTTTCCAAATTTTCAACATTAGGACATCAATCAGTCAATTTGGTACCAATTTTGGGCGTTGCGAGGGTGCTAATCCTTCCTCGCACGTAACCGACTCCCGAACCCGTTTTCTTCTGGAAATTCGTAGACCAAAATTTATTTCAAAGGTGACTCGATCACACCTAAACAAAAAGGATTGGTGGTGACTCCTTATTTTAAAGTCGATCCCCATTTTTTCCAAACCCGATAAAAAATGGTTTCGACAGCTTGGCGACTCCACTGGGGGCTGGTTGAGTGTCAGGCTATAGATTGATTAATTTTTGTCCTTTTGATTGAAAACTTGAAAAAGTGTTTTATCATGTTTCTTTTGATTCATTTATTTGTGCTATAATGTCGAGTCTCGTAGAATATTTACATTTGCATTGCATGGCTTTTATAGTCATACCTTTAAGTGGGAGTGAAAAACTAAGCTTTCGTGAAGTTTTCACCTCCGCATAGGCTAATGGACTGCTTACGGGATACATCCGTACCTATGTCTTCATGAGGTTTTCACCTCCGCATGGGCATAAGGAAATGTATTCCCCTGAACCAAAGCATGGGCATAAGGAAATGTATTCCCCTGAACCAAACTCGATCTATATGAGCCTATAATGGGTGGGGATTGAGGAATCTACTAGTTCAGGTACCCATTCTTTAGAACCAAGCCACATATAGCAACCTTAGGCGCCTACCCTAGATAGAGCCACGCCAAACCCTAGTGGTCACCCGGTCAGATGTTCTATGATTGTTTATTTCTCTTGTACTAATATGTGTTCTATTGTTTTGATTGCATTGCATTCATTCCATGCATTTGCATTGCATTTCATGCATGGCATTACATCATATGCATTAGATTTCATGAGAAGACCCTAATTGGTTGAAATTATTTCAGCATTAACCTGGACACCAACAAAACCAAACATCCTTATGGTACCGAACCATGACAAAGGATATGGATCAGAGATTAGAGAAGCTTGAACAACTCCAAAGGGAGATGCAGGATAAACTTCAGCTGCAAATGCAAGAGCAGCTTCCTAAGATCCAACAGGATATGATAGACCAAATGATGGAATCACAAAAGAACATGATGACTCAATTGACTCAACAACTAGCGGGTGGAATAGACAAAGGAAAAACCCCCGTGGTTAACACTGATGAAAATAGTGAGGAACGACTATATCCTCCGGGTTTTACCTCGACACATCCTGAAGTACATCCACGAAGGACATCCGTCACAATTAAACATCAACCACTTCAAGAGGATATTTTGACATCGCCAAACTTCCAAGCGGGATCGGGTTCTAACTTAGAAGACCATCTGATTAATGTTGATATTCTTGACTTTGATGAGGCAGTATAGAAAGAAAGGGCAAGGGCTGGATTGCCAAAATAGTTAGAGGAGCGATACAAATGGTTGGAAGACAAATTTAAGGCCATGGAAAACATTGATAGGCAATATGGAATTGACGCTAAAGATCTGAGTTTGGTGCCAGATCTAATACTTCCCCACAAGTTCAAAATGCCTGAATTTGATAAGTATAATGGGACAAGTTGCCCCGAGGCTCATATTACTATGTTTTGTAGGAGAATGACGGGGTATATAAATAATGACCTACTGCTGATTCATTGCTTCCAGGACAGTCTGGAGGGAACAACATCTAAATGGTATAATCAGTTGAGCCGTACCAAAATTGGTTCTTGGAGGGATTTAGCACAGTCCTTTATGAAGCAGTACAGTCACGTAACAGATATGACCCCTGATAGAATTACATTGCAAAACATAGAGAAGAAACCAAGTGAAACTTTTCGACAATATGCACAAAGGTGGAGGGAGGTTGCTATCCAAGTCCAGCCACCACTTTTGGAGAAAGAGACCACAATGCTCTTTATCAATACACTGAAGGCCCCGTTTATCACTTATATGCTAGGGAACGCTACAAATAACTTCTTGGATGTCGTAATAACTGGATAAATGATTGAGAATGCCATAAAGAGTGGAAAGATAGATGCTGAAGAAAGTGCCAAAACATTAACCCCGAGATATAGGGAAAATGAAGTGAACAACTCGAGCATGCATTCCACATCAGTCACTGCAGGTCAAACGAGGGCTGTGACAACTGGTCATCAGGGCTCGTCAAAACAAAAATCCAGTACAAAGCAACTCCAGTTTACACCAATTCTGATGACATATGGGGAGTTGTATCAAAGCCTATTTGATGCACATGAGGTGGGTCCTCACTACCCGAAACTGATGCAACCTCCATATCCAAAATGGTATGACCCAAATGCCCAATGTGAGTATCACGCGGGGGTCACAGGGCATTCGATAGAAAATTGCCTTGCTTTCAAGAAATTGGTGGAAAAATTCATCGGCATAGGTATTGTGAAATCAGATGACACGCCAAATGCAGAAATTGGAGCCTGGGAGTGTTTTAGACAATAGGACTGTGGAAGAGACATGCATTTTTAAGGTTAATCTAGAGTAATATCCAAAACATGTTTATTGCTTTTAGCCTAGAAGTAGTAAGAGTCATTTTATGAAATAGGCTTGTGTTCAGAATCTTTATTTCAATAAAATGCATCTTTTTGAGCAAATATTTTTCCATTATTTCTACTTTAGATTACTATTCAAGTATTCTTTATTCATGATCTTACCATACAAATAATCGTTCTTGGAATCATTTTTCTAAAATTTACTTTCGTACCCACAATGGGTCCCCAGATATCAATGACATGGGCGACGCTGTTACGGATTCCCTTTTTAAATGAAATATGGGTCTAAGGGATCTCAGGACTTTGAAGATGGCAGAAATTGTAACCTATCTTCTGATTTGTTAATAATGGATGAGAAACAAATCCTATGTAAGCCAAGGAATGAGATGAAGATCAAAACCTAGCTCAATGTAGAGATAAGATTTCCTATATGTGGGGCATGGATGTATTCAAGCCAGTCTCATCAAAAGCTTCTGGCCAACGTCGATTTATTTCGTGGATGTCGGTTACTTCACTAAGATGGTAAAAGTCGCTTCATGTGCCAATATTACGAAGTTGATAGTCATCAGAACAAAAGAAAAAAAGAGAAAGAAATAATACTAAAAAAAGAGAAAAGAGTCTAAAAGATCATATTTAATCGCACAATGTCAAAAGTTTGCGGTCTGTTCAAAGATCAGGTGCCACATCAAAGTAGAGGCAGCCAAAAAGAAAAACAAAAGATTAAAAAAAAGGACCAAAACTGGTAAGGTTGGCATACAGAAGTTACTATTTACCCTCTATGCTTATCAAACATTGGCCAGGACGGTCACCGGGGCAATACACTTCTCTTTAGTTTCGCCCGTTGAAGTTAAATTTCCTTTTTCCGAATTTTATTAGAACTGAAGTTGGATGAGGAAAAATGGATCCAATCCCGATATGATCAATCAAATTTGTGAGGAAAGGTTAATAGCTATCCGTTACAGTCAGATGATGCGGGTTTGCGTCAACGAGGTTCATCCTAGAAAATTTTCAAAGGGAGACCTAATATTGAAGAAGATCCTTCATATACAAAAGAATTTCAGAGAAGAATGGAGGCCAAACTAGAAAAAAAAACTTTATGTAGTAAAAAAGTCTGTTCTGGAAACATTGACCAAATGGATGGTAGGGATATGCCCAATCCGGTGAATTCAGTCAAGAAGTATTTCAGTTAAAAAAGAGAAGACAAGGCGAAGACTTGCAAAGGTATATTAAAAAAAAGGAGAGAAATTTCAATCAAAAAGAAAGAAAAAGGAGAGGCCAAGGTGAAAACCCGCAAAGGGCGCTTTGAGACCATAGGGGATTTGAGTTGAAAACTCGAAAAGGGTGACTCAAATTTTGATCAAAGGGGGCATACAGCAGTCTTGCTATGCCTGAATTAACAATGAAGAAGTATGCTACATCTTGGCGCATCGACAAAGTTCTCCAGATCCCCTAAACACATATTGAGCTTAATATGGTCCTCAAGAAGTTTGAACAGAGAAGCTCAAGCTGCGATATCTGGGGCACCTAGCATCCATTTTACCCATTTTTAAATTTTTTATTTATGATATATTATTCTTTTCAAGATATGTTCATAATAAATTTCTTTCTTGATTGTGATTGCTATCTTTGCTTAACTTATTTGTTTCGAGCTATACTCTTAATCAATTTCCTTCTTGTCCATGGTTATGATCTTTTTCGGGCATTTTGCATTGAAATAACGATTAGTGGACTAATAATACTTTCATAAAAGGAGTTTCACATATTACTCTGTAAGCTTCTGAATAATACAAGAAACTGAAACAGGACTATTGTTTAAAACTCACCAAGTTTAAAGAAGAGTCTAAATTAAGGTTATCTCTTCGGACTTTTGTCAAAACTGGAAATTGAACAAATGACAAGATATTACGTCAGTAATACAATCCTGACTAAAAATGGGCGATGTTGACCCAGGATTAAAAGGGGAATCGTTCGCAAGAAAAATGATATTCTGCATCCATGCGAGCATCATGCATACACATCTGGTTGGGTCACTCAGGGAGTGATCAATAGATGGAAGCTGATACAGATCTCATACCTTTGAATAGCAACGTGATGGATTGAAGAAGAAACAAATCCAACATTTCAAGTTCGTGGTGGGATAGATGGGAAGAGATTCAAATCCTATACCCTTAAATCACAACGAGATGAACCTTGAAGTTACAGTGGGGCAAGTCTATTGAGCAAGATATTTGTTTTTTCAGGTTTTCTTTCAAGAATACCAGCCGAACAAGAGGGTAGCATATTACCCTGATGAACAATGAACGATGACACCTTAAGCAGGGATCATTCTCGTGACATTCTGCATTCATGCAAATTTCATCCATAAGACACATCTATTTAGGGGGCATTTGATTCATTCCGATCATTGCATCCTAATCATTGTAAGAAGTCATTCTGATGACATTCTGTATTCATATGAATGTCATCCGTAAGACACATCTATTTGGGGGCATTTGATTCATTTTGATCATTGCATCCTAATCATTGTAAGAAATCATACTCATGACATTCTGCATTCATACAAATGTCATCCATAGGACACATCTATTTAGGGGGCATTTTATTCATTCCGATCATTGCATCCTAATCATTGTAAGAAATCATTCTCATGACATTCTGCATTCATACGAATGTCATCCATAAGACACATCTATTTAGGGGCATTTGATTCATTTTGATCATTTCATCCTAGTCATTGTAAGAAATCATTCTCATGACATTCTGCATTCATACAAATGTCATTTATAGGACACATCTATTTAGGGGGCATTTGATTCATTCCGATCATTGCACCCTAATCATTGTAAGAAATCATTCTCATGACATTCTGTATTCATACGGATGTCATCCATAAGACAAATCTATTTAGGGGCATTTGATTCATTTTGATCATTTCATCCTAATCATTGTATGAAATAATTCTCATGACATTCTGCATTCATAAGACTGTCATCCATAAGACACATCTATTTAGGGGCATTTAATTCATTTTGATCATTGCATCCTAATCATTGTAAGAAATCATTCTTATGACATTCTACATTCATACAAGTGTCATCCATAATACATTTAGTTAGGAGCATTAGATTCATTCTGATCATTGCATTCTAACCATTTTGCATAAGCATAAACACAAAACTGATTTTACAGGACAGGTCCTCTAGAGGATGTTGTCGCAACATCGGTGAATTCGAATATCTTGCCTCTGAGTGAAGCAAATTGAAGATGGTAGATCCGGTAATTCGAAAGTCCCAGGAGCAGATCGAAGCCATACAGGTCTTATTTTCTCGAAGTTCCAGCAGAGTAGGTTGAAATTACAAATCATGTCTCCCTGAGTTTACAATGAGGATCCAACTATTTTTGAGAAGTTTCAGTAAGAAGATTGAAGTTACAAATCTCTTCTCTCTGAATTCCTATCACCTCAAAGTTCCAGCGGAGTAGGTTGAAATTACAAATCCCGTCTCCCTAAGTTTACAACGAGGATCCAGCTATTTTCGAGAAGTTTCAGTAAGAAGATTGAAGTTACAAATCTCTTCTCTCTGAATTTCTATCACCTCAAAGTTCCTATGGAGTAGGTTGAGGCTACAAATCCCTCCTCCCTGAGTTTACAATGAGGATCAGTTAGTATTTCTTTGAGGTTTCAGTAGAGAAGATTGAAGTTACGAATCTCTTTTCCCTGAACTTCTATCACCTGAAAGTTCCTGTGGAGTAGGTTGAGGCTACAAATCCCTCCTCCCTGAGTTTACAATAAGGATCAGTCAGTATTTTTTTGAAGTTTCAGCAGTGAAGATTGAAGTTACAAATCTCTTCTCCCTGAACTTCTATCACCTTAAAGTTCCTGTGGAGTAAGTTGAGGCTACAAATCCCTCCTCCCTAAGTTTACATTGAGGATCAGGCAGTATTTCTTTGAAGTTTCAGCAGAGAAGACTGAAGTTACGAATCTCTTTTCCCTGAATTCTTATCACCATGAAGTTTCGACAGAGCAGATTGAAGCTACAAATCTCTCCTCCGGGAAATTACATCGAATTGGATCGAAGAGCTAGTTTTCATGCCCTTGAAGATGCAGTGGGATAGAATGAAGCTACTTGAAGAAAATAAGTGCCAAGAAGTCAAGATCTTACAAGACCAGGCAAATTTGGCCCTCTTTAAAGTCTTTGCTTCATTCTCGTTACACGACAATGAGCAAAGAGGGGCAGCTGTAGGGCCCAAAATTTGCCTGGGCCCATTAAAACCCAAAAATTAATAAAAGTCCCTTTTATAATAGTCCATTTACAATATTCTTTAGCCTAATTTACAAAACAATCATACAAGCCCTAAACCACTAAACCCGAGGCCCAAAAACATACCAAAAAAATAGCCCAGTACCAGCCCAAATGCTATCCTAGCCCACTAACCCAAAAGAAACCCTAGGGGTTTCTATTTTCTCAAAAGAACCCACCCTAACGCTTGACTCCTCACAAGATGCCTCCATGCTTGTGACGCTTCAAAGACCTCCAAGCACCTCCAGACACTCCACGCGCCCACGTGAGCCCACCTCCGTACGCTCCACGCGCCCACGTCGGCCCACCTCCGTACTGCGCAAGAAAGCAAAGGACAACACAGAAAGAAAAAAAAACAAAAGGAACAGTTGTATTGTATTTTTATTTTCAGATTTCGGCAATAAAAAGCCCAAAAATCAACAATATTTCTTCATTTTTACGAATACTGAGAAATCAAAAAATAAGGGAAAACTTCGAAGGTTGATTCCAATTGAATTTTTTCTTATCATCTACTGTTTTCATATTATTATTCATTTTTTATTTTATTTATTTTAAACCTTTTATAAACGAAATCAAAAGGAAGAGTGAGGGACCTTACCTGAACCTCGAGGGCACGCCGTCGGAGCTTCCTCTCCGTGGTCGAGCCGAATCGAAGGCGAAAAAAAGGGGGTTTCTTATCTCGGGACTTCAGGGCTTTAAAAGGTCTTCGAGAGAGGGCTAAAAGAGGCCGATTTTGGGCATCGCTGGCCACCTAAACAGTGGTGGCTCGGAGGTGCAACGGAACACCAGAAGGAGCCCAATCGAGTGAGGAGGCTTCGAAGGCGGCTGATTAGAGAGGGTTAAGGGTCTTTTGTCTGTTAAAAGAGTTTAGGTGACTTAGGATTAGGTTTTTTTAGTTTTATTAGAGTGCACGAAACAACACCGTTTAGGCCTGTTTCAGTGGCTCTAAAACGGTGCCGTATAGGCCTCAATCTATTACCCGATTCATACCGACCCGATTACCCGAAGGATCCGCGTGTTTTCTTTAATAGTGGGATATTTACGTGATCGATCCTTCATTCTCGGATTCTTTTGTAATTTGGTCCGAATCGAATGCTGCATTTTGGGCTTTGAAAATATTGCTATTTCGGCCCCTGATTATTTGCACGCGCCTTATTTTAGTCCCTATTTCGGCCTTAATAATTTGTTTATTTGCTGATTGTCCTTAAAATATTGTTCTGACTTTCATTTTCGTCCTAGTTTACTAAATTCATTTATTTATTTAGTTTTTAAACTATTTTATTATATGATATTAAAAAAAAATGTATTCGTATATTATCTATTTAAATTATTTATATATATATTATGTATCTTAACCCCTTTTAATGTAAGGTTTATTAAACTTGTTTTACTAGTTATTTAAAATATTTTTATTTTATTTAAATGTATTTTAAGCCTAATATAAAATTTTGTTTTTCTAAGATGAGGCAATGTTTGTGCGTTTGGAAAGTCAGAAAATTATGCCCTAACGTACTGGGTGTCAATTTTCTATCCAACCAGATAATCAAATACCCTTTTTTGATTGTATGTTTTGAAGATCAAAGATGATCTCGGTGTTGGGGTATAAAGGTGTTATGTCCTAACGTACTGGATGTGATATTTTTATTTCCTTAGAAATGAATTAATCTTGAGATTCAAATTGAATATTGATTAATTTTCCTTAGAAAATTTATAATGTTTCCAAATTTTAAACATTAGGACATCAATCAGTCAATTTGGTACCAATTTTGGGCGTTGCGAGGGTGCTAATCCTTCCTCGCACGTAACCGACTCCCGAACCCGTTTTCTTCTGGAAATTCGTAGACCAAAATTTATTTCAAAGGTGACTCGCTCACACCTAAACAAAAAGGATTGGTGGCGACTCCTTATTTTAAAGTCGATCCTCGTTTTTTTCAAACCCGATAAAAAATGGTTTTGACAATATTCTTTTTTCAATGTACTTTTGTTGTCTCTCCATTTTTTTCCAAATGTATTCTTTATATAGTCATCGGAGACCTCCAAAACAAACCTCTCCTAAAAAAATAAGTTTAGAAAGTAAATATAAATGAAACTTCAACCAACGTATTATAAATTACATTCATGTTTTGTTACCTTAATGTTCTCCAAAGCTTGATTTTTGTTTGCGTCAGGCATGTGATGCTATGACTTGTAATTGATGGGCAACATATTTGAATTTCGTGCAATAATGCCCAAATAGCCTGCTAGAACTCGAGCTTCAGGGCCAACAAGCTGGCCATGACTGTTTCTCCTTACTTTCACACGCTTGATGGAATTTAATTCGTATAAATCTTTCAGCAGCGTACGTCCGCGACCTCTGCGCGTCCCACCACTGTAACAACCCTAACCTGATTCCATCACCGGATTAGGGTTACGAGCATTTCAATGACTTGCACAAGTACTAAGTACCCTTTAAGAAGAGCTACAATGATAATTGCATACCATTTTTTTATAAGTATGTACATGTTTTATCCAATATAAAAATCATGCATAATTAAACTCACTTCAATTCAATGCTTATATAAATAAAGTATACATCGTATGATTAAATCTAAGTATTAGCGAATTTATACGTACACAAACATTTTATCATTTAATTCCTTTGTAATTATTATCATGCATTCAAACACATGTATTAGGTCGAATACCCATCTAGATATATATATATATATATATACTCACCATAGATGACTTCCTAACAAAGATACATAAGTCCCATTTTAATCTTTATATGACATGCACAGAATTCAACATGTATAAAAACTATTTTAACTAACTTTGATATATGGCTCACCATTACCCAAAAACAATCAACTTACAACATTCATTTAATATACTACCCACATTAAAATATATAGCCTAGACAGAATATGCATACTAACTTAACACATTTCATATGACCATGAAAGCGTATTGCTCAAAGCCGAATCTATAATACACATGTGTACTTATGCACAACTGTATCATTTTAAGCAGAACAATTCAAGTAACCATAATCCTAAAAATTTTGTCATATCCGAATATTCACAACAAAAGAAAACATATAATAGCTCTTTAATGTGCCACTTTTAATATATCCATGCACAAGAAGCATTTTACCTCATCTATACCTAGATACAACCCAGAATAGTATAATTAGAATATAAGCCATTAATCCTCAAATACATTTTTAAGATAAATAGGTTACCTACAAGACCTAATCATCTTAATGTTTTCACTATTCAAATAGACCAAAATCAACCAATTCACATGGTAGCATAACATTCATTATCACACAAACTTACCTTTTTAAAACCAAGCAACCTTCAATCCAAACTTCATGGATATTCATATATATATATATATGTAAATTGACTTAACATATTCACTTAGCACATAGAAGTAGTAAAGCCATTTTCGCATGGCCTTATAACATTTCATTCAAAAGATAGACTCAAAACTATCATCTAGCCTATACATGCCATGGACTTAGAGTTTCATTACAAAAGTACCAAAATGTATATTCGATAGTGTGCTTGACTTGACAAGGATCCTCGAATTCGAGCTTCGACTTGAATATCTATAAAACAACATAGCAAATGCACCAAGTAAGCTTAAATAGCTTAGTAAGTTATAAGCAACAAAGCAATATGCACAATTACACATTAAACCTTTATTCTTTAACTTTCAATCTAACTATTGAAAAATTTGTAATATCAATTCACCTACCAACTTGACATTCATCCATTTCAAGCTCATTAAATCTCAAAATAAAAGAAATAAGCACTCATATGCTTCATATTCATATTGAAATACCTCGCTTAACTTTATACCACATTAATAAACTATTATCCAATATGAACATAGCTGAACCCATTCATTTACCTTTGCAAATTGTTCTGTCCTTGAGGAATATTGAAAATCCGCACACACAGTGCCATTCAACCGATCTCGCACACACAGTGCTCGGTGAATAAATCCGCACACACAGTGCCATTCAGCCGATCTCGCACACACAGTGCTCGTTGAATAAATCCGCACACACAGTGCCTTTAATCTATCTTCTCATCAATATTAACTTATGTAAAATTTCAATTCCATCATAAGTACACATACAATTAAAGATTCACAATCATTTCTTCTATTACATAACATCATATTCGGACACCCTCACGCATAAGAACATATACATACATTCCCATTTTAAATTTCCAACCATTTAGTCCAAGCTTACATAAATGTAAATATTCATACTAGTCTCACTTCCGGATAATAATTATTTTCCAAGCCCTATTCGGCTTGTACAATTTAACCTAGAATTTCACATTATCAAGCACATTTTGAAATAAAATAAATTTGATATCAACTCAATTGCTTATAAACTTACCTCGAAAGTCGATGAATTTGAGTGTCCTGACTATTCGTTTAATTTAGCTTTTCCTTTGTCCAACCCCTTTTTCTTTGTATCTTGATCTAAACAAGTTCAATTAAGCTCATTTAAAAACAATTTCTATTCAATCGATCCAAAATTCATAATTTAAAATTTTACTATTTTACCACTATAATTTACAACTTTCTCAATCAAGTCCTCAAAGCATAAAACACAAAATATCAAGAATTAGCCATTACCTATTGAGGGCCGAATGCCCCTAGCTCCTATATCCATTCATTTCTTCCATTATTTTTTGTCCTTTAACCCCTTCGAATTTATCATTTTGTTATAAATGATCCCTATATTAATTTCATCAATTTTTCTAAAGGAAACATTGTTAATCTAGCATCCATGCATCATATTCTATCATTGACCATACAAAACTCAAATTTCCTTTCATGGTAACTCATGAATTACTTAACAATTTCCAAAATTTAAACATGGGCTAACTAACACATTAAACAACAAAGCTAAAAATATAAAAATTTTCAAGAATCAAAACCAATTCATACCTTAAATCAAGCTTTTTTTTTAATGCCGAATAGCTTGAGGAAATTTTCTTTTTCCTTTCTTTAGCTTCGGTGGAAAAGATGAAGCCAAATGCATGCCTTTTTCTTTTTCTAATTATTATTATTCATCAACTTATAATATTAATGTCATTCCACTATCTATAAAAAGAAAATATAATTTAATGAATAGTTTCATCATCATGCCGTCCACTACCTTGTTTTAGGAGAAATTGACATGCAAGTCCATTCATGTAGGAACCATTTCAATTAAATCCTCTAACTTAATTAAGGTCGCTTTTACTACTTTAACAATTTAATCCTTCCACTTAATTTAATTACCCAAACACACAAATTAGCAATTAATATTTTAACACATGTTTGACCCCATATCATAGACATCAATTTAATAAAGAAAATATTTTTCTAATTTGGATTCGGGGTTTCAAAACCACCCTTCCGATTAGGGTTATAATTGGGCTGTTACAACTCTCCCCCTAATGAAATTTTCGTCCTCGAAAATCTTACCCGTAACTAGGTTAGGGTAACATTCTTGCATTGATTACTCGGTTTCCCAAGTTGCTTCCTCTATTCTGTGTTTATGCCACATCACTTTAACCAACGCTAACTTCTTATTTCGTAACTCTTTTACTTCCCTAGCTAAGATGCATATCGGTTCTTCCTCGTAAGTCAAATCGGGCTGAATTTCAATCTCTGAAGGACTGATCACATGAGAAGGATCGGATCTATAACGAAGAAGCATCGACACGTGAAACACATTATGAATTTTATCTAATTCAGATGGTAACCTCAATTTGTACACAACCGGCCCAATACGCTAGATAACCTCGTACGACCCAATAAATCTCGGGCTTAACTTTCCTTTACGGCCAAATCTGAGTATTTTCTTCCGTGGTGAGACTTTCAAGAATGCTCGATCTCCAATCTAAAATTCAATGTCCTTATGCTTCAAATCTGCGTAAGACTTTTGACGATCCGATGCCACTTTCAAGCTATCACGAATTACTGCCACTTTCTGCTCGATTTCCTTAATCAAATCAACCCCGTGCATCTTGTTTTCCACAAGTTCAGTCCAGTACAAGGGTGTAAGACATTTACGACCGTACAAAGCTTCGTAGGGTGCCATTTTGATACTAGATTGAAAGCTATTATTATACGCAAATTCAATTAAATGGAAGTATCGTTCCCACGAACCCTCAAACTCAAGAACGCAATATCTCAACATATCCTCGAGTACTTGGATAACTCGCTCAGACTGACATCTGATTGAGGGTGGAAAGTTGTACTAAAGTGTAACTTGGTACCTAAAGCAACTTGCAGCTTTTTCCAAAACAGCGATGTGAACCTCGGATCTCTATCCGAAATAATAGAGATAGGTACTCCGTGTAACCGTACAATCTGTGATACGTATAATTCAGCCAACTTATCAAGTGAGAAATCTGACGTACCGAAATAAAATGAGCTGATTTCGTCAATCTATCAACAATAGCCCAAATTGAATCTTTCTTATTCGGCGTCAACGGCAATCCTGACACAAAGTTCATAGCGATTCGCTCCCACTTCCATCCAGGTATCATAATCGATTGAAGAAGCCCTGATGGTACCTGATGTTCAGCTTTAACTTGTTGGCACACTAAACACTTTGACACATAGTCTGAGATGTTTCGCTTCATACCATGCCACCAATAATACTGTTTGAGATCGTTATACATCTTCGTGCTACCCGGATGGATTGACAATCTACTATTATGCGCTTCATTACAAATCTTTCTAATTAACTCAGGGTTCTTCGGTACACAAATCCGATTCTTGAACCGCAAACATCCTTCAGCATCTATCTGAAAACCTGAATCCGCACTCGAACTACAATGATCTTTCTTTGCTTTTAAAACATCATCAACTTCTTAAGCTTCTCGAATCTACTGCTCAAACATTGGTCTCACCATCAACTCAGCAACGATCACACCATCATCTTTAATAGCTATATCCGCATTCATCTCTCTCAAAGCAAATAACAAATTTTCGGCTAAGCGCATCTGCAACCATGTTAGCCTTTCCCGGGTGATAATCAATTATGAGATTGTAATCTTTTAATAGTTCCAACCATCGTCGTTGTCTCAAATTTAGGTCCTTTTGGGTCATTAAATACTTTAGACTTTTATGATCCGAATAGATGTGGCATTTCTCACCGAAGAGATAGTGATGTCATATCTTCAAAGAAAAAATTATAGCGGCCAACTCGAGGTCATGAGTCGGATAGTTCCTCTTGTGCAATTTCAACTCCGCGAAGCCTAGGCTACAACTTTACCCCCTGCATCAATACACAATCGAGTCCATTCAATAATGCATCACTAAAAATAATAAATTCTTTACCCGAATCTGGTTGCACAAATACCAGGGCTTCCGTCAACAAGGTTTTCAGCTGATTGAAACTCTGCTGACACCTTTCTGACCACTCGAATTTAACGTCATTCTGTAATAGTTTTGTCATCAGAGATGCTCTCAGAGAAAATCCTTTCACGAAGCGTCTATAATACCCGACCAATCCTAGAAAGCTTCGAACCTCCTAGACATTCTGAGGAGGTTCTAATTGAGTATTGCTGAAATTTTACTCGGGTCAACCCGAATACCCGATGCTGAAATGACATGCCCCTAACTTTCAAGCAAAACTCACATTTACTGAATTTCGCGAATAATTGATTATCCCGTAAAATCTGTAACACCAAGCTCAAATGCTCACCATGTTCAGCTTCATCACGGGAGTGGATCAGTATATCATCCATGAATACCACCACAAATCGATCTAGATACGATCTGAATACTCGATTCATCAGATCCATAAAAATCGCAGGGGCATTAGTGAGCCCAAACGACATCTCAAAAAATTCATAATGACCTTATCTTGTCCGAAAGGCAGTCTTTGGTACATCTGATTCTCTGTAATATCCGGGATTTTGGGCTTGTGCATTTTTGCTTAATTGCATGGGCTTGTATGCCTGTGTATATTATGAATGTGTTTTATGAATTTTGGGAACAGTAGAATGTAGGAGAATGCCTCAGAAATTATTTGATTTTAAGTTTAAAGAGGGAGCTGAGCTTGATAGGCCTTAAGAAAATTAGTAGGGGAAATATGACACAAAAATTAGCTTGGTAAAGTGGCTGCCAGGTGCCACTTAAGGCTTGGTAGGTGACGCCACAAGCAATGGAGAAGGGCTTGGGTTCGAGCCACAAGGGAAGCAAAAAAGGGGTTTTTATATTTCGACAATGTGGAGCAGTAATGGACGGCAATTGGGACTTTGGAAGATGAGGATAAGTCTTGTCTTTCTTTTTAAAATTTCGGCTAAAGTAAAGGATAATTGTTGATGTATTTCAATTAATTTGAATAAGGTGATAAAGAGAAAAATAAGGGAGCTGAAAAGGGGAGAGTGTTGGCCGGCCTAGGGACTCTCTTAAGGTGATTTTCGGCCAAGGGTAGTAAGGGGGGATAGCCGAATTTCATAAAGGCATTGTAGCCTCTCTTTCGTTTTCTTTTTCTCTCCAAAACCATCACCTTTCTCTTCTTTTTCTTTTATTCTAGCCGAAATCTTCTTCTCCCTATTCCACCATTTTCGTAACCCCTAAAGATTCATGCCCTTCCTTTTGTGTTCCTTGTTGAAGCTGAATCCTCTACTTGGTGGCCATAGCCGAATGCTCCTCTACCTTTTAGGAGCCAATTTGATTGTTTAAGCAGGAGCTGAACCTCTCTATTTCAAGAAAGGACATTTGATTAAGTTGGTAAGGAATCTCTTCTAGGTCGAATTACAATTCTTTTTCTTCCCCTAACTATCAAAAATCAAGGTACTAATCCTATTAATGTATTTGGGCCGAAACTCTGAAGGAGGGTTTCGAGATTCTGCTATTGTTGACTACAAGGGAGGAGGTTTTGAGATTTCTAATCTAAGGTAAGCAAATAAGATCTTAGGCCGAAGGCCATTTTATTGTGAATAAATGTTAGAATTGGATCTAACATATGCCCATAGTGATTTCGACAGATACCACAACCAAGTAGCACTTTTCGGGATTTAAGATTCACAAGGTAAGTAAATATGATATTCGGCCAAGGTCATAATTAGTGATTCAGATATGTTTCTTAATTGTTCAAAAGCCGAAACTAACCAGTTAGGTGATCTAGTGTTATCCGATTGCCAGGGGGAACACTATGAAGTTTCGGGATTTGATTAGTAATCAAATCGACAGTAAGGAACTAAAGATCTAGAGCATTAGATCGGGATTTTCGGGATTTCAGTGAACTCGTTAAGTAAACCAGGTGTGTAGGCCTACACTATTTCTCAATAGATTTGTGGTACTAATATTCCGTATATGTTAATGAAAATCTGGAAAAAGTGGCTAAAGGTACCATATAATGATACAGAGTACTTAGGTACGTAACCTTAACATTATGTTAACAAATGTTGTGAACATTTGGAATATGGCACATATGTGAATATTGATATGAATATGGAATAAGACATATAGCATGTTACTTGCATGATTTGTATGACATGGGGCATATGGGAGAATACGAAAAGGGGAAGTGATCTGGTGGTTTTTACCATAATATCTGGTGACTCATGTCACATAACCTGAATGTGGTGACTTATGTCACATATAATTATATGGTGGATATGCCACGGATTTATAAGGGCGATGTGTAAGTCGTTTGCAGCAACTGCCTTCGATGATGTGTAGCGGATGGAGGGTCGACTTAGTAGTCCCCACGGTGTGATGGTTGGTACGGGTGATGTGTAGCGGATGGTTATCTAGGTTTGGGTTCGGGATTGCATCATGATCTATAATTGCTATATATATGTATGAACTGATATGCCTAAATCATTGGGACTTTGTGTTGGTGGTTATACATTGAGTCCGTTTGACTCACCCCGTTGTGGGATTTCTTTTCAGGTGACACTTAGTAATGGACCGGGTCGGCAGGAGCTTAATGGTGGCCATGCTCAGCTCAGTGCTATTTTATTTTTGTTGGTTTTTTTATTATTTTTATTTTTTAAGTATTTTGGATTTACTTCGGGTTTGCTTTGATGTAATTATGGCCATTACGATTAACGGTTTTAAGTATGCGTTTAATTTGGTTTATTATAATAAGATTATTATTAAATCAAGACTAAATAACTTTTCTTAAAAACGTAAACAAATATTTCAATGTTTTGACACCTAAACAACACTGTTTTTAATTTGAACCCAACACAAATCAACTATTCTTCAAAAACACACAATTTTTTTTCCAAAGTTCAAATAAGTTTTGAATGGTTTTATTCAAGAAGCATGCCAGATCCGGTCAGGGCTTGTGGGTCGGGTTTGGGGTGTTTCAGTTTGGTATCAGAGCCCGGTTCAAAACTCGACCTTGAGGGCTTTTTGGGCCCAAAACATTTTCTTTCTTTTGAAATTGAATTTTACTAAGAAATGAGCAAGTTTTTGGCATGGCACCTGAGTCTCCGGCCCGAAGTCCACCAGATAAGAACTCCTAACCCTTTTGTGTTTTGTATGTGGGAAATTATAGGGACGTAGATTAGTAGATTAGGAATTAAACCCTAGGATTAGTTTACTCCAGTACCAAAACACATAAAAGTTAAAGTCTAATCAAACAAACCTGTGTCTGAGTCACTGAGTTAAAGGTGTGGCAACCGTTGTGCGCATGTCTAGGATTGGATTCAGGGGGAGCTTGGTATTTAAGTAGTCTTAGTGACTCACCTCTCCTCCGCTCGAATCCTACCTGGTGCGTAGTGACGGTTCACCCTAACCAAGAGGACTCAGTCACAGGCTAAACCCAATAATTAAAACCCGAAAGGGGCCCCTTACCTTGTTTTGTGAAATTCTAAAGTCAAACCATGATTATAAAATTTCAAAGTACCCTTGATTTAAAAATGACCAAAATACCCCTGATTTGCAAAAATGACCAAATTACCCCTAACCTGTACAAATGACCAAAATACCCTTAGTGTGGAAAGTTACCGAAGTACCCTCAAATTAAAAATTTCTAAAAATACCCTTGTTTTGAAAACTCACCAGGAACCATATTTTGCGAAAAAAATTATCGAAATGCCCTTGGTTTGAAAAATTACAAAAATACCCTCAGTTTATAAAATTACCATTTTACCCTTGAAATTTTATCACCAAGTGTTTCAATTTTGTAAAAATACCAAAAATCTCTACTTTGTGAAATTTTCAAATACCCTAATTTGAAAAATTACCAAAATACCCCTATAGGATAAAATTATAGAAATACCCTTTGGTGGTGGAAAACAACAACAATAACAACTACAACACTTTTCTGTGATGAATGCAAGTTCATGAATCTGATGATTAAATGAATGAATTTGAGACTGTGTGTGTATGAATTCGAAAGAACTACTCCTTAGAACTATTGAACATAAGACTGTTCGTGATAAATCAGTGGAACAAAACTAATTCATAAAATTCTTTAATCAGATAAACGCGATTCGGAAGCATGAATTCTAGGGGACGTGGTCGTAATGTGCGTGGTCGTGGTAGAGGCCGAATGACTGTGTTAGAACCCGTTAGGTTTGGACAAGGGTCCGAAAATAAAATGCCACCACCACCGGTGGCGATGTGGAATATCGAGGATCGATGGGGATGATGCGATATCACGCATTTTTGCGAGTTCGGAAAGGTGGCTGGAGCAGGTGGAGGCATGGGAGCTCGAAAGTCGGCACCTGAGCGACTCCGAGCTAATGGAGCTGAGTTTTTTCGTGGCGTATCTGGTGTAGCACCCAATACGGCTGAGTATTGGTTAGAGGCGACGGAGCAGATTATGGACGACTTGGACCTGACTGCCGAGGAGAAACTGAAAGGGGTAGTGTCACTACTCCGTGACGAGTCATATCAATGGTGGCTCACGATTAGGGATGGTGCTGTCGTTGATGATCTTACTTGGGAATACTTTAAGGCGGCATATCAAAAGAAGTACATTGGAACTAGTTATGTGGATGCGCAGAGGAAGGCGTTTTTGAGGCTAGTTTAGGAAAATAAGTCTGTAGCGGAATACGAGGCAGAGTTTCTAAGGTTGAGCCGATATGCTCAAGGTATAGTGGCTACGGAGCATGAATAGTGTGTCCGGTTTGAGGACGGACTGAGGGATGACCTGAGATTGTTAATAGCCCTACAGCAAGAGCGAAAATTTATCGTGTTGGTGGAAAAGGCAAAGGTTGCTGAAGGAGTTAAGGAGTTTGTGAGGCAGAATACGGATCAGAACAGGCAAAAGAGAGAGTTTGGATCATCAGGGTCATCCGAAATGTGTAAAAGAGGCCCAGAGTTGGTGGGCCGCTAGGTCAACAAGCTGCTACGGGAGGACATTACCATAATTGTGACCAGTGTGGGAAGATGCATCTAAGAGAGTGTTGGAAGAAAATGGAAGGATGTTTTAAGTATGGGTCCAAGGACCACATGATTAAGGACTGTCCTATGAGAATAGAAGGGGGCCGACCAGTAAGTTAGGGTCTTAATCAGGCTGAAAGAGGAGGACAACAGCCACCGCGGGGTTGTGGTTCGGCTGGGAGAGGTAACGGTTCTGGTAGAAGACGGGGAACACTGGGCAAAGGTGTTGGTAATACAGAGGCAAGACAGCCGGATCTGGTGTATGCGGTTCACGGAGGGAGGATGGAGACGCACCGAACGTCATAATCGGTACGTTCCTTATAACTGACGAGCCTTACTTTACTTTAATTGATGTTGGCTCTACCCACTCTTATGTTACATATAGAGTAGTTGAAACACTAGGTATAGCCTCTGAACTATCTAATAGTGAGATGACTGTAGTAAGCCCATTAGGTCAAACTGTAGTGGTAAATAAGATATTTTGGAGTGTACCTCTAGAGCTTCAGGGAGTGGTATTTCCTGCCGACTTGATAGAACTACCCTTCAGAGAATTTGATCTCATCCTTGGCATGGACTGGCTAGTGGAACATCGGGCTATATTGGATTGTGCAGCTAAACGAATGGAGTTAAGAACCCCGGAGGATAAGGAGATAATTATGATAGGAGAAAGAAGAAACTACTTGTCTAACGTAGTCTCTGCTTTAAAGGCTAATAAGATGGTTTGAAAAGGGTGCAAGGCATTTTTGATCTTTGTTAGTGCGTTGAATGCAAAGGAAGGGGGAGTTAGTAGAGTTAGAACAGTAAGAGAATTTCCAGAGGAGTTACCTGGAATACCCCCGGATAGGGAAGTAGAGTTTGGAATTGACTTGCTGTTGGGTGCAGCTCCTGTGTCAATTGCCCCATACAGAATGGCACCAAAGGAGTTGGTTGAGCTCAAGGCTCAGATCTAAGAGTTGCTTGATCGTGGGTTTATCCGACCCAGTATGTCTCCATGGGGAGCACCGGTCTTGTTTGTGAAGAAGAAGGACGGAACTATGCGCATGTGCATAGATTATCGTCAGTTGAATAAGCTGACCATCAAGAACAAGTATCCATTGCCAAGAATAGATGACTTGTTCGATCAGCTTAAAGGGGCCGCAGTATTCTCAAAGATAGATCTAAGGTCTGGATATCATCAGCTTAAGGTGAAGGAGGCTGATATCCATAAGACAGCTTTTCGAACAAGGTACAGGCATTATGAATTCTTGGTAATGCCGTTCGAATTGACAAACGCCCCAGCCGTATTCATGGACATGATGAACTGGGTTTTCCAACCCTATCTGGTCTGATTCGTTGTTGTGTTCATAGACGATATTTTAGTGTATTCGAAGTCTGAGGAAGAACATGATGAGCACCTCCGAGTTGTGTTGCAAGTGTTAAGGGAGGAAAAGTCATATGCCAAGTTCAGCAAGTGCGAATTTTGGCTGAAGGAAGTTACATTCTTAGGACATGTGGTGTCTGCAGAAGGGATAAGGGTGGATCTTCAGAAGATTGAGGCAGTGTTGGATTGGAAACCACCTAAGTCCGTGGTGGAAGTTCGGAGTTTCTTAGGATTAGCAGGCTATTATAGAAGGTTTGTAGAAGGGTTCTCGTCAATAGCCGCACCTCTGACGAAGTTGCTAAGGAAGGAGGTACCTTTCATATGGACTGATAAGCAACACGAGAGCTTTGAGAAGCTTAAGAGAGTCTTGACTGAAGCTCCAGTTTTAATTCAGCCGGAGGCAGGAAAGGAGTTCGTGGTGTACTGTGATGCTTCTCACACAGGATTGGGATGTTTCCTTATGCAAGATGGGAAAGTGGTCGCTTATGCGTCTCGACAATTAAGGCCACATAAGGTTAACTACCCAACGCATGATTTGGAATTGGCGGCAGTGGTCTTTGCTCTTAAGGTATGGAGGCACTATTTATATGGAGAAAAGTCAGTGATTTATACTGACCATAAGAGCCTTAAGTATCTGCTGACTCAGAAAGAGTTGAACCTGAGACAGCGAAGGTGGGTGGAGTTATTGAAGGACTATGATTGTTCCATAGAGTATCACCCGGGCAAGGCGAATGTAGTGGCAGATGCCCTAAGTCAGAAGGTAGTGTCAGATCTGAGGGCAATGTTCGCACATTTGAGCCTCTATGATGATGGAAGTTTGTTGGCAGAATTGCAAGTTAAGCCGACGTGGTTGAATGAGGTGAAAGAGAGTCAGTTGGCGGATGATGATCTAAGTGCTAAGCTACGGCAAGTACAGAGTGGGGAGTTAGAGGATTATGGTACTAATGGCGATAGAGTATTGTGTTTCAATGGTAAGGTCTGTATGCCGAAGAACGAGGAGTTAAGGCGAAAAATTCTTCAGGAATCGCATAGTGGTCCTTATGCTATGCATCCTAGAGGTAGTAAGTTGTATAGAGATCTAAGGGAATAGTTTTGGTGGCCTGGTCTTAATCGAGAAGTTACCGAATTTGTAGGGAAGTGCTTAACGTGTCAGCAAGTTAAGGCTGAACACCAGGTTCCGTTAGGATTGCTTCAACCGATTAAGATTTCGCAATGGAAGTGGGAGAGAATCACCATGGACTTCGTTAGTGGGCTTCCCCTTACGCCTACTAAGAAGGACTCGGTATGGGTGATAGTGGATCGGGTAACAAAGTCCACGTATTTCATTCCAGTGCGGGTTGACTATTCTCTGCAAAAGTTAGCAAAGTTGTATGTAGCTGAGATCGTAAGGCTGCACGGAGTGCCGATGTCGATTATCTCAGATAGGGATCCAAGGTTTACGTCTCGGTTTTAGAAGGCGTTACATCAAGCTTTGGGCACCAGATTGGACTCCAGTACGGCATTTCATCCACAGTCGGACGGCCAATTTGAGCGAGTGATCCAAGTGTTAGAGGATATGTTGAGGGGCTGTGTGATAGACTTTAGAGGAAGTTGGGAAGAATATTTGCCTTTAGCGAAATTTGCATACAATAACAGCTATCAGGCAAGTATTCGGATGGCACCGTACGAAGTACTGTATGGACAGAAGTGTCACACTCCTACGTGTTGGACGGAATTAGGAGAACGTCAGATTTTGGGTCCAGAAATGGTGGTTGAATCGGAAGAAAAAGTTAAGATAATTCGGATACGGTTGAAGGAGGCATCTGACAGGCAAAAGTCTTATGCAGATCTCAAGCGGAAGGAGATTGAGTTTGCTGTGGGAGATTATGTGTTTCTTAAAGTTTCACCGTGGAAGAAGGTAATGAGATTTGGTCACAAAGGGAAGTTAAGTCCCAGGTTTATAGGACCTTATCGGGTATTGAAGCGAGTTAGACCGGTGGCATACCAGTTAGAGTTGCCTTCAGAGTTGAAACAGATGGACGATGTATTCCATGTTTCTATGCTACGTCGTTATCGATCAGACCCATCTCATGTAATGCCGGTTGAGGCGGTGGAGCTGAGACCAGATCTGTCCTATGAGGAAGGGTCGATTCAGATTCTGGAACAAGATGTGAAGGTGCTTCGAAGGAAGTCGGTCCCTCTGGTCTAAGTGTTGTGGCGTAACCATGGCTCGGAGGAAGCTTCTTGGGAGCCGGAAGAAGCAATGCGACAACAATACCCCCACCTATTCTAGCCAGGTAATTTCGGGGTCGAAATTATTTTAAGGGGGTAGAACTGTAATATCCGGGATTTTGGGCTTGTGCATTTTTGCTTAATTGCATGTGCTTGTATGCCTGTGTATATTATGAATGTGTTTTATGAATTTCGAGAACAGTAGAATGTAGGAGAATGCCTTAGAAATTATTTGATTTTAAGTTTAAAGAGGGAGCTGAGCTTAATAGGCCTTAAGAAAATTAGTAGGGGAAATATGACATAAAATTCAGCTTGGTAAAGTGGCTGCCAGGCGCCACTTAAGGCTTGGTAGGTGACGCCACAAGCAATGGAGAAGGGCTTGGGTTCGAGCCACAAGGGAAGCAAAAAGAGGGTTTTTATTTTTCGACAATGGGGAGCAGTAATGGACGGCAATTGAGACTTTGGAAGATGAGGATAAGTTTTGTCTTTCTTTTTAAAATTTCAGCTAAAGTAAAGGATAATTGTTGATGTATTTCAATTAATTTGAATAAGGTGATAAAGAGAAAATAAGGAGCTGATAAGGGAGAGTGTTACGGCCTAGGGACTCTCTTAAGGTGATTTTCACCAAGGGTAGTAAGGGGGATAGCCGAATTTCATAAAGGCATTGTAGCCTCTCTTTCATTTTCTTTTTCTCTCCAAAACCATCACCTTTCTCTTCTTTTTCTTTTATTCTAGCCAAAATCTTCTTCTCCCTATTCCACTATTGCCGTAACCCCTAAAAATTCATGCCCTTCCTTTTGTGTTCCTTGTTGAAGCCGAATCGTCTACTTGGTGGCCATAGCCGAATGCTCCTCTACCTTTTAGGAGCCGATTTGATCGTTTAAGCAGGAGTTGAACCTCTCTGTTTCAAGAAATGACATTTGATTAAGTTGGTAAGGAATCTCTTCTAGGTCAAATTACTATTATTTTTCTTCCCCTAACTATCGAAAATCAAGGAACTAATCCTATTAATGTATTTTGGCCGAAACTTTGAAGGAGGGTTTCGGAATTCTGCTATTGTCGACTACAAGGGAGGAGGTTTTCGGGATTTCTAATCTAAGGTAAGCAAATAAGATCTTAGGTCGAAGGCCATTTTATTCTGAATAAATGTTAGAATTGGATCTAACATATGCCCATAGTGATTTCGACAGATACCATAACCAAGTAGTACTTTTCGGGATTTAAGATTCACAAGGTAAGTAAATATGATATTCGGCCAAGGTCATGATTAGTGATTCAGATATGTTTCTTAGTTGTTCAAAAGCTGAAACTAACCAGTTAGGTGATCTAGTGTTAGCCGATTGCCAGGGGGAACACTACGAAGTTTCGGGATTTGATTAGTAATCAAATCGGCAGCACGAGCTAAAGATCTAAAGCGTTAGATCGGGATTTTCGGGATTTCAGTGAACTCGTTAAGTAAACCAAGTGTGTAGCCCTACACTATTTCTCAATAGATTTGTGGTACTAATATTCTGTATATGTTAATGAAAATCTAGAAAAAGTGGCTAAAGGTACCATATAATGGTACAGTACTGTGCACGTAACCTTAACATTATGTTAACAAATGTTGTGAACATTTGGAATATGGCACATATGTGAATATTGATATGAATATGGAATAAGACATATAGCATGTTACTTGCACGATTTGTATGACATGGGGCATATGGGTGAATACGAAAAGGGGAAGTGATCCGTGGTTTTACCACAATATCGGTGACTCATGTCACATAATCAATGTGGTGACTTATGTCACATATAATTATCTGGTAGCTATGCCACGAATTTATAAGGGCGATGTGCAAGTCATCTGCAGCGACTGCCTTCGATGATGTGTAGCGGATGGAGGGTCGACTTAGTAGTCTCCACGGTGTAATGGTTGGTACGGGTGATGTGTAGCGGATGGTTATCTAGGTTTGGGTTCGGGATTGCATCATTATCTATAATTGCTATATATATGTATGAACTGATATGCCTAAATCGTTGGGACTTTGTGTTGGTGGTTATACACTGAGTCCGTTTGACTCACCCCGTTGTGGGATTTCTTTTCAGGTGACACTCAGTAATGGACCGGGTCGGCAGGAGCTTAATGGTGGCCATGCTCAGCTCAGTGCTATTTTATTTTCGTTGGTTTTTTTATTATTTTTATTTTTTAAGTATTTTGGATTTACTTCGGGTTTGCTTTGATGTAATTATGGCCATTATGATTAACGGTTTTAAGTATGCGCTTATGATTATTATTAAATCAAGACTAAATAACTTTTCTTAAAAACGTAAACAAATATTTCAATGTTTTGACACCTAAACAACACCGTTTTTAATTTGAACCCAACACAAATCAACTGTTCTTCAAAAACACACAAATTTTTTTCCAAAGTTCAAATAAGTTTTGAATGGTTTTATTCAAGAACCATGCCGGATCTGGTCAGGGCTTGTGGGCCGGGTTTGGGGTGTTTCATTCTCTAACTCGCAACTGATAATATCCGGATCTTAGATCAATTTTTGAAAACACAGGGGCTGTAACAGACCGAATCTGACCCTAATCGGAACGGTGGTTTCGGGACCATGAATCCGAACCCGAGAAATATTTAAATATTATATTTAGTGCTTATTATATGTGAATTTATGTGTGAAAGTTTTGTAGAAAAATTTTATCGCTTGAGTATCGAATTTGATTAAAAGGACTTAATCGCGAATGCGTAAAAGTTGCATGCCAAAGTGAAATGTGCTTATATGTGGATGGCTTTTTAATATGGAGTATTAAAAGTGAAATTAACCCATTTTATGAGTTAGTGGGTGGCAAAAGTCTAGTATAACCTTAAGTATTATATGGCTATTATTTTAGTATAAAGGTTATTTTGGTAAACCAAGTTATTTTAATATATATGTTAATTAAAACATAAAAAAAAATAAAATGGCCATTATCATCTTTTTAGTTCTTCCTTGACCGAATGTTGGAGAAAGAAGAAAGCTTTAGGTTCTTTTGATTTTCGGCAATTCTAGGCTTAAATTCAAGGTGAGTTTTAGTCTGCTTTTGTTAATTTCTACGCTTTTGAGATCGTTGCTTGAACCGTAATCACCCATGTTGTAATTTTTGAATCTAAGTATGCTTGATGTTCGGCCATTGTTGTGTTCATGTGGTTTTTGTTATTTGATGATTTTAGATGATAGTTAGGTTAAAAATTAGTATGTTATGTGTTGGAAGTTTTGATGAAATTGAGTTTTAGGGCTAAATTGTAAAAATAAATTTTAGAGGGCCTATTTGCAAAATAAATGAAATGTGAGGACTTGTAAGGTCCCTAGGAACATTCGCCCTTGCATAGTTTTGGCTAATTTGGTGTATTTTGTGTGTTATGCAAATAGGACTAAATTGCAAAGTTGTGAAATTCTAGGGGTAAAATAGTAATTTGCCCATTTATGTGCTTAAGGACTAAATTGAGATGAATTGTGGTTGAATGAGCTAAACTTTAATGTGTTTTAGATCAAGAGCAAAGAAAATGGAATTAGACAAGGGAAAGTCGAAGGTTCTCGAATAAGCCGATTCGCACGGACTATCGACAATCGAGGTAAGTCCTTTAGCTAAAGAATGTTAATGACTTAATTATGATTATAAACAATGGTATGAATTGCTGAATTTTTGTACCTATTTTCATTATGGCCGAATGTATGGTGGGATAGTTGGTTGATGATTGAAGTTGGTTATGTGAAATAAATTGTTGGATTGCATAATGATATAGTAAATTTTATTGGTTTAATGTGAATGAGCTCAATTGAGTTAAACATAAGTATATATTAGTTGTGAAGAGTGTGTGTAGAATGTTTGGTTATATTGATTTAATTCAGGCTTCGTGCCTAGTGTGCTTAATATCTAGGTGACATATTCTAAGCTTCGTGCTCAGCGTGCTTAATGCTTAGGTGACATATTCTAAGCTTCGTGCCTAGCAGTGCTCAGTCTGGGTGATAAATTCGGGCTTCGTGCCTAGGTGCCTTGTGCCGGTGTTTGATTTCGGCTTTAGTGCCTAGCGTGCTTTATGCTGGTGATGTGTTATAAATGGAGAAATCATGAATCATACAAGGAGAAATGTATTTAAACTCATGAACTAAAAGTACAGTGTATGTTTAAGCCTTCTATATTTACCAAAGGTAAGGTAGATGGTATAGTATTATTTAAATTAAGTGTGTTATGATATGGTTGATGATTCGATAGGAATTTTGATATAAGCTTTTGAGCTTACTATTGTTGAGTATGAACATTATAATGGAATTTGAGCTTATATGTGATATTTTGGAGAACCGATATTAAGTGAAAATGTTAAGAGTGAAAGAGTTAAGATGTGTTTGCATAAATATTCAAATAGGTATATATGATTAACGTAAATGTTGTACTCATTGATTTGGAATATGCGAATATATGTGATATATTTTGGTGTTTTAGTGAATTATGTGATTATGGATACTTGAGTTAAGGAATTGATAGCATTCGGCCATGTTCAAATTTACATGTTAAAATGTTTTTTTGAGCTTGGGACTTACTAAGCTAGTAAGCTTATTTGTGTGAAATGTTCTCCTCGGTTTTACAGATTTTGTTTACGCTACGGGCTCGAGTAGGATCGTCAAGCAAGTCGACCACACTATCGATCGCTATTTTGGTATTTTAAAAGCTTAAACTACAAACCTATGGCATGTATAGGCTGGTTTTTATATGTTTGGTTTTGGAAAATTGTATATAGACAGCCATGTGAGTATGGCTTAATTATAATGTCAAAGTTTGTGTGTATGTGGCCATAACCTAGATTTATTTTGAAAGCATGTTTTGGCATATATTTTGTGATGTTTGGTTATATAGGTTCGGTTGCTAAATGATAAGAGTGAATATGTTTCATGACCATTTTTGTTGTGAAACAGTTTTTAGTTATAGCAGTGATGTGATTTTGAAAATCACCAAAAATAGGAGAAATTGAATTAGAAAGTTAATAAGACATAGAATTAAATTTTATTATGTCTATTTTGATATGAAAGAAACAAGTTAGGCAAAGGAATTATATATAAAGAGATATTTAAGTTTTAGTGAGACTTGTCCTGAATGAATTTGTGAGTCCCTGTTCTGTTTTGGATAAATTGTCAAAAATTGTACAAAAAATCATTAAGAAGCATGGTTTATATGTGTAGAACCCTTAATGAGTCTATTTTTCATTGGTATAAACAAGAACATTATAGGAAATTTGTGCAATGAGATAACTGTATGTTTGTAGAGACAGGTCAGAATTGTCAAGCAGTGTAATAAGGGTAATTTTGATGAATAAACTGTACTAATTGGCCATATGAAAAATTCTGGAAAAATTATGGTGAAAAGTTATATGAGTCTAGTTGCAAGAAAAATTTACGGATCTAAATTTTGAGTTTTGTAACTCGAGTTATGGTCGATTTGGTCAGTATGACGTAGTTGGACAGCTTTAAATTTTCATGCCCCGAGATAATAGTCAAGTCTAGTAATGCCATGTACTCGATTCCGGCAAGGGTTTCGGGTATGGGGTGTTACATGGGCTTCTTTCAACTGATCGAATAAATCATCAATACGTGGCAATGGATATTTGTTCTTAACTGTCACCCTATTGAGTTGCCGATAATCGATGCACATTCTTAATGTTCCGTCTTTCTTCTTCACAAATAAAACGGGCGCTCCCCAAGGAGAGAAACTCGGTCGAAAAAAACCTCTATCCATCGATTCTTGCAACTGAGCCTTCAATTCTTTTAATTCCGTAGGTGCCATTCTATACGGAGCTATCGAAATCGGGTTGGTCCCTGGCATAAGCTCAATACTAAACTCTACATTACGAATAGGTGGCAATCCCGGCAACTCCTCCGGAAACACATCTGGGTATTCACAAACAACAGGCACAGATTCACTCTTTTTTTCCGTTACTTTGCTGTCAATCACATACGCAAGGTAAGCTTCACAACCTTTTCTCAAATACTGTCGAGCCAATATCGATGATATCATAGTTAGTAACCCATTCAAATCCGCAGATTCAATCCGAAGTATTTCGTTACTCTGACACCTCAAACCAATAGTCTTTCGTCTACAATTCACTAATATATCATATGCGGTTAACCAATCCATACCGAGGATGATGTCGAACTCATCGAAAGGTAATAACATCAGATCAGCCAAAAAACACACATCTCGTATCATCAAAGGGCAGTTCTTGTACACTTTATCCACCAATACACATCGACCTAGGGGGTTTGAAACCCGAATCACAAATTCAGTAGACTCAACAGGGAGAGTCTTACTGGCTACTAATGTTTCACACACATACGAATGAGTTGAGCTGGGATCAATCAAAGCAGCTACATTAGTATCAAAGAGAGTAAAAATACTGGTAATGACGTCTGGAGATGAGGCCTCCTATCTAGCACGGATGGCATAAGCTCTAGCCGGTACACGGGTATCTACTCGGATAGTCGCATCTGAAGTTCCCCACGGTGCACCACTCCTACCTCCCCCACTACAAACTGGTCTGCCTCTAGCTGTAGTGCCACTCGGTCTCGCACTCTGAGTAGTACCCTTCTCAACAGTCTCCGGACAATCACGAACGAAGTGATTTTACGAACCACACTGATAACAAGTGCGATTAAAAGATTTACCCCAGCACTATCCGAAATACCGTCTGCCACACTACTGACACTCAGGTTTGCTCGATCGAGCATTGCCGACACTAGCCACTGATGTAGCTCGAGAACTCACTGGTGGCCGTTCTCATATAGAAATTCCAGTGTTGGGTTTGAATCGGTTACTATCACTCTTGAACTTCTTCGTTGCCATCTGCAAAACTTTACCCGTAGATCTCTTCCAGAAATCTTTAGATTCAAGTTCAGCTTTCCGTTTTTCTTTCTCCATTCTTCTGCTTTACAAGCTCGTTCAACTAGCACAACGAACTCATTAATCTCAAGAATGCCAGCCAGAAGCTTTATGTCCTCATTTAAACCATCTTCAAACTTCCGGAGCATAGCAGCCTCCGATGAAACACACTCGCGAGCATAACGACTAAGTCGTACAAACTTGCGCTCATATTCAGATACGGTCATACAACCCTTTTTGAGCTCGAGAAATTCTTTACACTTAGAGTCAATAAAACACTGGCTAATATACTTCTTGCGGAATTCTGTTTGGAAGAAGTCCCAAGTAACCCTTTTTTTCGGGACAATTGACACGAGCGTATTCCACCAGTAGTAGGCAGGATCCCGTAATAATGATATGGCACACTTCAAGCACTCATCGGTGTGCGTGATGACTCATCAAGACACGGACCGTATTATTGAACCAAAATTCAGCTCGCCCGCATCATCATCGCCCTCACTCAATTCTTGAGCTCCATGCTTTCGTATACGATCAACAGGAGGTTTTGTTACTCTTTCGAAATTGGCAACTAGAGGTACAATTGGTGTTACAGGGGGGACATTCGGGTTCAGGGGTGGTTGAACAGTCGGATTGGTTCGTATGTAATGCCTGAACCAATCGTTCATCACGCTATAGAAGGCATGTCTGGCCCCCTCATCAGGATTACTCGTAGCCGGTCGAGATTCCTCTGGCACGGTCCCCAGCATGGGAACGGGAGCCATACTCTCGACATCATCAGCTATAGCTCATTCAGAATCGGGATCCATACTATAAGAAAGAATTAAACACATTTCACTATCAGAAGTCATCACACTATCACATTCTAAATTATGGCATGTATAGCTAGACTCACACGCGTTACGTTAGTCCAAGAACCGACTAAACCGTAGCTCTGATACCAATCAAATGTAACACCCCTAACTTGATTCCGTCATCGGATTAGGGTTATGAGCATTTAAATGACTCGCACAAGTACTAAGTACCCTTTAAGAACAGCTACAATGATAATTGCATACCATTTTTTTATAAGTATGTACATGTTTTATCCAATATAAAAATCATGCATAATTAAACTTATTTCAATTCAATGCTTATATAAATAAAGTACACATCGTATGATTAAATCTAAGTATTAGCGTAATTTATACGTACACAAACATTTTATCATTTAATTCCTTTGTAATTATTATCATGCATTCAAACACATGTATTAGGTCAATACCTATCTAGATATATATATATATATATATATATATTTACTCGCCATAGACGACTTCCTTACAAAGATACATAAGTCCCATTTTAATCTTTATACGGCATGTATAGAATTCAACATGTATAAAAACTATTTTAACTAACTTTGATATATGGCTCACCATTACCCAAAAACAATCAACTTACAACATTCATTTAATATACTACCCACATTAAAATATATAGCCTAGACAGAATATGCATACTAACTTAACACATTTCATATGACTATGAAAGCGTATTGCTCAAAGCCGAATCTATAATACACATGTGTACTTATGCACCAATGTATCATTTTAAGCAGAACAATTCAAGTAACCATAAACCTAAAAATTTTGTCATATCCGAATATTCACAACAAAAGAAAACATATAATAGCTCTTTAATGTGCCACTTTTAATATATCCATGCACAAGAAGCATTTTACCTCATCTATACCTAGATACAACCTAGAATAGTATAATTGGAATATAAGCCATTAATCCTCAAATACATTTTTAAGATAAATAGGTTACCTACAAGACCTAATCATCTTAATGTCTTCACTATTCAAATAGACCAAAATCAACCAATTCACATGGTAGCATAACATTCATTATCACACAAACTTACCTTTTTAAAACCAAGCAACCTTCAATCCAAACTTCATGGATATTCATATATATATATATATATGTATAAATTGACTTAACATATTCACTTAGCACATAGAAGTAGTAAAGCCATTTTCGCATGGCCTTATAACATTTCATTCAAAAGATAGACTCAAAACTATCATCTAGCCTATACATGCCATGGACTTAGAGTTTCATTACAAAAGTACCAAAATGTATATTCGATAGTGTGCTTGACTTGACAAGGATCCTCGAATTCGAGCTTCGACTTGAATATCTATAAAACAACATAGCAAATGCACCAAGTAAGCTTAAATAGCTTAGTAAGTTATAAGCAACAAAGCAATATGCACAATTACGCATTAAACCTTTATTCTTTAACTTTCAATCTAACTATTGAAAAATTTGTAATATCAATTCACTTACCAACTTGACATTCATCCATTTCAAGCTCATTAAATCTCAAAATAAAAGAAATAAGTACTCATATGCTTCATATTCATATTGAAATACCTCGCCTAACTTTATACCACATTAATAAACTATTATCCAATATGAACATACCTGACCCCATTCATTTACCTTTGCAAAATGTTCTGTCCTTGAGGAATATTGAAAATCCGCACACACAGTGCCATTCAATCGATCTCACACACACAGTGCTCGGTGAATAAATCCACACACACAGTGCCATTCAGCCGAGCTCGCACACACAGTGCTCGGTGAATAAATTCGCACACACAGTGCCTTTAATCTATCTTCTCATCAATATTAACTTACGTAAAATTTCAATTCCATCATAAGTACACATACAATTAAAGATTCACAATCATTTCTTCTATTACATAACATCATATTCGGACACCCTCACGCATAAGAACATATACATACATTCCCATTTTAAATTTCCAACCATTTAGTCCAAGCTTACATAAATGTAAATATTCATACTAGTCTCACTTCCGGTTCCAAGCCCTATTCGGCTTGTACAATTTAACCTAGAATTTCACATTATCAAGCACATTTTGAAATAAAATAAATTTGATATCAACTCAATTTCTTATAAACTTACCTCGAAAGTCGATGAATTTGAGTGTCCTGACTATTCGTTTAATTTAGCTTTTCCTTTGTCCAACCCCTTTTTCTTTGTATCTTGATCTAAACAAGTTCAATTAGGCTCATTTAAAAACAATTTCTATTCAATCGATCCAAAATTCATAATTTAAAATTTTACTATTTTACCACTATAATTTACAACTTTCTCAATCAAGTCCTCAAAGCATAAAACACAAAATATCAAGAATTAGCCACTACCTATTGAGGGCCGAATATCCCTAGCTCTTATATCCATTCATTTCTTCCATTATTTTTGTCCTTTAACCCCTTCGAATTTATCATTTTGTTATAAATGATCCCTATATTAATTTCATCAATTTTTCTAAAGGGAACATTGTTAATCTAGCATCCATGCATCATATTCTATCATTGACCATACAAAACTCAAATTTCCTTTCATGGTAACTCATGAATTACTTAACAATTTCCAAAATTTAAACATGGGCTAACTAACACATTAAACAACAAAGCTAAAAATATAAAAATTTTCAAGAATCAAAACCAATTCATACCTTAAATCAAGCTTTTTTTTTTAATGCCGAATAGCTTGAGGAAATTTTCTTTTTCCATTCTTTAGCTTCGGTGGAGAAGATGAAGCCAAATGCATGCCTTTTTCTTTTTCTAATTATTATTATTCATCAACTTATAATATTAATGTCATTCCACTATCTATAAGAAGAAAATATAATTTAATGAATAGTTTCATCATCATGCCGTCCACTACCTTGTTTTAGGAGAAATTGACATGCAAGTCCATTCATGTAGGAACCATTTCAATTAAATCCTCTAACTTAATTAAGGTCACTTTTACTACTTTAACAATTTAATCCTTCCACTGAATTTAATTACCCAAACACACAAATTAGCAATTAATATTTTAACACATGTTTGACCCCATATCATAGACATCAATTTAATAAAGAAAATATTTTTCTAATTTGGATTCAGGGTTCCGAAACCACCCTTCCGATTAGGGTCGTAATTGGGCTGTTACAACCACTCTCAGTTGAACAATGATATATTATTGTTATATTAAAATTGAAAAATGAATCAATAAAAAAAGTCAACATGCATGTAAAATAAACTTAACATTACTTTGTAATTCGCAGCTCATCATCTATGTCGTGCACATTAGAGGATCCAACTATTGTTTGTTGTTCACTATTGCCCTCTTCGAATTTACAAGATTCTGCATAATATTTAAATCTCGTAATCTTCTTCTACTCATTTTCCCTTCAATACACATAAAATAGTTGAAATATTAGAAACAAATAACAACAATAATGGTACATATAAAATATTTAAATTATATAAAATGACCATGATTAAAATTATAATATTACATATAGAAAAAAAATCGTAAAATCTTACTACATCATAATTCGTAAATATCTTTGTCCACGTCCTGACGAACCCATTGAAATTACTCATTAGTACTAGGGATATTTTTATTTAAGTTTTGTTCTAGAAAAGGTAGAGTTTCTGATCTTTCGATGATGTCATCTCTACTTCTACTGTCCATGTCGAACAAGTCTCTAGGGGTGTTTCGAAGTACAATGTACCAACCCTCATCAATTGGATCTTCCGAGTAAAAAACTTGTTTCACTTGAGAAGAAAACACATACGGCTCATCTATTAGTTGTTCTCCAGTGTGAATTAATCGAGAGAAATTCACCATTGTAAAACCATATTGATCGTTTTTAATTCTGAGAGCCATATTCACATCAGCCCATTCACCTCGGAACAAGACAACTTTCCATTTGTCGTAATAATCCAACTCAATGATGTCAGTAATAAGTGCGTAATACTCCAAATTCCCCTCGACAGGATTACTGTCCCTAGCACTAGAATAACTCGTAATTGAAGAATTAACAACAATTCCACAATTTTGGGTTCTCCTCAACCTCTCGCGATACCTTGTATGAAATCTGTATCCGTTGATAAGGAAGGCACTATATATTTTCACTATTCTGTTTGGACCTTGTGAAAGCCATTTAACTTCATCATTTACTTCAATCTAACTCCAAACCTATTGAATTGAAAGTAAAACGAGTAATTATAAATGTTGTGCGAAAACATTATTACTTGTCAATGAAAACATCAATTGCATACCGTTTGGCTTAACCATTCATGAAATGATTCTGTGAACATCTTATTAATTTCTCGTCGATGTAATCTTCGGGACCGTGAATGAGCTCTCAATACTTGTTTGTACTCACTATGTTAAAAAAATGGTTACTTTGTTAGAAGACAAACAAATTATAATTGATGAGTATTTATCAAATTATAGAACTTACTTCCGTAATGGTTCTATTGAATCGTGATGAAAAAGAACGTAACGATGTGCTTGGACCCACGATCTATCATCTAATTCTGCAATTTTGACTTTGCCGATCGGTTCTCCGAAACTTTGAACTAAATAAGTTCTGGCCAAGTTATGATCTGTGAGCCCAGCATTTCTACTTGGTCTGTTCATTCTTGTTTCAACATCTTCCAAATACCTTGAACAGAAAGTCATACATTCCTCTGCCAAGTAGCCTTCGACAATTGATCCTTCCAGATAACATTTATTGCGGCAGTAAGACTTCAATTTGGATAGGAACCTAAACACGGTATAGAACATTATCAAAAGTTGCAACTAAAGGAAGATGAATTAACAAGTGCACCATAATTGTGAAGAAGGAAGGTGGAAAGATCTTCTCCAGATTGCATAAAGTCAGTGCGGCTCGATCTTGTAGTGTCTCAATTTGTTGAACATCTAAAACTTTGCCACAAATGCCTTTCATTATATTGGACAGTTCAATTACATAAGACGTCACCTTTTTCGACATACAACACCGCATAGCAACTGGCAGTAAGTCTTGCATCAAGATGTGATAGTCATGTGATGTTAAGCCATATAGTTTTCGATCTTTAAGACTCATGCATCGAGATATATTTGATGCATACGCATCCGGGACCTTTATATCCTTCAACACCGTATAGAACACTTCTTTCTCCATCTTCGACATTGAATAAATAGCAGGCGGCAACTGATATTTCATATTCGGAAGTGCTAGGGGATGAAGCTCACGCGAAATACCTATGTGGACTAAATCAAGTCGACTCTGAATATTGTCTTTCGATTTTCCATCGACATTCAAAATAGTCTCAATGATGTTTTTGCAGACATTGTTCTCAATGTCCATGACATCAAGATTATGGCGTAAAATCTGATGCTCTCAATAAGACAACTAAAAAAAATACTTTTTTTCCACAAGTCCGCCTCATTAGGATCATCCTCTTCATCAGATTCATCATCAGATTCATCCCTTGATCTTCTATTTCTTTGCGTGTTGGCCGGTTGATTCATCTTCCCATAAATGAAATTCATATCTTTCAACATGAACAATATTTTAGATCCACTGGTCTGCGAATGAGCTTCTCGAAACTCTTCAGTACCGTCAAACTGAGCACTCTGAAATTTATATCCATGATTTTTTCGTAACCACCGACGATGCCCCATGTAAGAGAACTTCTTCCCATTATATAACCATTGCGAACATGTTTGCGCAGCATAACAAGGACAAGCATAACGTCCCTTGGTACTCCAACCAAATAAATTTGCATAGGCCGGGAAGTAATTAATAGTCCACATCAAAGCCGCACGTAAGTTGAAGTTCTCCTTTCTTAGAACATCATATGTCTTAACACCAGCCCATAATTGTTTTAACTCTTCAATAAGTGGCTGCAAATATATGTCAATATCATTCCCGGGCCCTTTCTCTCCAGGGATAATCATAGACAAGATAAAAGATGATTGTTTCATGCAAACCTATAGAGGCAAATTGTAAGGAACAAGCACCACGGTGCCAAATCAGAAAAGGTGCTCATGATTTTGTAAGGGTTAAATCCATCAGATGCTAGCCCCAGCCTCACACTCTGAGGATCCCTTGCAAAGCTTGGAAATTTGGAGTCAAATGATTTCCATGCTAAAGAATCTGCAGGATGCCTTAACAATCCATCATCAGTTCGTCCATCACGGTGCCACGTCATTTACTCGGCTGTCTTCGACGACATAAAAAGCCTTTGAAGCCTTGGTATTAACGGGAAATACTGCAAAATCTTAACCGGCTGCTTCCTTGACTGAGTATCGTGTTCATCCTCGTTACTATCCTCTGCATTTATATTAATTCAATGGGATTGACCGCAGACATGACAGCACTGTTGGTTTATCCGGTCGCCCCAATACAACATGCCAGTTATGTATTATGTATTATGTAAGTTAAATTAAAATTTCAAATCGAGAATCAGTTGAGGTGTGAATTATGTAAGTTGTTTATCTATACAAGTATTATGTAAGTTATGTATTATGTAAGTTAAATAACTTGATGAAAGCTATGAAATTTGATCTTTAACCTATGTATTATGTATTATAATTATTTAAGGAATTTTACATTTTACATGCAAAGTAAGGGTACTAATCCCATGGCTGCATCCTTTCTCAATATTAAAACTAAACCACCCATCAGGATTTTATTTAATCATAAAGTTGAAGCTCCTAGCACTGGGCATTTTACCTCAAGTTTAAATATCGCTTTATATAAATTTTATTCTCGCTTAAATTTTATTATATATAAGTTTTGTCTAAATTTTTTAAGATTCATCATACGTGGCATTGTTACACCTGGGGAGGATCCGTTATATTTTACAGTGAGATATAAGGCAACCCGTTAGGTTTCCAGCCTAGATACTTTGAATCTTTTTTTGGGCCAGTAATATAATATACAGCATATATACCAACAAGCAGGATAATAAACATCAATTTTAACAACAATTTGAACAGAAATTTTTTAAGATTCATCATACGTGGCATTGTTACACCTGGGGAGGATCCGTTATATCTTACAGTGAGATATAAGGCAACCCGTTAGGTTTCCAGCCTATATACTTTGAATTTATTTTTTTGGACAGTAGTATAATAAACAGCATATATACCAACCAAGCAGGATAATAAACAACAATTTAGATAGCAATTTGGACAAATTCATCATGATATAACTATTACTGATCAGAATTTTGAACTAAAACGTACCTTAATAATTTCAATAAAATGGTCTACTCCACTCTCACCAATACATAGGGGCTGCAGTCAGAAATACAAACAACATTAACTCACTAATTCTTTAAAAAAAAAAAGAAAAAAATTAACATGAATGATGAAAACTTATAAATAACTATACTGGATACCAACAATACAAACATCTCTGATTAAGCAGTATTGGTGCAAGTGTAAAAAATTAAAAACCAAATATAAGGAAAAGCTCTCTAAGAAGAAAAAGGCGTTACACTTTGGGTATTCGGCATTTCAGGTGCATATTAATCAGATGAATATCTAATGTTTTTCTATCAAATGAATATAAATAAGCAAAATGAATATAAATAAAAATAATAATAATTTTATAATTGTTAAGTTAGTACCACCAAATCCAATCCAACGATTCTTAGGAGCAAAGAGGAAGAAGGATCTAAATACAAACAACATATGAATTAACAAATGCTATTGATTAATTACAAAATGCTATTTACTAAAAACTAATACTCACATTCTTTGACTGAAAGAAAAATAGTCAATTCAGTAGTCGGTCTAAGTCCTCTTCAATTCTACTCACTTTCAAAGTACGAATACCTTTCTCAATGCAAATCTGTAACAAATACATATGAAATTTATTAAAACAAAAAGTCTAATCACATACATTATTAAACACTACTATGAAAATTTATACAAATATATGTATATGTATTACACATATATTCAAATTAGTATTCTTATTTTATATCACTTTTTTTAATTACCTATTACTTTTATTATACATACACATATGTATATTGTGTTCATGTCAATTCAATTAATTCAAGTCAAGAAAAAATTTAAAGTACTTAAGTGATAAAACGATATAGTTAGAGACTAATTTTGTAGTTAAAGAATTATAATAGAAACAATTATCATAAGCACCAAATATAATAACCAATTTTAATTGTAGATTGGTCAATGACCAAATTGTTTACTATGTCAAGCTAACAACAATGACTAAGAATCTTGAATAGATTGTAAGATAATTCAGTTCTTGGCCAAATGGTGACCCTAATCCTAGGCTTTGATAATGCAGCCTAACCCCGAAAGTGAAAAGTCATTAATGGAAGATGAAGTACAAACATTATTTCAGCCTCAGTTGTTGACTTGTTGCAAGGAAGAAGACAAATCCCAAGGGCTATATATCACAGCAGACAAATCCCAGATTCAAAATGCCTGCAGCAAGTAAAAGACATAACTTAAAAACCAAATATATATTTCTCAAGAAATATCCTTTAAAGACATAACTTTAAATTAACAAAAAAAAAAGATTAAAATGGGTCAACATTTAATATATTCAATAAAAAGCTAACTTAAACGAAACTATACATTTATAGATAAAATAAATCAAATCCCTTTAAAATAAAATTAATATTATTCTAAACTATCGTCATTAGCAACTAAGATTGCACTAGAATTCATCTTCTTATGGTTCTAAAGCCCAATTACCTATTTATAATAGTTTTGATCATCATCACATTAATTCCCAATCACCATAAAATCATTCAATCAATAGAGTCGAATTCTCACTTCACCTTTAAAGTTGTTTTTTAAAATTTATAATTACCAGAGTATATAATTACTTTTTGATTTAGTAATATAGTCGACTATAGAATACATATAAAATTTTGTATGCATGTATCATAAATGTTTTAAGTTTTTATTTGATTATTAATATCATTTGCTAAAAGGAGCAATAAAATGTTTCCATACGCTATTCATTAATTAATATTCTTTTATGATTATGTCGCTTAATTAAAAAGATATTTTTTAAACAAAATTCTCAAAATCACAATCACATTTAATATACCCTATAATTATTATTAAAATGGATAAATAAATTAATTAACAATTAAAACAAATCCCAACCCGAAATAGAAAAAATCATAATTAGGGTCACCGTCATTCTCTCTGCTTGGTTAAGTAATATGTTATGTTAAATTATATTTCAAGTTTCCAACTATAAATTACTTTATTGATTTCTTTTATAAGAAAAAGAAACCATTGATCAGCATGTACCCATCATTTCATGCATCTAGTAGTGGAATTCACTCTTTTCTTTTACCTTTTGAAAAAAAGAAATCTCTTTTTCTCAGATTTATTATAATCTTACAAAAGAAAACAAAGAAAAGTAAAGTTCTAGATTTTCAAACCCTAAGTCAGAAAGTTTAAGCTTTTTTATCATATCTATATTTTTTATCACATCTAATTGTACCTTGTTTGTAAAAAAGGTGAGATTCACCTAACATAATACCAGCTTCAAGGTAATAATAAAGTCCTTACCAACTAGTATTAAGCTGGTCATAAAAATACAGCAAAATCATTTCTACAACAATAATCTATTATTGTTTATATTATGTCCTTTACAGGTAGGAACTAGCACCTTTAGGGGGCAAAAAGAATTTATAAATGAATACTTTTATGAGAAGACTCTTCCATTTGTTGGACAAAAACCTTACAAGAGAAAAAGGAAATGTGAGCTGAGTACAAATAAAAACAAACATTTAGGCAAAAGCAAATATCCAGTAAGCAGGCATTAAAGGAAGCATATTCAATTAGTACACACTTACCTGTTAACTCACCCTTTACTTGATTGTTAATAATCAAGCAAGATAAGTATGATTTTCAACAAAACACTTCTCTTTATTGATCTATCATACAATTATGAAGTACAAAAATAATTTTTACCACCATTTTTACCACCATCATTGCATGATTAAAATAAACAAAACCACACCAAGTTTATTTTGCCCACAAAGAACATAATCTGCAGAAGGACGCAGGGGAATCCAATAAAATTAAATCAGAGTGATCAAAGCTTATTTCCATTATTCTGAGGAAGCCTACCAGTTCTTGTTCAATGAAGTAGCTGTGCTACTTACTAGGTAGATAACAGATACCACCGAAGATAAACAAAACCAAAGAAACATCTTAAATACAACGCAATCAACACTACTACATGCAAATTGCAAACACGAAATTAAATGCAATATAATTGAAAAAAAGTTTTTAACTTCAAACAATGCGATCCTTGTTATGTGCACTAATAAGACTAGATTCTGTTTATTACCATGTGGTTGAGTTTTACATAATTATGGCAGAAATACTTGGAACAGTTCATCCAAGGGGAAACATAAAATACAGGCAATCACTTCAATCTATATAGCCAGAAAGCAAACTTAGAACTTGGACTTTCTATGTCTAAATTAAGTGCAAACTACAGATTGCTTACCGGCTAAGAACCACGAATGCATGGTCAGGCTGCAAAAATAAACACTTCTCCTGATTGTTAATAATCAAGCAAGATAAGCAATGCTATATTCGATTTTCAAAAAATTTTTGATATTTTATTCACTTAATTTATTATTATTAAATTTAATTTCACACTTTAAACAAGTCCAATTCATAATCACCAACCATCCAAGGAATTTAATTAGTTCAAATAACATTAAAAAAATAGCATATAATCGCCCACATGTGAATCGAACTTTGGGTTTCCTAAGATTCAAAAATGGTAACTGCGAAAGCAAGAAGAATAGTGAAAGAGATAATGAGGAACCTTACCTTTTGATCAAATCCAGCTGCCTCCGTTAGAGTTCCTCGAATCCTCTTCCACGAACACCTTAAGTTCATCAACAAGCCACTCAAATCCCTTAAATTTCGTCTCCAATTTTTGTCTTCTTTGAACCGCTTATCTTGGACGAGATCGCTGCTAGAATGACCAGATCTAAATAAACAATTAAAAAATAATTAACAGTAAACTATTAGAGCCCCCAAATTAGAAATCAAGCTTTTTAGGGATACACATTTCATTTCTCACCATCTAAGAATCAACATGAGAAAGGGAAAAATAATAAAGACAAATATAAAGAAAAGGAAAAAGAAAAACCAAAAGGAGGGAAGAAAGAAAGGGGGGATTACCTGTTGGGAAAGGGGAAGAGCACGAAAAGGAGAAATCTGTTGGGAAAGGTTAAGTGAACGAAAAGGAGAGGAGCGGAGTAAACTTATTGAGAAAATTGAGAAAATAAAAACGGCGCCGTTTCAATTCAATTTAATTTCTTTTTGCGGCGTTTTGAAAAAAAACGACACTATTACTACTCATTTGCGGCATTTTATGGCTAGCGCCACTAAATCCCCAAGTAAACGGCGTCGTTTTGTTTAGTAATTTGCTTTTCGTGGCGTTTTTGCTCAAAAACACCGCTAATACCTTCAATATTAAAAAAATTTACTTTAATTATTTATTAGATTCCTTTAAATTAATTTTGTTTTGTTTCTAACAATATGTTTAATTTGTACAGTTTTATAATTTAATTTCTCATACCTAAATCCTAACCCCTAAATTATACACCTTAACTTGTAACACCCCAAACCCGGCCCATTCACTACGACCGAATTTGAAATGCTACTGCGGAAAACGTTTAAAAATACCCTGACTTGTGGTGGAACTTGAAAATTTTGTTCTTACTCAAAAACCATGTCCATTTAAATTTTCTAAATAATATAAGCTTGATAAAAATATCCAAATTAAAACTTTATTATATATAGATTTAAGAAAATAAAACCATTTACGAAAGATATCTCAATTATCAATCCATAATAAAACATAATAATAAAGATACTTAATAAAAATACTTAAATACTTTAATGGGCCTTATTACAATAAACACTTAATCAAAATACTGAAAATATAAATACTTAATTAATTGAATAAAATGTCTTCTGCATGGGCCACCTCGTATCCACTCCAAACCCGGTCCAAGTATCACCTGCGATGTTGATAAAAATTGGGTGAGTCATACAGACTCAGTGTGTAATTAAACCACTGAATTCCACCCATATGTTAACCCCATATTAACCCATATATCAGATAACAAATATCATATTGACATATTACCACATTCTGGGCTTGGCCCACATTCATATCACATTCATGTAATAGTGTAAATAATCACATGTTTCCACATACTGGGCTTGGCCTATTACCACATTATTCCACATATCATATACTGGGCTTGGCCCATTTCTCATTCAAATCCACATTCACATTTTGGGCTTGGCCCATTTCCACATTAATACCTCATTTCATAGGTCACATAGAATTATGCAAAGTGCACCCAACCCAATCCTAGGGTCCCTCCGCTACACACCCCCTTATCCAGCCTACCACACTCTAGGGGATTAATAAATCACCCTCTCCTTTTCACTCCAAAAGGAAATAAATGCCATCCACGTGCAATAAAGCACAAAAATCCACAACGCGACCTCAGTCAGCGCCAATCCACGATGTAGCCGTAGCTAACACCCAAACCACGATGGGACACATAGTCACTCATCAACCACGATATGGCACTTAGCCGATATCAACCATGATGAGGCACATAGCCACTCATCAAGCCACGCGAACTAAATCGCAATTAATCCACAATGTGTGTAACACCCCAAACCCGGTCAATACGCCACAATCAACTGGTATGTCACTAAGGAAATTAATTTTTGAAAGAATCAATTAACAATTAATTTTTTGTGAAAACTCTTTGTAATTCTTTATTTTTGAAAATAAGTTAAAATTGAAATTTACTTCAAATTACATAAAACTTTAAAACTTAGTTGATAAATCATAGGATAGAAAACATTTATATCTTTTAAGAAAATTCAAATATCATTTTGGAAAATCCGCTTGCAATTGAGTATAGAAACTTGAATTTTGGAAATCACTTAACTGCTGAAAACATTTAACTTGTAATTTTACTATTGAACTATTCATGTTACCCGATGGTAAGATTTTTAAAACCATTATGAGTTTTAGTTTAGAAAACTTTGGGCTCAATTATTAAATTAACCAAGTAATTTAAAAGCCATATTTTAAACATATTCAAAACATAAAAATAATCCAAAACATAATTAAACAGTGCCTTATTACAAATCCATAAAATATGAAAACCAAATTAAAATAAAGTACCCAATTGGAAATTCATGTAAAACCAACTTTTATTGCATGGCCTCCTCGAGTTCATCCGGCTCCTCATCCGCAAACTCACGAATCACCGAAAAGATAAGGAGAAGGTGAGTCACCAAGACTCAGTGCATATTCCTCTCCCGTAAATACCACATACTTACACAAATTATAACAAAGCAACATATATGTATAATGCACCCAACCTAGCCATCCATAACTCCTTTTCTACCCCGTGTGGTACCAAACCACCGGTGGTGCCAAACCACCGTGACCAAGTCACGATATAAATGTGATACTAAATCACCGGTGACCAAAGTCACGAATAATCCATCTGTGGGGCCAACCCACGTGTGATACCAAATCATGGCGACGATCCCATATCTCAAAAGTGGGGCCAACCCACGGTGGTGTTAACCACAGGACGAGTCGCTATGAGGTGCCAAACCTCCGTGTCCAAGACACGAATGTGATACCAAATCACCGGTGGTGCTAAACCACCGTGACCAAGTCACGAATCATCAAGTTGTGGGGCCAACCCACGTGTGATACCAAATCACCGGCGACGATCCCATATCTCAAAAGTGGGGCCAACCCACGGTGGTATTAACCATGGGGACGAGTCGCTATGAGGTGCCAAACCTCCGTGACCCAAAGTCACGAATATCAACTGTGGTACCAAACCACTGGTGGTACTAAACCACCGTGACCCAAAGTCACGATATCAATCTTCCCTCCTCTCATCATACCCATGCAATATGACATAATAATTGTGTATGCAGATGTCATGTATGCTGACATATATCAAATAACGTATGAAATGAATTACCATCATAATCGAATAATAATATACAAAATAATCAAGCTAACCAACCTCTAAGGGTATAAAAGTAATTTTACCTACCAAGGTATTTTAGTAATTTACCCACCAAGGGTATTTTCAGTAATTTACCCACCAAGGGTATTTTGTAATTTACCTACCAAGGGTATTTTCATAATTTACACACCAAGGGTATTTTCATAATTTACCCACCAAGGGTATTTTCATAATTTACCTACCAAGGGTATTTTCGTAATTTACCCACTAAGGGTATTTTCGTAATTTACCTACCAAGGGTATTTTCGTAATTTACCCACCAAGGGTATTTTCGTAATTTACCCACCAAGGGTATTTTCGTAATTTACCCACCAAGGGTATTTTTGTAATTTACCTACCAAGGGTATTTTCGTAATTTTACACCTGTCATGGCCCTCCCGAAGGTCTAATGTTACCCTGAGCGATTCGGCTACCATTTATGGTCGTCACTAGACTATTGGGCCTAAAACTCGATTTTGGTTTATTCAGTACACACGCCGTGTGGCCCACCTAACACAAATCTAGCTACGATATAGGTTCCACCTAGTCTAGTTCACTATATACTATATCATCATACAATTTATTCCAATTGGGCCCACGGGCCCATTAGGCCCACTTTGACCCATTGCGGCCCAAGCAGCCCCAACCCACAAGAATACTACTGATGGCCTCAACTATCGCGTCGAAGCCCCACATGTGTGCTCGCATGCTCGTGTGGTTACTATTGTCGTGACCGGCACTTCAGGATTTGCCGCTCTACAACTAGAGTAGAGAGAGTTATACACCTGATAGGAGTCTGGTGTTAAACCGCGCTGCGACCACTCGTGTGCCCAAACGCCCACCAAGGTATCTTAACCCTTCTCCTGGCATGCTCTTTATATAGCTAGCTCTTCACCTTCATTCCTTGTATCTTTCCGATGTGGGATCCTTCACAAGAGAGTTTAAATTCAACTGAAACTCTTACCGTCCACTCATAAAATAAATACTCCTTGCTTCTCATGAGATTCAACCTGTGCTCCCTTATAACATAATCCACGCTGCTAGCCACTTTACCAACTAGCTCCTCGAGCCTCAAACCATGCGCAATTAAATATAACCCTATGGCCAAGGTCTAAATTCATTTAATAAAAATAATCAAAAGGAATGCAAACGCTACAACTAGAACCTTGGACCTCCTTCCTTCCTTGTGGCGCCACTTTGCCACTACACCACACACACCACTTGTGTCATTTTCCTCCACATTTTATTCTTAAGGCCTACCCGCCAACCTCCAAGGTTTTTTCACCTAAAACCAAAATTTTCCCAAAGCTAATATTTGATCCCGGACTTCAGAAGCCCCTAACCTTCCAAAATCACTTATCTAAAAGGTCCAACTTGCACTTAAGCCGATCTCCTATTCTCCAAAAATTTTAAACGCTACTACGCCTAAGGCCCATTGGGCTCAATCCTACTAGGCCTAATTTCAGGATGTTACAAATCTACCCTCTTTAAAGAAATTTCGTCCTTGAAATTTCCAACTAACTAACAATACACGCCCTAACCTACCACACTACGCCACGCTGCAAGACTCGATCTAATAGCACTAATAAACCAAATCTCAAACTTTTTTCTCATAACTAGATAACTAAACACAAAAGCAAATCGATATTTATACATACAATTTCTATATCCAAACCAAGACGCACAAAATAAATACCAAAAATACAAATCATAACATTGTCTTAACAAACATAAAATAAGGAACTTACTTGATTTGGATGCCTGAGACTCAAGGTGCCATACTTCCAAACAACATGTATTTTCAAACAAACTTTTTTGAACCCTATAACCCACAAAGTAGAAGTTTTTGAAACCTAGGCTCGATACCAATTTGTAACACCCCAAACCCGGTCAATACGCCTACTAACCGAATCTGGTATGTCACTAAGGAAATTAATTTTTGAAAGAATCGAATTAACAATTAATTTTTGTGAAAACTCTTTGTAATTCTTTATTTTTGAAAATAAGTTAAAATTGAAATTTACTTCAAATTACATAAAACTTTAAAACTTAGTTGATAAATCATAGGATAGAAAACATTTATATCTTTTAAGAAAATTCAAATATCATTTTGGAAAATCCGTTTGCAATTGAGTATAGAAACTTGAATTTTGGAAATCACTTAATCTGTTGAAAACATTTAACTTGTAATTTTACTATTGAACTATTCATGTTACCCGATGGTAAGATTTTAAAACCATTATGAGTTTTAGTTTAGAAAACTTTGGGCTCAATTATTAAATTAACCAAGTAATTTAAAAGCCATATTTTAAACATATTCAAAACATAAAAATAATCCAAAACATAATTAAATGTGCCTTATTACAAATCCATAAAAATATGAAAACCAAATTAAAATAAAGTACCCAATTGGAAATTCATGTAAAACCAACTTTTATTGCATGGCCTCCTCGAGTTCATCCGGCCTCATCCGCAAACTCACGAATCACCTGAAAAGATAAGGAGAAGGTGAGTCACCAAGACTCAGTGCATATTCCTCTCCGGGTAAATACCACATACTTACACAAATTATAACAAAGCAACATATATGTATAATGCACCCAACCTAGCCATCCATAACTCCTTTTCTACCCAGTGTGGTACCAAACCACCTGGTGGTGCTAAACCACCGTGACCGAAGTCACGATATAAATGTGATACCAAATCATGGTGACCAAAGTCACGAATAATCCATCTGTGGGGCCAACCCACGTGTGATACCAAATCACTGGCGACGATCCCATATCTCAAAAGTGGGGCCAACCCACGGTGGTGTTAACCACAGGGACGAGTCGCTATGAGGTGCCAAACCTCTGGTGTCCGAAGACACGAATGTGATACCAAATCACTGGTGGTGCCAAACCACTCGTGACCAAGTCACGAATCATCAAGTTGTGGGGCCAACCCACGTGTGATACCAAATCACTGGCGACGATCCCATATCTCAAAAGTGGGGCCAACCCACGGTGGTATTAACCACAGGGACGAGTCGCTATGAGGTGCCAAACCTCTGGTGACCCAAAGTCACGAATATCAACTGTGGTACCAAACCACTGGTGGTACCAAACCACTGGTGACCCAAAGTCACAGATATCAATCTTCCCCCTCCTCTCATCATACCCATGCAATATGACATAATAATTCGTGTATGCAGTATGTCATGTATGCTAGACATATATCAAATAACGTATGAAATGAATTACCATCATAATCAGAATAATAATATACAAAATAATCAAGCTAACCAACCTCTAAGGGTATAAAAGTAATTTTACCTACCAAGGGTATTTTCGTAATTTACCCACCAAGGGTATTTTCGTAATTTACCCACCAAGGGTATTTTGTAATTTACCTACCAAGGGTATTTTCATAATTTACACACCAAGGGTATTTTCGTAATTTACCCACCAAGGGTATTTTCATAATTTACCTACCATGGTATTTTCAAATTTACCCACTAAGGGTATTTTCGTAATTTACCTACCAAGGGTATTTTAAGTAATTTACCCACCAAGGGTATTTTCGTAATTTACCCACCAAGGGTATTTTCGTAATTTACCCACCAAGGGTATTTTTGTAATTTACCTACCAAGGTATTTTCGTAATTTTACACTGTCATGGCCTCCCAAGGTCTAATGTTACCACGAGCGATTCTTGGCTACCATTTATGGTCGCCACTAGACTATTGGGCCTAAAACTCGATTTTGGTTTATTCAGGTACCACGCTTCGTGTGGCCCACCTAACACAAATCTAGCTACGTATATAGGTTCCACCTAGTCTAGTTCACTATATACTATATCATCATACAATTTATTCCAATTGGGCCCACGGCCCATTAGGCCCACTTTGACCCATTATGCCCAAGCAAATTTCAACCCACAAGAATACTACTGATGGCCTCAACTATCGCGTGAAGCCCCACATGTGTGCTCGCATGCTCGTGTGGTTATTATTGTCGTGGACCAGACTTCAGATTTGCCGCCTACAACTAGAGTAGAGAGAGTTATACACCGATAGAGTCGGTGTTAAATCATTCATGACCACTGTGTGCCCAAACGCCCACCAAGGTATCTTAACCCTTCTCCTGGCATGCTCTTTATATAACGCTATTACGCCTAAGGCCCATTGGGCTCAATCCTACTAGGCCTAATTTCAGGATGTTACGTCAATCCACGATGTAGCTCAAGGCTAACATCAAACCACGCACTCAAGTACACTCGCACCTTCTTTCATATCCCAACCCATGCACATGCAACATGTAATAGTGGCATAATAATAATAAATGCATGCACATGTTATTAAGGCAGACCATCATATTTCCATAGGCATAGTCACATTCACATCGGCACTTTCACATTCATATCAACAGATAATACTAACCTGATTATCGATATACCCCTTTTAGGGTAATCACTACATAACTGCCACTGCACTGGTTAGCACATAAATCACACATACAAATATAGCAAAATACCCGAAAAACGGTGGGTTAATCACACACCTGACTATTTAACGAAATCCCGAACTATTTGATTCTAACATGATGAACGGGGTTTTTCCTCCTCCCTTAATGCCGATTTGGTCTCCTACCAAATCCCGGAGGCTTTGGTTATCTCTACCGATTTACCCCTAACATCCATAGATAGAATCGGTCATCCAATAAATACTAAATATGGCCTATGGCCGAATATTACTCACCACCTACCAAGCTTACTCGGATCCCGAAACTGCACTTGTCTTATAGAATTGTCGAGATCCCTATATGTCACATATTAGAATCGGCTATTAACAATAATCCATAACAATTGGGCCTTCCTGAATATTACCAATTGCTTACCTTAATCTCTGCAAATCCCGAAAGACTCTTTTAATGCTCCCTAACGTTGGCACAAAAGAAACACATTAATATGGCCTTGAGCATATTCGGCCATTCTTAGAAATCAAAGCCTACCCTTGATTTCAGCATACCAAAAGAAAGAGAGAGGAAACCAACTGCTTAATAGGGGTACTTACCAACGTTTGTTTAGAGAGACTACAAGAAAGTAGTCGACGGCACCTTCCTTGATGATTCGACTTTTGCTCTAAATGGTGACTACACATTCGGCTATGGCTCTCAAAAGAAAATGGGGTATTCTGCTATTCAAGAAATAAAAAGAAAGGATTTGGGGTTGAAAGAAAATAAAAAGAAAAGAAGAGGAGAGGAGTAAAGGAATTTTGGCAAAGCAACACTAAAGAAAAACTAACAATTTTCGGCACTTAACCCCCTCCTTAGGACCGAATTTACCAACACCAAGAGCCCCTCAATTGGCCACTACCTCTCCCCCTTATCACATCCCGAAATTCTCTCCAATATTATCTCTTTATCACCCACTTAAATAAATAAAATAAACAACAATATCCCTTACTAATATCTCATTTAATCTAAATAAAATAAAACCATAATCAAAATAAATAAATAAAACTACAATTATCTTATATCTACCATATTAAAATAAATAAATAAAACTACACTTATCCTACTCTTAGCCAAATTAATAAAAATAAAACCAAGCATTATCCTTATCATTTGAGAGTCCATATGTCGTCCCACTACTCCTGTCTCAAGGAAAAAAAATAAAAAAAATTAAAATCCAACTCATTTGCTGCCTACATGGTTCGAACATGGGACCTGTTGGAACCCTTTGAAGCAAACTGCAGGTAACGCCCCAGCCACTCTGCTGCTGGTTGTTTTGTGACATAATTCACCCTGAATTTCTTTTAAGACCTACTTAGCCCAAGAGCCTTCTTGCCGCACAAAAATAAAATGCCCTTTCTTGCTTCCGTCGTAACTCGAACCTGGGCCCTCATTGCCGCAAGCCACATATAGTGCCCCAAGCAACTCTGCCATGGCCTTCTTTTATGACATAAGGTCACCACAATTTATTTTAAAGCCTCCTTCCCTAGCTCCCTCTTGTCTTAACACCAAAGCAAAATAAAAACACGCCCATGCCGCCAACGGGATTCGAACCAAGGCCCTTGTCCATGCGTTATTTCCAGGCCCTTAAGTGGCGCCATTAAGCCACTTTACCAAGCCTTCTTTCATGTCCAAACACTCTCACAATCTTCCTTAAGGCCTCCTTAGCCCAACGCCAGAAATAAAAACTCCCAAATGCGATTCCTGCAGCTCGAACCTCCTCCCTCCTGGGCGCTCCATGTGACGTAACCTGCCAAGCCCCTAAGGTAGCGTCCCAAGCTACTTTACCACGCCACTTGCTGTGTCCTAAATGCCCCTCAATTTCTTTTAAGACCTCTTTCACCTAGTTTCCCCTTTTTACACTTAAATCCAAAATTTTTTCCAAAGCATTCCCTTATATTTTAAAGTTCCCGAAACCCTTAAAACATATCCAAACATACTCCAAGCCTCTATCACTCGAATTATGCATGAACGCATAACCCCTAATCTAGGATGTTACAGTTCTACCCTCCTTAAAAATAATTTCGTCCTCGAAATTACTTACTAATGAATAATCGTACATCTTTAACTCGTCACACTATTCTACTGCTGCGCACTTTGATCTTAATAATACTAACACATTTCTTAGATACTATCTCGAGATTCGCATTCGAGGTTTCTCACACTTCACTAGCAATACAACCATGAACTATCTCTAAAGCAATAAATAATATTCCAACAACAAGGAACTTGCTCGCTATCACATCCTTGGTTGTCTCACATCTGAACCTTCAGCTCCTCTGCCGAGTGTTCCACAACCTTGGCCGGAACCATTTCCTCCATGGTTTGGACCACGAACCTTCGTTGCCTGAGGATAATTCTTAACCAAATGAGCCTTAGATCCACATCGGAAACATACCTTACTATTACCCCAACACTCTCCTGTGTGAGTTCTCCCACACTGAGCACATAGACGACTCGATTCTCGTAAATTGCGCAGTGCACGTCTGAAATTCTCGATCCTTGGTCTTTTCTCAACATCTCCAAACGATCTTGTTGTCAAAACTTCTATTATTCCCGTTCCTATTCTTTTCTCGGTTTTCTCTTACAGTCCTCTTAACTTCTTCAGCTACTCGAGCTTTCTCCACTAGAATGGCAAAGTCTCTTTATCTGTGCGGAGCAATAAACTCTCGCAACTCATCTCATAGCCCATCTTCAAACTGGAAACACCTTTCGTAATCAGTAGCCACGATCCTTTTGGCGTACTGACTTAACCGCACAAATTCAACTTCATACTCTGCTACCGACTTGCTTCCTTGAACCAAGTTTAGAAACGCCTTCCTCTGCGAGTCTAAGTAGCTAGATCCAACGTACTTCCCTTCGAACTTAAGCTTAAAATATTCCCAATCCACTCGATCTGTCGGAACACCTTGCCTGATGGTGAGCCACCATCGATAAGCTTCATCTCGGAGCAACGAGACCGCACCTTTCAGCTTTTCTTCAGGAGTACAGTCCAAATTGTCCATGATTCTTTCGACTGCCTCCAACCACTACTCCACTACATTCGGAGCTACTCCTGATACTCCTCTAAAAACCTCAGCTCCGTTCGACCTAAGTCTTTTCGATACTGATTTTCGGGCTCTATTTCCCACACTAACTCCTGCCACACGTTCTAGTACTCGCAAAATAGCCAATGATACTGCGTCATCTCCTCCAGTCTGATCTTGTTCCTCCGCACCCATTACTAGCGGTGGCACATCATTTTCTGACCCATGGCCAGACCCTACTGGTTCCGATACAGCCATCCTACCTCTACCGCGTCCACGACGACCACGTACTCTAGAACTCATTTCTAACGTCGCGCTTTAATCTGTTTAAGAAGTTTTATGCATTAGTATTTGTTCCACTGTTTAACCGCGAACAATTTTATGAAAAGAAACTCTAGAAGTGGTTCTTTCGATCGAACAAAGTTTTAGTTCAAGTTCACTACTCTAATTCAGAGAGTCACATTCATTCCTCAATAGAGGCACATTCATTCATCAACAAGAATAATTCATTCAGTGGTATCTACCACACACATTCACTATTCAGACATTTCTGCCCGTTTCTATCCCAGGGGTATTTTCGTCATTTATTCTACAGGGGTATTTTGGCAATAAATCAGGATCAATTTAAAAATCTTTATAAACCAAAGGTATTTCAAAAACTCGGGGTAATCTTGAAAATTTATTTTCCAAATCAGAGGTATTGCCAAAAAAATTTTAGAAATCGGGGTTATTTCGGTAATTTTGGAAGTTAGGGGCATTTCCGTAAATTCTCCAAATCAGGATATCTTGATATTTGTAAAATAGAAGTTTTTGGTATTTTTGTAAAGTAGAAACATTTTAGCAAAAGTCGAGGGTATTTTTTTTTAAAATCTTAAAAACTAAGGGTATTTTAGTAATTTACAACACAGGGGCATTTTGGTAATTTTTCCAAATCAAAGTACATTGAATTTTTGCAAAATAGAGTTTTTTGGACACTTTTGCAAAATAGAGAAATTTTATTAAAATCAAGGGTAATATGGTACTTTTAGAAACCAAGGGCATTTTCGTAATTCTTCCACAGGGGGTATTTTAGTAATTTGGCAATTCAGAATTTTTTTCGAGAATTTTTTTTTTCAAAATAGATTTTGTTACAAATCGAAGAGGTAATTCAAGGATTTAAAACTAGGGTTTTATTATAAAAAATTTTCTGACTAGTCCTTTCGGGTTTTAATTCTTGGGTTTAGCTTTATGAATAAGTCCTCTTGGTTAGGGTGAATCGTAGCTGGCGCTGTAGGATTCAAGTAAAGAGGAGGTGAGTCGCTAGGACTGCTTAAGTACCAAGCTCTTACTGAATCCACTCCTAGACATGCGTACAATGGTTGCCACACCTTAACTCGGAGACTTACCTCACAGGTTTGTTTAATAGTCCTTAAGTCTTATGCATGTGTTTGAGTGCACTAGCACTAGGGTTCAATAGCCCTAATATTCTAATCTATGAGCCCAAATAAGTCCATAACAGTTCACATAAACAATCACTTCAATAATTAGAAGTACTTACCTGGTGGACTTCGGGCCGGAGATACAAGTGCCATGCCAGAATAACCTGAAATAAAAGTCCATATTTTGAAAAGCCCATTTTTGAAAACATTTTTGGACCCAAAACCCTTAAAGCTGAGTTTTGAACCGGGCTCTGATACCAAACTGTAACACCCCAAACTCGGCCCATTCACTACGACCGAATTTGAAATACTACTACGGAAAACGTTTAAAAATACCCTGACTTGTGGTGGAACTTGAAAATTTTGTTCTTATTCAAAAACCATGTCCATTTAAAATTTCTAAATAATATAAGCTTCATAAAAATATCCGAATTAAAAATTTATTATATATAGATTTAAGAAAATAAAACCATTTGCGAAAGATATCTCAATTATCAATCCATAATAAAACATAATAATAAAGATACTTAATAAAAATACTTAAATACTTTAATGGGCCTTATTACAATAAACACTTAATCAAAATACTGAAAATATAAATACTTAATTAATTGAATAAAATGTCTTCTGCATGGGCCACCTCGTATCCACTCCAAACCCGGTCCAAGTATCACCTGCGATGTTGATAAAAATTGGGTGAGTCATACAGACTCAGTGTGTAATTAAACCACTGACTTCCACCCACATGTTAACCCTATATTAACCCATATATCAGATAACAAATATCATATTCACATATTACCACATTCTGGGCTTGGCCCACATTCATATCACATTCATGTAATAGTGTAAATAATCACATGTTTCGACATCTTTGGGCTTGGCCTATTACCACATTATTCCACATATCATATCTTTGGGCTTGGCCCATTTCTCATTCAAATCCACATTCACATTTTGGGCTTGGCCCATTTCCACATTAATACCTCATTTCACAGGTCACATAGAATTATGCAAAGTGCACCCAACCCAATCCTAGGGTCCCTCCGCTACACACCCCCTTATCCAGCCTACCACACTCCAGGGGATTAATAAATCACCCTCTCCTTTTCACTCCAAAAGGAAATAAATGCCATCCATGTGCAATAAAGCACAAAAATCCACAACGCGACCTCAGTCAGCGCCAATCCACGATGTAGCCGTAGCTAACACCCAAACCACGATGGGACACATAGTCACTTATCAACCACGATATGGCACTTAGCCGATATCAACCACGATGAGGCACATAGCCACTCATCAAGCCACGCGAACTAAATCGCAATTAATCCACAACGTGACCTCAGTCAACGTCAATCCACGATGTAGCTCAAGGCTAACATCAAACCACGTACTCAAGTACACCGCACCTTCTTTCATATCCCAACCCATGCACATGCAACATGTAATAGTGGCATAATAATAATAAATGCATGCACATGTTATTAAGGCAGACCATCATATTTCCATAGGCATAGTCACATTCACATTGGCACTTTCACATTCGTATCAACAGATAATACTAACCTGATTATCGATATACCCCTTTTAGGGTAATCACCACATAACTGCCACTGCACTGGTTAGCACATAAATCACACATGCAAATATAGCAAAATACCCGAAAAACGGTGGGTTAATCACACACCTGACTATTTAGCGAAATCTCGAACTATTTGATTCTAACATGATGAACGGGGTTTTTCCTCCTCCCTTAATGCCGATTTGGTCTCCTACCAAATCCCGGAGGCTTTGGTTATCTCTGCCGATTTACCCCTAACATCCATAGATAGAATCGGTCATCCAATAAATACTAAATATGGCCTATGGCCGAATATTACTCACCACCTACCAAGCTTACTCGGATCCCGAAACTGCACTTGTCTTATAGAATTGTCGAGATCCCTATATGTCACATATTAGAATCGGCTATTAACAATAATCCATAACAATTGGCCCTTGGCCGAATATTACCAATTGCTTACCTTAATCTCTGCAAATCCCGAAAGACTCTTTTAATGCTCCCTAACGTTGGCACAAAAGAAACACATTAATATGGCCTTGAGCATATTCGGCCATTCTTAGAAATCAAGGCCTACCCTTGATTTCGGCATACCAAAAGAAAGAGAGAGGAAACCAATTGCTTAATAGGGGTACTTACCAACGTTTGTTTAGAGAGACTACAAGAAAGTAGTCGACGGCACCTTCCTTGATGATTCGACTTTTGCTCTAAATGGTGACTACACATTCGGCTATGGCTCTCAAAAGAAAATGGGGTATTCTACTATTCAAGAAATAAAAAGAAAGGATTTGGGGTTGAAAGAAAATAAAAAGAAAAGAAGAGGAGAGGAGTAAAGGAATTTTGGCAAAGCAACACTAAAGAAAAACTAACAATTTTCGGCACTTAACCCCTTCCTTAGGACCGAATTTACCAACACCAAGAGCCCCTCAATTGGCCACTACCTCTCCCCCTTATCACATCCCAAAATTCTCTCTAATATTATCTCTTTATCACCCACTTAAATAAATAAAATAAACAACAATATCCCTTACTAATATCTCATTTAATCTAAATAAAATAAAACCATAATTAAAATAAATAAATAAAACTACAATTATCTTATATCTACCATCTTAAAATAAATAAATAAAACTATACTTATCCTACTCTTAGCCAAATTAATAAAAATAAAACCAAGCATTATCCTTATCATTTGAGAGTCCATATGTCGTCCCACTACTCCTGTCTCAAGGAAAAAAAATTAAAACCCAACTCATTTGCTGCCTACATGGTTCGAACATGGGACCTGCTGGAACCCTTTGAAGCAAACTGCAGGTAACGCCCCAGCCACTCTGCTGCTAGTTCTTTTGTGACATAATTCACCCTGAATTTCTTTTAAGACCTACTTAGCCCAAGAGCTGTAACATCCTAGATTAGGGGTTGTGCGTTTGGAGCATAACTCAAGTGTTAATAGGCTTTAAGTGTGGTTGGTGATGTTTTAAGGGTTTTTAAAACTCTAGGATTAAAAGGGGGATGCATTGGAAATTTTTAAAATTTTAAGTTAAAAGGGGAAATTGGGCTAAGGAGGCCTTAAAGAAAATTTTAGGAATTTAGGGACATGAACCAGGGCTTGGTAAAGTGGCTTGGGAGGCTACTTTAGGGGCCTTGGAGGCTTGCGCAGGAGGGAAGAGGTTCGAGTAATGCGGGGCGCATCAGAGGCTTTTATTTTTGTGTCAAAAAGGGGACTAGGCTATGAAGGGTTTAAGAGAAGTTGTTGGGGATTTATGGCATAAGAAATGCCTTGGTAAAGTGGCTTCCATGCGCCACTTAAGGGCCTGGATATAACGCCAACAAGGGCCTTGGTTCGAAACACGGCGGCAGCTGGTGGTGTTTTTATTTTTAGCTTTTGGCGTTAAGACAAGGGGGAGCTAGAGAAGGAGGCTTTAAAAGAAATTGGGGCGAGTTTATATCACAAAAAGCGCTTTGGCGAGTGGCTTGGGCGTTAAAGCTTAAAGGGCTTGAGTGCGGTCATGGGTTCAAGGCGTTAAGGGAAGCAAAAAAAAATTTTTTGAGGTTTTATTTTGCATTCGGTGTTAGGGAGAAGGAGCGATGGGACGGCACTTGGGATCTTCAATTTGATAAGGATAATGCTTGTTTAATCCTTTTAAAATTAATTTGTGAAGAGTAGGATAATTGTTGTTTTTTTATTCAAATAGGTAGATTAGTAGATAGAATAGGAGATTAAGTGGAGGATAATTGATTTATTTTAGAATTTTGAATAGGTGATTAGGAGATAATAAGATGGATTTTATTTTATTTTATTAAGGTGATAAAGAAGAGATTAAGTATGGATTTATTTTTATTCACTTTGAATATGTGTTAAAGAGATAAAATAGGTGAAAGTGTGTAGTATAAATAGGGGTGCTCACCTTTTGATATTTCTTTTTTTCCATTCTAAATTCTTCTTGCCGAAATTGTTCTACCCTCTCCTCCTCTTCTTTATTTTTTCTTCCAACCCAAATTCCTTACTTATTCTCTTGTAGCCGAATCTCAAGGTACTTTATTTTCTCTTTGTTGTTGCGAGTCTTTGAAGCCGAAACCTCTCTAATATTAATCACTATTGCCGAATCTTTCAACCTCTTATTCTCTTTTCTATTTCACAATCTTTGAGGCCGAATCTACAAGGGCAATACCATCGATCTCTTGCTTTTGGTCTCGTGGTAAGCATGTAAGGCCGATATTAAGGAGCAGTAAGGAGTTCTTCGGGATTCAAAAGCATCAAGGGAGTTCGACAACTTCCAAGACAAGGAGCGGTTTCGGGATTTAGATCCGTAAGGAAGGAGTTCTACAATCGCAAAGGTGCAAATCGTTAGACGTGGGTTTCGGGATTTAGTCAATTGTGCTAATTAGGTGCGTAGTTATCGCACTGCCTCTTGAATGTTTATATGTGTTATATGTGTTATTTCATGTATGTGTATAAAGTGAATGATAGCCGAAATAAGGGCTAAGATTGTGAATATCGTGGTGGGTGATTGAATAATCAGGTCAGTGATTTACGATAATAAATGATTATTGATGAATGTATAAAAATGTGATGGCATGTGATGTATATTTGTTTCAAGTACTATGTTGCCATGGTACATATATATATGCATGGGACTTGGGATGTGACTATTGGAGGAAAGGGTGTACACTATGTACGTGGTCTAATGCTAGCCTCGTGCTACATTAGCACTTGATGTTATCTATGTGCTTCATCAAGGAGGTGTTGGCTAAGTGCCCATCTCGGCGGTTGATAGTCGTGTGCATCACCGTGGGTGATTGATATGTGGGATCCTATAGGATCGGTGGCTCACCACGACCTTGAGCAACAAGTCCGCCAAGGTAAGATATGTGGATCATTATGTGATCGGTGGTGGATTAGCCACGGCCTTGGCGGGTCGCCAAGGTAGGTGTAATGGATGGACCCTAGGTTGGGATGGGCTTCATAATTGCATATTTATGTGTATGGATGTGTGGATATGGGCCAAGCCCATATGTGGAGATATGTGAAATGACTATGCACTTTGAGTCGGTTTGACTCACCCAATATTTTAAACCTTTCGGTGATGCGTAAAGCTTGGACCGGGTTGGAGTGGATACAAAGGTGGCCATGCGTAAGCTGATTTTCATGCAGAAAGATATTTTAATTAATTAAGCATTTATATCTTGAGACTTTGATTATTCAATTATTGTAATAAGGCCCTAAAAGTATTTAAAGTCTTTAAGTGTTTTTCATTAAGTTTATTATTATGTTTTATTATGGATTGACAATTGAGGAATTATTTGCAAACGATTTTATTTAAATCTATATATACTAAAGTTTTAATCCGGATATTTTTATAAACACCACACCTTACTTAAGAATTTTAATGAACACTGTTTTCTAAACTTAACAAAATTTTCATGTTTTATCCTTAAGTTCAAATTTGTTTCAAACGTTTTTTGCAGTGGCATTTCAAATTCGGTCGTAGTGAATGGGCCAGGTTTGGGGTGTTACAAGAGCCTTCTTGCCGCACAAAAATAAAATGCCCTTTCTTGCTTCCGTCGCAACTCAAACCTGGGCCCTCATTGCCGCAAACCACATATAGCGCCCCAAGCCACTCTGCCATGGCCTTCTTTTATGACATAAGGTCACCACAATTTATTTTAAAGCCTCCTTCCCTAGTTCCCTCTTGTCTTAACGCCAAAGCAAAATAAAAACATGCCCATGCCGCCAACGGGATTCGAACCAAGGCCCTTGTCCAGGCGTTATTTCCAGGCCCTTAAGTGGCGCCATTAAGCCACTTTACCAAGCCTTCTTTCATGTCCAAACACTCTCACAATCTTCCTTAAGGCCTCCTTAGCCCAATGCCAAAAATAAAAACTCCCAAATGCGATTCCTGCAACTCGAACCTCCTTCCTCCTGGGCGCTCCATGTGACGTAACCTGCCAAGCCCCTAAGGTAGCGTCCCAAGCCACTTTACCACGCCACTTGCTGTGTCCTAAACGCCCCTCAATTTCTTTTAAGACCTCTTTCACCTAGTTTCCCCTTTTTACACTTAAATCCAAAATTTTTTCCAAAGCATTCCCTTATATTTTAAAGTTCCCGAAACCCTTAAAACATATCCAAACATACTCCAAGTCTACTATCACTCGAATTATGCACGAACGCATAACCCTTAATCTAGGATGTTAGGATGTTACATAACTCATATATATATGACATTGCAGAAGTAATATAATATAAACCCTAAACCCTAAAATAATATAATTTTTATCTATTTTATCAAAATCCCTAATACTTAAATCCTTAAATACTAAGACTCTAACTTTATTATTCGATATGATTTAAGCACTAAACCCAAAATCCTATAACTCTAAAATAATAATAACTAAACTATAAACCCAAATTTAAACCCTAACCTAACCCATAATCTTAAATCCTAAACCTTAAACCCTAAAATATAAACTCTAGACCCTAAACTATAAAGATTAATCCATAAATTATATACCCTAAATTAAACCATAAACCCCAAATTATCGTGAGAATTAATTCAATATTTTAAAATTAATACTATCTCTTTTACGATTATATAAGAAATTATTTAATATTTTTTCATTTTAACAAATATTTTCTCTTAAATAATTTAAACTAGAATCATAATTTTAATGTATTAAAATTAATGTTATCTCTTTTACAATTATATAAAAATTATTTAATATATAAATTAAAAGACACTAATTTAATCTAAAACCATAACCCCTATCCTTTATCCCATAAACCCTAAATCATAAACCATAAAACTCTAACCCCAAACCCTTAACATATTAACCCCAAACCCTTAACCGTTTACCTTTAAATCCATTAACCCTAATCTTTAACTCATGAAACCCTAACACATCCCCCTTAAACTTTAAACCGCAAATCATAAACCATAATCCCTAAACATTAAAATAATAATTCCTAAACCTTACACCCTAAACTATATATGCTAAACCATAAGCCCTAAACAATCATGAGAATTAATATTCAATATTTTAATTCAATATTTTAAAATTAATACTATCTCTTTTACGATTATATAAGAAATTATTTAATATTTTTTTATTTTTAACAAATATTTTTCTCTTAAATAATTTAAACTTTTTAATGTATTAAAATTAATATTATCTCTTTTACAATTATATAAGAAATTATTTAATATATAAATTTAAAAACAATCAGTCATATATATCCAAAAAAAATTTAAAATTATTTGCGGCATTTTTCCAAAAGCGCCGCTAATGCTCACACCTTTAGCGGCGTTTTGTAAATAAACGCTGCTATTGCTCATTTTTTGGCGGCGATTTCTTTCAAACGCTGCTAATGTATAATATTTGCGGCGTTTTTCTTTAAAACGCCACTAAAAATGCCGCTAAAAGTTTATTTTGGTATAGTGCGTGTTGAAGGATGCTTCAAAGATGGGTTTCAAGGGACTTTTAAAAGAAGAAAGATAAGAGTCCTGGTTTGTTTGAAGACTTATTTGTTAAGATCAAATAAGGAGACGATGTTTAATATAGAGCCCAATTTTAAAAGCAAGATAACTTTGTCACGTCCTACAAATATCATGAAACAAGATCATTTCGAGAGAGATTTTTTGAGTGATCATTTTTTAGAAATTGTTCCACTAAGGGACTGTTTCAATGTGAGTGAGAATTATTTCATGAAGGGCTCATAAAATCATTGCTAAGTGATTGTAAAGCAAAGTGTTACAACATACAAATCTGAGGATACAACGTGAGTTTGAGGAGTTACGCTTAAATCATTTTACTTTGTTTGTAAAGAATATAGTTGAAAGGTTCACAAAACAAAGCTCTACAAGTGTAAATTAAGTTCGAATCGTGTAAATATTTTTTGTATGTGCTATGTATTTTCAATTGTGTCTTTAGTTATGCCCATATTTCCACTTACAACTAGATGTGATTTGAGATTACTTTTTTTATCTAAGCCCAATCTAATTTAAGAAAAATAAACTCGACCTAACCTACCCATATTTTATTTTTAGATTAGTTTTATTTAAAATATCTTTTTTAAATATAATACATTAAATGCACTAAAACTGCTAAAATATAAGTTTTCTACCACATTACAAATACATTAAAAATTAATTTATATTAAAATATAAATAAACATAATAAATATTTTATTGTATTAAATACAATTTTTAAAATTTTATATTTTGGGTTGTATTATTTAATTAGGCAAGATTTTTTAGATTTTGGACAATAAATTTAATTGTTATTGAGTTAGTGATTTAATATAAATATATATTCTTATTTAACATATATAATTAATATATTATTTTTATAATATAATATATTTGGGCTGGGTCAAAAAAATCATGCCCAAGGCTCAACTCGTATAAAAACAAATTTTAAATTTTATCTAAACCTCGTATTTTATCTAAACCTTCCTATTTTTCGAATAAACTTTCAAGCCTGAATAGGTGGCCCAAGCCTGAATAGGTGGCCTAAGCCATGAGCGGTTCTACTCACAACTTAGCTAAATTATATATATATATATATATTGAAAGAAGAGGTATACGAAGCTGCTTAGTCAACCCTTACAATGGGCGTCCCTTCTGCATCTTGCCGAGCCAATGCTCAACTCTCTCAAGCGGGGTTTCAAATAACTAAGTTTCTGTATCATCAAACATGAAGGGCTTTGCCAAACAATCGTCCACAAAATTTGCTTCACCTAGAACGCCCTCCACTTGAACCAGCCAACGTCGATCACAGAGCGCCCACAACAACTGTCGAAACAGAGCCTGCAGCCTGACTATTTGCTATCCGAACAGCCTGCGTATTATCGCTCTCAATTATAAACTGCCTGTAGCCCTCATTCCATGCGACATCGAGGCCAACCTGAATTTCGCATAATTCAACTGAAAGTATATCCACCCAATACCAACAATCCTTCGAGGATCTACTTATATTTTGGGAGGACCATAATATATTTATAAAGGGCTAAATTAAAAAACTTCTAAACTTTGCCCCTACGCCTCTACTAGGCTCCGCCGTTGTAACTTTCTAATCCTTCTATTATAATAGTTTTTATTACCTTTTAATAATCTTTCAATTAATATAATTTCACACAAATTAGGTGAAAATAATAATCTAAAATATAACCTCTACAAAAATGAATAGCTTGGTTCATCCAAGAATAATTTTGAATTTAGAATATAGCATTTATAATATTAGGTAAATAGATTATGTGAATATTTGAATTTATGTATCCAAGAGCAAAGTTATCATTAGAATATTTTTAAAGTTTAAGGGTCACATTAGAATAATATTCACAATATAGGGACCATCCATGCCATTAACTTTTAAAATAAATATCTAGTATTTTTTTTATCATAGTATTCCTGAGCAATCGTGATATTCTCTAACTACAAATATTCTCTTAATATATAAAATTTTAATTGAATTAGTGTTATAAGTAAATTTACTCATTTGAAAATTAATTTCTTAATTAAGTAACTTTTCGTATTAAAAATATCCAATTTCTTTAGATTTCATTATAAGTTTTTAAAATTTAAAATTTATATCTGAAACAATTTTCTTATGCTAGTGTACAGCAAAACAGACTTTTAACGGCGTTTTTTTGGGCATTTAGCGGCGTTTATAAGCGCCACTAAAAGTGTTTGCGGCGCTTTTCTAAGCGCCACAAAAAACGCCGCAAATACAACCACCGAAAATTTTTGCGGCGTTTATGAGAAAAAAACGCCGCTAAAGACCATGACTTTTAGCGGCGTTTGTGAGAAAAGCGCCGCTAAAGACCATGGCCTTTAGCGGCGTTTGTGAGAAAAGCGCCGCTAAAAGTCATGGCCTTTCGCAGCGCTTTCCCAAAAACGCGCTAAAGTTATGGCCTTTAGCGGCGCTTTTCAAAAACGCCGCTAAAAGTCGGGGCCTTTAGCTTTTCAAAAATGCCGCTAAAAGTCGAGGCTTTTAGCGGTTTACCCAAAACGCCGCTAAAAGTCAGGGCCTTTAGTGGCGCTTTTCCCAAAAACGCCGCTAAAAGTCAAGGCCTTTAGCGGCACTTGTCTAAAAAACGCCGGTAAAGGTCGTGGTCTTTAGCGGCGCTTTTCCAAAAAACGCCGCTAAAGACCATGACCTTTAGCGGCATTTTCTTTACAAACGCCGCGAAAAAGTCTTGACATTTAGCGGCACTTTTATACAAACGCCGCTAATTTGTACAGATTTAAAAAGTACAATTTTTTCAATATTATACCCCCTGCACTAAAACCAACCAATAACAGTATATAATTTCAACCCAAAACAGCAAATTTAGCATAAAAATCACACCAAATATATTAATTCTAAATGATACTTGAAATTTAATAAATTAAATAAATGATAATCGAAAATATTGTAACAATAATGTTAAATGTAATAATGTCAAAACTTACAACGAGAAACTAAATGTCTAAGATGGCGGTTTCGCGATCTTCAAACATCTCGCATCATATATGTCAAGTCAGTCTTGGAGCTCTTCGTATTTTCTGCTCGCTCATCAATCTCGCCTCTGCCTCCCTAGCATTTATTCTTTGTCGCTCTCTCTCATTCTTCTTTGCCTCCTCATTCTTTGCTACTTCAAGATCCGCTCTAAGTCATTCTTTGGAGTTCTTCATATTTTCTTTGAACATCGACAATTTGTCGCCTCTGCTCAACCATGCTCTCTTACATCTGAGCTATCTGGTTTTGTAGCCTCTGAACTTCAGCACGAGATTGACCCCCGGAAGGCATGTACTGCTGGGAGGTGGACCCAAAATATTGGGTCGGGGTAACACCAGATCCTTTAAATCGAACCCGACCATACCTTTCAAGACCAAAAACATTAGTGATAATTTTATTAAAAATATACTAAAGATTAACAGAACTATCAGTCGAAGTAGTCGTACCTTTCAGGACCCAAAACATCTGTAATAATTCTATTATCAATCTCCTCAAGATTAACAGAACTATCAGTCGAAGCAGCCGCTTCATACTCGGCCTTCTTCTCCTTTAGTTTATCCTAATAAATCAATGAAAGAGTTAGAAACGAAATATATAAATAAGAAAGAATGCAACATAATTTAACATTATAAATTTAAAACTATAAACGATGAATTAAACTATTATAATTAAACATTAGAAATATTTATAAAAATAAAATTTTATTAAGTAAATATACCAAAATTTCGCAGACTTGGATGTCATCGAGATCCATCATTCTTTCTATAGTAATGTCAAAAAGTCAACGCGTCCAACTTTTGACCAGTTGAAGTTTCCTACATTTTAATGAAAAATATAATTTAATAGTATAAAGTAATTAATATTTGATGTAATTAATAAATTATAATACCTCGGCCTCACTACACAAGCAAAACTTCTAGAACACCTGGTGGTGCGTGAATTTACATTTCATCTCGATTATTCCAACTCACTCACGGTCCTACATAATGCAATTTGAATTATATATATAGTAAATACTATAAACCAAATAATTTATACGATTTTAGAAGTACGTAATACCTCTCCTTTTTTTGAATTCCAAAATCTAACTTGATCTTCCCATTGGTACCTCAACATTCCCGGTGGAACATTTCTTAATTTTTTGTCGAGGCTTATGTCTTTCTTAAAATATTATTTTTTGAGCGTGCTTTTATTGTCTCTCCATTTTTTACCCAATGTCTTCTTAACATAGTCATCAGAGACCTCTAAATTAAATCTACCCTGAACAAAAAAAAGTATAAAAAGTTATTATAAATGAAAATTAAATTAAAGTATTATAAATTACATTCACGTTTTGTTACCTTAATATTTTCGAGAGCCTGATTTTTGTTGGCATCGGGCATGTGATGCCATGATTAAGTAGTTAATGGGCAACATATTGGCATTTCGTGCTAAAATGCCCAAATAGCCTCCTAACAATGAGCTTCAGATCCAACAGCTGGCCATGATTGTTTCTCCTTACTTTAACACGATCGGTAGGCTCTAACTCGTATAAATCTTTAAGTAATGTACGCCCCGACCTCTGGCGTCCCACCACCTTCAGTTGAAAAATGATATATTATTATATTAAAATTGAAAAATGAATCAATAATAAAATTCAACATGCATGTAAAATAAACTTAACATTACTTTCAAATTCTCTAGTCACGTCATCTATGTCCGGCAGAGTAGAAGATCCAACAACAGTTTGCTGTTCACTACTATTAGCTTCTTCTGAATTTGGAGTAGCGCAGACAATATTTAAATCTCGTAATCGTCTCCTAGGCATTTTTCCTGCAATACACATAAAATAGTTCAAAATTTTAGTAACAAATAACAACAATAATATGACATTTAAAATAGTTGAATTATATAACATGCCCAACATTAAAATTATAATATTACATATAAATAATAAATCGTAAAATCTTACTAAATCATATTTCGTAAATATCTTCGTCCACATCTTGACGAACCCATTGAAATTGTTGACTAGTACTAGGGATATTTTCATTTAAGTTTTGTTCTGGAAAAGGCAATGTTTCTGATCTTTCGACTATGTCATCTCTACTTCCACCACCAATGTCGAAGAAGTCTCTAGGGGTGTTTCGAAGTACAACGTACCAACCCTCATCAATTGGATCTTCCGAGTAAAAAACTTGTTTAACTTGAGAAGAAAACACATACGACTCATCCATCAGTTGTTCTCCGGTGTGAATTAATCGAGAGAAATTCACCATTGTAAAGCCATATTGATCATTTTTAATTCCGCGAGCCGTATTCACATCAGCCCAATCACTTCGAAATAAGACAACTTTGCATTTGCCGTAATAATCCAACTCAATGATGTTAGTAATAAGTCCGTAATATTCCAAATTCCCCTCGACCGAATTATTGTCCCTAGCACTAGCATAACTTGTAATCGAAGAATTAACAACAATTCCGCAATTTTGGGTTCTCCTCAATCTCTCGCGATACCTTGTATGAAATCTGTATCCGTTGATGAGGAAGCCACTATATCTTTTAACTATTCTGTTTGGACCTTGTGAAAGCCATTTAACGTCGTCATTTACTTCATTCCGACTCCAAACCTATTGAGTCGAAAGTAAATCGAGTAATTATGAATGTTATGAGAAAATATTATTACTTGTCAATGAAAATTTAAATTGCATACCATTTGGCTTAACCATTCATGGAATGATTCTGCGAACAACTTATTCATTTTCGTCGATTTAATCTTCGAGATCGTGAACGAGCTCTCAATATTTGTTTGTACTCACTACGGTAAAAAAGGTTTTACTTTGTTAGAAGACAAACAAATCATAATTGATGAGTATTTATCAAATTGTAGAACGTACTTTCGAAATGGTTCCATTGAATCGTGATGAAAAAGAACGTATCGATGTGCTTGGACCCACGATCTATCGTCTAATTCTGTAATTTTGACTTTGCCGATCGGTTCTCCGAAACTTTGAAATAAATAAGTTTCAGCCAAATTATGATCTGTGAGCCCAGCATTTCTACTTGGTCTGTTCATTCTTGTTTCAACATCTTCCAAATACCTCAAACAGAAAGTCATACATTCCTCTGCCAAGTAGCCCTCGGCAATTGATCCTTCCGGATAACGCTTATTGCGGCAGTATGACTTCAATTTGGAAAGGAACCTAAACACGATATACAACATTATCAAAAGTTGCAACTAAAAGCATTAAGCTGAATGAAGGAATATTTCGCAAATAAAATAAGACCTTTCAATGGGATACATCCATCGATAGAAAATGGGTCCACCAAGAAGTGCTTCACGCGGGAGATGAATTAACAAGTGCACCATAATAGTGAAGAAGGAAGGCGGGAATATCTTCTCCAGATTGCATAAAGTCAATGCGGCTCGATCTTGTAGTCTCTCAAGTTCTTGAACATTCAAAACTTTACCACAAATGCCTTTCATTATATTTGACAGTTCAATTACAGGAGCCGTCACCTTTTTCGACATACAATACCGCATAGCAATAGGCAGTAAGTCTTGCATCAATATGTGATAGTCATGCGATTTTAAGCCATATAATCTTCGATCCTTAAGACTCACACATCACGATATATTTGATGCATACGCATTCGAGACCTTTATATCCTTCAACACCGTACAGAACACTTCTTTCTCCGTCTTTGACATTGAAAACATAGCAGGCGGCAACTGATATTTCATATTCGGAAGTGCTCGAGGATGAAGCTCATGCCGAATTCCAATGTGGACCAAATCAAGTCGACTCTGGAGATTATCTTTCGATTTTCCATCAACATTCAAAATAGTCCCAATGATGTTCTCGCAGACATTTTTCTCTATGTGCATGACATCAAGATTATGGCGTAAAATCTGATGCTTCCAATAAGGCAACTCAAAAAAAATACTTCTTTTTTTCCACAAGTCCGCCTCATTAGGATCATCCTCTTCATCAGATTCATCATCAGATTCATCCCTAGATCTTTTATTTCTATGCGGGTTTGCCGGTTGATTCATCTTCCCATAAATAAAATTCATATCTTTCAACATTAACAATATTTCGGATCCACCGGTCTGCGAATGAGCTGGTCTGAACTCTTCAGTACCATCAAACTGAGCACTCTAAAATCTAAATGTATGATTTTTCGGTAACCACCGACGATGCCCCATGTAAGAAAACTTCTTCCCATTATATAACCATCGCGAACATGTCTGCGCAGCACAACATGGACAAGCATAACGACCCTTGGTACTCCAACCAGATAAATTTGCATAGGCCGGGAAGTAATTAATAGTCCACATCAAAGCCGCACGTAAGTTGAAGTTCTCATTTCTCAGAACATCGTATGTCTTAACACCAGCCCATAATTGTTTTAACTCTTCAATAAGTGGCTGCAAATATATGTCAATATCATTCCCCGGCCCTTTCTCTCCATGTAAAATCATAGACAAGATAAAAGAAGATTGTTTCATGCAAACCCATGGAGGCAAATTTTAGGGAACAAGCACCACAGGCCAAGTACTGTACGTTGTGCTCATGAGTTTGTAAGGGTTAAATTCATCGGATGCTAGCCCAAGCCTCACACTCCGAGGATCGCTTGCAAAGCTTGGAAATTTGGAGTCAAAACATTTCCAAGCTAAAGAATCTGCAGGATGCCTTAACAACCCATCATCGATTCATCTATCACGGTGCCACGTCATTGATTCAGCTGTCTTCGACGACATGAAAAGCTATTGAAGCCTCGGTATTAGGGGAAAATACCGTAAAATCTTAACTGGCTGCTTCTTTAACTATGTACCGTATTCATCCTCGTTACCGTCCTCTGTATTTCTATTAATCCAACGGGATTGGCCTCATACATGACAGCACTGTTGGTTTATGCGGTCGCTCCAATACAACATGCAGTCATTTGGGCAATTATGAATTTTGTTGTATCCAAGGCCCAAATCCTTTATCAATTTCTTCATGTCTTTGGAAGATTGAAGGATTTTTACAAACAGGAACATTTCTTGCACAAACTCTAACAGCATTGTCAACAAGTTTTCGGTCCACCCCCCAAACATTTCAAGTGAAAAAGACGAATACAGAATGACAGTTTGGAAAATTTTGATCCCTCATACAGTTCTTCATTCATTTCACCAAGTAACGTGTAGAACCTCACCGCTTCTTCATTTGGTCGTTCATCCGTACACTTCTTTCCCTTCGGTGAAAGTATTTCCACCAAAATTATGATCATCGATTGCACCCAAGTCGTGGAAATGACCAAACCATCATCACAAGATATTAAAATCATCCCGCAACATGTTTTTCCATGTTATCGTCACTAACATTCTGATTGAAAGCACTATGAGAATACCCAGATTCATCGATGAAGATGCTCCACTAGATGTACACTCTCCATGAAAAACCATATTTTGTACCCCCGGACAAAGCCATCAACAACTAGATGTTCGTAGACCACTTCACGATAATGCCAGTTAATATTGCAACACTTCTTACACGGGCAAAGAATCATATTCTCTTGGCTAGCATTTTGAAATGCGAAATTCAGAAAAGTTTCTACTCCATTTCAATAGCCGTTGCTTACCCTTGACAATTTCATCCAACTCCTATCCATTTCATAGTTGTTGAAGTCTAAAGTTGACAATAAATTATACGGCTAAATTGTTAATTAATAATTTATGTAAATAATGCTATGAAATTTGATCTTAAAATTAAGTTTTGTATTTTTTAAGATCCATCATACGCGGCATTGTTACACCTAGGGAGGATCCATTATATCTCACTGTGAGATATAAGGCAACTCGTCAGGTTTCCAGTCTATATACTTTGAATCTTTTTTTTTATCTATGCAATTATTATGTATGTTATGAAGTTTGATATTAACTTAAAATTATGTATGTTATGAAATTTAATCGTAAATTTATGTAAGTTATGAAATTTGATCTTAAAATTAGGTAATTTTTGTATTTGTTTAGATTCATCATACGTGGCATTGTTACACCTAAGGAGGATCCATTATATCTAACAGTGAGATATAAGGCAACCATCGAGTTTCCAAACCTATATACTTTGAATCTTTTTTTTATCTATGCAATTATTATGTATGTTATGAAATTTAATCGTAAATTTATGTAAGTTATGAAATTTGATCTTAAAATTAGGTAATTTTGTATTCGTTTAGATTTATCATACGTGGCATTGTTACACCTAGGAGGATCCATTATATCGATGGTGAGATATAAGGCAACCCGTCAAGTTTCCAAACCTATATACTTTGAATCTTTTTTTATCTATGTAATTATTATGTATGTTATGAAATTTAATCGTAAATTTATGTAGGTTATGAAATTTGATCTTAAAATTAGGTAATTTTTGTATTCGTTTAGATTCATCATACGTGGCATTGTTACACCTAGGGAGGATCCATTATATCTCACTGTGAGATATAAGGCAACCCGTCGAGTTTCAACCTATATACTTTGAATCTTTTTTTTATCTATGCAATTATTATGTATGTTATGAAGTTTGATCTTAACTTAAAATTATGTAAGTTGTGAAATTTGATCGGTAAATAATGTAAGTTATGAAATTTGATCTTAAAATTAGGTAATTTTGTATTCGTTTAGATTCATCATACGTGGCATTGTTACACCTAGGGAGGATCCATTATATCTCATGTGAGATATAAGGCAACCCGTCGAGTTTCAACCTATATACTTTGAATCTTTTTTTATCTATACAAGTATTATGTATGTTATGAAGTTTGATCTTAACTTAAAATTATGTAAGTTGTGAAATTTGATCGGTAAATAATGTAAGTTATGAAATTTGATCTTAAAATTAGGTAATTTTTGTATTCTTTAAGATCCATCATACGCGGCATTGTTACACCTAGGGAGGATCCATTATATCTCACTGTGAGATATAAGGCAACCCGTCAGGTTTCCAGCCTATATACTTTGAATCTTTTTTTTTAATCTATACAATTATTATGTACGTTATGAAGTTTGATCTTAACTTAAAATTATATAAGTTGTAAAATTTGATCGGTAAATAATGTAAGTTATGAAATTTGATCTTAAAATTAGGTAAGTTTGGGGTTTGGAGTTTGGGGTTTGGGATTTAAGGTTTATGGTTTGAGGTTTAAAATTAAGTAAGTTTGGGGTTTAGGGTTTAGGTTTAGGGTTTGAGGTTTGGGGTTTGGGGTTTATGGTTTATGGTTTAAAATTAGGTAAGTTTAGGGTTTGGGGTTTAGGGTTAGAGTTTAAGGTTTAGGGTTTATAGTTTAGGATTTGGTGTTTGAGGTTTAAAATTAAATAAGTTTAAGGTTTAGGGTTTAGGGTTTGAGGTTTAGAGTTTAGGGTTTAAGGTTTATGGTTTAAGGTTTGGAGTTTAAATTTAGGTAAGTTTAGGGTTTAGGTTTAGGATTTAAAGTTTAGGATTTAGGGTTTAAGGTTTAAAATTAGGTAAGTTTGGGGTTTGAAGTTTAAGGTTTGGGGTTTAGGGTTTAAGGTTTGGGGTTTATGGTTTGGAGTTTAGGGTTTAAGGTTTAAAATTAGGTAAGCTTAGGGTTTAAGGTTTAGGGTTTGGGATTTAGGGTTTGAGGTTTGGGATTTAGGGTTTAAGGTTTAAAATTAAGTAAGATTAGGGTTTGTGGTTTAGGGTTTGGGGTTTAAAATTAGGTAAGTTTGGGGTTTAAGGTTTGTGGTTTAAAGTTTAGGGTTTGATGTTTAAAATTTGAAGTTTGGGGTTTAAGGTTTAGGGTTTAGGATTTAAGGTTTAGGGTTTAGAGTTTATGGTTTATGGTTTAAGGTTTAGGGTTTAAGGTTTGGGGTTTATGGTTTGGGGTTTAAAATTAGGTAAGTTTGGGGTTTAGGGTTTATAGTTTGGGGTTTAAGGTTTGGGATTTAAGGTTTAGGGTTTAAATTAGTTAGTTTAGGGTTTAGGGTTTAGGGTTTAGGGTTTGTGGTTTAGGGTTTATGGTTTAAAATTAGGTAAGTTTGGGGTTTGAGGTTTAGGGTTTAGGGTTTAAAATTTGTTTATTTTGGCTACTTCATTTCTTGGACTTGCTGTTGCATGTTTTAGGAGCATGAAAATGAAATAGAGATGCTTGTTATGGAACGAGAAGCAGTTAAACAAGAACAATCATCTTTAGAGAGCCAATTGGCTTCCTTGAGAACACAGATTTACAGTCTTAATTTGGAAGTAGAAGAACAACTTGCCAAGGTACTGGCAGATTCCTATCTTGTTTATTTTATGTTATAAAAATATTTTTTTTAATGCTCTATGGTGTAAGTTGATACTCTAAATAAAAACCATGACCAATTGCAATCTTAGTTAAACTCAATTTGTTTAAAGAGTAAGGAATGTGATTCCCAAATTAGCAGCATTATTAAGGAGCTGCAAAAACTTCAGCTTAACCTTAGTGACATAAAGCTTGAGAGGAAAAGGTTGGACAGTGAGGTCAGTTTTTTTTATTAGTCCATGTAGGTCTCCTATAACTTGCTGTAGTTAAATACTACTTATTATTGTCTCCTAGATATAGCAAACGGAGAGGGAGCAGAAAGATTGTTATTCCAAACAAAACCATGAGATTGTAGAGAGATACCTTGGGTTGATATGAATGGCCGACGTCCTCAAAAAAGAAGCCTTCGTTTTCTACACAATTAACAATACCAAAGCAAAAGATGAGTAACCTAGATTTTTAGAAAAATAAACCGAATCTGATTGAATATAAAACATTGCAAGAAAAGCTGTCATTGTAAGAAAACTAAATTAATCCCTTCATTTACAATTTTTGTTAATTGGGCCTTTATTATTATTATTTAGCTAAATTTAGCTATTAATATTTCAAAAACAATCAAATTACTTTTTTTTATTCTTTTAATTTCATATGGTACACACACTACAATATGTTTCATATACATAATAAGATTGACCATGTGCATAGTAAGTGCAGAATACAACTGGTAGCAACTGCATAGTAACAGTGCATAGTAAATTGACCATGTGCATAGTAAGTGCCGAATACAACTGGTAGATGAATAAAACAAGTGACTAAAACAAAAATACAACTGCTAGTAAGTGTCGAATGCTTAGTTATATTTGACATTTGCATTTGCATCAAGAACAGGGTAGATGATTACTTTTTTTTTGTTTTTCCGAGTACTTATATTTGACATTTGCATCATAGTCATACTTAGATATGAGCACAAGGCATATAAAATCTTTAATCACATGAACAAATTTCAAATACAGAGAGTAATACCTGGCTAAATTTAGTTGTTGATAAAATGATTTTGTTAGCTAAGTGGTCCTGTCAAGCAAAGAGCTAACCAAAAACACTCCAGTTGGGATGATTAAATTTTCTGCTATATGGCAAGCGAAGAGAGAAATATGCGACCTAAAACAACAAAGTAAAACAAACCAATATATCCAGACTCCAGTCAGCAAGGCAGCAAAAACCAGAACAAGGGAAATCCAAGACAGATTTTAACAATTGAAGCCATGGTAGACAAACAACACAATGATAAGAATCAAGGCAATCAAGATACCCAAAATGATCAATTTTATCTTTTCTGAAACCACATCTTTCTCCTCATCTTTGTTCCCTGCTACCTAAAATCTTGGGGTTGTAATTGAATTTTAAATTAAATGCACCCTCCATCAGCATATGAGGTATAAAGAAACCATTCCATACGAAATATTTACAATCGATTTTTTTTAAAAAAAACTAAAGTACAGATTTTTTGAGAAAACTAAGAAACAAAATGTCACAACTCACTATGAATTAAAAAGACATGTTATTACCATCCAGAAAAACTACCAAATAAACTCTACATGCATCAACCGAGGAGTTGTGACATCAACCGAGGACCCAAAAGAAATGAAAAGGCAAAATACAAATGACAAGCAAAAAAAAAACATAGTAGTCGATAAAATGACTAAAGAACAATAAGACAAACATCAATAGATTTGAAAGGACGAACCAAAACAGTTTTTCATAATGCTAAGAACCAAAAACTCAAACAAAAGGAAACTGAAAAAAAAGGAAAGACGCATAGATCTGAAATTTAAAATAGAGATGAAAAGGTAGAGACATACTTATTCTAAAGATGAAAACCAAAAAACCAACAGAAAAAAGAAGCAAAAAGCAATCGTTTCAATTACCCAAAAAATGTAGACTGAATAGGACTAACCTGTGAGCGAAGGTTCTCAGTTTTATCCACCAGCAACTCAATCTTCAATTTAGGGATTTCAGACGAAGGGGGAAATGAAATTCAGAAGAAGGGAAAATTGATTCAATCGAGTTTAATGGTTGGGGGAAATGGAGGAGAGCAAAACGACGATCTTTTGCCTAAAACAATTTAAGCTTTGCGGCGTTTATCAACTAGCGCCGCTAAAAACATACCTATTGCGGCGTTTAACAAAAAAAGGGCACTAAAAAAAAATACCAAACTACATCGTTTTAATTAAAATACAATAACATTTTTGCCGCGTTTTTTACTAGCGCCGCTATATCCCAACCTTTTTGCGTTTTTGGTAAAACGCCACTAAAAATAAATGAATAATTTATGCGCTTCTTAACAAACGCCACTATATCATATACTATTGCGGCATTTTAGTAAAAACACCACTAAAAACCTGATAAAACGGCTGCGTTTTCAGTCTCGGAGAACATATTTGAGGCATTTTTTTATGAAAACGCCACTATTCTCAATTTTAATTTTTTTCATTTTTTACTTATTTTTTTTCTTTCAAAATTTTTGTGTTAAGATTATCATTTTTGGAATTTTATTTTTGAAAATTCCAAGATATTAAACTTTTAAGAAAATTTGAATTTTTTGAAGATTTTTATAATTTTAAATTAACATATAAAATTTTAATTTTAATTTTTTCCAATTTTAATTTTATTTCAATTATGGTTTAATTGTATAATTGAAACTTTAATTTTCATTTAATCATACACATTACTTTAAAATATAAATACATCAATATATTTTTATATTGAATAAATATAACTTTTATATATGTATGCAATATATAAATAAAAAATGATGTTAATTATATCAATAATTGTGTTAATATTGTATAAGATCTAAAAAATCCAAGATTAATCCCTAAATCATAAACATTAGACCCTAAACCTTAAACCTTAAACCTTAAACCCTAAATCCCAAGCCCTAAACTCAAAACTCCAAACACAAAGCCCTAAACCATAAAACTCAAATCCTAAACTCTAAATTGCAAACGTTAAACCATAATCGAGACCAACTTTTTGGGAATTCATGTGGCCAATGTTAGTGTAGTACAAAACCTATATTTTAATAGCTAACACATTAAACATAAATTCCTCATGATGGATTTCAGTTTCGGGATTTTGGGTCATATAGCTAACACCCTAAACCCTAAATTAACCCTAAAATCTTATACTTAAACCATATATAAACCCTAAACTCAAAAACCTAACACATTAACCATTTCCCCCCAAACCCCTAACCTTAAACCTATAAACCATAAACTATAAACCTAAAACCTAAAACCCTAACCCATTAACCATTTCACCCTAAACCCGACCCCTAACCTTAAACCTTAACCCCTAACCACTAACACTTAAACCTTAATACCGGTAAACACTAAGATATTAAACACTATACAATAAAGCCAAACAAAAAACTTTAAAACACTAAACCCATACACTAAAATAACAAACTCTAAACCATGAAATTAACATACTAAACATTAAACCCTAAATCAATTTTAATAGCTTAATTTATAACTTAAATGAAAACTTCTAAATTGTTTAGTTAGCAGTTTGTAACTTTTCATAATTAAGTAACTAAAATGAAACTTTCTCATTGCTTATAAGTGAATGTATCAAAATAAAATATATTTCAAAGCAAGAATAAGAAAAAAATATGAAAAACTTTTAGCGGCGTTTCTTCAAAAGTGCCGCTAATGCCCGGGTCTTTTGCGGCGTTTCTTCAAAAGCGCAGCTAATGCCCAGGTCTTTAGCGGCGTTTCTTCAAAAGCGCCGCTAATGCCTAGGTCTTTAGCGGCGTTTCTTCAAAAGCGCCGCTAACACCCAGGTATTTAGCGGTGTTTTTTAGAAGAGCCGCTAATGCTCAGATCTTTAGCAGCGTTTCTTCAAAAGCGCCGCTAATGCTCAGGTCTTTAGCGGCGTTTGGGAGAAAAACGTCACTATTTCTCCTTTTTCGCCGCGTTTTGGAAATAAACACCTCTATTGCTCAACTTTTTGCGGCGTTCTATTTAAAACGCCGCTAACAGATAATATTTGCGGCGTTTTTCATTAAAACGCCACTAAAAACGCCGCTAAAAGTCTGTTTTGGTGTAGTGCGACAAATTCAAATATATGTTAACATTATATCAAATAATATTAGACATGTCTAAAAGTGGAATAGATAGATTTGGTTTATTGAAATTGAGTTTCATTCGCATTTTTCATATGTCCACTAAAATTTGCTAGAGAGATAGATCAAATGGGTGTAATTGTATTTAGTAACTAAATTTACTTTGACATCTATATTTTTTTATCCACTTTCATATTTAAATTTGATAACTCTATTCATTTTTAGTTTGATCTCTAAACTGGAAAAATATAAAAGTTTGATGATGTGACCCTTTGAAATTGTATCACCCCATCATTTGAAAATAAAAAAAAATTATATAAATTTCCAAATGATGATGTGGTACAATATTAGAGTGTCATGTTTAGTATTTTGATAATCGAATTGGTGGTCGAATAAATTAGACCACTGGTTCTTGATTCGACTAGATCAATAGTCGAACCAACAATAATGAAATAATAATTAAAAATTTATAAAAATTTAAAATATTAAAAATATTAAATCGGTTCATAATACAAGTAGACCAGAGGCGCTTTGAAGCCTTTTGACAGGCAAGTGTTCTTTTAGCCTTATACATCACATAACGTGCTACTTTGATCATTTGTAAGTGTGGCTTGCATAGTTGTTACCATGTTCTTGCAAATGCATCGTTTCAAGTCACAGGTTGAGGCAATTGTTTAGCTCAAGAAGAAGGACAAGATTATGTCAAGGCTCTACAGATATCGTGTCGGATATCAGTCCCAGGGGTGCCAGTTAGAGAGACACAACCACCTTCAGACAAGAAGGTGGTTCCCCTAGCAGATCCTCCGAGTGCTGAAGACGTAAACCACTTATATCAACCCATTGACCAAAGGTTATTCTTGTCCTTGGTTTTACATGTTGTTCCTTTTGTAGCCACACAATAAAGGATGTAAATTTATTTCAATGGCTTAAAGATTTGACAGCAATTTGTATTTTGCAGCACGAAGGTTGTGGTATTGAGTGGTGATGCGATCCTGGCCGCATTATGTTACGACACAACTCGATGTTACCGAGATTGGCCTAAACTCGAGAGCCCAAGTGCAAAATGAATTTTTTAATTTCATTTTGTTAATTTGGTTGCTAGAAAATAAGGACTTCGATTCATTTATTTTAGTTATCTTAGTTTGTGTCTTTAATTTTGTCATAGTTTGAACATCATTAATATGTGTTCTACATTTTATAAAGTCATGCATTATGTAACTCTCATGTTAGTTAAGTTTGCATCATAAATTATGAAATGCATTATGTAACTCTCATGTTAGTTAAAGTTTACATCATTAAATTAAGTAATGCATTAAGTAACTCATTTGTTCATTTAGTTTACATCTTAAATTATGCATTTAAGCATCTTAATTGTTAAATATGTTTGAGTTTGTTTATATAAGTATGTTATTTGATTTGGCTGTTACTTTTTACTACATAAATTAAAGTGTGTTTATTTTCATTTTAAATAAGGTGATTTGAGCTGCAAATAAATTTGTGTGTGAGTATTTAAAGTGTGCTGATTCTTATGAGTGTTTTTAATGCTTAATTATTTACCTTGTAGGTAACTATTCATATGGCTAATTGACTTTTCAAGTTTGGACGTTTTTTAAGCCTTCAAAGATCATCATGGTGGCTATTCAAATGATCTAAGAGTGTCTCTTCAAATTTGTTCAGTTTTAAAGCATTCAAAGCTATTTAAGGAACAAATTAAAGAGATGAATGCACAAGTCTTTTGACATTCCATTTAAGGGAGATGAAGGGACACCAAACAACACATTAATGGTTCATTAAGTCAACAATAAAGTGAAGAGACATGTCTTTTCATCTACACCAGAATCAAGTGAAGAGACATGACTATTGGCTTCCCTACATGACTTAAAAAACGAAATTAAAGATTGTTAAAAACCTTAGTTAATTGCTGGAGGTGAAAAGTCACAAATAGATATTTGAGCAGTTATAATAATGCCTATAAATAGATTGTAAGAAGACATTATTTTGGTTAGAGAATACACTTTGACATTTTATGAATTTTAATTCATTTGTGAGTTTGTTCAACTCTCTAAATTCGTTTAAGACTCAAGTTAACTTATCTAGCATAACTAGTGGTGTCTTCCTTGTTTCTTTGAACTTATCACTAAAACCCAAGTGTGGTGTTCACCCATTTTGATACCTTTGGTTCCTAACTCTCTATAGTTAGCGGGTCAAGGTCCTTTGTTTCTTTCCCAACATCTTAAATGACTTATAAGTTTCGGGTCAATTCTCTTAATAGCATTGGTTCACTCTTGTCCTTAAACTCAACTATCTATTTTATCCAACATTTTGATTTGTTTGCTTCAAACCTTAGCCGAATTTTCACCATCATTCATTTAGCCATTTCCATCATCATTTCATTTAGCCAATTCAACCCTTCTCTTTATTCCCCTTTGTTTCAACACCCAGCCGAGCATATCCTAATTCATCCTAAAACTTTTTGAAAACCATTAAGCCTACAGCCAAATTCCTTCAAACTCTGAATTGAACGAAGCTTCTCCATTTTACGATCGGGCACATCTACGACTTGAATCACAACCAACGAGACGAGTTCGTATCAAGTGGAGCGGAATTAGCACTGAATGCAAAATTCCTGATTACAGAAGGTTCTATATATCTCTTGTTTGCTTTGTTTTCAATTGGACCTATAATGTTATTCAACCTTTTTGTTCTCGCAATAGCAGTATTTGAAGAAATCTAGCATCAAGCAACTTTGCCTTAAGTTACAGCCTTCCATATTTTATATTTATAACAAATTAATTTAGTTTTTTTTTTAAATAGCAAGTAAAGAGTTGTAGATCATTAAGTATGTCGTAGCCCAATTTTTCCCGGGCCTGTTACAAAACCCAAACCACTACAAACCCAAAACAAACAAAAAAAACTAAAGACCAATTAAACCCAAGTTAAAATTAGACTGTCCCATTACCCAAAATCAAGAGCCCAAAACAACAATCCCAAACCCATTAGCACTAACCCAACAAATCAGAAACAAAACAAGAAAACCCTAGCCACTTGCCCGATCTTCTGATCCGCCGCCTCTGGTGCCCCTAACATCCACTTGCCCTACATCAGGGTCTTGTCCACCACCCAACACCTCCTCTGACCTGCAAACAATAAACGGGAAAGGACAGGAAGCAGCAAGTTGTAAAAAAGGCAAAGGCTATAAAAGCCGATTTATTTCCTTGTAAAAGGGGTTCCTTTTCATTTTTTTTTAAAATCAATACAATACTAGAGTTTTAAAACAGAAAATAGCAAATCAAAGCATAACAAGAGGGATCAAATAAGAAAGCGTCGAAAACAGAATCACTAAAAAATCAAAATAAACAGATCGATAAGGTGATTTGTTTTAATTCTTTTCTTTTTCTTCTTTATCATTTTCAAGCTTTTTCTCCGCACATAGATATACACATACATATTTTATCTTTATTAAAAAAGAAAAAAAGGAAAGAACTTTATTTTTCCAGGCGGTCTTGTGGCGGAGCGACGAGTGCGTCAGCCGGAGTGCTGCATCGAGCTCCCAGATGACCCTTCCTCTCCGGGAGCAGAGAGAAAACCAGAGAATGAAACTCTTTTTTTTCTAAGCACACAGCACATCTGATTTTTTTTCGAGGTTTTGGACCTTATATAGCCCCTCAAAATGAAGTCGTTTTGGGGCTGGCCTTTAATGCCCAAAACGACGTCGTTTCACCTGGTTCGACTCGAATCCGAACCATACCCCAAGAGGATCCGCTTGTTTTTAAACCAGTAAGGGGGAATTGCGCAATCAGTCCTTCCACATTTTTAGTTTTTCAAATCAAGTTTTCAGTTTCGCACATTGGCCCTAAAATTTTGCACGGTTTTGCGATTTGGTCCTCTCTCAAAGCGCTGCGTTTAATTTGCTGGGAAAATTGCCCTTTTTGATCCCCACCTTTTACGCGCGTGTTTTTCTAGCCCCTAAACCTCTACTTCATTTACAAATTGACCCAAAAATTCTGTTTTTAATGCAATTTAATCCATTTTCAATTATTTTGCAATTTTACTATTTTTGCTTTATTTAACTTTTCTTATTATTAATTATTTATTATTATTTTATCATTACCCTGTATATTATTATCAAGTATCACTATTATTATATTATTATATTCTACATATTTGTATATTTTGTGTGCTTATTTTATGTTATTTATTTATTTTATTAGTATTACTATTATTATATTTTTATATTTTATATATGTATGCATTTTATTTGCTTATATTATTATTTTATTCATTTATTTTATTTGCATTATTATTACTATACTATTATGCACCATTGTTATTTTTATTAATATTACTATCTTTGTTATTTTATTAACATAATAACCCTTCTTTACTTATTATTTAATAATTTATTTATCTTTTACAATTATTATTTTTATACATATATCTATTATTATAATTACTATGTTATTATTATCATTATTTTATTACCATTTGCTATTTCCATTGTTTTTTATTATTATTATGTTTACTATTATTTTATTATTACATTTGCATGTTGTTATTCGTTCTTCTACTATTACTATTATCACTAATGTATTACTACCTTATTTATTATCATTTTATTATTTCCATCATTATCATTATTTTCTATCACCGTCAATATATATACTATTGTCATAATACTTTCCTTTTACCATTACTTATATTATTATTATTTTTCATTATTTGTTTTTATCAATATTCTCATCATTCGTCTCACTAATTCTTCCCGACATCTCAATTTTTATAACGACCAATATTCCGTATTAGCGATTCGAGAGAATCAAGCCCTAACTTACTGAGTTCCGATTTTTCTCGTTTAAGTTAAACAACGGAATGCCCCTTTTAAAATCGCAATTCAAATTTTAAACAAAGCACTTAATCTCAAAAATTCGAAATGTCGTGTCCCAACTTACTGGACTCGACGCCTAGATACTTCGAGATAAGTTTCTTTTTCTTCTAAAATAGAGGCAATATTCCTAATTTGGATTTTCGGGAAAACGAGCCCTAACTTACTGGGTTCTGGTTTCTCGCTCGACAATGACGGGAGATCCTCTTCAATTATAAAACTAAGTCTTAAAAGGTGAGCTTAGTTTCGAAAGTCTAAAGTATTGCGCCATTACTTACTGGACATGATGCTTTATCTCTTCGAAAATAAGAGAGTCTTAACGTCCCTTCCAATTCCTTCAAGTTTTGGAAATAAAAAGTATCTATTTTCAAATCATTTCAAAGTTTTCGACATTAGGACATTAATTAATCAATTTGGTACCAATCTTGGGCGTGACGAGGGTGCTAACCCTTCCTCGCACGTAACCGACTCCCGAACCCATTTTATCGAACCTTTGTAGACCAAAAGCACCGTTTTAGTAAACCGAAATGTTTTATTAAAACAAAGGTGATCCGATCACACCTAATAAAAGGTCGGTGGCGACTCTCGTTTTCGTTTTTCAAAACCCAAGTCGACCCGTTTTCCAAAAAATGGTTACGACAAAATATTTATTCTTAAGCTGTTCTTCCTTTGTGCAAATTCTCTTCCTCAACATGATGACATTCCTGTTGACTGCTCATGTCTGGGTCGGGCTCGAGTTTAACATATACAATTTGGACTGAGTTTAAACAAAAATTTAAACTTATTTTTTGAGTCGAATCAAGCCTGAGACTATTGAACGAGCTAAGATTTTAGTTAGACCTGGCCATGAATACCTCTATATGGTGATATCTATAAAAAAATATTTTTTTATATTTTTTTAGATTATATTCGAAAATGCGAATATTTTCCCACGTCAACAAAATTGGATAAATAATATAATATTCCCACGTTATAAAGTTTGTTATAATAAATCTCATATAATGATTATAAAACTTAGTGGGAAATCCCATAATCAGAGGTAACCATGTGATTCGCAGAATAAAATAAAAGGATTAAAATGCCATTCATATGAAAATATTTGTCAAAGAAAAGCTCCTACAAATTTCACATAGACGACAGCTCTTCATGCTCTTTATTTTTTTTTAGTCAACTCTAACCCTAACTCATAAAATATTTCCAGGAATCTTGAGATAATTTTTAGATATCTTGAAAATCTTGGAATAATTTTCAGACATCACATGATACTTTTTTTTTTTTTTTTACAATTTGAATCCTGGTATTTGAGGGCCCTTTGTATTCCTTGTTTCTTTGCTCAGCATTTCATCTCTGTTTAATTAAGGCTCCCACTGCAACAGTTCTCACCATCCTTTTTTCTCTTAGGAAAATTTAAAATCTGTTTTCTTCTTCTTTAATTTCTCAAAATTCCTTTAGTTTGATTTCGAGTCTCCTCCTTTTAACAGGAAAAGGAAGAAGCTACCTACTATTTTCTTTTTCTCCACTCCCACTCCCACTCCCATTCTCTTTTCTTTTCTTTTATTTGCCCCCCAAAAAAAAAAAAAAAACCAGCTTTTACTTTGTGTTTTTGCTTCAGTTGAAGTTCCATTTATTTTGAAGTAGTAGCAGCAGCAGCAGCTGATAAACAGTGATGAATTGAGGTAAGTTTGGAGACACGAATCTCTTCCTTATTCTCATAAGTACTGCTTTTGTTTTAGCTATTAAACTCATTTCCTTATTTGTTGGATCATATTTTGTGCTTCCAGTTTAATCACATTTAGCTTAATAAATAAAATATAAATAATGTATGAAAGCTTCACTTGACATCCCTTCAACCATCCACTACCAAGAATTATATGCAAACATGATTACGAGGTAGCATTAAATTCAAAAAAGGGATAATATCCTAAAAAGCCCTTATACTTTAGGGTTTGTTCTAGTGTGGCCCCTAAACTTTCAGAATGTCCAATTAAGCCCCTGTACTTTATTTTCATTTACTAAAGTGGTCTTTGAAATGTTGTGGTACCTGAACTATTATACGTATATTATTATGTTACCTAGAGTAATTACTAAACCAATCAATAAAAATTCAACACATGAATTTTTTTTCTAAATCATCAATTTCACATGGATAATATATATTATGGGCAAAGATAAATAAATAAAAATGAAATGGTAGTCAAAATCAAATTATTCAACCTCTCATTCAAGTTCAATAAGTCAAGTACGAGACATAATTTTCGGAAAATTTTGACTTGTCTAAATTTCGAAAAAATTTGGGAAATTTTAGGGTTTTAAAAAAATTGAAGATATTTTAAATTAAAAATTGATGATTTTTTAAAGCTGAACTTGTGTTGGTTAGATTTAATTATTTACTTTTTGTTTTATTTTTTTTACGCACCTACGTAGAATTGGTGATTTAGAAAAAAAACTCGCATGTTGAATTCTCATTCGTTGGTTTAACATTTACTAAGGGTATTAATTTCAGGTACCATAATAATACACAAATTTATATATTAGGCACCATATTAAACATTTCTAAAGTATAAGTATCACATTGTACATTTTATGAATATACATATATCAAGTAACATAAAATTGATAGTCCGAGTACCACATTAGGCATACAAATACCACATTAGATATTTTATGGAAGTATAAGTTCTAAATAATACAGAAATTAATAGTTCATGTACCACATTAGACATTTTGTGAAAGTACAGACATCAAAAATAAGATTATCCCTTAATTTCAAGAATCCAAATACTCAAAAAAAAAAAAAAATACTGCTTACTCTAACCACCTATTATAAATGGCATGGGTCCTAATGAAAACATATCCATGACTTTATTATGTTCATATCTTTAATCTATAGACTTTGTTCTACAATATTCTCAACTCTTTCACTTTTTTGTTTATAATGAGTTAAGTAGTTGTGTGGTTTATGGTAATAGTGGTCATCGATGAGTGTGGCCGACGACCAGCCGTGCCCACCGACGCCAAAATCTGAGTTTGGTATCAAGATTTAGAGGGTTTAATTTGAATATTTAAATATATTATTTTGATGTTTAATGAGACAAATAGGTAAGTTTAAAATAGAACATATTAAAATAATTCATTTTAAATTAAACTCATTAATCATAGTAATTAAAATAATTAATTTCTAACTCATATCATTAATTAAAGTAATTCAATTTTTATTTAAATAAATTTTTTATTTATTTAAATAATTAATTAATTAAAGTAACTCATATCTGATTTAACTTTTTAACAAAATTTTTTTTGGTTCACAAGTCTAATTATACTTTCAATTACAATAATTTCAGTGAGGATTAGATTAGTTCATACACAGTCGTTACAAGGAAACATTTGAAGTGTTGGAGTGTTGGTAACTTCTTAATTTCACATCTTGCACATTATTTTATTAAATTATATAGTTTTAATTTAATGCAAAATAATATTACTTAAAAACATTGATATATTAATTTAAATATTTCTTCAAACTCGTGTTTTTATATATATATATATATATATATTGCATTACATAGATAATTCAAAACCAAAGTTTGAAGTTGCTAAATTTACAAATAAGAAAAATATTTCATATCATGTCTGCAAATATTTTAAACTCCACAAACGGGTTGATAGTCTGACAAATGTATTATAAAGTATAATAAAATTTAAAAAAATATGACACTTGTCATACTTTTAACCTATTTATGGAGTTTTAAAAATTCCACAAATAATATTTTAATTAGTTACCTTACAAATAAACATAAGCTTGACTTCAACTGTACAATTTTAAATATGAAAGTTATCATCATCATCTATCTTTTTGCATAGCATTGTAGCATATATAAAATTATTATTGATTGAATGAATAATAAAATAGGTCCCACTATACTTATCTTTTATACACCTCGTGAAAATGATTACTTATCATGCCACATTACACTAATAAACAACAGTACTTCCCTCGCCACGATGAATAAAAGATTGGCCTTTTTAAGCCCTTAAGCAATCTTTGAACACTTATCCTTTTTAGCTTTCTCCCTATCTTTTTGTCTTTTTTTTTTTTTTTTTTTGACTCTCCCCTTCTTTAGATAAACTGTCCTCCACCAAACCACCAAACCCTCTTTGTTCTCCTCCCTGTTGAACACTGTATCGACATTATTATTATAATAAGTATTTTGTATTTTATGTTTATTAAATTTTATTTGTAGGGTGACCTTAACCCAGGTTAAGCTCTTAAATTAAATTGCAATTTTGAAAATTTGGTTGACAGCTTCGGTTGTTTTGGTTTCAGATTTAAAGTTGGAGCATTCTGTGTGAAGCAAGGAGACGCACCTTTCAACTCTGCCTTTTTAAAACTTTTCATATAATATATCTTCGTCTTCGTCTTCATCTCAAGTGGTAAGCTTCAAATTTTTTGTCACCATCTTTCATTTCTTTTTGTGGTTCCCGTGAAGTGTATATTGTCTGCCATTTTGCTTAAGCTTAGTAGAATTGTTATTTCAATTCAGATTAACGACAATGGCGGTAGAGTTCTTCTCGGGTGCTGCTTCTAATGCCGTAGGAACACTGATGGTTGACTATTTGGTGAAGCCAATAGAACGTCGTCTTCGCTACTTATTTCGTTTCCATAAGTTAATTGATGACCTCCACCAACAGCAAAACAATCTGAATAGAGAACAAACTCGAGTTGAAGAAGACGTTAAGGAGGCAAAATTGCAGATTCAAACTCAAGTAATTGAGGACTATGTAGGTGAATGGTTGACAAATGTAGAAAATGCCTTGAAAGATGTAAAGAATTTGGACAGCAGAGTTGAAGAAAATAAGAGATGCTTCCGTTTGTGTCCTAATTGGTGTTGGCGATATCAATTAGGCAAGGAGATTGAGAAGAAGATAGTGTATATCAGAAAACTTGTAGAGGACTCCCATTTTAAAAGAATTGGCCATCGTGCGGAGCTTCCTGGCTTAGAATTCTTCACATCTAAAGATATTTTGGCTTTCAAATCTTCAACTGCTGCATTCAACAAGATCAGGGAAGCATTAAAGGACGGTAAAGTTAACATGATCGGAGTGTGGGGGATGGGAGGGGTGGGCAAAACCACCTTAGTCAAACAAGTCTGCAAGAAAACCAAAGAACTCGGATATTTTAGTAAAGTTATTGAAGTTGTTGTGTCCCAAAAGTCAATCATTGAAAATATTCAAGATAAAATAGCAGATTTCTTGTTCTTAGAGTTCAAGAGTAAAACTAAAGGAGGGAGAGCAGCAGAATTATGGCTTCGATTGGAAAAAGAAGAAGTCCTCATAGTCCTTGATGATATGTGGAATGAGGTCGACTTGAATGAGATAGGCATTCCGCTAAATGAAAATGGGAAGGGATGTAAAATCATTTTGACAACACGTCTCAAGAAAGTATGCGAATCTATGAAATGTCAAGTTTTTGTTCCAATTGATGTTTTGGATGATGATGAAGCATGGACACTATTCAGAATGAAAGCTAACCTTAATGAAAGAGTTTCAAGGGATATTCTTGAGGAGGCTGAGGAAGTTGCAAAAGAATGCAAGGGTCTGCCGGTAGCGATTGTAACGCTAGCAACGGCTCTAAAAAGTACAAAGACCCGTACAGGATGGGAACTGGCCCGCAAGAAACTTGAAAGCAGTAGATTAGTGGAAATCGGTAACATTGGAGAAGAAGAAAAAAATGCCTACTTGTGTATCAAGATGAGTTATGAATACTTGAAGAAGGAGACGACCAGAAATGCTTTTTATTGTGTGCTTTATATCCAGAGGATCATTCAATTGATGTGGAAGATTTGGTGCGATATGCTTGGAGTTTGGAGTTATTTGGCAAGGCTGACTCAGTTGAAGAAGTGAGGATTCAAGTTTTGGAAGCCATTGATTACCTCAAAGATTCTTGCTTGCTATTAAAAGATGGAGATGGTGGAAGGTATGGTCCTTAAAATCTAGAGCTTATTCCTTTTCATTAGTTGATAATTTTGTATATTTAGGAGAAGAATTGTCTTTAGTTGATAGTGTGAAACTTCATATTAACAACTGCATAAATAATATATATTTTAAACATTAAGTTTAAATTTCATATACTCATATAAGTGTGAAACTTTAAATTAACAACTGCAAGTTATCGATGAAAATACCTTTAAGTTTTTAAAATTTTTATATATATATATATATATTATCTAAGTAATATTTCAATTTACTCTAAAATTAATATCTGAAAATAGAATTCACCTTATATTAATCTACCTTTAAGTATTAAATTCTCATTAATTTATTTTAATTTCAAATTAATAAAAGTCCTCTATTGAAGTATGTTAATAAAATAAAATAATAATATAGTTCATTAACCTACAATTACATCCTCTAAACTTTTAATTTTATGATAAAATTTGTTTAAAATCTTACAAAAGCTATTAATATAAATTATAAGAACATAGTGACAAGTTTTATTAAACTTTCAAGTTTGAAATTATGTATTTTAGATGTTAAAATTCTATTAAATGAAATTATTAGTAAAATAGCATACTTCAAAATGTCATATAATATCTTAATAAATTTATTACTTTTAAAGTTAAAGAATTATAAATTAATAACATTTGATGTACAATATATTAATGAAATGTATTTCAAATACGTTTAAGTAATAATTTTTAAAAAGTTTGGATAATCTAATTTATTCATAAAAATTCAAATTTAAATGGTATAATTAAAATAAAATAATGTAAATTTTATTTCCTAATTACATAAAATTTTAATGTTTATTTAAATTTTATTTCATCATATTTTAATATAATAAAATTTTGAAATATTTTATTGCATTGAATTTAATAAAATATTGACAATTAAATTGATACAATAATCATGTTGACAATGAATTATTAATGATGGATCAAATATTAATCATATAAATTTTAACAAACAATTTGTTTACTAGATTATAATTTTTAAAGTTTGGTTTTCTTAAGGTTAAATTTATAATTTTTCTTTATATTTCAAAATTTATGTTGTACATTAGAAGAAGTGATAATAGTATGTATTATCTAATATGTCATGATAATACCACGACATTCAATTATTAATCTCTAAAAAGATTATCTCAATAATCTTAAGGTTAAAATAGATAATTTTAATAGTTAGGTAACTATGTTCAAGCCTCTCGAATAATAAAATAATTAATTGTCTAATTTATTAATAACATAATAACAAAATAATTTATTCTAGTAAATTTAAAAAAATGTTGTTACTCAAATTGATATGAGGATATATACAAAAAATATTTATTGGTGGAGTGAAAATATTTTATTTTAAAAATATATTACAAATTTATTTTAGTAAATAATTATAGGTGGAGGAGTAAAAGATTTTTTATAAATTTATTGTTCTTGTTTCATTCTCAAAAATGTCATTTAATGATAAATAAATAATAAACCCAGAGGTCTCCTTTAACTTTAACTTTACAGTCGGTAAATCTTACTCATAAACATTGAAGCTAAAAAGAAGCTTTTGTATCTTTTAAAGAGGGTTTTAGAACTCTTGTTTTCTCATTCAATATTAATTTATTAAGTATAACCCAATGCATAAATTTTAACTCAAATTTTCTCTAATACTAATAATATTTTTGTTGCTTAAGGGCAAATTATATATCATTTAACAAGTTAGGGTGTCTAATTGAACCTAAAAAAAGTTTAGGTACCAGATTAAAAAAAAGTGTCAAGTTTACGTACTAAATTGGACCAAAACAAATGCTTAAGAACCAAATTAAGAAAAATTGTAAATTATAAATACCAAATTGGACAAAAGGTGCTAAATTAGAAAAAATGTCAAGGCTAAGTAACAAATATTATATTAAGTATAATTTATAATGTAAAATTTGATTAAAATGTATACTAAAGTTAAATTTGATAGTTTCCTCCACCATTTTTTTTTTTTTTTTAATTTTCTTCCTATTGTTCCTTTTTCTACTTTCTTTTTATCTTTTAATCTTCTAAAAATTGTATAATAAAAATATTATTCAATGTATTCTATTTTATTTTGATTTGATTAGGTATGTTAAGTTTCATGACATAGTTCGTGATGTTGCTCTATGGATTGCATCAGAAAAAGAAAGTAGATTTATGATAAGATCTAGGTTGGAGTTACTAGATAAAAATCTTGAATCTACTGAAGCAATCTCATTGTTAGACAGTGAAAAGAAAAAATTTCCTGATGGATTGATGCACTCGAAGCTTGAAATCCTATTGCTTAAGAACTGTGATGTACAAGGTACATGTTTTCAAAAAATGAGTGAACTAAAAGTTTTAAGTCTGACAATTGTAGAAGGTTCTACAGGGTTTATTTCCTTGTATGATCTTAAGTTCCTGAAAAACCTTCGTGCTCTGCATTTGGAGAATTTTAAGGACTTTTCAAGCCTGGGAGACCTAAAGACACTTGAGATTCTAAGTTTGCGTGGTTCAAACTTTGAGGGTTTGGAAGATGAATTAGGGAGGTTGGAAAATCTAAAGATATTGGATTTAACCGATTTTGGACTTAAATGGATCTTTCCCCCTAATGTCATTCAAAGGTTATCTCACCTAGAGGAGTTGCACCTATCAGGAATACTGTATAGAGAGATGAGTAACGATATCTTTCACAAGATAACCAGACTATCTCTTGCGGTATATTCTCGACATTTACCGCTAGACTTTGAGTTTCCTAAATTAGAAAATTACAATATATGTATAGACCGTAGAAGTAGCTGCCATGATTCTCGTTTTGAGGAAGCAAGATCCTTGAAAGTTAATGAAGTGTTTCCTTACAATGCAGTTTCCCAATTACTTGGGAATTTAGAGTCTCTTGAAGTGTCATGTTTCGATGATGAGTATATAGAATGCTTGACTAATAAAACACAACAAAAGGTGCCGGTATCAATGATCTTACAAAACCTAAAACAAGTGAGAATTAAAGGCTGCAAGAGTCTAAAAGTGGTATTTCAAATGGAGGTGGTGGAAGAAAATGAAGCTCGGCTCCTTTCAAATTTAAAGATTTTACATCTCGAAAGGTTGCCAGATTTGAGTTGCATATGGGAACTGCCAACCCAACATGTAAGACTTGAAAGCTTAGTTCATTTGAGGATAGAAGATTGCCCACGTTTGAAATCACTCTTTTCATCACTTTCTTTTGCTCAAAGTCTCGTAGTCTTGGAAACACTTCACATAAGCTCCTGTGCTGAGTTAAAGCACATAGTGGCAGAATTGGAAGGTGATGAGGGAGAAATATCATCGACCATCAATTCTCATAAATCTTTGTGCTTCCCAAAGTTAACAAGGCTCGACACATCTTTTTGTGATGGTTTGGAGTATATTTTTTTGACGTCGTTGGCACCACAATGGCTTCAGGGTTTGACTCTTGACATAAGATATTGCCGTCAATTAAAACAAGTGTTCAGGGTGGGAAATGATAGTCTGCTCCAACACCAGCAGTTCTTGAGATCATTATCATCCTTTACAGTGCGTTGTTGCCCTCAATTAATTGATTCGGTTGTTCATTTCGAAGCTGAGGAAGCTCGCATAGAGGTACATTCTTTTCTCCTTTCTAATTACATTATTGAATTTTATTTGTTTATGATTTTCATAAAGGATTCATAACTCAATTTTCATATTGATTTTATAGCGAAATGTTTAAAATATTTTAACCATACTAGAATTGGCACTGCTATGTGTGTGGAAGTAAATAATATAAAAATAATAATTATTGATGGTTCGAAAATATCAATAGTTTTTTTATAAAAAATCAGGGCATTAATATATATTATTTTACACTTTTTTTAATTTTATTAAGTTTTACCTTTTCGTGAGTAATAAAGTGAAATTATTTTTTTTCAATCTCAATTTCTAACTTTTGCTAAAAGCAGAGATCAAATATATAGTATAGGTTTATTTTGTAATCGCCAAATGCATTTTTTTTTAATATTAGACAAACGAATTTTTCTAGTTTCATGGTTAATACAAATTAATGTCATTTTTAATATTAATTTCCATTTTCTAAAGAATTAAGTTAATTAATGAAACCATGTAGATGTACCTTTTCATTAACTGTCTATTTCTGACAGTCCAAGTAGATAATTTATGAGTTCGATTACTTTAGATTTTAAATTTTAAATTTATGAGTTTCATGTAATTACATCATTTTTACTTTATCATTAAATGTACAGTATTCTAATACTACTAGCTTTGCCCTTTGTTTAATTCTGTATTTACGCCCGACATCAATATTGATTTAAAATAATATTTTAACTATTTATGTTCCAACGTCTATTATTGATTGCTAATTATATATATATATATATAGATATAATTTCTGTTTTAATAATGAATGATTTATGTGAATTACAATCAGCGTGTTCGGTTATCAGCATTCAAGGAATCTTTCAAAACTTCGAAACAACTTCAACTAGATTCAATTGAGGATCGTAATCTGGTTCCAGAAGCTAATGAAGATGGACTAAATGGAGTAACTTCACTTCAACTTCGGGATTGCTTGAATCTTGAATGCTTGGTTGATACCACCACTACTGCAACAAAGAATGGGCCAACTTCAGCATTCACTCATTTGGAGACATTAAAAATAGTATTTATGTATCGGTTGGAAGCCTTATGCAAGGGTCAGCCTCCACAAGGTTTCCTCAAAAACTTGAAACATCTGGAAGTTGTAGATTGTTACAAGTTGCAAATTGTGGATGAGCTCCTTCATAACAGAGAAGAAAATCAAGAGCGCCCACTTTCAAATTTACAATCTTTGAAGCTCTTCTACGTACCAGAATTGAAATGCATATTCGAAGGCCCACCGCACTCTTTCACCCTCAAAAGTCTTACAGTTGTAGAGATAGATCAGTGCAGAAACTTGAAATCCCTTTTTTCACCTTCCCTTATTCAAAGCCTAGAGCTTTTAGAACAAATCCAGATACGGCGTTGCCCCAAATTGGAAACTCTTTTCAATGATGGTGAAATAGAATCAAAGACTTCTTCCCTTCCTCTCTGCTTGCCCAAATTGAAAACTCTTTGCATCATTTGTTGTTCAAAGCTGGAATATGTTGTGCCAATCAATTTGGCTCAAGGTCTTCCTGCTCTTGCAGTGCTTTCGGTTTCTTATTGTGATGAATTAAAGCAAGTATTCGGTATGCCAAATGAACAAGATGGAGTTCAACACCATGATAGCCTGCTCCTTTCAAGTCTACAAGGTCTAAAACTTAGTTGCTTAACAAACTTGACTAGTTTTGTCCCACAAAACTATGTTGCGAAAGCACCATCTTTGAAAATATTGGAAGTTAAGGATTGTCCTAAAGTGATGAACCTTCCCATTCAACAAGCCAACAATCTGCAGGAGTTAACGTTAAAGGTACACTTTTCTTAATCTCTTTTCGTTCTGGATTTTTAATTTGATTTTTTCTAATTATTAAACCTTTTTATACCATGCCCCTCCCAGCCCTTAACGTTAAGCTTAAAAATATAAAAAATAGAGCATCTGGTTAAAATTGGTAATTGTTATATTTGCTGTGTATAATTATCATATATCCTGGTGGTAATTTTAATGTCAATCTGTTATAATATTTTTTTATGATGTCAATATCTTATTATATTAATCTAATATTTAATTTATTTTTCATTAATTTTTCATTAATTTTTCTTTGTGATTTTATTAATTAATAATTTATTTTTATTTATGTGATGAAATACGATTAGGTGATTTAAGTATCTATTCAAGGAATTGTTTTGCAATACAAAAGTTCTTATTCTCAAAAATATTGGAGATTACAAAATCTCGTCCCAAATATTGTAGATTTGGAACATTTAGACGGATTAATTTCCCTCTCTATTAATAACTGGAGGGGTGGTGAATACTTGGTTGATATATCACAGGCAATTATGAATTTCAAATGCAATGACCAACCTCCCAATTGTTTCTTGCAAAATCTCAAATACTTTGAACAATTGTTTCAGCTTCAGGGTGGAAATATCATCTCAAGTCGAGAGAGAATGGAGCTTATTAATTTGATTAGGTTGCTAGATGGAAGGGTCCCATCCATGTTGTAACCAATCTTAGAGAACTAAGGGTTCGCAGCTGCAATAATTTGACATACATCTTTCCAGTTACGCTAGCTCATTCCACATTTACCACAATTAAGCATTCTAAACATAGCGTCATGTGAGAACTTGAAGCAAATAATTGGAAATGATGACATTTTAGCATCTTCATCATCATCACAAGGTCCTCAGTCGGAGATGAAAATGGTATTCCCTCGGTTAGAGCAAATACTACTTCAAAACTTGTCAAAGCTCGAGAGCTTCACCCCTCTGCGTTATCATCTGGAATTCCCGTGTTTGGATTTGCTTGACGTTAAGCAATGTTCCAAGATGATCACAAGTTTCAGTGCAGATTATTCAACGTTGACTGTGCATGCTAAAACTGATCAGGTATTTATCCTCCCAACACTCTTTTACTTGAGTTTTTCCATTTTGTTTCTAATTTATATGAAATTGAGTAATTTTCATTTTATTTTTATGTTTATCTCAACAAAATTTAATTTTTTATGAAATGAAGGCATCTCAGCTAAATGATACCAATCCCTCACGAAAAGCTATATTCTGGGAAAGGAGACGACCTACCTTACTACCTCATTATGAAGAAAAAGCTGAAGAAATTTCACCCTTTAAGTGAAAAATGTTGCAGAAGTCATTCTTGAGCCTAAACCACGTCGATTGTACCAACAGTCTACACTTGTTAATTAACTAGGTAAATATGGCATGACCATTTACCTTTCTTCTCGCCTTAGTTTTTTTTTCTTTTTATTTTTCTTCTTAGTTCAATTTATTACTTATTTATTATAAACAATGTATACTTTTTTTTTTATTATGTTTTTTAAAGTCTATCGATGGAGTTGCTTCTTTTATGGAATAATCTACTCTTTCTTTATTTTTTGTGCGGAGTTTGATGCATTTGCTACCTTGAAAAGCATTTTAAAACATAATGTTGGACAATTTACCCATTGTTTGATTTTTTTGCAATGAGTAAATTAATTTGTTGATTTTGTTTGACAGAAATAAATGAGTATTTAAAAGCTAAAGTCTTGACAGTGATATTTGGTACGTCCCAGGCATAGTTTATCTACCAAGTACTGATTTGTTCAGCTATATGTCTATTCTTTTTCATTGTATTGGGCAGGATTCTACATTGAGGGATTACACACTATTCTAGCCCTCTATTTTAGGGGACTGCATCATCTCTACCGTAATGGTGGTGTTGCTAATTTGCCTTCAATCAAAGAGAAGTATGGTCAGTACATGGGTGAGTAGTGCTCCATCTTTACGGGCAAACATGTTTACAACAATGCTACATGGTTCGTTTAAGTTTTTAATAAGAGCTTGATCTGAATTTCAGACCTTGCTTCAAGTGGTGAAGAGTGGAAATGGGCAAGTTCCATTACTGGCTATTTCAAGCTATTTATTGAAACCATTAATGTCTTCTCTAGTAACAAAAGTCCTACTGCCAATGTATATTTTCCTGAAATCTGTCATGTTTATATACTGTTGATTGAATTGTGCAAGATCCCAAATACTTTTCTTAGTTCAGTGGCAGCAAAGATGAAAGCAAAGTTCTATCAATATTGGAGCAATGCAATTTAGCTTTGGCAGTATCATTATCTTAGATCCCCCAACCGTAGCTCACTGAATCCCGATACTCGACAGGAATTGATATGACACAAGATTGGTTGCAGATGCAGTCAGATGGTATGTATGTGCATTATCTTTGATTTATTTTCACACAATATCAATTTTGATTCATTATATATCACTAAAAATAACTCGTTGGTGGAGCTTTAAGTATTATGTGGAGTCTTTGGTTCCATAGGAACCCTTTTGCATGGCAATCGAAAAATGCTTCAACCGCTCATATCCTAGCTTTTTCTGTCTCTTTTATGTAAGATTGGAATGATGTTTGACGAACTATTGATAAAGTTCAAGAGCCTGGAGCAGTTCTGGTGTTGTCGGTTCATGCGGGTCAAAGCCGCCTGTGGAATGGGTGAAGTGCAATATTAATGCCACGTTATTTAGGGAGGAGAATGCTGCAGGCTAGTCTGCTGTAGTCCGTGATGCAAAGGGTCATGTTAATCCAATGATGGCTCCTAAAGTTGCTGAATTATACGCAGTCAAGGAGGCCTTAATTTGGGCACAGTCGAAACAATGATGTCTCTAAATTTGGAACGCTGGTTTAAAGATTATCTCCAGCTTTAGTCTCTTTTCTGTCTTTGTACTTCATTTAGACTCTTAAAGCCACTAAAAGGTAACTCATATAATGTGAGTTATTGTGAATGGAAGATTTCTAAGTTATATTTTTTCTGTTCTGCTTATAAATATTTCATATAATGGATCAATTAAAGAGATAGGACTTAGAATTAGGTGTATGGACTGAGATTATAGTTATCGTTTTTCTTTCTTTTTTAATCATTCCTTATATGTGTTTTTGAGTTATTAATGGAATATTTCCTTTCAAAATATATATACCTATATATCATATCTATTTATTATTTATCATCATTATAATGAATAAGTATTATTAAGAAAGTTGATTTTATATTTTTATATAATTTTATCATTCACAAATTAAGTGGATGTACATGATCTATAATATATAAAATAATTTAATATTAAATATTTAAATAATTCCATTTTAAAGATTAATTCATTTAATAAAATATGACTATACTAAGTATAATCACATTTTGAGTCGGGATAGTATTCAAGTAAAACTCTTAACAATAACAATTTTAGGTCTGTCTTTTGGCACGGGTTTAGTCTGTCTTTTGGCACGGGTTCCGTTTTCTTCTTGTTTTGTCGCTGGTGGTCGCTATTAGCGGAGGGATACTTGCTTTGTCATCGAGGTTAGATCGAAATGGAGGAAGCGTTGGCCAGTCTACAATTGGCCGATGAGGAGGAGGAGGCACTCCAGGAGATAGAAACTACGGCGGATCATTCCTTTCATCTTAGTCTTGTAGGGAGATGCTTGACGGAGAGTGTTGTCCATTTCCCATCCTTGCGAAACACATTAGCTGATCTCTGGCACCCCATAATGGGAATATGCATATCAGATCTGGGTGACAAGCGATACCTTTTCAAGTTTTTTCACGAGGTTGATATACAGAGAGTTATTGGGGGGGCGCCATGGTTCTTCAACAATCATCTGCTTCTGCTTCATAGGCTGCAAGATGGAGAGAATCCCATGTCAGTCTTGTTAAACTCATCGGCTTTCTGGGTTCAAGTCCACGATCTCCCCCCAGGTTTGATGTCTGAAAACATGGCTAAACAAATGGGTGGATTTATTGGTCAATATTTGGAGTATGATACGTCTTTCTCGTCTCTGGGCAACAAAAACTTCATGCGTATTCGAGTTCTTATTGATGTCTCGGTTTCTTTAAAAGGGAAAGAAGGTTTTGCTAGGCCTAAATGGCACTGCTTATGCGATTCGTGTATGAAAAGTTGTCCTTTACAGTGCGGCGTTGCCCTCAATTAATTGATTCGGTTGTTCATTTCGAAGCTGAGGAAGCTCGCATAGAGGTACATTCTTTTTCTCCTTTCTATTTACGTTATTGAATTTTATTTGTGTATGATTTTCATAAAGGATTCATAACTCAATTTTCATATTGATTTTATAGCGAAATGTTTAATATATTTTAACCATACTAGAATTGGCACCGCTATGTGTGGAAGTAAATAATAATAAAAATAATAATTATTGGTGGTTCGAAAATATCAATAGTTTTTTTATAAAAAATCAGGGCATTAATATATATTATTTTACACTTTTTTTTAATTTTACTGAGTTTTACCTTTTCGTGAGTAATAAAGTGAAATTATTTTTTTTCAATCTCAATTTCTAACTTTTGCTAAAAGCAGAGATCAAATATATAGTATAGGTTTATTTTGTAATCGCCAAATGCATTTTGTTTTATATTAGACAAACGAATTTTTTCTAGTTTCATGGTTAATACAAATTAATGTCATTTTAATATTAATTTCCATTTTCTAAAGAATTAAGTTAATTAATGAAACCATGTAACCTTTTCATTAACTGTCTATTTCCGGCAGTCCAAGTAGGTACTTTATGAGTTCGGTTACTTTAGATTTTAATTTTTAAATTTATGAGTTTCATGTAATTACATCATTTTTACTTTTATCATTAAATGTACAGTATTGTAATACTACTAAGCTTTGCCCTTTGTTTAATTCTGTATTTACGCCCCACATCAATATTGATTTAAAATAATATTTTAACTATTTATGTTCCAACGTCTATTATTGATTGATAATTGATATATATATATATAATTTCTGTTTTAATAATGAATGATATATGTGAATTACAATCAGGATGTTCGATTGTCAGCATTCAGGGATTCTTTCAAAACTTTGAAACAACTTCAACTAGATTCAATAGTTAAGGATCATAACCTGGTTCCAGAAGCTAATGAAGATGGACTAAATGGAGTAACTTCACTTCAACTTCGGGATTGCTTGAATCTTGAATGCTTGGTTGATACCACCACTACTGCAACAAAGAATGGGCCAACTTCAGCATTCACTCATTTGGAGACATTAAAAATAGTATTTATGTATCGGTTGGAAGCCTTATGCAAGGGTCAGCCTCCACAAGGTTTCCTCAAAAACTTGAAACATCTGGAAGTTGTAGACTGTTACGAGTTGCGAGTGGTGGGTGAGTTCCTCCATAACAGAGAAGAAAATCAAGAGCACCCACTTTCAAATTTACAATCTTTGAAGCTCTTCTACGTACCAGAATTGAGATGGATATTCAAAGGCCCACCGCACTCTTTCACCCTCAAAAGTCTTACAGTTGTAGATATAGATCAGTGCAGAAACTTGAAATCCCTTTTTTCACCTTCCCTTATTCAAAGCCTAGAGCTTTTAGAACAACTCAAGATACGATGCTGCCCCCAATTGGTAACTCTTTTCAATGATGGTGAAATAGAATCAAAGACTTCTTCCCTTCCTCTCTGCTTGCCCAAATTGAAAATTCTTTGCATCATTTGTTGTTTAAAACTGGAATATGTTGTGCCAATCAATTTGGCTCAAGGTCTTCCTGCTCTTGCATTGCTTTCGGTTTCTTATTGTGATGAATTAAAGCAAGTATTCGGTATGCCAAATGAACAAGATGGAGTTCAACACCATGATAGCCTGCTCCTTTCAAGTCTACAAGGTCTACAACTTAGTGGCTTAACAAACTTGACTAGTTTTGTCCCACAAAACTATGTTGTCAAAGCACCATCTTTGAAAAGATTGGAAGTTAATGATTGTCCTAAAGTGATGAACCTTCCCATTCAACAAGCAAACAATCAGCTGGAGTTAACGTTAAAGGTACACTTTTCTTACTCTCTTTTCGTTTTCTGGATTTTTAATTTGATTTTTTCTAATTATTAAACCTTTTTATACCATGGCCCTCCCAGCCCTTAACGTTGAGCTTAAAAATATATATAAAATAGAGCATCTAGTTAAAAATGGTAATTGTTATATTTGCTGTGTATAATTATCATATATCCTGGTGGTAATTTTAATGTCAATCTGTTATAATATTTTTTATGATACCAATATCTTATTATATTAATCTAATATTTAATTTATTTTTCATTAATTTTTTCTCTGTGATTTTATTAATTAATGATTTATTTTTGTTTATGTAATGAAATACGACTAGGTGATTTAAGTATCTATATTCAAGGAACTGTTTTGCAATACCAAAATTCTTGTTCTCAAAAATATTGGAGATCACAAAAATCTCGTCTCAAATATTGTAGATTTGGAACATTTAGACGGATTAACTTCCCTCTCTATTAATAACTGGAGGGGTGGTGAATGCTTGGTTGATATATCACAGACAATTATGAGTTTTAAATGCAATGACCAACCTCCCACTCCCAAGTGTTTCTTGCAAAATCTTATCACAGACAATTATGAGTTTTAAATGCAATGACCAACCTCCCACTCCCAAGTGTTTCTTGCAAAATCTCAAATACTTTGAACAATTGTTTCAGCTTCAGGGTGGAAATATCATCTCAAGTCTAGAGAGAATGGACCTTTCTAATTTGATTAGGTTGCAAGATATATGGAAGGGTCCAATCCATGTTGCAACCAATCTTAGAGAACTAAGGGTTCGCAGCTGCAATAATTTGACATACATCTTTCCAGTTACGCTCATTCCACATTTACCACAATTAAGCATTCTAAACATAGCATCATGTGAGAACTTGAAGCAAATAATTGGAAATGATGACATTTTAGCATCTTCATCATCATCACAAGGTCCTCAGTCGGAGATGAAAATGGTATTCCCTCGGTTAGAGCAAATACTACTTCAAAACTTGTCAAAGCTCGAGAGCTTCAGCCCTCTGCGTTATCATCTGGAATTCCCGTGTTTGGATTTGCTTGACGTTAAGCAATGTTCCAAGATGATCACAAGTTTCAGTGCAGATTATTCAACGTTGACTGTGCATGCTAAAACTGATCAGGTATTTATCCTCCCAACACTCTTTTACTTGAGTTTTTCCATTTTTGTTTCTAATTTATATGAAATTGAGTAATTTTCATTTTATTTTTATGTTTATCTCAACAAAATTTAATTTTTTTTTGAAATGAAGGCATCTCAGCTAAATGATACCAATCCCTCACGAAAAGCTATATTCTGGGAAAGGAGACGACCTACCTTACTACCTCATTATGAAGAAAAAGCTGAAGAAATCTCACCCTTTAAGTGAAAAATGTTGCAGAAGTCATTCTTGAGCCTAAACCACGTCGATTGTACCAACAGTCTACACTTGTTAATTAACTAGGTAAATATGGCATGACCATTTACCTTTCTTCTCGCCTTAGTTTTTTTTTCTTTTTATTTTTCTTCTTAGTTCAAATTATTACTTATTTATTATAAACAATGTATACTTTTTTCTTGATTATGTTTTTTAAAGTCTGATCGATGGAGTTGCTTCTTTTATGGAATAATCTACTCTTTCTTTATTTTTTGTGCGGAGTTTGATGCATTTGCTACCTTGAAAAGCATTTTAAAACATAATGTTGGACAATTTACCCATTGTTTGATTTTTTTGCAATGAGTAAATTAATTTGTTGATTTTGTTTGACAGAAATAAATGAGTATTTAAAAGCTAAAGTCTTGACAGTGATATTTGGTACGTCCCGGCATAGTTTATCTACCAAGTACTGATTTGTTCAGCTATATGTCTATTCTTTTTATTGTATTGGGCAGGATTCTACATTGAGGGATTACACACTATTCTAGCCCTCTATTTTAGGGGACTGCATCATCTCTACCGTAATGGTGGTGTTGCTAATTTGCCTTCAATCAAAGAGAAGTATGGTCAGTACATGGGTGAGTAGTGCTCCATCTTTACGGGCAAACATGTTTACAACAATGCTACATGGTTCGTTTAAGTTTTTAATAAGAGCTTGATCTGAATTTCAGACCTTGCTTCAAGTGGTGAAGAGTGGAAATGGGCAAGTTCCATTACTGGCTATTTCAAGCTATTTATTGAAACCATTAATGTCTTCTAGTAACAAAAGTCCTACTGCCAATGTATATTTTCCTGAAATCTGTCATGTTTATATACTGTTGATTGAATTGTGCAAGATCCCAAATACTTTTCTTAGTTCAGTGGCAGCAAAGATGAAAGCAAAGTTCTATCAATATTGGAGCAATGCAATTTAGCTTTGGCAGTATCATTATCTTAGATCCCCCAACCGTAGCTCACTGAATCCCGATACTCGACAGGAATTGATATGACACAAGATTGGTTGCAGATGCAGTCAGATGGTATGTATGTGCATTATCTTTGATTTATTGTCACACAATATCAATTTTGATTCATTATATATCACTAAAAATAACTCGTTGGTCGAGCTTTAAGTATTATGTGGAGCCTTTGGTTCCATAGGAACCCTTTTGCATGGCAATCGAAAATGCTTCAACCGCTCATATCCTAGCTTTTTCTGTCTCTTTTATGTAAGATTGGAATGATGTTTGACGAACTATTGATAAAGTTCAAGAGCCTGGAGCAGTTCTGGTGTTGTCGGTTCATGCGGGTCAAAGCCGCCTGTGGAATGGGTGACGTGCAATATTAATGCCACGTTATTTAGGGAGGAGAATGCTGCAGGCTGGTCTGCTGTAGTCCGTGATGCAAAGGGTCATGTTAGTCCAATGATGGCTCCTAAAGTTGCTGAATTATACGCAGTCAAGGAGGCCTTAATTTGGGCACAGTCGAAACAATGATGTCTCTAAATTTGGAACGCTGGTTTAAAGATTATCTCCAGCTTTAGTCTCATTTTCTATCTTTGTACTTCATTTAGACTCTTAAAAGCACTAAAAAGGTAACTCATATAATGTGAATTATTGTGAATGGAAGATTTCTAAGTTATATTTTTTCAGTTCTGCTTAGAAATATTTCATATAATGGATCAATTAAAGAGATAGGACTTAGAATTAGGTGTATGGACTGAGATTATAGTTATCGTTTTTCTTTCTTTTTTAATCATTCCTTATATGTGTTTTTGAGTTATTAATGGAATATTTCCTTTCAAAATATATATACCTATATATCATATCTATTTATTATTTATCATCATTATAATGAATAAGTATTATTAAGAAAGTTGATTTTATATTTTTATATAATTTTGTCATTCACTAATTAAGTGGATGTACATGATTTATAATATATAAAATAATTTAATATTAAATATTTAAATAATTCCATTTTAAAGATTAATTCATTTAATAAAATATGACTATACTTTCAAAAAAATAAAATATTATTAGTATTTTTTATATTAAACATTTTATTTAAATAATATCCTATCTTAAATTTATTATTTATATTTCAGAATAAAATTAAGTTTACTAAAATTTGATATAAGAAAATGTTATACAACATCTAATTTAATAAAGAGTGTACTTTATACTTTATTATTGTTCAATCCATAGACAACACCTATATCTACCATTTATAAAAAGAATTAAAATTATATCTATAATGTTATTTAAGCTCCTGATGGAGTTGGTGTCACCAATTAATTGGGCATCAACTCAGTTAGAAAAAATATAGAAATGTTCTTCTGTAATGAAACTCATTTTTAAGTCAAGACATTTTCATTTTCTATATATATCTATACTATTATTTAAGTCTTTGATTGAGTTTGTGTCACTAGTCAACCGGGCACCAACTAGGTTAGGGAAATTATGAAAATATTTTTCCATAATTTAATTAAGTTATATATTATTTGAAGGTACTTTAATTTTTTAACTAAATAGAATTATATGCATATAATAAAATTTGAACTCACGCCAATTTAATTAATAAAACCTTAAAGTTACCACTCAACCAAAGCTTCATTTTGATATGTTTTTTATATGTTTTATTTTGATATGCACAATGTAATACCTTTTAACAGTTGTATATATTAATAATGTCATTAATTGAGTTGGTATCACAAGTTAACTCGATACCAACTCAGGATTGATGATAATACCATGATAAACAATTTTACTCAATAATGTTGTCGATTGAGTTGGTGTTCCAAGTTAACTCAACACCAACTCAAGATTGGTGAGAACTCCATGAAAAACAATTGAAATTCATTTAGTATTCTTAATATGATATATTTATGAGTTAAAATTTCGTTTTATTTGCAATTTAATCTCTCTCTTTTTTTTTTCATTTTAACATCGTACATATTTCATTTGCTATTATAAAACTTACGTTTTATTATTTATTGTATGTTATTTTTAAACACACCTCTATGTTCTAAATTTATGGTTTCCATAAATAACGATAAAAATTTCTAGTTTATATTTGAAGTTGTGATTTAGTTGGTATCATCGCCAACTAAGTCCCAACTCATTGTGAATTCACTAAAAAATTTTAATTTTGTAAATGATTGAATATTGTTTGAGAGATATTTTTATCTTTTATGTTTTCTATAAAATCTGAAAAATAATACACATTATTGTATTTAAATCCAAAGCATTATAAACTCTACTCTCTCAATTTTATCATCTCAACTAAAGATATAATTAATATTCATATTAATTTATTAGATAATTATTTTCACCCACTCATACGTCTATGCTTTCAACTCTTTAAAATTTGTTTCAATAAATCTAAAGCATAAAGATTTATTTGGCCCTCAAACTTTATAAAAATAAAAAATTTATTTTAGTCTTCCATTTAATTTTTCATATGTTTTAGCCCTTAAACTTGTATTTTTGTCTAACCACCTCAAAATGGATGAAAAATTAACCTTTTTAACTTTGTTAATGTGGCATACATGTGGATTGCCATATGGATGACACATTAGTATTTAATTATTTTCACCTACTCATACGTGTATGCTTTCAACTCTTTAAAACTAGTTTTAATAAATCTAAAGCAAAATGATTTATTTGGCCTCAAACTTTATAAAAAAGTTATTTTAGTCTTCTATTTAATTTTTCATATGTTTTAGCCATTAAATTTGTATTTTTTGTCAAATCACCTCAAAATGGATGAAAAAGTAATTTTTTTTAAATTTGTTAATGTGGCATACATATAGATTGCCATATGAATGACACATTAGTATTTAATTAATTTTAATTTTTTAAATTCAAAAAATAATTTTAAAATTTTAAAACTATTAAAAAGTATAAAAATATTAAATGCTGACATGCCATCTACTTAACAATTCACATGTATGCCATATCAATAAAGTTAAAAAATATTAATTTTTCCCTTCATTTTAAAGTGGTTTGATAAAAAATAAAAAATTAAAAATTAAGTGAAACACAAATTTAAATGAATGACTAAAATAATTTTTTTTTATAAAATTGGAGTAGGATAATAATCATTATGCCTAAATCTTAACTATTCAATAGGAATTAGAAGAAAAAAGGATGAGGGTTTTCACGTCACCCCGTAATTTAAACGTAGCATTGAAAGGAGAGAGACATGCAGACATGAGAAATAGAAAGAAGGGATGGGATTGGTGTAGAATCTATTCAGCAAATGGGGTGCCTTTCATACATTGTTTTCAATGTAGTTTATTATTGCAGATTCCACCATCTAAACATGTTTGGTATGGGGACATGGATTTCCGGATATTGTTTCTTGACTTCAATCAATTTTCCACGTCAACATTGCCTCTATTTATCCTCCTAATTCATTTCTCATTTTCTTATCAATTTCTTTTTATTTCACTTGAAATTTAGTCCCATTTTAATTTTTAAGTTATAATTATATATTATAAAAAGTTAAAATTTATTCTCGTATTCTTCATAAATTTGGAGTTTAATTTTTTTCAAGAATTCATCCATATATTTTTTAGAATTTAAAATTTAAATCCAATTGTTAATGCCGCCTTAAAATTTTCATGTCAAATTCATTGGTATGAGATATTAAAATTAAAAAATATTCACTTGGTTACCATGTAGCAAAAAAACGTTGTTATAAATCTAAATTTAAAAGAATTTTAAAATGTTAATAATTAGATTGACATTTTTAAACTAAAAAAATAAAACTAAACTCCATGAAATAAAAATAGGAAGATTAAATTTCAAAGATAAAAGAGAATATAAAGATTTACCACATATTTTAGTCTATACAAAAATACTAAAGGCATAAAGGAGCAATGATTAAACCCTTGTTGTATCCAAAGACCAAGGTTTAAATTCAATTGTTATCATTCCTCCTATTTATAATATGTACCAAAATGGTTTAAAATTTCTTTTTAAAATTTCAAATATGTGAAATAAAAAAAAAAGTTTTTTCCCTATTCATCTCATGATTTTTTTAAATTTGTAAAAAGAAAATAAATCTTTCCTTTTAAGATTTCACCTTAACTTCGGATTATGTGTCCCTTATATTAAAACCAGATCAAACAGGCTTGTTTTTTTTCACTTCCTTCTTTCGGTCAGTTTCTCCCTTTTCCTTATTCAAAAGAATTGCGAAATAAACAAAAGAAAACTAAAAACAAAGGTATAGCTAGGTTTTACCTACCATTTTATGCATGCGCATGTATGCATTCAATAATTAGGGATGAGATAAGATGCTTGGGTTTCAACCCAATGCTATAATGTAATTCCACTATTACATTTCAACTTTTTCCTATCAAATGGACTGTAAGTAAAAAAAAAGGTATTAAAGGAAAACTTAGAGGTGTAAGGAGATTTCCTTGTAGAATAAAGTTACTTGCAATGAATAGAGGTACTAGCAATTTGGGGTAGACATAGAGGAGCACTTGCTATCATTTTGCTTCATTTTTCATCATCAACCCATATTTTCCCTTCTTTTTGGGTTGAAATGAATAAATTTTCTGTCCAAAGAATGATGAACTTTGTTGATAATTTTACTTTCCTTTTCATCAACTCAAAATCAAGTTGTTGCCTTTTAGCTCTCTTTTGAGGGATAGAGAGGGGATTGGGGAGGGTGTTTCCTACAATTTGCTAGGGATTAGGTCCCTTAAGTTGCCAATGTACATATTGCACTTCGCATTTTCACCAATGATCGTGGAGTGGAAAAATGCAAGGAACCTTCAAAAAATATCATACACCTATAATTTTTTTTTTATCTTTTAGTAAATAAATGAGATTATCATTATTGCAAATATAATAGAGAAATAAAAAAGTGTAGGGGGTTATGTGATAAATTAAAGGTTTAATTATATTATAATCCATCGAACTTTTTTAAAGAAATTAATTAAGCATTTTTGAAGTTTTTAGATCCAATTGAGCCATTAAATTAAAAAACTGATCAAATAAACTCTTTAATCAACGTTGAAAGTTAAACATTAATTGTAGTGATAATGTGGCAGTTAAATCTAATTTCTTTGTTTTGTTTTTGCCACATTGAGTGCCACGTGGTTTATCTTTTGTTGATGTCATCAATTTATTTTCTTTTCCTTTATTGAGATAGAAATCGTCTTTCTTTTTTTACTTTACTTTTTTTTTTTTTCATTCTATTTGTTCTGTTGTAAAAACAAATATAATAGCGTTAAAAGTTTAACATTACAACATTTTAAAATAAACACATTCAATCACTAATAAACCTACGTTTACATCAAAGCAATAGATCATCACCAAACTTTAAACATTTCCTCATAATTTATACCTGCAATTGTCAAAGAATATGTCATTTTATTTCCATTCTTTCCATAAAAAAACAACATTTCCTACCTTATCAATGGTCTTGTTATATATTATTAAATAAACTTAATTAAGTTATTTATTACTTTTAAAAATATTCATTCGTCCATCTGTTCTCTCTTTTCCGTACCGTTTTCTTTCTTCCCACCATTGCAGCAGTCAGCAGATCCTAACTTCAAAAAATGACATGAATCGAAACCTCTCATATTAGAAGGGACTGCATGTACTTGCAAATCTTAGTCGTGTGTTTTTGCATATTGGTTTCAAGTTTTTTTTTCTTTTCTTTTTGTTGGATTCAATGTTAGATTTGAGGAATCTGAAACACACATCTGATAAACCCTTACAAAATTTTCTTTTTGCTAGAATATGTGTTTTTGTAGATATTTGTTATTTATTTGATTTTTTTTAAGGTTTAAAATAAATCATTTGTACTCAACAAGCCTCGTTTGATGGACCCCTAAAAATTATAGGGTTCTTCCTTTCTCTCAGATATAAGCACACACCTACCAACTTGAAACGAACCACCATCGTGGAGGTTCAACCAAGCTTAGGTTAAGGTTCTTTGAGGAGAGATTTTGCAAATACATATGGTGGAAAGTTGCCTCTAGACGTGGGTACACCATACTTGGGGTTTTGGTTTCGATCTAACAGTGCAAAGTGGAAATCGAAGAACGTTGGGCCAAAAATTTGAGAGTAGAAAAAAAGGAGTTTGTGGTAGGTTAAGAAAACGGTTTATATATATTAGACCGGTTTGTGATTTATAGTAATAATTTTTTTATCAAAAGTACATATACTTTATGCGAGATAGATTCGAGTCAATTCTGCCTTTCAATCGAATGGCCTTTTACACTACTCTCGTGGCCCTAAATTGCGTCAAGTGTAGGCTCAAGTAAAATGAACCAAACACAAAACAAGAAACAATATTATTACTTTCAGTAGCAAAGTAATTCTCTTAATAAAAATAGGTAAATATCGTAATTCTTAGAAAAATAAAATTTATTCTAACTAAATAAATTATCCTTATTTTCTGACAGTGTAATAATGAAGTGTGTTTTTAGGTCAACTAGTGTCATCTTTATATGGAAAAATAAAAAATACTTGTTGAATAAGGCTTAAACAAATAATATTATCTTAATAGAAAACACAATCCTACTCTCTAAGTATAGTAGGGGTGGATGCAACGCCCTAGTTAATAATATTAGGATAGTTGCTCCTTATATATATATTATAAGGGTTTTAGTCTTTCATGTATCAAATCTAATTATATGTGTTTATTGTACTTTTGATTCAAGATTTTATAATTTAATTTAATTCAATATTTTTTTATTTTTCAAAATAAATATTAATTAACTAAATTAATTTCTCAATTAAATAATTTTTTAACCCAATTCTAATTGCTTTTGACTATTTACTTGTAAATGAATTTATGAGGAAATATATTTTATATTTTCAACGGATTCACAATGACTAACTAATTTAATTTCACTTTTGAACTTTAATTATTTAATTATAATAAATTAATTAATAATTTAAAAATTAAATTAATTCTCAAGTCATTTCTATACTTGGTGAGAAAATACATTCATTTGTGAGTACAACCAAATTCTCTAATTTCATTATTTCCATTCATTTTTTTATTTGATTCTCGTCCAATTTATTTCTATTTTCAACGAGTTAGGAGAGCGATCAATTGGACATGTATAATTAGGGCTTAAATAATTTATATTTAAGTTATAATTTTTACCTATTAACTATAAACTTATTTAGTCACGAAACCATTCCACTATAATATTGTGACTGAGTTTTCTCTAATTACTTATTATTAAGAAAGCTCCTTAATAAATATTCGTCTAATGATTTTTTCATAAATGTGTTACCTTCATAGAATATCTTTAATCTCCCAATATGATCACTACAGCAAAACATGTTTTTACAAGCCTTTTTTTGGCCTATAAGCGCTGCTAAAATAATTTGCGGCGTTTTGATAAGCACCCCAAAAAATGCAGCTAAATTGTGCAGTGTTTATGCGGGAAAATGCCACTATAGAATATGATCTTTAGCGGTGCTCTCATAAAAATGCCGCTAAAGAACATGACCTTTAGCGGCACTTTTCCCACAAACGCCGCTAGTGCCGCTAAAGGTCATGTTCTTTAGGGCATTTTTTTGTAAAAGCACTGCTAAATGTCATGTTCTTTAGCGGCGTTTGTGGGAAAACGCCACTAACTTTAGCAAATTTTACCAAACCATTTTAATTCATTCAGAACCCGAATTTTCAACATAATATTCTGTAACATCAAATCCAACTAAAAACTTCAAAGATAAATGATTCTATCATGAAAGAAATATGTATATGATCTAAATTAATAAATGAAATAACAAAATATATTATATTCAAAAGTTATATTGTTAAGATATTCTCACAATAAAAAAACAAAAGTCTAAGATGGTGGATTCTACGACTGCTGAAAAATCTTCTATAACACCCCTTACCCGTATCCTATGCCGGAACCGAGTACGAGGCATTACCAGACTTAACAATACATTTTGTCAAATTAATTAACACATATACAAAATGACTTAGTCAAGCCCCTATACATGCCATAACTTAAATCATTTATAAATAAAGATACCTATAGATAGCTTGATAGTGTGAAGCGATCTCCGACGACCTCCAACCCGAGCTTGTTTAGTAGGACTCGTAACATGAGAAAGAAAAGGGTAAGCTTATAAAGCTTAGTAAGTTCACATGTAAAAATAATAAGCATTAGCAATGAATTTAGCTTACTACTAAGTTGTCATAACTTGCATAAATAATGCTAAGTTCTTACTTTCCCACCTTACTCATTTGTAGCCTTATCAAAGCCTCAACATGACAAATCGTCACAAGAAGTTCTCAATTTGATACAAACATTAAATCACATGCCTATACCTTATTACTCATGTTCACATTAATCATCTACTTGAATCGCTGTCACTAAATTATTTATTTCTTGAGCTACAGAGCTCCGAATTTAAATATGATAATTTTTCCTGAAACTAGACTCATATATCTTTATACCATAAAATTTCCAGAATTTTTGGCTAATCCAATTAGTATAGTTTATTCATTAAAATTTCCCCTATTTCACTGTTCGACTATTCTGACCACTTTTCACTACGAATCAATTTTCTCCTTGTACAGAATTCAAATGATGTTATAATTTGTTTCATTTGAAACTAGACTCATTAAGGAATCTAAATATATAAATTATGTCCCAAAATTATTTTTGTACAATTTTTAATGATTTTTCCAATTCAGAATAGGGTGTAACAGACCAAATCTGACCCTAATTGAAAAGGTGGTTTCGGGACCACGAATCTGAGCCCGATAAATATTTAATATTTATATTTTGAGTTTATTATATATGAATTTATGTGTGTGAAAGTTTCGTAGAAAAATTTTATCGTTTGAGTATCGAATTTGACAAAAAGGACTTAATCGCGTAAAAGGTAAAAGTGGCATACTAGAGTGTAAAGTGCCTATTTGAGCATGGCTTTAATATGAAGCATTAAAAGGGTAAATAACCCATTTTAGAGTTAGTGGGTGGCTTATGTCAAAATTAACCTTAGTATATATGTTAGTTTTATTTTATATTAAAGGTTATATTAGTAATTTAATAATTTCTTTATTATATGTTAAAATAACATAAACAAAAGCCATGATATTATTCATTCTCTCAAGGCCGAATGTTGAGAAAGAAAAAAGGGTTGTGTTCTTTAAATTTCGCAATTTGAGGCTTGATTTCAAGGTTAGTTTGATTTGGTTTTAATAATTTTTACGTTTTTGAAATCGTTGCTTCGAACCGTAACCGACCCATGTTGTAATTTTTGAATCTAAGCATGCTTGATGTTCGGCCATTGTTGTGTTCATGTGGTTTTTGATATTTGATGATTTTAGATGAAAGATATGTAAAAGATTAGTATGTTTTGCATTGGAAGTTTTGATGAAATTGAGTATTTAGGGCTAAATTGTAAAAATAAAATTTTAGAGGGGCCTATTTGCAAAATAAATGAAATGTGAGGACTTGTAAAGTCCCTAGGAATATTCGGCCCTTGTATAGTTTTAGCTAATTTGGTGTATTTTGTGTGTTATGCAAATAGGACTAAATTACAAAGTTGTGAAATACTAGGGGTAAATTAGTAATTTGCCCATTTATATGCTTAGGGACTAAATTGAGATGAATGGTGCTTGAATGAGCTAAATTTTAATGTGTTTTAGATCAAGAGCAAAGAAAAACGGATTTAGATCGGGGAAAGACGAAGGTTCTCGAATAGCCGATTTGCACGGTCTATCGACAACCGAGGTAAGTCCTTAAGCAAGTATAGTTATCGAATTATTTATGAATGTGTTAAATGATAGTATTCAATAGAATTTTGTATAAAACCTTGTGTTAGCCGAATGTGAAAGTATTGGTATGGATTGGTTGGAATTTTATTCAAAGTGATGTGAATAAGTGTTTTGGTTTGTTATTCGATATAATACGTGAATTATAAGTGATAGTGAATTTGAAATGAAATGTCGTTACATCTTTAACCAAGTTGGTATGTTAAAGTGATTTGAATAATGTGTGATTTATGTTATTTTGAAGCGACATTCTTGTAATGTGTATGAGATGATAATAATTTGAAATGAAATGTCGTTACATCTTTAACCGAGTTGGTATGTTAAAGTGATTTGAATAATGTGTGATTTATGTTATTTTGGGCAGCATTACTGTAATGTGTATGAGATGATAATAATATTGTATCGGGCTTTGAGCCTAGCAGGTGCTTAGTGCCGGTGACATATTCGGGCTTGGTGCCTAGCGAGCTTAGTGCTGCAGTGACATATTCGGGCTTCGTGCTTAGCAGGCTTAGTGCCGGTGATATATTCGGGCTTCGTGCCTAGCAGGCCTTGTGCCGGTGATTTATTTCGGGCTTTAATGCCTAGCAGGCTTTATGCCGATGATGTGTTTTACAAAGGAATTATATATTATGAGATATTTAAGTTTTAGTGAGACTTGTCTGAATGAATTCGTGAGTCCCTGTTCTGTCTTAGAAAAATTGTTAAAATTGTAAAAAATAATTATGGAGCATAGTTTACATGTTTAGAATCCTTAATGAGTCTATTTTTGATTGGAATAAACAAGAACATTGTTGAAATTTTGTACAATGAAATAACTGAGTTTTTGTAAAGATAGGTCAGAATTCTCAAATAGTGAAATAGGGTAACTTTGATGAATAAACTGTACTAATTGGCCACATGAAAATTCTGGAAAAATTATGGTAAAAATTTATATGAGACTAGTTTCAAGGAAAATTTACAGATCTAAATTTCGAGTTTTGTAACTCGATTTATGGTCAATTTAGTCAGCATGATGCGTTGGACAGCTTTAAATTTTATGCCCCCATTAGTAGTCAAGTCTAGTAATGCCACATAGTCGACTCCGCAAAGGTTTGGGTAAGGGTGTTACATTTGATTGGTATCAGAGCTACGGTTTAGTCGGTTCTAGGACTACCGTAGTACGTAAGAGTCTAGCTATACATGCCTCTGAATTTTATATGTGATAGTGTGGTGACTTCTGACGATTTCAATTGTATTTAATATAGTAAATGGATTCCGATCCCGATAGAGCCGTAGCTGATGATGTGGAGAGTATTGCGCCTGGTCTCGCACATGGATCAGCACCATTAGACTCTCAACCAGTTACGGGTAACCAAGAGGGAGAGGCTAAACAAGCCTTCTACCAAATGATGAATGAATGGTTTACCCAGTTTATTCAGAATAATCCAACTGTACAACAACCTCCACCCCCGAATAATCCAACTCCGGTACCTTCAGCACCCCCGATGATAGATCCAATGAGATCTAGTAGGCCCCCTGTTGATAAAATCAGGAAATTTGGGGCCGAGGAATTCAAGGCTAATGATGATGATGATGCAGAGCGAGCTGAAATGTGGCTTGATAACACTATTCGGTACTTGATGAGCTATCCCGCACTCGCACGAAAGTTTGAAATGTGCTATATCCTTACTTCGGGACACCGCTTATCACCGGTGGAATACACTAGTATCGGTGGTTCCAAAAGAAAAGTGACATGGGATTTCTTCCGAATGAATTCAGAAGAAATATATCATCGAGGTTCATCGACCGAAACGAAAAGAATTTCTTGAATTGAAACAGGGAAAATGACCGTGGATGAATATGAGCGAAAATTTGTCGATTGAGCCGATATGCTCTGGAGTGTGTATCAACTAAAGCCATTATGTGCAAAAGGTTTGAAGACGGTTTGAATGAAGATTTAAAGTTGCTAGTTGGCATTCTTGAGATCAAAGAGTTTGTGACACTAGTCGAGCGAGCTTGCAAAGTCAAGAGCTTGGGAAAGAGAAAAGAAAGGTCGAGATGAAGCTAGAGACACTCGTAAAAGACCGTCGGGTAGGAATTTCCATTCCACATTTAAGAAGTTTAGAGATGACTTCACCGACATAAAACTACTTGATTCACCTAGACATGATCGACCTCCGTGGGCTCCGAGCTACCTCGATGGCCAGTGTTGATAACGTTCCACAGAATCGAGTTGAATGCAAACATTGTGGAAAATGGCATTCTGGGAGTTGTAGAGTTCGTGATCGGTCCTGCTTTAAATGTGGATCTTCACACCATTTTATTCGAGAGTGCCGATGTTAGCCGAAAGCGAATCACGTATGAGAACTCTAGACCGAAAGCAAAGGCATCGAGACAGGCGCACCACCCGGCATTCGGCAATGTAGGTGGTAGTCGAGAGGGACGAAGAACACAGCAGTTTGATCGAGGCTAGAGCTCAACTAGAGCTTATGTTACTCGAGCTAGGGAGGATGTCGCTTCCGGATGTCATTACCGGTACTTTCACCCTTTATGATACTCATGTGATTGCATTGATTGATCCTGGTTTGACCCATTCATATGTATGTGAAACTCGGTATTGAAGAAGACTCGCGCTTGAGTCTATCGAGTTTGTGATTCATGTATCCAACCTTTTGGGTAGATGTGTGTTTGTTAATAAAGTGTGTAAAAGTTGCCCATTGATGATTCGGATTTTTGCTTCCCGATCGATTTAATGTTGTTGCCTTCGATGAGTTTGATATAATTTTGGGAATGGACCGGTTAACTTCACATGATGCAGTGGTGAATTGTAAAGGAAAGCTTATTGATTTGAGACATCAGAACGGTGAGATCGTTAGAATAGAATCCAGTGATTTAGGTGGGTTTCCTACAGTTATATCCTTGATGTTAGCCCGTAGTATGTGAGAAAAGGTGCGAAGCTTATTTGGCTTATGTATTGATAATAAATTGTCCGAGAAATGCATTGAATCCGCATGATTGTATGTGAATACCCGGATGTGTTTCTGAAGAACTACCGGTTTACCCCAGACGAGAGATTGAATTTGGCATTGAATTAGCTCAGAACGACTCCGATCTCAATAGCTCCATATCGGATGGCACCTCTTGAGCTAAAAGAGTTGAAAGCACGATTGCAAGAGTTAATGATAGGGGCTTTGCACGACCAAGTTTCTCTCCTTGGGTGCACCATTCTTTTTTGAGAAAGAAAGATGGAACGATGCGAATGTGTATTGATTATCGGCAATTGAATAAGGTAACTATAAAGAATAAGTACCGTTACCTCGGATTGATAATTTGTTTGATCGGTTGAAAGGGCTTGATATTTTCAAAAATAGATTTGAGATCGGGTTATTATCGATTATAGTCGAGATACGAGATGTGCCTAAAGACCGCATTAGGACGAGGTACGGACATTTTGAGTTTTTGGTTATGCCTTTTGGGCTTACTAATGCACTCTTTGTTTTATGGATTTGATGAATCGGGTTTTAGACAATTTTGGATCGATTTGTGGTGGTGTTTATTGATGACATATTGATCTACTCCAAAGATGAAATTGAACACACTTGAACATTTGAGGTTAGTGCTACAAACTTTTGAGATCATCATTTGTATGCGAAGTTTAGTAAGTGTGAGTTCTGGATGAAAGAGGTCAGCTTTTTGGGACATGTTGTTTCAGCATCAGGCATTCGAGTTGATCCGAACAAAATCTCGGCTATACTTGATTGGAAGCCACCGAAAAATGTTTTCGAGATTCGAAGTTTTCTGGGACTTGCGGGTTACTATCGACGATTTGTGAAAGATTTTTCTATGATAGCTAACCCGTTGACAAAGTTATTGCAGAAAGATGTCAGGTTCGAGTGGTCAGAAAAGTGTCAGAAAAGTTTTGATCAGCTGAAAGCCCTTTTGACGGAAGCTCCAGTATTAGTTCAGCCTGAATCGGGTAAAGAATTTGTTGTTTATTCTGATGCTTCTTTAAATGGTTTGGGCTGCGTTTTGATGCAGGAAGGCAAAGTTGTAGCCTACGCTTCAAGACAATTGAAGCCGCATGAAAGAAATTACCCGACGCATGATTTAGAGCTTGCAGCCATTGTGTTCGCACTGAAGATTTGGCGTCATTACTTATTTGGCGAGAAATGCCATGTTTACTCGGATCACAAAAGTTTGAAGTATCTAATGACTTAGAAAGACCTGAATTTGAGACAACGCAGGTGGCTAGAACTGTTGAAAGACTATGAATTGGTGATTGACTATCACCCGGGAAAAGCTAATGTTGTTGCGGATGCGTTAAGTCGGAAATCATTATTTGCTCTTCGTGCAATGAATACACAGATGGCTATGTTCGGTGATGGTTCGATCATAGCCGAATTCGAGCAAGACCGATGTTTATTCAACAAATTTGTGATGCATGTAAAGTTGATGAAGATTTGATTGCTAGTCAAATTCGATTGTGAAAAGGGTACGTAATCGATTTTTGATTGATGCAAATGATTGTTTGAATTTTAAAAGCGAATGTGTGTTCCTAAGAACTCGATTTGATCTGAGATGATTTTGAGTGAGGCTCATCTTGGTCGACTATCGATACATCCGGGTATACGAAGATGTATAACGATTTGAAACAGATTCTATTGGTGGCTCGGCATGAAGCGGATATATCCGAATTTGTTTGAAATGCTTAATTTGTCGACAAGTAAAAGTGAACATCAAGTGCCATCTGGACTACTTGACCAATCTGATACGAATGGAAATGGGATAGAATTACAATGGATTTTGTATCCGGTCTTCCTATGACACCGAGTAAGAAAGATGCCGTCTGGGTTATAGTTGATAGACTTACTAAATCAGCTCATTTTGTGCTTGTTCGCATGCACTTTTCACTCGATAAACTTGATGAATTGTATGTCTCACAAATTGTGAGATTGCATGGTGTACCGAGTTCCATTGTTTGAGATGCAGACAGAGATTTACATCGCGGTTTTGGAAGAAGTTTCAAGATGCCTTAGGTACTAAACTACATTTTAGTACAGCTTTTCATCCGCAGACAAACGATCAGTCTGAGCGAACTATTCAGATACTTGAGGACATGTTGAGATGTTGCATTCTCAAGTTTGAAGGTACGTGGGAACGATACCTACCTTTGATTGAATTTGCTTATAATAACAGCTTTTCAATTTAGTAGCAAGATGGCACCTTATGAAGCCTTGTACGGCGAAAGTGTCGAACACCATTATCTTTGGTGAGCTCACGAGAATAAGATACACGGGTTGATTTGATTAAAGAAACTGAATGTAAAGTAGCTATTATTAGAGACAATTTGAAAGTCGCCGGATCGTCAAAAGTCTAAAGTGATTTGAAACGTAAAGATATTGAATTTGATTGGAGATCGAGTATTTTAAAGGTTTCTCCGTGGAAGAAAGTGCTCCGTTTTGGCCGGAAAGGCAAGTTGAGCCCGAGGTTCATTGGACCGTATGAAATCATTGAACGTGTTGGGCCTGTTGCTTATAGATTGAAGTTACCCTCTGAATTAGAAAAGATACACGATGTATTTCATGTTTCTATGCTCGTAGATCTGATCGATCCGTCACATGTGATTGTTCAATCGAGATTGAGATACAATCTGATATGACGTATGAGGAAAAGCCGATCCGTATTTTAGCTCGGGAAATGAAAGAGTTAAGAAACAAAAAGATTTCCTTAGTGAAAGTGTTATGGAATCGACACGGAGTTGAAGAGGCAACGTGGGAGCCTGAAGATTCAATGAGGCAACAATATCCGACGTTGTTTAATGGTAAGATTTTTGGGACGAAAATCCTTAAGGGGAGAGTTATAATGCATCAAATCGACCCTAATCGGAAAGGTGGTTTGGGACCACGAATCGAGCCCGATAAATATTTAATATTTATATTTTGAGTTTATTATATATGAATTTATGTGTGAAAGTTTCAGAGAAAATTTTATCGTTTGAGTATCGAATTTGACAAAAAAGACTTAATCGCGTAAAAGGTAAAAGTGGCATACTAGAGTGTAAAGTGCCTATTTGAGCATGGCTTTAATATGAAGCATTAAAAGGGTAAATAACCCATTTTTAGAGTTAGTGGGTGGCTTATGTCAAAATAACCTTAGTATATATGTTAGTTTTATTTTATATTAAAGGTTATATTAGTAATCTAATAATTTCTTTATTATATGTTAAAATAACATAAACAAAAGCCATGATATTATTCATTCTCTCAAGGCGAATGTTGAGAAAGAAAAAAGGGTTGTGTTCTTTAAATTTGACAATTTGAGGCTTGATTTCAAGGTTAGTTTGATTTGGTTTTAATAATTTTACGCTTTTAAAATCGTTGCTTGAACCGAAATCACCCATGTTGTAATTTTTGAATCTAAGCATGCTTGATGTTCGCCATTGTTGTGTTCATGTGGTTTTTGATATTTGATGATTTTAGATGAAAGATATGTAAAAGATTAGTATGTTTTGCATTGGAAGTTTTGATGAAATTGAGTATTTAGGGCTAAATTGTAAAAATAAAATTTTAGAGAGGCCTATTTGCAAAATAAATGAAATGTGAGGACTTGTAAAGTCCCTAGGAATATTCGGCCCTTGTATAGTTTTAGCTAATTTGGTGTATTTTGTGTGTTATGCAAATAGGACTAAATTACAAAGTTGTGAAATACTAGGGTAAATTAGTAATTTGCCCATTTATATGCTTAGGGACTAAATTGAGATGAATGGTGCTTGAATGAGCTAAATTTTAATGTGTTTTAGATCAAGAGCAAAGAAAACAGATTTAGATCGGGAAAGACGAAGGTTCTCGAATAGCCGATTTGCACGGTCTATCGACAACCGAGGTAAGTCCTTAAGCAAGTATAGGTTATCGAATTATTTATGAATGTGTTAAATGATAGTATTCAATAGAATTTTGTATAAAACCTTGTGTTAGCCGAATGTGAAAGTATTGGTATGGATTGGTTGGAATTTTATTCAAAGTGATGTGAATAAGTGTTTTGGTTTGTTATTCGATATAATACGTGAATTATAAGTGATAGTGAATTTGAAATGAAATGTCGTTACATCTTTAACCGAGTTGGTATGTTAAAGTGATTTGAATAATGTGTGATTTATGTTATTTTGGGCAACATTATTGTAATGTGTATGAGATGATAATAATTTGAAATGAAATGTCGTTACATCTTTAACCGAGTTGGTATGTTAAAGTGATTTGAATAATGTGTGATTTATGTTATTTTGGGCAAGACATGTAATGTGTATGAGATGATAATAATATTGTATCGGGCTTTGAGCCTAGCAGAGCTTAGTGATACTGATCTCGGTCTCGAGGAGAAAGCGAGATGTATGCTTGGAGTTCGATCGTAAAACCGAGTATCGAAGAAGAAAGAAATTTAGATGTAGTTGGGATATGTTTCGAAGTAAGGGAAGAATTGAATGGCTCGGTTTTGGTTTAAGAAAGAAAATTTAAAAGTTTGGGTTTCGGTTTAAGGATGAAAGAATGTTCGGTTTCGATTTAGTACTTTGGAAACAAGTAGGAACCAATACTGAGAAAGGTATCGACCCTTGCATTTATAGGTTTCCTAAGGTTCGGTTTTGGGATTTAATTTGGACCTCGACCCACTATCATGAAACGATAGGAACCTCGGTATCGATTTTTGGATAGTAGAAGGAAGGGTTGACGCCACTAGCTTGCTAGATAAGCCAACGAATCCTAAAACGAAATTGGAGTAGTGCTCTCACAAATTGACGAATAACGATATAAAATTCATCAAAAGTTTTCTACAATTGTCCATTTTGGCTATTTATAATACTTAGAAGCTAATTGAAAAGTCATGAAATGTTAACTTAGTTTCTAAGTAATTTTGATTCAATGTCCTCAAACTATTCTAGAAGTTGGCCTTTGGTTTTTTGTCCACGTTCATCCTTTGTAGCACCCAAAATCAGCTTCTAGAAGTTCTTTAATGCTGACAAAATTCATAAGGAAGAAAGGGGTGAAGGCTCTTAAATTGACCTTGAAATGTGCATGGCTTGCCTTGGAAAGCCGAATGGTTAAGTCCTTGTTCAAGGCTGTATTGGGACGTGAAAAGGCATCCTTAAATCCCATACCATCTTTAAAATTACTTCCCACGCATGGAGAGGTGTACCACAAGCAACCACCTCATTAATCCATCTTGAAAAGAGGAAACAAGCTTTTAAAGGGTGTTCCATGCATGCTTCTTTGCTGTCCATCTTAATGGACGTGGGAGACTCAAGAGTCACGTTGAAAGCTACTCCAGAGCAAATTAAGTCCAACTCGTGGTCCAACATGGCCATAAATGCTTCTTTAATTACGCCCACACATGCATTAAACATGTCTTGAAAAGCATCTTGAGAGCTGAAACATTCAGCCATCTTTATTGCCGTCAACACCATGCATATTCAGCCTTTAATGGATGTTTTGGGGAGCCCAAAAGGCACGTTGGGAAGCTTTATCCAGCAGCTAATTAATTCTCATGCATGCTCCAACACGACCATAAATGAAAGTCCGCCCAAGCTTTAAAAGGTGTCCCCAAAACACACGCAATTTTAATAATTTCCGCACATTAAATTTCCAGCAACAAAAACAACATATTAAAGTCATGTTTAAAACTAAAACACACCATAAATATGTCCCTAGATGTTCTAAAATTAATTTGGACACAATTAATATGCATCATCTTTTAATTATGTCCTAAACGGACATATTAAAGCTAACTAATAAATATGCAACAACTTAAGACTTATTTTAAATTTATTTAAATGTAGCAAAATAAATAAAACACTTATTTAATTGGTCCATTTTATTTAACTAATTTTCTATTAATTAATTAACTAAGACCGAAAGGACAATTAGTTATGGCCGAATAGCCATAGGAAGGTCTCCCTGTTCGTGAGCTCGTAAAAGTATGCAACACGGAGTTAAACCATCATTCGATAGGGTCTTAGCATCATCCCAAGCTTGCTGGATTAGAACTCCGATCGCCTCTTTAAATTGTCTCGCGCGCGACCTCGTTATCGGTCCTTGAGGTAACACCTCTGGGTCTCGGATTGAGCTCGGTTCATGATGAGGCGTGCCCGTATCATCCTCCCCTTCTTGAAAATGACTTGTCCTCAAGTCAGTACCTGCATCAAATGGGGTTAAATCAGCCACATTAAACTGGCCGATGTTATAATCACCGGCAAATCGAGTTTGTATGAATTTTCGTTAATTCGCCGAGAACTTGGAAAGGACCGCTCCTCTCGGTGATAATTTGTTTCTTCGACGAGCTGGGAATCTTTCCTTCCTCATATGCACCCATACCCAATCTCCGGGTTCGAACATGACTTGTTTCCGTCCTTTATTGGCTCGTCGTGTGTATTGCTCAGTTCTTGCCTCAATATTCTCGCGCACCTTCTGATGCAGCTCTTTGATATAGTCCGCCTTTTTCCTAGCATCAGAATGGACAAATTTGTCAGTAGGCAATGGTAATAAATCAAGAGGGGTAAGAGGATTAAACCCGTAGACAGTCTCGAAAGGAGAAAATTTGGTCGCAGAATGAACAGCTCGATTGTATGCAAATTCTACGTGAGGCAGGCATTCCTCCCAAGTCTTGAGATTCTTCCGTACCAATGCTCGAAGCAGGGTCGAAAGGACTCGATTCACTACTTCAGTTTGTCCATCCGTTTGAGGATGACAAGTGGTTGAGAACATTAGTTTTGTCCCTAATTTCCCCCACAAAGTCCGCCAAAAATGACTCAAGAATTTTACGTCTCGATCCGATACAATCGTTCTCGGAACTCCATGCAGACGTACAACTTCCCTGAAAAACAAATTGGCTATGTTCACAGCATCATCAGTCTTAGAACATGGGATAAAATGGGACATCTTAGAAAATCGATCAACTACAACGAAGATTGAATCCTTCCCTGTTTTTGATCTCGGCAAACCAAGGATAAAATCCATGGAAACATCGGTCCAAGGAGTGTCCGGAATAGGAAGTGGCATGTATAGACCATGTGGTTGTACCCGTGACTTCGCTCGTTTGCAAGCTAGGCAGCGCTCGCAAATCTTTTCGACATCCTTTCGCATTCCTGGCCAAAAGAAATGCTCTTGTAGAGTTGACATCGTTTTATCTCGTCCGAAGTGTCCCATAAGGCCACCACTATGTGCTTCTAATACGAGCAACTCTCGAATAGATCCTTTTGGTATGCATAATCTATTTTCTTTGAAAAGAAATCCTTCGTACCTGTAGAACTTATCAAATGTACCATTCTCGCAAGCATTATAGATGGATCCAAAATCATCATCATCAACGTACAGTTCTTTTATATGATGGAAACCAAGTAATTTAGAATCAAGAAAAGTCAATAGGGTGTACCTTCGGGATAACGCATCTGCCACAACATTTTCCTTACCTTTCTTATACTTAATTACGTACGGAAATGACTCTAAATACTCGATCCATTTTGCATGCCGTTTGTTGAGCTTATGCTGACCTTTGATGTACTTGAGTGCCTCGTGATCCGAATGGATTACAAACTCTTTTGGCCTCAAGTAATGCTGCCATGTCTCAAGCGATCTTATGAGTGCGTACATTTCTTTGTCATACACAGGATAATTAAGTGCAGCTCCGCTCAATTTCTCACTAAAGTACGCCACCGGTCTTCCATTCTGAGTAAGAACGGCTCCAATTCCTACACCTGATGCGTCACACTCAATTTCAAAAGTTTTAGAAAAATCAAGAAGGGATAATAATGGAGCTTTAACAAGACAATCTTTAATGGCATTAAAAGACCGCTCTTGCTCATCGGACCAATAGAATGTTGAATTCTTCTTGATTACGCTCGTTAAAGGAGATGCAATCGTGCTAAAGTTGGGCACGAATCGGCGATAAAAGCTAGCCAACCCATGGAAACTTCGTACTTGGCTAATCGTCGTAGGACGGGGCCATTCTTGGATGGCTCGAATCTTCTCTTGGTCAACCTCCAAGCCATTTGCACTCACGACGTATCCTAGGAAAACAACCTTGTCAGTGCAAAAAGAACATTTCTTGAGGTTAGCGTACAATACCTCTTTCCGCAACGTTTCTAAAATGGCTCGTAGATGTTGAATGTGATCCTCCAAAGTTTTCTTTGTACACTAATATGTCATCAAAATAAACAACACATGATTTTCCAATGAAAGCTCTTAAAACATGATTCATAAGACGCATAAAAGTACTTGGAGCATTCGTAAGGCGAATGGCATTACCAACCATTCGATACAAACCTAGCTTCGTCTTAAACGTTGTTTTTCCACTCGTCGCCCTCACGCATCCGAATTTGGTGATAACCGCTCTTGAGGTCGATCTTTGTGAAAACCTTTGCTCCACTTAACTCGTCGAGCATATCGTCGAAGTCGGGTATCGGTGTCGATACTTTACAAGAATCTTGTTGATGGCGCGACAATCGACACACATGCGCCATGAACCATCTTTCTTAGGCACTAATAATACTGGTACAACAAGCACGGACTAAGGCTCTCTCGAATGTAGCCTTTTCAAGCAATTCGATGATTTGCTTTTGGAGCTCTTTTGTTTCTGGATTGCTTGATGCACGCAGGTCGATTCGTAAAAGAAGAGACCGTGCACCAAATCTATTTGGTGTTCAATGCCTCGGATGGGTGGTAATCCACTGGGTATCTCCTCTGGGAATATGTCTTCGAATTCCTGAATCAAAGACAAAACAGAAGTTGGAAGATCATCGGGTAAATCGTTAGTGTTCAAAAATGCTTCTTTGTACAGAAGCAAATACACAGAATGCCTCAGACTCAATGCCTTTCTTATATCACTTGCTTTTGCTAAGACACTCATTTTTCCGCTCTCTTTCTCACTTTCTTCGTTTTCTCTCTTTTGTTTTCTCTCGCTCATTTTTTCACTCGTATTTTTTTCTCGCTCATTTCTCTTATTTTTCACTTTTACATTCTTTTCTTTTTCTTTTGATTGATCAATGGAAATTCGAAGCTTTTGTTGGTCATCAAAGACTTGTTTAGGGGTCAAGGGGGCAAGTGTCACGTTCCTCCCAAGATGCTTGAAAGAATATCGATTAGTGTAACCATCGTGCACCACTCGACGATCATATTTCCATGGTCGTCCCAAGAGTAAGTGTCCCGCGTGCATCGGCACTACGTCACATAGTACTTCATCAGAATATTTCCCGATGCTGAAAGATACTAGGACCTGCTTGGTAACCTTGAGTTCTCCGCCGTCGTTAAGCCATTGAAGTTTATACGGAGTCGGATGCTTGGTTGTTGTCAATCCTAGCTTTTCCACCATAAGGGTGCTTGCTACATTCGTACAACTTCCTCCGTCAATGATAAGGCTACACACTTTACCTTGCACTTGGCATCTCGAGTGAAAAATATTTTCGCGTTGCTCCTCATTTCCGGCATTTTGTAGGCTAAGACTTCACTTGACTACGAGCAACTCACCTTTAACAGGTTGTTCTATGTCCTCATCAACTTCAGAACTGGATTCGAACTCGCATTCTTCTTCATCCTCGGTCTCAATCTCACCATCAATCCGCATCACCATAGTCCGCCTATTCGGCATTGGTCGCTATGTGTCCTCGGCCAAGACACTTGAAGCATTTGATATCCCGAGATCTAGGATTTGAAATCTCCTGAGCCTTGCCTTTGCTTGTTTCACCAAAGGCTTGTTTGTCTTCGGGGTGAAAGTAGGATTCTTCGGTTTGTTTAAGGGAAACCCCTTGCTTACGTTTTGACCCCACTTCGAAGGTTTTGGACTGGTAAAACTGCGGGATGCTCCTTTTTGCTTCAACTGCTTTTCTACTTTGATGGCCATGTGGACCATTTCCTCCATCTCAACATAATGTTGTAGTTCCACAACATTGGCTATCTCTCGGTTGAGCCCAGCTAAGAATCGAGCCATGGTGGCTTCTCGCTCTTCTTGAATGTCGGCTCGAATCATGGCGACCTCCATTTCCTTATAGTAATCTTCGACGCTTCTCGTCCCTTGTGAAAGGTGTTGGAGTTTCTGATGTAACTCCCGATGATAATAAGAAGGGATAAATCGACGTCGCATGGCCGCTTTCATTTCGGCCCATGTAGTGATTGGCCGTTCACCGTTGCGCCTTCGGTTTGTCGTCAACTGATCCCACCAGATCATGGCGTAGTCAGAGAATTCTATAGCGGCTAACTTGACCTTCTTGTTTTCAGAGTAATTGTGGCAGTCGAAAACAAGTTCAATCTTTTTTTCCCATTCCAAGTAGGCTTCGGGATCTGACTTGCCTTGGAAAGTAGGGATTGTTAATTTGATATTCTTGAGATCATCGTCTTCTCGTCTTCGATCTCTTTGACCACGGTTTCGGGGATCTCTTCTTCCAATACTAAGGTTGGATTCTTGATCGCTTTCACCATCACTGATTTCATTAAGGTCTTCGTCAACTTCTTGTGGTTGCTCACGTCGTTGATTAGGTCGCCCACGTCTTTGCCTGGCCACTTCAGGGGTTACCTCTCGTGCCCTTTGAGCTTCCACTTGATAAAGGCGATCTTCGAGAGGACTGAGTCTTCGATCAAGTAATCTCTCCATCTCTCGTAATAGGGCTTGCATTTGTAAGTCAGGAACATTCCGAACAGGTTGCCTTCCTTGCTGTCCCTCACAATAATTCTCACCGTGCACTCTGAAAGAAGAAATTAATGACACTCTCACTCGTGTTTGACACTCTTAGTTTGGCTTTTACCTCCCTCTAATAGTCTCACAATCTCGTGCCTTTTACCTCTTACACTTCTCGTGATTTCGTTGTTTAGATTCGTCAAGGCTTATTAGGGCTTAGGGTCTACCTCAAAGCGGTATCAAAGGTTGTAACGTCATTAAAAGGTAAATTTGAAAGAAAGAAAGGCTCAAAGCGGTCTAGAGCGAGATGTTTTAGAGTTGGGTCGAGGAGGCGAGAGAAAGAAAGAAAATACGTAAGAGATTTACGAACAAAATAAACCTTAACAAAGATATTGAACTTGTTCAAGCACTTTTTTTTTGAATCTTTTTTTTGAATTTCTTTTTTTGAATTTCTTTTTTTTTGAATTTCTTTTTTTTGACTTTTTTTGATTTTTTGATTTTTTTAATTACTTAATTTTTTTTAATTTTGAATTTTTTTAACTTACTTTGGATCTTGATTAATGACTTGGCTTAGTCAATGGGGCTTCAGAACTCTCGGTTTAACCACTCGATACGGATGATACGGTCTCGGTCTCGAGGAGAAAACGAGATGTATGCTTGGAGTTCGATCGTAAAACCGAGTATCAAGAAGAAAGAAATTTAGATGTAGTTGGGATATGTTTCAAGTAAGGGAAGAATTGAATGGCTCGGTTTTGGTTTAAGAAAGAAAATTTAAAAGTTTGGGTTTCGGTTTAAGGATGAAAGAATGTTTGGTTTCGATTTAGTACTTTGGAAACAAGTAGGAACCAATACCGAGAAAGGTATCGACCCGGTTACTTATAGGTTTCCTAAGGTTCGGGTTTTGGGATTTAATTTGGACCTCGACCCACTATCATGAAACGATAGGAACCTCGGTATCGATTTTTGGATAGTAGAAGGAAGGGTTGACGCCACTAGCTTGCTAGATAAGCCAACGAATCCTAAAACGAAATTGGAGTAGTGCTCTCACAAATTCGACAGAATAACGATATAAAATTCATCAAAAGTTTTCTACAATTGTCCATTTTTGGCTATTTATAATACTTAGAAGCTAATTGAAAAGTCATGAAATGTTAACTTAGTTTCTAAGTAATTTTCGGATTCAATGTCCTCAAACTATTCTAGAAGTTGGCCTTTGGTTTTTGCTGTCCACGTTCATCCTTTGTAGCACCCAAAAATCAGCTTCTAGAAGTTCTTTAAGTGCAGCAAAATTCATAAGGAAGAAAGGGGGCTGAAGGCTCTTAAATTCGGCCTTGGAAATGTGCATGGCTTGCCTTGGAAAGCCGAATGGTTAAGTCCTTGTTCAAGGCTGTATTGGGACGTGAAAAGGCATCCTTAAATCCCATACCATCTTTAAAATTACTTCCCACGCATGGAGAGGTGTACCAGCAAGCAACCACCTCATTAATCCTGTCTTGAAAAGAGGAAACAAGCTTTTAAAGGGTGTTCCATGCATGCTTCTTTGCTGTCCATCTTAATGGACGTGTGGGAGACTCCAAGAGTCACGTTGGAAAGCTACTCCAGCAGCAAATTAAGTCCAACTCGTGGTCCAACATGGCCATAAATGCTGCTTCTTTAATTCTGCCCACACATGCATTAAACATGTCTTGAAAAGCATCTTGAGAGCTGAAACATTCAGCCATCTTTATTGCCGTCCAACACCATGCATATTCAGCCTTTAATGGATGTTTTGGGGAGCCCAAAAGGCACGTTGGGAAGCTTTATCCAGCAGCTAATTAATTCTCATGCATGCTCCAACACAGCCATAAATGAAGCTGCCGCCCAAGCTTTAAAAGGTGTCCCCAAAACACCTGCAATTTTAATAATTTCCGCACATTAAATTTCCAGCAACAAAAACAACATATTAAAGTCATGTTTAAAACTAAAACACACCATAAATATGTCCCTAGATGTTCTAAAATTCGGCTGGACACAATTAATATGCATCATCTTTTAATTATGTCCTAAACTGGACATATTAAAGCTAACTAATAAATATGCAACAACTTAAGACTTATTTTAAATTTATTTAAATGTAGCAAAATAAATAAAACACTTATTTAATTGGTCCATTTTATTTAACTAATTTTCTATTAATTAATTAACTAAGACCGAAAGGACAATTAGTTATGGCCGAATAGCCATAGGAAGGTCTCCCTGTTCGTGAGCTCGTAAAAGTATGCAACACGGAGTTAAACCATCATTCGATAGGGTCTTAGCATCATCCCAAGCTTGCTGGATTAGAACTCCGATCGCCTCTTTAAATTGTCTCGCGCGCGACCTCGTTATCGGTCCTTGAGGTAACACCTCTGGGTCTCGGATTGAGCTCGGTTCATGATGAGGCGTGCCCGTATCACTTAGTGCCGGTGACATATTCGGGCTTGGTGCCTAGCAGGCTTAGTGCCGGTGATATATTCTAAGCTTCGTGCCTAGCGCGTGCTTCGTGCGGTGATATATTCGGCTTCGTGCCTAGCAGGCCTTGTGCTGATGATTTATTTCGGGCTTTAATGCCTAGCAGGCTTTATGCCGGTGATGTGTTTTACAAAGGAATTATATATTATGAGATATTTAAGTTTTAGTGAGACTTGTCCTGAATGAATTCGTGAGTCCTGTTCTGTCTTAGAAAAATTGCTAAAATTGTACAAAAATAATTATGGAGCGTAGTTTACATGTTTAGAATCCTTAATGAGTCTATTTTTATTGGAATAAACAAGAACATTATTGAAATTTTGTACAATGAAATAACTGAGTTTTTGTAAAGATAGGTCAGAATTCTCAAACAGTGAAATAGGGGTAACTTTGATGAATAAACTGTACTAATTGGCCACATGAAAAATTCTGGAAAAATTATGGTAAAAATTTATATGAGTCTAGTTTCAAGGAAAATTTACAGATCTAAATTTTGAGTTTTGTAACTCGAGTTATGGTCAATTTAGTCAGCATGACGCAGTTGGACAGCTTTAAATTTTTATGCCCCAGATTAGTAGTCAAGTCTAGTAATGCCACATAGTCGACTCCGGCAAAGGTTTCGGGTAAGGGGTGTTACACAGGGGATCTCAAAATTACTCTGAACTAGTCTCACAAAAATATAAATATCTCAAAATACAGAATTTATTTGCATTCTCTATTTATTTCATATGAAAATAGACTCAATAAGCTTTAATTTCATATCTCACTCAACTACTAATTCCATTTCTACCATTTTGGTGATTTTAAAAGTTACTCTACCGTCATGTCCAAAACTATTTTATTTCTAAATTTCATTCTTTCATGTTTTCTTTATAGTAACTTTCATTGGAACACTTACTCCGTATCAATCTTACCAAAGTTCGATCACATATCGAGCACATTGCTCATAAGTTTACACGCATATACTTGCACTTATTCATCACATAATCATATTCAATTACACTTAGTCGTTACATAGCCACATTGTATTTTCACTTAGTCAATTTCTAATTGAACACATCTGAATATTAACGGAGACATCGGAATATTGCACATAGTGCCACACTTGTAGCCAAAGCTACTTCAAATTACTTATCACACATAGACTCATTCTCGAGTGATACACATTCATGTCCGCTCACACAAGTCGTTCGGTCATACGTAACTACTCGGTCTTGCTTACACAAGTCGTCAGTATCCGCAACACATGCGGATTACCCAGCCATCGGTAGAACTTATAAGACCAGCACCGCTTCACATAATCACAATCTCGGTCCGCTCACACAAGTTGCGGTCATACGTAACTACTCGGTGCTACTCACACAAGTCGCCGTATCCGCAACACATGTAGGATTACCCCACCAACGGTAGAACTTATAAGACCAGCACCGTTTCACATAATCACAATCTCATCACATCATCAATTTAACTTATCATCCCCAAATTATTCTATTCAATACTTTCTTGATATTACACAAAGCATTCTTTCTAATTTGATCTTACATGTAATTTATACCAATTTTCATTAAAATGTCGAGTCAATATCAAACATTATAATTATATTGGAAAATCAATACAAAATATTAATAACTAAAATTTCAATCTAACATTCAAACTTGCATCATTAAATGCTTATTAAACATATGAACTTACCTCGATACCAAAACGGCCATTTTACTAACTTTCCCGATTTTCAATTTTCCTCCCGTTCTAGGTCCAAATCTCATTTTTCGGAGTCTAAAACATCACATTTCACTTATTTAATTAATGTACTGTTCAAAACTATCCTTAACTCAACTTTTTCAAAATTACATTTTTGCCCCTAAACTTTTACATATTTGCACTTTTGCCCCAATACTCGAAAATTAAACTTCAGCCCTTATTCTTATGTTTTATAACATGCTGATCATTTTTCTCTTCTATGGAAACATCAAATTCTCACTAGTTCACACACTTATGACCAATTTGTAACTTTTACAATTTAACCCCTTTTATACGATTTCATCGAAAATCATCTAATAAAACTCGTTTCTCTAATCATAGACATGCATAATACACCATAATTCATCAAAATTCACAATTATTAAGCATGAGTCAATTTTTAAAATTAAAATCTAGCTCAAAATAATGGTAGAAATAGCTAGACTAAATTAATGGATTTCAAAAAATCGATGAACATTAAAAAGCAGGCTCAAAAACACTTACTATGAAACTTGAAAAGCTTGAAACCCTTAGCCATGGAGTCTAGAAATTTTTGGCAGCAACTTGAAGAAGATGAGCAGATTTTTTTCTTGTATTTTGGCTTTTTATTCATTTAAAACACTAAATGACTAAAATACCCTTAAGACTTTTCTTTCACTTTTGTCCTATTCATGCCCATTTTGTCCATCAAGTTATTAAATGGTCTAATTCCTTTTAAGGGCCTCCAATTTAAAACTCATAGCAATTTGACACCTCTAATATATAGAACTCAACTTTTGCACTTTTTACAATTTAGTCCTTTTGACTAAATTGAGTACTCAAACGTCAAAATTTTTGAACGAAATTTTTACGAAATATTTTCATAAAATTGTAGACCATAAAAATATAATAAAATAGAATTTTACTCGTCGAATTTGTGGTCTCGAAACATCGTTCGACTAGACCCAAATTTGGTCATATAACTCTCCCCTTTTAAGATTTTCGTCCCCGAAAATCTTATCGGAATGAAGTTTAATATCTTTCTCACGATTTCCAACATCACTAAATTACCCTTTTAAGACGATACTTTTAGAAACACTCATCATCGATCTAAATCCCAATATAACTCATCAATTACATTAAATAAATAATCGATACATATTGAAATTATTATACTAATTAGTCAAACGCTCAAAACAACCCACTAGCATATCTCTTGATCTGAAGATTGAGGGAAACGATACGATATTCACAATAGTCCCGCTTATTATCATTTTAATATTATCACCGATATCGTGAATCTCGAATACACTTAACATTCAACTTAATTTCGCCGACATATCAACATCCGAATACGAGTCAAGTATCGTGTTCATATTCATATGCCCGAACATTTACTTTAACTCTTTTGGGCCCTTTTTTTTTTCACTTACCATCCTTAATCAAATTAGGAACGGTTACAAAAATTGAGTACTTCACTTCCACTTTGCCATAGTATAACTATGGTCTTACGATGATCACTTGTCACTTCCCGAAGCCATAGCCCTGCCACGATCTTACACGGATCACATTTATCACTTGTCACTTATCACTGATCAGATAAGTGTAACTAAAGTTACCACTTATCACTTGTCATTTGTCACTGATCAGATAAGTGTAGCTGAAGCTATTACTTATCACTTGTCACTGATCAGAAGTACTCAAATCCGACGTCCCGCTCAATTTGATCATTTAATCACTTTTCGCATTGTCATTTTATTCTCAATTCATCAACAATTATATCTCATCATACATGATATAATTCATAAAATTAACAATTAATCATTAATTTCACCATATGAACTTACTACCACTTATCCGGATGAAAATTTCTCATTAATGAGATACTTTCGAAGCACTTGACACTCATCTAAGTTCAATACTCTTACCCATTAAAAATTTAAACATCGGGTTCAAAGTCCTACATAACATTTCATACTCTTACTAGTGTAATCGCCTCGGAGTATCATCCTCTCTGTACTTCTCAAATAAACACATAATTATCATTGTGCTAGACATCATAACATTCATCTTTAACTCAACGATATATATATATCAAGATCATTTGAAAAGTGAAAACCAATACATGTGTCTAAGTTGAACTTCCTATCATTCACACTTTGCCAACTTCAATTTCTTCTCAAATCTAGAGAAAGATTAAACTTATAGTAGAATTTACTTCAACTGTTACTTATCGAAGCACTTAACTATACTGATGCCACAATATCCATACAGCTTAAAAATCATAGTGCCATAATAAGACTAACTTCTCAATTACTTTAGTAGATAATGTCCCGGCTGAAAAGAAAACATCTCAATCATGATTGCACTATCTAATTTCATCATTACTAATCGATATTATTCCAATTGCAAACAGATAAAAATTCGAATAAATTCTAGCAATTACATACTTTAGGTCTCATACCTGGATGAGTTAATTAACAGAGTCTGACCTTTCTTTAGATATAACATTTTGAAATCCGAATGATCTTCATATTAATCTGACATCTTTTCTGCAACTGTATTCATTTACTAAACCATTCTCAACTTTGTTCACATTGTCAGTTAATATACAACTCAACTATTTAGTCTTCCACTTGTAAAACCATTCGATCTGAATTTCATAAATTTTCTTTATAACATACCTTATTGGAAGGGGTAAAGTTGTAACGCCTCTGACTTGCCTCTTATATATTCATGCATATAACTTAACACTCATCAATATATATTTTGTTTCAAGTAACTTAACATGCATACTCATTTTACACAACCTTCCTATCATCTTATACAAACAAGTGCACTTATACTTTCATTCATAAATCTCAAGTAAAATTACTCATAACATTCACTTAATTTCACAGGTTATATTCATAGCATCATACAAATGCCAATCAAACATGAACACTTATCATAGTATAAACTTTCCTTTCATCTCATCTTTCATATTTCAAAAGAAATTCCTATCCACAATTTATACATCATCACATAAACATCATAAACTATTATTCTTATTTTTTTACGAGTCTCAACTCATCATAAACACACTTGTTTGTACTATCAAATTTAGCTCGGTTGAAGTGCGATCTATCTAATAAAATAATTTACATCGATTAATGGAGTCGTCACACTATCACGACTCATTATGGCATGTATAGCTAGACTCTCACACTCACTATGGTAGTCTTAGAATTGACTAAACTATAGCTCTGATACCACTAAATGTAACACCCTTACCCGTATCCTATGCCGGAATCCGAGTACGAGGCATTACTGGACTTAACAATACATTTTGTCAAATTAATTAACACATATACAAAATGACTTAGTCAAGCCCTATACATGCCATAACTTAAATCATTTATAAATAAAGATACCTATAGATAGCTTGATAGTGTGAAGCGATCTCCGACGACCTAAACCTGAGCTTGTTTAGTAGGACTCTGTAACATGAGAAAGAAAAGGGGTAAGCTTATAAAGCTTAGTAAGTTCACATGTAAAAATAATAAGCATGAGCAATGAATTTAGCTTACTACTAAGCTGTCATAACTTGCATAAATAATGCTAAGTTCTTACTTTCCCACCTTACTCATTTGTAGCCTTATCAAAGCCTCAACATGACAAATCGTCACAAGAAGTTCTCAATTTGATACAAACATTAAATCACATGCCTATACCTTATTACTCATTTTCACATTAATCTGTCTACTTGAATCGCTGTCACTAAATTATTTATTTCTTGAGCTACAGAACTCCGAATTTAAATATGATAATTTTTCCTGAAACTAGACTCATATATCTTTATACCATAAAATTTCCAGAATTTTGTCTAATCCAATTAGTACAGTTTATTCATTAAAATTTCCCCTATTTCACTGTTTGACTATTCTGACCACTTTTCACTACGAATCAATTTTCTCCTTGTACAGAATTCAAATGATGTTATAATTTGTTTCATTTGAAACTAGACTCATTAAGGAATCTAAATATATAAATTATGTCCCAAAATTATTTTTGTACAATTTTAATGATTTTCCAATTCAGAACAGGGGATCTCGAAATTACTCTGAACTAGTCTCACAAAATATAAATATCTCAAAATACAGAATTTCTTTGCATTCTCTATTTATTTCATATGAAAATAGACTCAATAAGCTTTAATTTCATATCTCACTCAACTACTAATTCCATTTATACCATTTTGGTGATTTTAAAAGTTACTCTACTGCTGCTGTCCAAAACTGTTTTATTTCTAAATTTCATTCTTTCATGTTTTCTTTATAGTAACTTTCATTGGAACACTTACTCTGTATCAATCTTACCAAAGTTCGATCACATATCGAGCACATTGCTCATAAGTTTACACGCATATACTTGCACTTATTCATCACATAATCATATTCAATTACACTTAGTCGTTACATAGCCACATTGTATTTTCACTTAGTCAATTTTCAATTGAACACATCTGAATATTAACGGAGACATCGGAATATTGCACATAGTGCCACACTTGTAGCCAAAGCTACTTCAAATTACTTATCACACATAGACTCATTCTCGAGTGATACACATTCGCTGGTCCGCTCACACAAGTCGTCGGTCATACGTAACTACTCAGTCTTTGCTCACAAGTCGTCAGTATCCGCAACACATGCAGGATTACCCACCATTGGTAGAACTTATAAGACCAGCACCGCTTCACATAATCACCATCTCGGGTCTGCTCACACAAGCTGTCGGTCACACGTAACTACTCAGTCTTTGCTCACACAAGTCGCCAGGTATCCGCAACACATGCAGGATTACCTAGCCACTGGTAGAACTTATAAGACCAGCACCCGTTTCACATAATCACAATCTCGTCACATCATCAATTTAACTTATCCTCCCCAAATTATTCTATTCAATACTTTCTTGATATTACACAAAGCAATCTTTCTAATTTGATCTTACATGTAATTTATACCAATTTTCATTAAAATGTCGAGTCAATATCGAACATTATAATTATATTGGAAAATCAATACAAAAATATTAATAACTAAAATTTCAATCTAACATTTAAACTTGCATCATTAAATGCTTATTAAACATATGAACTTACCTCGATACCAAAACGGCTATTTTATCAACTTTCCCGATTTTCAATTTTCCTCCCGTTCTAGGTCCAAATCTCATTTTTCGGAGTCTAAAACATCACATTTCACTTATTTAATTAATGTACTGTTCAAAACAATCCTTAACTCAACTTTTTCAAAATTACATTTTTGCCCCTAAACTTTTACATATTTGCACTTTTGCCCCAATACTCGAAAATTAAACTTCAGCCCTTATTCTTATGTTTTATAACATGCTGATCATTTTTCTCTTCTATGGAAACATCAAATTCTCACTAGTTCACACACTTATGACCAATTTATAACTTTTACAATTTAACCCTTTTATACGATTTCATCGAAAATCATCTAATAAAACTCGTTTCTCTAATCATAGACATGCATAATATACCATAATTCATCAAAATTCACAATTATTCAGCATGGGTCAATTTTTAAAATTAAAATCTAGCTCAAAATAACGGTAGAAATAGCTAGACTAAGTTACCGGAATTTCAAAAATACGATGAACATTAAAAACGGGGCTCAAAAACACTTACTATGAAACTTGAAAAGCTTGAAACCCTTAGCCATGGAGTCTAGAAATTTTCAGCAGCAACTTGAAGAAGATGAGCAGATTTTTTTCTTGTATTTTGGCTTTTTATTCATTTAAAACACTAAATGACTAAAATACCCTTAAGACTTTTCTTTCACTTTTGTCCTATTCATGCCCATTTTTGTCCATCAAGTTATTAAATGGTCTAATTCCTTTTAAGGGCCTCCAATTTAAAACTCATAGCAATTTGACACCTCTAATATATAGAACTCAACTTTTACATTTTTTACAATTTAGTCCTTTTGACTAAATTGAGTGCTCAAACGTCAAAATTTTTGAACGAAATTTTTATGAAATATTTCCGTAAAATTTTAGACCATAAAAATATAATAAAAATAGAATTTTACTCATCGAATTTGTGGTCTCGAAACAACTGTTCTGACTAGACCCAAATTTGGGCTGTTACATCTTCATCATATTATGAAGTTGTAGCAGAAGTTCGTCATATTTTCTGCTTCCTTCGCAACTACCTCCACTTTAAGTTGTAGCTGGAGTTCATCATATTTTCTTTGAGCCTCTACTTCTCTCGATGTTGCCTACGCTTTAAGTTGAGCAATTTGCTCAATTGTGCTCGCTTGCATCTGAGCCATCTGATCTCTTAGCTTCTGAACTTTAGCTTGAGCCTGATTCGCTGAAGGCATGTATTGCCGTGAGCTGGATCCAAAATATTGGATTGGGTTAACAAAAGATCCTTGAAATCGAACCCGACCGTACCTTTCAGGACCCAAAACTTCAGTAATAATTCAGTTATCAATGTCGTCTAGATTAACAGAACTATCACTTGAAGCGATCGATTCATACTCTGCCATTTTATCCTTTAGTTTCTCCTAATAAATTAATCAAGGAGTTAGAAACAAAATATATAATCAAACAAATGCAACATAACTTGAGATTATTTGCATTACAGACGATGAATTAAACCATTATAATTAAACATGATAAATATTTAAAATAATTCAAATTTTATTAAGTAAATATACCATAATTTTTGCAGCTTCAGTAGTCATAGGAGGTTCATCTTTCTTTCTGTGTGTAATGTCAAAAGGCTGAAGGCATCCAACTTTTAGACCAGACGACAGTTCCTACAATATAGTAGGAAAAATATTATTTAGTAGAAAGTAATTAATATTTGATACAATTAATAAATTCAAAATACATCGTCATCAGCTACACAAGTAAAACTTTTCGACCCAGTTGTGTGCGTGAATTTTTGTTTTTCCCTACTTTTAGTTCCAACTCGCTCACGATCCTACATTATAAAATTATTATTACGTATATAGTAAATACTATAAACCGAAATAATTATAAGAGTTTGACGACGTAATACCTCTCATTTCTTTGAATTCCAAAATCTAACTTCATCTTCTCATTGGTACCTCAACATTCCCGACAGGACATTTCATAATTTCTCTTCGAGAGTTATAATTTTCTTAAAATATTCCTTCTTTAAAGTATTTTTATGGTCTTTCCATTTCCTTCCTAATGCCTTCTTCACATAATTATCCGAGACCTCTAAAGCAAATATCTTTTGCAAATAACACAAGTTTAGAAAGTAAATATAAATAAAACTTAAACCAAATTATTATAAATTACATTCACGTTGTTACCTTAATATTATCGAGTGCTTGATTTTTATTACTATCAGGCATATGATGCCATGACTCGTAGTTGATTGGCAACAGATTGGCAGTTTGTGCTATAATGCCCAAGTATCTGCTAAAAGTCGAGCTTCTGAAATATGAAATATAAATATTTATTTAATTAATCTAAAATAAATTAATTATTTATAGAATTATTATGAAATATGATTATTTATTTAATTAATCTAAAATAAATTAATTATTTATAGAATTATTATGAAATATGATTATTTATTTAATTAATCTAAAATGAATTAATTATTCATAGAATTATTATGAAATATGATTATTTATTTAATTAATCGAAAATAAATTAATTAGTCATAAAATTATTATGAAATATGATTATTATTTAATTAATCGAAAATAAATTAATTATTCGTAGAATTATTAATAAATATGATTATTTATTTAATTAATCAAAAATAATTAATTATTCATAAAATTATTATAAAATATGATTATTTATTTAATTAATTGAAAACTAAATAATTATTCGTATAATTATTATGAAATATGACCCATCTTCCACGTGATCTTATCATCTCCACAAGTGACCCACACAATTAACTTGGTTTCATTATATAATAAGGCAATGGATTATCACTATCATTAGGAATGATTGAATTTGAGAAAAACATAAAATATTTTCTGTCCTTATGATAAAGTACAATTCCCTCAACTATCAATGCACTTCAAACATTATCAATTCACAAGTCATTGAACCAAAATTGACATTTATCATTACTCATACAAAAAAGAATTAAATAACTTCTGAACATTCTCCCAACTTTTATTGAACCAAAATCTAAAGTTTAGGTCCAATGCCACCTAGCATTACATTACTGTTTCCATTGCTTTCAATTAGCAAGATGATAGCACAAGTTCTTTTTTACTAATCACGAATTTGTCTATTTTATTCAACAACGGCTCTGACATGGATAAAACTATACTCTTAGCACTACTTCTCAATAATACACTTTTTAACAAAAAACGGCACTTTGAATTTGAAAATAAAAAAGGAGGAGGAAAAGTAATCATTTTGTTGTGTTTACTCAACAAAGAAAATAAAATCAAGTGAAACTAGAAAACTAGATGGAAAACCAGGAAAAAGGAGGAAATTATTCATAGTGCATTGTCATTCTAATGGAACTTAGAAACTTACTTGGCAAATCAAATCTCCAACACAAGTCAAAAGTGCAGATGTCATTGCTTTTGACAACAGGGGATGTTTTGCTAGAAGAGCCAAATACCTGTTAAATAAGCAACATAAATACTTTGGAACCAAGCCAGAGTAGTAGTTTAGAGTACTAGTCCTGTGAAAGTTCCATAACACCATAACAAACACTCCTCAACCAGCGTTCACAAGAAGAAGTAAATTTTCTTAGAAACCATTACAAATGCTTCATAAATGACAAAGTATTATACCTTTAAGCAATCAGCCTAATCTAGTCAAGGAAAATACAAAGCTTAAAAGTTTCTTATGCTCATGTTATTCAATTTTAAGCAACACCTTTAAGAACAAAAATCGAACAGAATGTAAAATCTACATGCCAAGTGTCCTATATCATATACATAGGTAAGTAGAGTCTTGTTTATGTATGTGTATGTGTATATATAGGCAAACTCAATGATGGAATTAAACACTGATGATTGGCAGTCAATAATGTAAATTACTAATTAAACAGATTTTGTAACTTTTTATCTAAAATCTTCCAATCATCTACCTCCACAACATCCCATTGTAGAACTATTCTCAATTCAACAAATAAACAAGTATGTTTATCAAACTAACTTTACGCAGCCTATCAATAGCCCTTTGTCCCTCTTCTTCAGTTATAATACTATATTTTTTTTCCTTTTTTTACTATTAGCTACTACTCATTTGGGGAAAAAAATTTAAGGGGTTTCGGGACTAACAAAACAGCTCTATTTTGTAAAATTTTAATACATATTCGCGGTGTTTATGAAAAAACGCTACTATTGCTTCCTTTTGCAGTGTTTATAATAAAAACACTGTTATAGCTCTAACCTTTTGCAACATTTTCCAATTAGCACAACTAATGTATAATTTTTGCTGCGTTTTTGGTCCAAACACCACTAAAAACGCCGCTAAAAGCTTAACTTCCTATAGTGGATCTTATTTAATCTCATGGTAACAATTACATCTTTCATGAAAATTCAATTACTATCAAATAGAAATAAAGTCATTTATCACAAAGACAAACGAATCATGATCACGTTTGCTTTTCATCTATTATGTAATGCCGATAAGAGGATATCATTTACCCATTAGTTGGGTTATGAATTCTACTATTGTAAATGATGCTACATATTGCAATAATTGTATATCCAACACATCAACTTTCAGTTCCTTATCGATTCAAATTTAAGCGTTTACTTACATCAAAATATACGAGTCATGCATACATAATGCACCATTCAATATCACCTCCATAGATGAAGTGATGACATAATGCATAATTAAGTAGATAAGCTTAGCCGACATTCCAACATCCACACGGAGGAATCTTCTATATAATCCCAACAAACACAACCATATGTCTTTCACAAATCAACCTTAATGGTCATCCAACCTTTCTTTCCTTTTCGATCATGCATAAAGTAAACAATCTCCTATGCAATAATAATGTTATCTGCAATGCATCGATTAGCAACAAAGCTCGTTTGATTAGTCCCAATTATTTTCAACATCGTAGCTTTAATCGATTAACTATTACCTTGGTGAGAATTTTATAAGGCAAGGTATACAAGCTTATCAGGCAAAATTGAGATAGAACATCAGGATGCTCCACTTTCAGTATCAACACTAGCACTGTTTTATTAAATAATTCATCTAGGTTCCTTCTGTTGAAAACCGCATGTATCATGGCAAAAATAGATGCAGCCTACCAATACCCGGTGCTTTGAGAATAGCCATTTCAAAGAATGCAGCCTTGACTTCCTTCCATTGTCACCCTTGCTTGTAGCCGACCAAGCTCACCACTATCTAGGAACGGAAAGAAACCCCGAACAAGATATTGTCCCATGCATGGGTTGTCCACCGTATATAACTATTGGAAGAAGGAAACTACTAACTCCTATAACTATTCCTCATCAAAACACCAATCACCATTCGATAGCTTAAGGGCTTTAATTTGATTATGTCGGCGTCTCGAGGAAGCACGACTATGGAAATATTTCATGTTCCTGTCCCCACCAACAATCCAATTACATCTAGATTTGTTATGCCACAATAGTTCCTCTTGATCTAAGGTAATCTCTAGTTCCCCCCGTAAGTCTCGTTCAAGATGAGTGAGTCGTTCCAATTTCTGGAACTGCAACGCCGTTTGTATCCAAGCAATTCGCCGCATCAACTTCTCTTTCCTCTGAGTAATATGCCCATAGATGTTTCTATTCCATTTCCTCGTAGCCTGAGTAAATAGCTCAATTGATTCCCTAAGCATACCATTAGTCAACCAATTCTCCTTAACAAGTGATGGAAAGGTATCATGCCCAAGACATCCCGTAAAGAACCGAAACAGGCCCGACTGCGCTGCCTATTTCTAGGATTGGCGTTAAAATATCAATTTTAATTTAAGGAAAAAAAGGTTTTAATCAGTGTCGTAACCATTTTTTTGGAAAACAAAAAGGGGTTCGACTTTGGTTTTGAAAACGAGAGTAAAATGGGAGTCGCCACCAATCCTTTTTTGTTGAGGTGTGATCGGGTCACCTCGTAAAACGGTTGTTTTTAATAAACAGTTTGATTTATCAAAACAACGATTTTGGTCTACGAAATCCAGAAAACGAGTTCGGGAGTAGATTACACACGAGGAAGGGTTAGCACCCTCGATACGCCCAAAATTGGTACCAAAATGATTAATTAGTGTCTTAATGTAGGAAGTTTGAAAAGGTTTTAAAATACGGATCCTTTAAAAGGTATTAGGATATTTGAGATTTCTTTATTCTGAGAGGGTACAAACATCACATCCAGCATGTTAAGACATGATATTCTAAACCTTCGTAATCAAAGCTATCTCATGATTTCTGAAGTTTATCAAAAGGATGTTTAGCTATTTAGTCAACCGAAAATCGCAACTCAAAGACGTTAGGCATTATTCCCCGAATTCCTAAATACAAAACATTGCCTTTATTTTAAAACCTTTAAATGAAGTGTAGCAATTTTACAAAATGCATCGTATCGTATTAAATTAAAGAAAAGGCTCGAGTCAAAACTTGAGATTTCTTTGTCCCGAAAAGATATAAACATCACATCCAGCACGTTAGGACACGATGTTTTAATCTCTCGTAATCAAAGTCGTCTCGTGATTTGCGAAACTTCGTAAAAGGGATGTTAAGTTATTTGGTTAAACGGAAAATCGCAACCCAGCACGTTAGAGCACTATTCCCCGAATTTTTAAATACGAAACATTGCCTTTATTTTAAAACTTTAGATGAAATATGATGATTTTACAAAATGTATTTTGTTTAACTAAGAAAACAAATATAGGTGTAAATATAGTAAATATAAAAAATACTTATAACAATAATAATAATAATAATAATAATAATAATAATATGATAATAACAAAGTAGTAATGGAAGTAAAAAATAAAAAAATAAAATAAAATAAGAAATAATAATGACAAAATAATAATGATGATACTTGAAATGAAAATAAAATAATAATGATAATACGTAAAAAATAATGATGGCAATTAATAAATGAAATAATATATATAAAATAAATAAATAAAAATATATACATGTAAAAAATAATATAATAGTAGTAATAATAATGATAACATAATGATAAAAATAGATAATAATAATAATAATGATAATGAAAACAAATAATAATCATAATAAATAAAATAATAATCTTAGTCATAATAATAGTAGAAAAATAAAATAATAACACATACAATCGTAACAAATAATAGTAAAAATATAATCAAAATAAAAAAAAATAATAATAATAATAATAATAATAAAGTTAGTGAAACAAAATGATAATAAAATATGTACAAAAAATATATAATAATGGTAATAACAATAATAATATAATAACAAAAGACTAAAAGGATTGCAAAATAACTAAAAGCAGGATCAAATTGCATTTAAAATGAAAGTTTGGGGTCAATTGAAATAAAATAAAAGGAAAAGGGCCTATTTACACGCTTGAAAGGATTTGGAGGGACCAAAGAGGTAATAAACCCTTCGCCAAAAGCAGCACGAGAGAAAGGACCAGATTACGACAGGAGTAAATTGTGGAGTCAAATTTGAAAATAATAAAACTTAATTAAAAGAGGCCAAAAAGCGGAAGGGCCATTTGCGCAATTAGACCCAAAAACAAAAACACGCGGATCCTCTGGTCGGGTCGGGTCAACACGCGGATCCCCAGGCAAACGACGTCGTTTTGGGTGTTTAAAACCGACCCAAAAAACGCGTCGTTTGATGGGCTATTTAAGGCCTAAAGCTCGAAAAAATCATTCTCCACTCCCTTTAAAAAAAATTCAAATGACTTTCTTTTCTCTCTGCAGGTTTGGTCTCGGTCTTGCTCAATCGTCTTCCACAAGAGGCTCCATCGGCAAGTATCGCCACCACCGCATACTGATGGTAGAAAATTCACAATAGGTATATTTTTCCATTTTTTATTTTATGTTTTACAGTTCATATATATATTTGGTATATTTACACGAATAAAAGGATTTGTAGTAGCAAAAAAAGTAAAAATTTAAAAGGAAAAATCACCTTTTTGGTCTCTGTTTCGATGTTTGCAGATCTATTTTGTTTTTTATTGAATCTGTTTTTTTTATTGATCGAAAAAAGGGCCCTTACATTGGTGTTTCATTAACTTATATAGCCATTTTTTGCTACTTTCTATCTAGTCTCTCTTAATGTTTGCAGGTTAGAGGCGGTGGAAGGGCGGTGCTGGGCGGTGGACGTGACTTCTAGTCAGGCGCAGAGGGCAAGTGGAGGCGATGGATGTCGAGGCATCAAAGGCGCGCCACTTGGGGTTAGGGAAAATTAGGTTAGGTTTCTTCTCGATTTGGGTTTGAAATTAAGCTGATCTGTTGGGTTGTTTGGGTAGGTGTAGTGGGTTTGTGATTGGGCCTCGGGTTTTAATAGCAGGCGAATTGGGCTTGTCTGGTGCCCTCTTTGCTCATTGTCTTGCAACGGGAATGGAGCAAAGACTTTCAAAAGACCAATTTTGCCCGGTCTCACCGAGTCTTAACTTTTCTGGTGCTCTTCTTCTTCAGGTAGCCTTGTTTTAGTCCACCATACCTTGTTGCTTTGATCCACTTCACTGCTATTTCAACGAGATGGGATCTGTGGCTTCAATTTGGTCCTGCTGCGACTTTAATGGGATGTGACTTGTTTATTTTAAATTGCTTCACTGCATCTCTAGAGAGATGAGGTCTTTGGTCTTCAGCCTATTCCACTGCTAGTTAAGGCAATAGGACTAAAGCTTAACCATGCTCCCTACTGGTTAGGGAGCCAAGATTTGCCTTCGGTCTTGCCCCACTATTGGTCAGGGCGACCAGACCTACAATTCTTGACCTATTCCATTGCTGGTCAGTGGCAATAGGACGGTGGCCTAAATCATGTTCCCTACTGGTTAAGGAGCTAAGATTTGCCTTCGATCTTGCCCCACTCTTGGTTGGGCGACAAGATCTACAATTTTGACCTATTCCACTCTTGGTGGGTGGCAATAGGACGGTGGCCTAAATCATGTTCCCTGCTTTGGTTGGGAGTCAAGATTTGCCTTGATCTTGCCCTACTCTTTGGTTGAGGCGACAAGATCTACAATTTTGACCCATTCCACTGCTGGTCGGTGGCAATAGAACGTGGCCTAAATCATGTTCCCTCTTGGTTGGAAGCCAAGATTTGCCTTCGATCTTGCCCCACTCTTGGTTGAGGCGACAAGATCTACAATTTTGACCCATTCCATTGTTGGTGGGTGGCAATAGGACAGTGGCCTAAATCATGTTCCCTAGTTAGGGAGCTAGTGGTTGGGGAGACAAGATCTACAATTTTGACCTATTTCATTCTTTGGTGGGGACATAGGATGATCTTCAACCTATTCCACTCTTGGCTAGTGGCAATAGGATAATCTTCAACTTATTCCACTTTGGTCCGTGGCAATAAGAAAATTGTCCACCTATTCCATCTTTGGTCGGTGGCAATAGGTAATCTTCAACTTATTCCACACTGGCCAGTGGCAATAAGACAATCTTTCACCTATTCCACTGCTAGTTGGTGGCAATAGGACAATCTTCAACTTATCCCACTGCTGGTCAATGGCAATAAGATAATCTTACACCTATTCCACTGCTGGTTAGTGGCAATAGGGTAATCTTCAATAGTGTTGCTATCGTCCTCTAGGGACATATCCTGTAGACTCGATTTTATATGCTTGTGTTTATGCCAAAGGATGCGGATGCTATGGTTGGAATGACTCAAATGCTCCTGACTATGTGTGATATGGATGACACTTACATGAATGCAGAATGTCATGAGAATGATGATTTTTCATAATAATTAAGATGCAATGACCGTAATAAATTGAACGCTCCTAACTAAATGATATTATGGAGGACATTTGCATGAATGCGGATGTCATGAGAATGATCTCTTTTTACAAGCTTAGGGCCGTGATTGCTCGTTCGCTCGTCAAGGCCATGGCACAGATGCAACATCTCGTCCGATATCTATGACAGCGAATTTAGAGAAATAGTCATGATTTTAGACTCCTCTTCTTCGAACGTTTCCAACCCCTAAGTATGGTGGTTCCTAGACAACAATCTGTTTGGGTTCTGCTTACTGTTTAGAGGCTTCTAGAGTAATAGGCGGGACCCCTTTTATGGAAGCATTATGGGTCCATGGGTCGTTATTTCAATTACAAACAGCTTAAAGATTTAAAATAAACTTGGAATTTATGAAGAATGGAATTGGATTAAATCAACAAAAGTAAACATTATTGGAATACAAAAATGGGTAAAAGAAAAGTAGGTGCCCAGATATAGACTTAGCTTCACCAACCGAATCCTTCCAAGATTATTTTGAGAAATTTGAATAGACATTGGGAGATCTGCGATTGCTTTGTAGATGTTCTGAGGTGTAACATTCCTCTTTTTTGCTAATTTTGAGAGAATAAAATCGTCATATACTCTTCCTCTTGTCAGAATTTGAGCCGCCCTTGTCGAGTTTTCGACTCAAAACCTTTTGGTCTCAAAGCGCCCTTTTTAGGTTTTCGCTTTAGCCTCTCCGCTTTTCTTTTTTTTTTTTAGGTCTTAAAGCTCCCTTTGCGGGTTTTCACTTTAGCCTTTTCCTTCTTCAAGCATAATACTTCTTAACTGAATCTGAATTTATGGGATTGGATAAATTTTTTCCATCCATCTCGGCCAAAATTAGTGCCCCTCCAGAGAAAGCCTTTTTCACCACATAAGGTCCTTCCTAATTTGGCATCCATTTCCCTCTAAAATCCTTTTGTATGGGAAGGATCTTTTTCAAAACTAAGTCTCCCTCGTGGAGTTTTCTTGGACGCACTTTTTTGTTGTATGCTCGCATCATTCGCTTTTGGTACATCTGACCATGACGGATAGCTTTTAGTCTCTTTTCTTCGATCAGATTCAACTGATCATATCGAACTTGGATCCATTCTGCTTCATCCAATTTCAGTTCGGACAATACTCGAAAGGATAGAATTTTAACTTCAATGGGTAAAACCGCTTCCATTCAGTAAACCAATGAGAAAGGAGTTGCCCCGGTGGAGGTTCTGACCGACGTTCGATAGGCGAAAAGGGCAAATGGTAACTTCTCGTGCCAATCTTTGTAAGTCTCAATCATCTTCCCTACTATCCTCTTGATATTCTTATTAGCTGCTTCTACTGCACCATTCATCTTTGGGCGATATGGTGACAAATTGTGATGTCTAATCTTGAATTGCCTACAGACTTCTGCGATCATGCTGTTGTTCAAGTTTAACACATTATCAGATATGATCCTCTCAGGCATTCCATATCGACATATGATTTCCTTTTTTAAGAACTTGCTGACTGTTGATTTTGTCACATTAGCATATGAAGTGGCCTCCACCCATTTAGTGAAGTAATCAATTACCACGAAGATGAACCGATGTCCATGGGAAGCTTTTGGAGACATTGGTCCAATGACGTCCATGCCCCACATAGAAAAAGGCCATGGGGAGGTCATAACATGTAAAGGTGAGGGTGGTACATGAATCTTGTCCCCATAAATTTGGCACTTATGACATTTCTTAGCACAATCAATGCAGTCTCTTTCCATGGTAGACCAATAATACCGAATCTCATGATTTGTCCGCCATTCGAACCCATTGGCATGTGTTCCCAGACACCTTCATGGACTTCTTCTAGGATCTGCTTAGCCTCGGCGCCATCCACACATCTCAATAGCACTTGATCCTTTCTTCTTTTGTATAGGATCTCTCCGTCTAAGACATAGTCACAAGCTAGTCTTCTCAACGTCCTTTTGTCATTTTCGATTGCTTGATTAGGGTATTTATGATCTTTCACATATTGTAGTATATCGTGATACCACGGCTGATCATTTTGCTCCTCTTCTTCCATGCTGTAGCAATGGGCTGGGGCCTCATAAATGCTCATTTGTATAGGTCTCATATCCTCGTTGTTGTTTGCTCACACCATAGAAGCCAATGTGGCTAGAGCATCAGCCATCTAATTTTCGTCTCTTGGTAGATAACTGAAAGTGATGTCATCAAATTTCTTGATCAGTTCTTGGACCAATCTTTTGTATTCGACCAACTTGGGATCTCTCGTCTTCCATTCTTCTTTAAGTTGATAAATCACCAGTGCAGAGTCTCCGTATACTTCCAGCACCTTAATTTTGTGTTCTATAGTGGCACGGATACCCATGATGCAAGCTTCATACTCTGCCATATTGTTTGTACAATCAAAATCCAATTTACAAGTGAATGGGTAATGATCTCCGTTTGGGGACACCAGAACTGCCCCAATTCCATTGCCCATAGCATTCGATGCCCCGTCGAAGTTCAGTTTCCAAGGTCAACTTTCTAGGGTACCTTCTTCAGTGGTTGCTACGTACATTAGGTCTTCATTAGGGAAATCGAAGTCCAAAGGCTCGTAATTTGCCGAGCTCTCGCCAAAAAATCCTCTATTGCACTTCCTTTTACCGCCTTTTGGTTTACATAAACTATGTCAAACTCGAAAGTAAAATTTTCCATCAGCCATCCATCCGTCCATTCAAAGTAGTTGACTCCATTAGGTATTTCAGTGGGTCTAGCTTCAAGATGAGCCAGGTCGTATAATATGACATATACTGCCTCAATCTCCGAGTTGTCCAGATCAAGGCACAACATAGTTTCTCAATTGGGAGTACCTTGTTTCACACTCAGTGAATTTTTTACTAAGGTAGTATATTGCCTTTTCTTTCTTTCTTGACTCATCGTGTTGGTCGAGCACACATCCCATTGAATTATCAAGTACCGTCAAATAGAGGATTAAAGGCTTATCTGGATTAGGTGGTGTCAATACTAGAGGATTGGACAGGTATTGCTTTACTTTGTCGAAGGTCTTCTGACATTCCTCGTCCCACACACCTGGATTGTGTTTTTTAAGAAGACGAAATATGGGGTCATATTTCTCAGTCAGCTGTGAAATGAACCGAGCAATGTAATTTAATCTTCCTAAGAAACATCGAACTTCTTTTTACGTGCGAGGCGGAGGCAATTCTTGTATAGCCTTGACTTTTTCTGGGTTAACCTTAATCCCCTTTTCACTGACTATAAATCCTAGCAATTTCCCTGATTTGGCTCCAAAGGTACACTTTGCCGGGTTAAGTTTTAGCTGGAATTTCCTCAACCTTAAAAATAATTTCCTTAAGACTTGGACATGCTCCTTTTCAGTTCGAGACTTGGCGATCATATCGTCGACATACACCTCAATTTCTTTGTGCATCATGTCATGGAATAGGGTTGCCATGGCTCTTTGATATGTTGCTCCCGCATTCTTCAGCCCAAATGGCATTACCTTATAGCAAAAAGTTCCCCATATGGTTATGAACGTGGTTTTATCCATGTCTTCAGGAAGCATCTTTATCTGGTTGTATCCTGAGAAGCCATCCATGAATGAGAACAATGAATAACCCGTCGTATTATCCACTAAGGTGTCGATATGAGGTAACGAAAAATTATCTTCGGGCTAGCCTTATTTAGATCCCTGTAGTCTACACACATTCGTACTTTCCCATCTTTCTTAGGGACGGGGACGATATTGGCTACCCATTCCGAGTACTTAACCACTTGCAAGAAACCTGCGTCAAATTGCTTCCTGACCTCCTCTTTTATTTTTAGTAAAACGTCTGGCCTCATCCTCCAAAGTTTCTGTTGGACTGGCTTGTATTCTTCTTTTATGGGCAAACGGTGTACCACGATATTAGTGCTTAACCCGGGCATGTCTTGATATGATCATGCGAAGACATCCTTGAATTCTTATAATAACTCAATGAGGTCTCGCCTTGTCTCTACGGTGATACCGACTCCAATCTTCACTTCTTTCTTTTCTTGTCTGTCTCTTAGGTTCACTATTTCCACTGACTCTTTGTGAGGTATGATTTGTTTCTCCTCTTGTTCTACCATCCTTAACATTCGGGAGATAAGTCAGCCTTAGTCATCTCCAAAATCCACGAAAATCTTCCGCACCCATATCTTGCTCAAAAGGACATTACGAGTCATCGATAGCATTACTCAAATCATTGATATTTGGGGACTGTTATGGAGATGAATAAAGGCTCATAGAACCACAGAATCTAGGCATGCTTATTAGTATCATAAATAAAGAATAGAAATGTTTAGAAGAATATCTAAAGAAAGAATAATGATGATGAATGAAATGAAAATAGAAGAAAATTTGCTCAAAAGATGGCGGAGATGCATTTCATTGAAAATAATGATGTCTTATACAAAATCATGATTCAAAAAGGGACTCTTATTGCTTCTAGACTTAAAGAAACAAGTGTGTTTCGAGTATTACTCTGAATGAGTTCTAAAAGCTACAGGAATCTCCTCCATGATCCAGCTTGTTTAGAACGCTGACTGGCTCATAGAGGCGGATGCCATTCTGATTTTCTTCCTCAATTTTCCCCTCAGATATAGCGTTGACGTACACGATTTCTTCATTTTGCGTTCCTCGTCCCGAATGGATAACCCTCCGATATAAAGGTCTCACGAATATGAAGAATTATCATTGGTTCCCATTTAATCTTATCTCCACCCAAATGCGCTTTCCTTCTTTCTTGCTTCTTTTCTAACTCTTTCTTCTTTTGCTTTGCGTTCGGCTTGAATCCTAAGCCAAAGAGGTCTCTTTTTTCTTTCAATCTCGGGACTTCGATTCCTCCTTGGAGATATCTTCCCAGTCCCTTTCCGGGTATAGCTCCATTTTCGACCATTAATTGCAAACCCATTTTTGTGGTTTTGGATAATTGAGGCACTGGGATCTTGTTTCCCTCGATGACGAATGTTGCGTTGATGAATTCCAAAGAGCGAAAGGAACATTCAATCGCTTCTTCATTTGCTTCTAAATATGGTGCACCGTTGGTTACGGTTGCGATGATGTCTTCTTTAGCATTTATTGTTACCAAACGGCCTTCTGTGACTAATTTTAATTTTTGGTGCAACGATGAGGGGACTGCTCCCGCTGAGTGTATCCAAGGTCTCCCCAACAAACAGTTATACAACGGCCTGATATCCATTACTATGAAATCCACTTCATATGTACCGGGCGATTAAAAGAGGTACTTGATCCTCCCATGACTTTCCTTTCGGTTCCATCGAATGCCCTTACTATATTGTAGCGAGCCTTCATGTGAGAGCTATCAATGGGTAACCGATTCAACGTCGACAATGGCAAGACATTGAGCGCCAATCCGTTACTGACTAGTACCCCTGGTAGTGTGTATCATTTGCACCGTGTAGTAATGTAGAGGGCCTTGATGGAACCCATACCTCCCGGTGGAATCTCGTCATCATTAAAGAAAATGAAGTTATCAGCACTTATATTGCTAATTAGAAGATCTAACTTGTTAACGGTGATATCATTATCAATATAAGTTTCATTCAATACTCTCATCAATGCGTTGCGGTGTGCTTCTGAGCTTAATAGCAAGTTAAGCACAGATATACGAGCCGACTGTTTATGCAGCTGCTCCACGACGTTGTATTCACTATGTTTTAAAAACTTCAAGAATTTCCTAGCCTCGTCTTCCTTCACTGGCTCATTTATAGGAGCTTTCTGTTTGGTCGCACTTTCTCTCTTTTGTTCGACCACCAAGGTTTTTTCTTTTGCAAGCTCGATCCATAGGTTTGCCGTGTCGTAACGCTTCCCGCTACGCGTATAGGAGGCTACGTCCTAGTTTCCCTTTGTAGTGCTGGACAAGTCTCCTTTCCTAGGAATCGTCACATTATAGTTGTAGTTCTAGGGGACCTTTTTGTTATCTTCATATAAAAAGGTCGCGGTCTTCGAATCACAATCTTGAAGGCTCTGGTTTTCTTTCAGTAGGTGAGACGAGTCCCTATTTCAGGAATCGTCAGGTTGCAGTTAGAGTTCTAGGGAACCTCTTTGTTATCTTCATATGAAAAGACCGCCGATTTACAAATCACGATCTTCAGAGTTATTTTTATCCCAGCTCCATCATTCTTTGGCCGCGAGATGATGACAAAAGGATAGCTAGTTTTTGAGTCATTTATTGCTGATTCATCTTCCAACGCAGAAATGCTTCTTTCTTTTCGGCCTTCATTAATTTCACAAAACTCTAACTCTTTATTGTCCATCAGCCTTTGTACCAGAATTCTGAACTCAATACAGTCTTGGATTTTGTGCCCCTCCATGTTATAAAACTCACAGCCTTTTCTTGTTCCTTCATGCTTTCCTACCGGACTTGATACAGCTAATCCCCTCTTCATCATTTCTTTCCAAACTCATTTCATTAGAGTCTTTACTTCGTCAACATCCCTTTTAACTTTTTTTCCCATGTTCTCCCCTATCATATTGACCCCATGATTAGGCAGTGGGTGCCCCGTGCTGGGGGTATCGTCTACTTCTATAACGCCTATCTGGATGAATCTTTCTACCAGTTTTTTGAAAGCAAGGCGAGGTTTATTGAATGCCCCACAATCCTGCGTGGTACTCGTGATCTGCATTCGCGTCATACCACTTAGGGTATGGGGGTTGCAGGGGTTTTAGGTAATGTGAGGAAACAATATGTGCATCGAATAAGTTCTGGTACATTTTCTTGTACGCGTGATCGAGATTAGCGTGAATTGGATTTTCTTCGTGTTCTACTTTGTCTTGGGTTCACGCTAGAAGAGCCACGATGATCGCCGATTCTGATACGGGGTGATTTGATAATAGGCTTCGGATAACCTTTATTTAGGTCATTTACATCGTTCACTCTTTTCTTCGGGATTGTCTTTCTAGCACTTTCTCCCACTTCTATCTTGCCACATCTGATTGCATTTTCTATCATCTCCCCAGACATCACGATGTCTGAAAAGCTTTTAGTGGCGCTTCCCAGCATATGATTGATGAAAGGAGCTTTCAACGTATTAATAAAGAGCATGGTTGTCTCCTTTTCCAAAAGTAGTGGCTGAACTTGTATTGTTACCTCTCTCCATCGCTGGGCATACTGTCTAAAACTTTCACCCGGCTTTTTCTCCATATTTTGGGGCGTGATTCTATCAGGAGCAATATCAGCCACATGTCCATAATATTTCATGAAGGCCTATGCCAGGTCCTTCCACGTCTTGATTTGGGCACGACCAAGCTGGTTATACCATTTGGCCTCAGACCCGGCCAAACTGTCTTGAAAATAGTGAATCAGCAACTGGTCATTATTAAGGTGCCCCACCATCCCCGTGAGAACATTGTGATGCGCCTCGGGACGCCTAGTCCGTTATATTTCTCGAACTCTGGTGTTTTGAACTTTGGTGAAATGACTAAGTCCGGACCAGAGTTAAGTCTTTAACTTGGCAAATCTATTTTTGCCTTGTCCATTTCTGTCAGTTCATCGAAATCGGGGACCACGAGGTTAGCCGGACTTTCCACAGGTTAGTACCGAACCATGGGAGGTGGGTCGTATCGCAGTACCAACGATATTGTGGTCTAATAGTAACAAAGCGTCCTTTGGGGATGCACATCCGATGGCGCTTGGGTATTCGGTGGGTAAAACCGGAGGGTAAGCAGGTCGTCATTATATTTTCCTAAACTAGTAGCAACGCCCTTTCCTTTCTCACGTTCATTGGCCAACAAACGCATAACCGATTCATCATGTTATTCGAGATTCTTGCATCCGTTCTATCATGTCTGTTGTATCTTAATTAATCGTTCTTGCATCTGCTCCTATATTTCCTTTTACATTTGCTCTAATCTTTCCATTCTTTGAACCATTATTTTTGTTTTGTCTCGTGTACCGTAGCGATGTTCTAGGGTAACTGTCATAATTTAAGGTTCCTTTGTGAGATTTAATGCGCATGATGCAATGCAATGCTAATGCATGAAATATATGAAAAAAAGGCATTATTTCTGATTCAATTTCCATTAGAATAACTTTTCTAGAAAACAAGTTTCTTCACATAAAACGGATTACATATAAGGCCTCGCCCTAATACTTAAGGCCTTGACTTCCTCAAGAAGCCCAGCTAACTCTTGACCTTGCTCTGACTTCAATTCGTAAAATAAACTTAGTACATCAGCTCGGACTGCTAAGGTTTGTAAGTGATCCGCCACCTCTCGCACTTGAGCCACGGCTTCCCCCATAATGTAATCCCGGTCTCTGACTTGGTTCTGAGAGTGATGAAGTTGTTGCTTCCAACGCTCCTCATTGACTTCAAGAAGCTCCACCCGTAGCTCACAACCATGTAAAGTAGATTCTAGCTCTTCGATTCTTGCTTTCATTTCATCAATTTTACTCAGACTAGCCTTTAATTCGATTACAGAGTTACGGCTACGATACTGATACAATGATCTTTCCAATTCTGTCACTCGAGCCTTTAATTCCTCTTTCTCGTTCTGACTTTCTACCAAACTTCTTTTCAGAGTAACTTCTCGAACTTGAGTATCTCGGAGTTTCTTTCCCATTGACTGGCTCTATTTTTTTCCTCTCTAATTTCTTGACGCCATTGCTCTGACGTTTTTCCTAATCCAGCAATTTTCATTGACCTTCGCAGCTTCTTATAGTCTGTTTTCAAACTGTCCAAATCTTTCTCAGCCTTATTTTTTCCTTTTCTCAGCTTCTCGGCTTCCAACTTCTAAATGTCAACATCCAATCCTAGCTGCATTTTCTCTTCCTCTAATTGTTCTATCATTTTCTCTAATTTCACAATCTTTTTCTCAAAATCTTGTTTGATGATTTCGAGCTCCAATGGGATTACCTGCAGGTGCTCTTCCACTGATAGAGCGTTTTCTTGGCCTGATGTGGGGATGTTGTCGTTGATTCTCTGACTCCACCATCGGTCATATTCGGGGGTTGTCATCGGGTTAGTGGCAAATATTTTTATTCTGTGAGTCCGGTTCCAAGTACTCGATATTTCACGAACTCTCTTTTTATAATTATCTCATTTATATTCAAACTCGCACTGAATTAGACCTTGTGTTGCAGGCGTAAACTGTCTCGATCTGTACTGTCTCAACACGAGGAGAGGAGCATACCCGACAGCTCCCCATATTCCCAGTAGAGGAACCCAGTCAAAATCTCTACACCGATATAAGATCTCATCAAGAATCATTAAAGGAGCTTTCCATTCTGTATATTTTTCTTACATGTTTTGCAGAATCATCATCCATTTTTCTTCTATAAGATCATCTCGCATTAGCATGGCTGCTAATTCTTTTAGCGGAGAATAGTCCTTAGAGAAGATTCGACACGATACCTTTTTCGCTTTCCAAAAATGATTGTAGAACCATGCTAGTAAGAGTTGTGCACAACCGGTGAATCTTCCTTCACCCGCTCTTCGGCCTGCGCTTAGGGACCTGAAAGTTTCGGCCAGAATTGCAGGAATGGATGTGACTCTTCTATCCAATCTGTCGAATAAGTCTGAGACCGCCTCGTCTACATGCCCTAGAGCTTTAGGAAAATAATCATCCATAAATGCTCAAGGCAAAATGTCAACCCTTTTCTTCACGTCGAGATGCGCTATGATCAAATCCTTAAATTTCTCCAAGGGATTCACTTAAAATCTCCCTTTTGTTTTATCCGGTCAGTAACTCCATCGCCGCTCATCCCCGTAATATTCATCATCTTTTTAAGAATGTGGGGCATTAATGTGTCTTACATAAACTTTGTCGGTTTGAATTTTTGGGCAACGGAGTAAAGCTGTGTATTTTTCTATAGTAGGTATCAGGTCCGCTTTCCCAAAAGTAAAACAACTATAATCAGGATTCCAAAATTGGGCTATAGCTCGGAATAAGTGCTGGTCTACCTTGATGTCGAGCAGATAAGGTAGATCACCGTAATGACAGTAGAATAGTTGCTTGATCTCGTCATCCCATTGACTCTGTATCTCTTTCATCTCTTGAAGATTATTTTGGGTTACACTGATACGTGTGAAGTCCCATAATTCTGACATGTGCCCTTCTGTAAGACTATCACCTTTTTCTTATTGCACTATCTCGGCCCATATTCAGACGGCCGCATTGTCCTCCACTTTATCAAGAAACCCCCTTTCTATGACAAGCTATCTATTTAGCAATTGAATGTGAATCAACACCTTTTTGATGAATATGCCATGCAAAAATAAAAATGAAGCAAATCAGTATTTCATACACAGTAAGCAAAGAATAAAAATACCTAATCTGGTAACCACTAGGGTTTGGCATGGCTCTACCTAGGGTGGGTTCTTAGGGCTTACTATATGAAGTTCGGTTCTAAAGAGGGGTACCTGAACCAGCAGATTCCTCGATCCTCACCCATTATAGGCTCATATGGATCGAGTTGATTCGAGGAATACATTTCCCTATGGTCGCGGAGATGAAAATCTCACGAAGACATAGGTACGGATGTATCCCGAAAGCGATCCACTATCCTACACGGAGGTGAAAACCTCACGAAGGAGTAGCTTCTCACTCCCACTTAAAGGTGCGACCACAACGGCCATGCAATGCAATGCCGAAATTAAAACAACATGCAATAAAAGGATCGTAATTCTCAAATCTAAATTTTAAATTTCCGACAAAAGACAAAAAATAATCAATTTATAGCTTGACTTTCTAAATCATTCACCAGTGGAGTCGCCAAGCTGTCGTAACCATTTTTTTGGAAAACAAAAAGGGGTTCGACTTTGGTTTTGAAAACGAGAGTAAAACGGGAGTCGCCACCAATCTTTTTTGTTGAGGTGTGATCGGGTCACCTCGTAAAACGGTTGTTTCTAATAAATAGTTTGATTTATCAAAACAACAATTTTGGTCTACGAAATCCAGAAAATGAGTTCGGGAGTCGGTTACGCATGACGAAGGGTTAGCACCCTCGATACGCCCAAAATTGGTACCAAAATGATTAATTAGTGTCTTAATGTCGGAAGTTTGAAAAGGTTTTAAAATACGGATCCTTTAAAAGGTATTAGGATATTTGAGATTTCTTTGTTCGAGAGGGTACAAACATCACATCCAAAGACGTTAGGACATGATATTCTAAACCTTCGTAATCAAAGCTATCTCATGATTTTACGAAGTTTATCAAAAGGATGTTTAGTTATTTAGTCAAACGAAAAATCGCAATCCAGCACGTTAGGGCATTATTCCCCGAATTCCTAAATATAAAACATTGGCTTTATTTTAAAACCTTTAAATGAAGTGTAGCGATTTTACAAAATGCATCGTATCGTATTAAATTAAAGAAAAGGCTCGAGTCAAAACTTAAGATTTCTTTGTCCCGAAAAGATATAAACATCACATCCAGCATGTTAGGACACGATGTTTTAATCTCTCGTAATCAAAGTCGTCTCATGATTTGCGAAACTTCGTAAAAGGGATGTTAAGTTATTTAGTTAAACGGAAAATCGCAACCCAGCACATTAGAGCACTATTCCCTGAATTTCTAAATACGAAATATTGCCTTTATTTTAAAACTTTAGATGAAATATGATGATTTTACAAAATGTATTTTGTTTAACTAAGAAAACAAATATAGGTGTAAATATAGTAAATATAAAAATACTTATAACAATAATAATAATAATAATAATAATAATAATAATATGATAATAACAAAGCGATAATGGAAGTAAAAAATAAAAAATAAAATAAAATAAGAAATAATAATGACAAAATAATAATGATGATACTTGAAATGAAAATAAAATAATAATGATAATATGTAAAAATAATGATGGCAATTAATAAATGAAATAATATATATAAAATAAATAAATGAAAATATATACATATAAAAAATAATATAATAGTAGTAATAATAATGATAAAATAATGATAAAAATAGATAATAATAATAATAATGAAAACAACAAATAATAATAATAAATAAAATAATAATCTTAGTCATAATAATAGTAGAAAAATAAAATAATAACACATACAATCTTAACAAATAATAGTAAAAATATAATCAAAATAACAAATAATAATAATAATAATAATAATAATAAAGTTAGTGAAACAAAATAATAATAAAATATGTACATAAAAAATATAATAATGGTAATAACAATAATAATATAATAACAAAAAGACTAAAAGGATTGCAAAATAACTAAAACAGATCAAATTGCATTTAAAATAAAAGTTTGGGGTCAATTCAAAATAAAATAAAGGAAAAGGGCCTATTTACATGCGCGAAAGGATTTGGAGGGACCAAAGAGGTAATAAACCCTTCGCCAAAACGCAGAAGAGAAAAGGACTAGATTACAACAAGGAGTTAATTGTGGGGTCAAATTTGAAAATAATAAAAACTTAATTAAAAGAGGTCAAAAAGCGGAAGGGCCATTTATAATTAGACCCAAAAACAAAAACATGCGGAATCCTCCGGTCGGGTCGGGTCAACACGCGGATCCACGGCAAAACGACGTCGTTTGGGTGTTTAAGGCCGACCCAAAACGACGTCGTTTTGATGGGCTATTTAAGGCCTAAAACTCGAAAAAATCATTCTCCACTCCCTTTAAAAAAATTTTCTATGACTTTCTTTTCTCTCTGCAGGCTGGTCTCGGTGTCAGCCTCGATCATCCTCCTCATGCAAGCTCGTCATGGCGCCATCATCGGCCACCGTACACTGATGGTGAAAATTGCAATGTATATTTTTTCCCTTTTTTTATTTTATGTTTTACCAGTTCATATACATATATATATATATATATTTGGTATATTTACACGAATAAAAGGATTTGTAGTAGCAAAAAAAGTAAAAATTTAAAAGGAAAAATCACATTTTTGGTCTCTGTTTCGATGTTTGCAGATCTATTTTGTTTTTTTTTTTTTGCGTTTGAATCTCTTTTTTTTTATTGATTGAAAAAAAAGCGCCCTTACACTGGTGTTTCATTCGGCTTATATAGCCATTTTTTTGCTATTTTCTATCTATTCTCTCTTAATGTTTGCAGGTCAGAGGCGGTGGAAGGGCGGTGTTGGACGGTGGACGTGACTTCTGGTCAGGTGCAGAGGGCAAGTGGAGGGCAGGTGGATGTCAGAGGCATCAGAGGTGGCGCCACTTGGGGTTAGGGGAAAATTAGGGTTAGGTTTCTTTTTGATTTGGGTTTGAAATTGGGCTGATCTGTTGGGTTGTTTGGGTAGGCTGTAGTGGGTTTGTGATTGGGCCTCGGGTTTTAATGGGCCGGGACGAATTGGGCTTGTACAATAAAGGTCAAATTTTGATCTGTTCGGGATGCGCTTTCAAATTAAAAGAATATATATATCACATGATAGAGACGAATTCGCTTTTATACCAAAAGATTTAAGCTGAGTTACCTTTAGTTCACACAGGTTAGTCGTATTTAAAAATTTAATATATTTTTTCAATAATTCGATTAAAAATAGTTATTCTTTTAAAATGTTAGTGATTAAATTTGAGTCTTTTAAAAGGTTGAAGTTTAAATTTAACTCAAAAATTAAGGATCAAATTGATAAAAATATAAATATTAAAAACTAAATTTGGCATTACACCTTTTATTTTTATTTATTTGTTTAACCTATTCATATTTTACAAACATGTCAAACGCAATAAAAATAACTTTTTCCTTCACTTGTATTTTCTTTTTAAGTTATTAACTTCAATTCTAAAGGACCACCTGGTGAAGGTGGCCATCTTCCTCAAAAGTAAAGTTTGCAAATAATTCTTCACTTGGTTTTTTTTCCTTCTACTTTCATACTTATAAAAGCTAAACTATTAAATATAAATTAAAACCAAAATGCAATTGTTCTCTCTAAAAGCCATATTCCCCAATTGTCGTAATAAAAAATTGAGGGAAGATTGAAATTCCTTGGAACTTAATGTTGATATATTATGGATTTATTTTATATTCCCTAATGTCATAATCAACGAGATGGATGAAGAAAATGGTCCCAATTTTATCCCATCATTCTTTAATGGGATAATATAATTTTCGGTTTTGAATTTGATAACTAGATTCGCTTTGGTATTTATACTATTTTTAGTCTATTTTGGTCTTTGAACTTGACATGAGATTAATTTTGGCTTTTAAATTTCTATTCTATCAAGATTTGATGATATGACTAATATACTGGAACACAACTAAATCAATCGGACTGAAAACTAATGAATATAATGGTCCAAACAAAGGGAGGGGTTGAATCGATTAACTTGGAAACTACTTGAAATTGGCAAAGATTGAAAATCGGGACAAAAATCAAGAATTGAATGGGTTGAACCAGTTTAATAAATTTTTAATATTTTAGATTTTTATTAATATTTAATTATTGTTGGTCCGGCGGTCGAATCGATCAAACTGGTTGAATCGAGAATAGTAGTCTAACATATTAAACCGTCAATCTAGTTATTAAAACACCAAAGTGACATTCTGAGATTGTATCACCTCAACATCTGAAAAATTATATAAATTTGTAATTTTTAAGTCATGATGTGGCACTATCTCAAAGTGGCACATAACCAAATATTTATATTTTTCAAGTTCAGGGATCAAAATCGACCTAGGTATCTAATTCAAATATCAAGTGAACAAAAAAAGTATAAGTACCAAAATGAACTTAATTGTCAAATTTATGGGTTAAAGATTATATCATACATTCTCTAATTAATTAGTTTCCATTTTTCACTAAGATGAAATGGAATATAGGCATCTTAGAGGAATCTCGTAAGGCGTTGTGTCACCAAGATAAAAGGTACCTTTTTCCTTCATTTCTATCCTTTGTTTGTGGCTTAGAAAAAAAAAATTAATAAGGTTAATAATAAGAATTAGAATATTATATATTATTTATATATATACACACAAAGGGGTAATTTACTAAAAAATGCCCAAAAATTTTAAAAATTACGAAAATGGGCTAGTTTGTAGAAAATTTACAGGAAAGGGTCATTTCCCCCAAAAACGCGTCCACGTCGGTAGCATTTTTGGGGATAAAGGCTAAAGCGTCCTACAGGCGCGCTTTAGCCCGTGTTTTTTAAAAAAAAATTATTCTTGAATATTTTAAAAATTTACGAGAATAAACCTTTATAAAGGCTCAAAGTGACAACACCATTTTTTTTAAGGTGTCATCAATTAATAAGAAAATATAACTTACAAAGGAAATCTTTATATAGACCCAAAGTCTCATTTCCCTTGTTTTGAGTAAAGTGAGATATGAGATATGTGTATTTATAGACTCATGAATAGTTTTGCAGCTTGTTCCTAAACAATGTGGGATTCCTTCCTCTTTTAACTAACAACATGAGATGATATGCTACACTATATATGATTTTTTTACAAAATAATTTCTCTCTTTTTTTTAAATTTATTTAACATTTTCTTATATTATAAAAATAAAAACAAAACAACTTAAATATATTTTCATAGATCACATGACAATTTCTGAGAATTCACGGAAGAAAGATGAAACCGAGGCAACTAAGAAACGACAACAAAGATGACTAGTACTACAATGATCATTACACATTGATCTTCAATAAAAACTCTACTGTAAAATTTGTTTCTTTCTCAACAAGATGAAGTATAATTTTCTATAAAGCTTGAGTAAACAAAGCTTAATCCCAACATAAATTATAAATATCTTTTTGTTTAGCTTATCTGCGCTACTTAACCTTTGATTCGCATGGTTATGGTTTGTTTAATATTTTAGCTTGAAGATGAACTGCATTCATTGATTTGTAAACTTTTACAAAGAAAGGAAGAAAAAGTCTCAATACATTGAAATTAAACTCAAAGATATACAAATTAATCCTAAGGAAACCATATTAATCCTAAGGAAAAAACATTAAAAGAAAGCCACCAAATCCACCATTCAAGTTACGTATAAATCCAATTGGAAGATAATTAAAAATTATTATTTTATAAAAATAAATTATATTATTACTCTTTTAAAAAGTTCACACATATCATGATGTGACCATTTAATTTTAACATTACTTATTTATAAAATTATATTAAAAATATATTTATAAAATATTTATTCATTTAATTTAAAAAACATATTAAAATTCTATAATCAAGCATATCTGGAAGAAAAATTTAATAGATGGACCATTTTGTTGATCTTTGAAATATTTAAATATTAACTTACTTATTTTTCGGTACTAATAGAGAGAAGTGTCTCTCACAACGAACCATCTTTCATTAGTTATCCATAAAAGATTACTTGACATAAACAAAAATAAGTAAATAATGACATATACTAAATATATTGGGTAAATATCCCAAGTATAAGCATCAAAATACTTTATACAATATGAAAAATTGTCATGTGATCTATGAAAATATATTTGAGTTGTTTTGTTTCTTTTTTTTTATAATATAAAAAATGTTAAATAAATTTTAAAAAAAAGAAATTGATTTGTAAAAAAATTAAATATAGTGTAGCATGTCATCTCATGTTGTTAGTTAAAAGAGGAAGGAATCCCATATTGTTTAGGAACAAGTTGCAAAACTATTCATGAGTCTATAAATACACATATCTCATATCCCACTTTACTCAAGAAAACAAGTGAAATGAGACTTTGGGTTTATATAAAGATTTCCTTTGTAAGTTATATTTCCTTATTAATTGATGACACCTTAAAAAAATGGTGTTGTCACTTTGAGCCTTTATAAAGGTTTATTCTCGTAAATTTTTAAAATACTCGAGAATAGTTTTTTTAAAACACGGTAAAAAGCGCCCGTGGACGCACTTTTGCCACCTCAGCAAAAGCGCGCCTACGTGGATGCGTTTTTGTTGAGGTGGCAAAAGCACGTCCTACGGGGCGTGCTTTAGCCCCTTATCCCCAAAAAAAGCTGACGTGGACGCGTTTTTGGGGGAAATGGCTTTTTCCAGTAAATTTTTACAAACTGGCCCATTTCCGTAATTTTTCAAATTTTTGGGTATTTTTTAGTAAATTACCCCACACAAAGCATGTTTATAGGATTATTCTATATGTTTCTTTCGTACGTAATCATGTAAAATTTATTAGTTTTTGGTACAAAAAGTTAATAGGATAGAAAGGATTGTGCATATTGAGATTTAGAAATTTACTAAATACCACCATCTTTTATAGTTTTTGCATTGCTAAATTTCAAATTTAATTTAAGATTTTTAATATTATTATAATTATATGTATTTTGTATATCTAATAAATTTTAAGGGCCAAAATTAAGAAATTATTTTAGGGATAGAATTAAATTATAAATTTTGAAGTATCAAAGTGTAATTTTATCATTTTATTAATTTAAAATTTTACAAATTTTGAAGAGAAAAATAAAATACCAATTATTATATCCATAGAAATAATTGAAATATCAAACTAATTCTAAGAAAAAAATAAAATTCTTGTAAATATCATAAAATTATTATTTTTTAATTTAATTTCATATTTTACATAAAATTGTCCATTATTTCTTAGTTTAATTAGCATCATTGCTATCGCATAAATGAAAAATACGTAAGTTTAAATTCACTTAAACACATTTTTTACAATTTAAAAGTTCGAGTTATGAGTGAAAATAAACTGTACAAAATCTCTCATAAATCTAAATTTATGAAATAAAATATAATAATGTTTATGAAATAATTTTGAAACACTTATTAGATATATGACATCATCGAATAACATTAAAATATTGCAAAAGATACAAAATCTTGAGTAGGCAAAGGGAATCCCAAAAAGCCGATATAAGATTGCTACGTGCATGAAAATTTTCTCTTTAAAATCAAACCATATTATATATATATATTCAATCAAGTCCCTTTATAATGTGTAGGGGTCGCTGTCGGGTTCCTTTGTCGCTTGACACCTCTTTTCTACTTTCTCAATAAAATGATTCGATAAACTATTTTTGTGGTTCACAACCAAAGAGTATCTTTCTTAACTTTTTTTCCTATTCACTAATTTTTATTCTTTTTCAAAAGATAGGTCATCATTAATGTATTGATTCAATTTATTTTTTTATTGAATTTCAAATTATTGATAGCCTCTGCATGTAGGCTAACCTACACATTGGCCCCATCTACTTGAATTTTCTTTTCATATCTTGGAAACTTGTGTTTGGTTCTGGTCCTTCTGGATGCTCAAAAAGTTTTAACAGTCTCTGTACTAGCTGTGTTATTTATAAGGTTATAAATCTTCTAATAATATTATGAAATAAATGCGTAAATAAACTGTTTATACAGTTCAATAATTATACTTATTTACGTAAGTTTTACTAATTAAAACTTAATTAAGTTTTTTTATATAAATAACTTAACGAAAATAATTTAAAAAAATTATATATAAAAATAACTTATTTGTTATAGTATTCGTCGGTGTCGCTTGACCAACGGGCAGCACTACCCTTTTTTCTCTCTAATTATAATCTAATCATCAATTTTTTTTAAAAGAAAATTAGTGATGTCACCTAAAGTATGATTATATAAAACGTTTAGAGACTTGATGAAGCAAGGTGCCCCTATGGCCGCCCAAATTAAATGGTTTTAAACTTTTAGTTCATTTGTATGTTGGGTCTGTTTCCTAGTAAAATTAAATTTAAATAGCCTTAAAAATATAATAATAAAAAATAAAACTTTCTCATTTTTTAATTTTTAAAAAAATTAAAAATTATATAAAATTCTTAATTTAATTACCTAAATATATCCCTCAAAAATTTTCTCAAGTTTATCTAAATTCAAATATGCTAGAGAATGAACTGAAAATATTTAAATTTAGATAAATTAAAAATTCTTTTTTTTTAACATCGATGATTAGATCATGATTAAGAGAAAAGAGAAATAATGTTACCAGTTGCTCAGGTGATACCAACAAGTAATGCAGTAAACGGATCATTTTTTATATTTTTTTCTAAACTATTTTCATAATTAATTAATATTTTTAAGTTATTTATATAAAAACCAATTAATTATTTTAAGATTTCCTAATATCAGGGAGGAAGACAAGGGTAGGATGTAGTCTTCGCCCAAAATGATAAATTTACCAATTAGACTTTTTAAAATTCAAAAAATTTATAATTAACTTTTGATTTTCTTAAAATAATTTTCTGACTTTGTTCTTACCTAAAATTATTCTACCCTCGTTGTCATAGGCTTTTATGGATGCTTAGCAAGATTCCTTTGTCCCAAAAGTTACAATCAACAAATCTCAAAATGCATCAATGAATTCCTTTAACAAATGAATTTGATGCCCAAAGTTAATATATTTTTGGGAGGGCAACCTTCCTTTTTTTTTTTTTGAAAAAAAAAACAAATTAAGAAAATTACATTAAATTAGAAAGATCAAAAATACAACTGGCTTGCTTTTTATTTAGCACTTCTAAAGCTTCATTAGCGGTGTCGTCATAAACCTATAGTTCTAATTTCCACTCTAAGCTCAACTTAATCAAGCTGTCATCAGCAACAAAATTATTTTCTTTAGAAATATACTTAATAAAACACTGATCATCAATTTTCATAATCCGTTAAACCTCCTGAATATAATATATATAATCCTCACACCTACCAACATACCTTCCTTTTTAAAACAGTGCATGATGAGGCAGTCAACTTGCCAAAGTTTTATCCTCAGGATTTCAAGGCAGAGTTGATAATAGACAATCCCTAAAATTATCACCTTATATATATATATTCAATCTTTATCCTTAATGAGAAAAGATTAGAATCCCACAATCTTAGAACCTATAATTATCTACTTTCCATACAGACATATAGAACCCCTATATTTATTGCAGCTAAATACCATAAAAATATAATTACTAGTACAAAATTTCAATCTACAACACGACACAAGCACGCTTGCATCAATCGAAGTGTTGTAACAGTCAATGTGTCACTTGCAATGTTGCAACACAAATCATGTCTATTATAAGGTATACTCCATTTTAGAACTGAGACGATTCTTACTATTTTGTGTTTTGAGAAAAAATATAAATATGTTTTTCTTTTAGGGTTAGTACTAATTTAAAACGGATTTCACATTATGAAAATTTTTATATTTAATGATGAATTACATTTCAGTCTATTTTATTGAAAAATAAATAAATTAATCCTTATACATTTTGAAACGTATAAATTTATTTTTTCTATTAAATGATGATGTGAATATGATGAAATTTTTTAATGAAAAAACTATAAAAATAGTCACCTAGTTATGCCTTTCGTTCTATTTTGGTCACCCAACAATTATTTTTTTCGATTTAATCACTAAATTTTTCAAAATTAAATATTTTAGTCACTTTGAGCTTATGTGGGCTTTTTTATTGGTCTAGTAGCAAATTTAGCCCTCTAATGTTTACACATTCTATCAGTTTGATCCAAAATATAAAAAAAAATCAACAAAATTAGCTTTCATGTTTACAATATTTGTCATTTTAGTTCTAATTCTAAAAAATTCAATAAATTTAACCCTCAACATTTACAAAATCTATCAATTAGTAGTAGATAATCTAAATCGTCCATAGTCTGAGGAATCAAATTGAGCATTTGATTCAAGGGACTATTATGTCATCTATTAAGTTCATTGGAGGAGATATCTTGTCTTGGTTATCGAAGGGGATGACTTCCAAAAAATAGAAACATAGGTGTGATTGTATGAATTGATGGTATATTGAACAAGACCCAAGTTGAACTTATCTTGGATTCGTTTATGGATTCATTCACTTGTGATATTCACGACGTGACTTACCTCAATATTAAGTAAGTGATTGACCATGTGTACCTAACTCATATATTTTGGTATATCGAAAACTTGTGTTCCATTAACCTGAAACTGAAAGTTAGTGTGTTGGGTATATGACTTATGTATGGAATGACTTCACTTACAATAGTGTGGAATTCATAGCTCGGATACAGAGTAAATAATATCATCTATTGGCATTGTATGGATTATGGAAACTAAATATGGCCACGGATCATTCATTAGGGACGAATGATTGTTATGACTATTTGTTAGTAATCACCCCTATCACAATAGGGTTGAAAATCACCATTGTTAGGAGGTAGCCAACAAAGTAGATAGCCTAGCTTGCCTATTAGTCGATTGCGCAGGTAAGAGGAATCCCTTATGTTTCCAAGAAAGTAAAAGAGAGAAGCGAAAGGGTAAAGGAAAAGGAAAAGAAAAGGGAAAAAAATAGTGTAGATGTAAGCAGGACCAAGTGTCCGTCGACAAAAGAGACCCAAGGGTTTCTGCGATAACTTTTTAAGGTCAAACTTTTTAAATTTTGACTTCAATTATTTTAAATAGTTTAATTAATTAAACTTTGTAAGATATATATTCAAAAACTACTTCATTGAAAGTTTTATAATATATTTTTCAAATTTTATCCATAATACATTTTAAAGAAAGAGATATCAAAGTTCAACATATATGACAAGTTTAATAGGATGGAGAGAGTAATAATTTTTCACTTGGGCTTATCCTAGTGTTGAACCTCAGCCATATATCATATAATACAACAATTCTAACTTCTGACTTACAATATTAAGGCCAATGAAGCATTGGCTCAATGTAAGATTAGAATCTGAGAACTTTAATGTCCTAGTTCGAATGTGTGGATTCCCTTAGTCATAGTTGGTTAGTAGTTAGCTATTCGATTCAATTATTAAGTTAATTATTCAAATTGCATTAGTTGATTGTATTGAAACTATTATAATTTCAGAACATTATTAGGAGAGACAGTCATAAATTCAGATATAGATAGTAAAACAAATATGCATAATATAAAAAAATTGAAAATTAATTTAATTTATTAATATATTTTACTTATTGAATTAAAAAACAAATAAAAACAATATTCATATAATAATTTCCAAATTTTAAATAAATATTCGATTCATATATCATCTTCCAACATTGCAAAGTAGCCGCTACCTGAGGGATACGTGGGTCTCGTTTTTGCTGCAGAATCCACTAAAAGAAAGAGAAAAACAAAGCATCTTTTGTTTTTCCCTCTTTAATTTGTTAAGTGGGTTAATGTTATTGGAATCTCAGCCATTTTAACAAAGTTAGTGCTTAGGTGGTGACTAAAGTGTAAATTACTGAAATTCACAAAAGCTTTTCCTCAAAGGCAACCAAAACCCTATTTATATTTTAGTAGTCAAAGGAAAATCCCAAAAAGAGAAACAATTAATTGATAGATTAAAAAAGTGGCTTTGCTCACGTGACAGCCAAAAATGCATAAAGATGTTGAATAGAAAATAAAAAGAGACACATGAGGCATAAAGTTCCCATTATGCTGCCGCTGCTATCACCATGCATATTTGTTTAGGGGACAAAATCCATGGTCAGTGCTATCAGAATTTTTATCTTTTTATATAAAATAATTATATTTTTTTATTTATAAAAAGTTATAGAAGCACATAGCTTTTTCAACATTTTTTAATATTAAAGATCGATTAAAGATGGTTAAAAATTTGAATTTGGGTTTAAATATTAAAATATTATTTTTGAAATATTTATATTTAATATAATATTATTTAATCAAATTGAAAAATAGTACATTAATTATTTTTTTAAATTTCTACATTAGTGTTACAAAACAAGGATTAATCGTTTCTCTTTTATTTTTGTTTTCTTTGTGGCTTAGTAAAATTAGTGGTTCATGACTTTATGACCAACTTTTGTGTAAAGATATAAAGTTGGCCATTGGTCAGCTACACTTTTTGTGTAGAGGGAAATGAAATTCATGAAGAGAAATGGTATTTGATTTTCGACCTCACCTTTTCAATTAGAAAGTATTATAATAGTTAAAACTTTATAATCATTAAATTAGACCAACTTCAATAAATTACAAAATGTTTAGTAAATTATACAAAAAAAAATTATTTATGTTACTGGGCTGTTAAAATCTAAACAGTTTTCTTCTTTAATCTCCAATATTGATTGTCAAATCGACTTGGACCTAATGTATATTTTTCTACTTGTCGATGAGTACTAATCAACCATACTGATCTTTGAATTGTCATTTAGAGCTCGCTAGCCAGACTTTAGAAAAAAATATTAACAACCCAGTGACTTAAATAAAAACTTTCGAATAATTCAATTACTTATATACAAATTTTCAAATAGTTTAATAATTATTTTGAAACTTTTTAAAGTTGAGTGACCAATAACGTTGGGTGTAATTTAGCCTTTGTAGTATTATGAATTGTCAATCTCTTAATGCTTTTTTAAGCACGAAAGGTTTGATGGAACATAGAAAATTTATGAGAAACAAGCGGCGGAATTTAATAGTTCTAACTCGTAAGTTCAAACATTTTCTTTTATTTGTAAAAAGTTCATTCAAAGATATAGATCAATTTATTTGTTACATGGTTTGTTTTATCCAAATGAATAGTTGAAATTTCAGGAGTTGTAATTGTTAATATAGATGAAATCTTTGTTTATATGCGTACTTAAGAAATTATAAGATTGCTAAATTTGTTGTTTTATTTCCCTTTAAGAGGAGGAATCTATTTACACCCGTGTAAAATTAAAGAGTTTTACACATTTACAAATGATAAATTTATTTGAAGGCTAGTTTGAGGTTCATTAATACAATTTTTGAAGAAGAGATTGAATTGAAGCAAACATGGCTATTCAAAGACCTATTCAAATATAGGCTAGAACATAATAGACATAATGAGCCTTTTGGCCTTTTAACAAAAAGGAGGAGATAAGTTGATGGTTTCCTTGTTGTTGCTAGTTTGTTCTGATGTATTGGATAACATTTATTATGAGTAACTTATGTTGATTTGTTTTTGTTATCTCATATGTTTATATGGCAAGGTGATAAGGGTGAGTTTTGACCATTTGCTTATGTTTTGTCAAAAGCCAAAGGGGAGATTGTTGGGAATTTAGCTATCCCATTGCTAATGTTTCAACTCGTGTTCAAACAAACGTGTTGAATGACTTGTTCACTCTCATGTTTAAACAGATGTTTAGATAAATCTTTAGACAGTAGTCTAGACATGAGTCTTAAACAACTTTGGCATTTTTTACTTTGACCTCCATGATTGGTTTCTCTATAAGTAAATGATTCCTAAAACATATTTTAACTCGTCATTAAAAATGATGATCAAATTTGACTGATTGTATTAGAAATCTACTTGCCTTATCCAATAAGACTTATCCTTATTCTTTAAGCTATTTTTAGTAATTAAGTTGTTGATTTTTCTTGGTTGATAAGGCTTTATTTTGGAATAGATATTGTAGGATATTATCCACGACTGTTATGCATTAAATTGATAATTTTATCTCCAGAAAATTTTTTAAGGGAAGCTATCATGTATTACCTATAAATAGGCAACACATATGCTTGGTTTGACAAGCCCTTTAGAGGGTGTTGATACTACATTGTTTTGTATTTGTTGTTAGGCTTTTGTTCGTATTTGGCACTCAGTTTATAGTTTTGTAAGTGTGATAATATGGGTGAGTGATTCTAACAAGTCAGGTTATCTTTTAGGTTGCAATTACTTCTTGTGTAAGGGTTACTGGATAAATTATTGAATGGATCATTCACTGAGCAAGGCTTCACAGAGTAAGATTATTTTCGAATTGAATTATCAACGTTTGTGTTCCTATTTCTCTCCATCTCTTATTTGTTTACTGCCTTTGTAATGTCCACATTTCTATTCAAACATCTATTTAAACATCAAACTAGACAAAGAGCAAACCGAAACTCTTACAAAGAGTATTCTCCTTGGTAAGGATCTTTGCATCAAGTGCTTGGAAATAAAAACATGGGATTTTGGAACTGCACTCATGATATAATATTTATAATCAGATTACTTTTGGTCAAAGGATAACATGATCATGAAATTCCCTAGGACTCATCAATGGCATACATTGGAGATATCCCCTGATCTCAATGGATATTCAGTCTCTTATTACACTGATGAATCATATCATCATAACCAAGTAACATCACCAAAACCAAAAGGAGGTGGAATAGCTTGAGGGGCATGCAATCAAGGGTTTCTCAACAATTGCGTGTGCATCGACATCAATATCGTTTTTGCTTGATTTATTTTTATTTTGTTTCATGTTTTATGTGTGTTAAATTTCACTCTTTTTCCTTCAAGAATTGTTTCTATCTCAACACTTACTTTGTCATTTATAAGAAGATAAAGTTAATTTAATCTAATTATGACTTTTTAAAATTGAGTAATTTAATTTGTATAGATTTGATATTGTGAAAAAAAAATTATAGAGTGTTAATGAAAACCTATATAAATGCTGACATAAATTTTTATATTTGTTTCCACCAATATCAAAGGAAAAATAAATAAATTCCTTGTTTATTTATACATAAACTAAATTGCATTCTTTTAGTATATAAGTATTGCATACATACTTCATTCATATTAAGGATAGGGTGAAGCTAGAACAATTTTTTAGGGGCTGAATAAAATTTTAATTTTTATAATCTATATTTTATCATTTTTAAAGGATTAAATAAATTTTATTATTTTCGGGAGGCCAAAGTGTAATTTTACCTTTATTAATTTAAATTTTTTTAAATTTTAAAGGGTTTTAATAATTTTCTATTTTAGGGGTTCGGGCTGCCAACCCCTAGATTCATCTTTGATTAAGGATGAGGTTTTAAAATTTTAATAATAGAGGGTTATGTCTTATATGCTTCATTTCAAATTCTATTAATGATAAAATTAAAATTAAAGTTCCATTGAAACTGCATAATAATTCATTTATAAATATTTACTTTTATTATATGTACATATTTTCTAATAAACCCTTAACCTTTCAAACCTCTAACTAATTACATTCATTTAAGGTAGATGTTACGTAATTAATATCAATTAAATTAATACCCATTCAATTATAAGTTAATAATAATTAATTTTATTTAATTAAAAAATAAACCTCCAAATGTGTGAGGTATAAAGGTAAAATTGATAAAAGAGAGATAAATAAAAAACCATTAATATTAATTTGTTTGGTAAATAGAAGGGAAATAATTGAATTTAGAAAAACAATATATGATTGTCTAAATAGAAGAAAAAAATAGAATCTCAAAAGGGTAAATTATCAAAATAGTTACTTTTGTTTGTCTCAGGTTATATTTAGTCACTTATGTTTGAAATATTACGTTTTGGTCACTTACATTATTATATTGTAACATTTTAGTCACTGAGCCGTTAACTGTCGTTAACGGTGTAATGCTAAACTGATGTGACATGTTAAATCATCATTTCAAAATAAAATTTTAGGTTAATTTATACAACGGTCCCTATATTTTTTTCATTTTGAGTAATTTAATTTTTTCTTTTAGGTTCTTTTAACTTTCTTTCTTTTTTTTCTGCTTCTCCCTCTATTTTTCTCCCTTCTTCATTTCTTTTAATTTAGTTATTCTATATTTACCATTTGTTAAAACTAGTCACTATAATTTTATTTTTTTGAACAAATTAATTTTTTCGAGTGAGGCAAGCTTATGGACTAGTTTTAACAAATGGAAAACATAGAAAAATTACCTTAAAAGAAATGAATAAGAAAGGAAAACAAAGGGTGAAACAGAAGAGAATGGAAAATAAAGAAAAAAAAAGGAAAGTTAAAAGAACATAAAATAAAAAAATTTAAATTGCTCAAAACAAAAATAATATGGGGACCAATTGTATAAATTAACCTAAAATTTTTATTTGAAATGATAATTTAACGTGTCGCGTCAGTTTACCGTTACACCGTTAATGACAATTAACGGTTCAATGACTAAAATGTTACAACGCGATAACGTAAGTGACTACAATATAACATTTAAAACATAAATGACTAAAATATAACTTAAAATAAACAAAACCCAATCTTAAAAGTTATGTAAAAGCATATGCACAATCAATGATATTTAATTTGGCAAATATCTATTTATGACATAATTTTGTCACACCTAAAATATGTGATCAGATGGATAAGTTAAGTGCTTCCTTATTATGGGTGGGAGTGGGTTAGCAGTAGTTGCTAAAATTACAAATAAGTTTTGATTGATTTTGACAATTTTGGATATAATATGACAATATATGGGAAAATAATTAAAATATAATATTCTATAAAATGTGACGTAAAATTGCATAATCACGACATGCATGAAATTAAAATATGTTAAAATTTATATAATATTAAACTTATATAATATATATATAATATTTTAAATATGATTATAATATGTGAAAATACATAAACATCATACAAATATATGGATTATTAGCCTAATTTTAATGCAATGATTATTACACTAATTAAAGGATGTGTTATGATTATAATTTTAAAAGATGCATTTTTTTAATAGTTGGAATTTGAAAATAAACATATATTTAAAAATAATTGTAACTAAGAATTGCTTTTTAATATTTTTTATTTCATACTATTTGTTGAAAATATTTATTCATCTTTTTTTCTCTTTACTTCTTATTGATATTTTTAAAATATAATAATTTTATTTGAAAAACACAAAATTCTCAAGAAAAGAAATCCTTGAATTACTTTGGTGTCACCTTAAATTACATAGAAGCTAAGCTTATATTATAAAATGAAATAAATTAGGAGCTCTTAATTGAATTTTAACTTAGTTAGTATCGTTATAATTGTAATAATTAGGAGGACGCGCATTTGCATATATTTTTCTCCAAAATTAGATTCTATGGATAGATATAATCATTATATAAAAGAAGACTTCTTAATAATAATAATAAAGGTAAGAAGGTCTCTCCAATTCTTCTCAATTTCGATAGTAAGCAGATTGGTTCTTCTAAAAAGTTAGAGTAATTTAATCACAATATTAATTTTTTTGTCAATTTTACATAAATTTGATTGGTATAATAACAAATTTAATTCTCATTATTTACACATTCTATCAATTTGGTCACAATTAAACAAATTTAACCTATGATATTTTCATAAATGTGTAAATGTTGAGGCTAAATTTGTTAACTTTTTAGAATCAATATCAAATTAACAAAATATGTAAATATTGATAACTAAATTTGATAGTATACCTATCAAAATTATGCAAAATTAACTAAAGATACTAATGCAATGATTAATTGTTCTTAATTGTTCATTATCAAAATTAATAAAAATTAAATTGCTTTAATTTTTTTATAAAGATTAATTTATTCAAATTTAAAATTGAATAGGATTGAAAAAATTACCAAAAAAAAAAATTCTGTGTGTGAGATTCTCCAATATTTTATTGTTATATTAAGCTTCAAATACCTTACCACCAAATCTAACAAATGTAAATGATATTAAAAATATTTTAAAATCTTATTCTTACAATTTTTTTCTACAACAAATAATCATTTTTAGTTCAAACAAAATATTATCAAAGACAAAATAACAATAAAACAATAAATAAATTAATATAAATAAGTCATATGTGTATTTAAGATCTCAACCCTTTCACTTAAATTTGAATTTTAAAGACTACACTTAAATCGGTAGACTCAATCACCATAAAACTCCTGGTGTGGTCATAATGTCATGCATTGATTTGTTCAATTTTAAAGCACGTATCTCTCACATTCATAATCAACGCCTAAATGTTTAACTCTTATTTCATAAGTTCTTTTAAATTTAATGAGATTCCTTTTAAGTCACGAATTCACAAAAGAAAAGATAAAAAAAAATTACACAAACAACTGAAACACAGAGAATAAGAAAGAACAACTAGTAAGGGACAAAAACTTTAAATCAAATTGTAACGTAAAACTTAAATACCTTGTTTCTTTCTATAGATGCTTAAAAAAGGAAAAGAGAAAGAAAGCATAGAAAAAACGCTAACATATGTGAAATCATTTTATCTTATCCTTAAAATATTGTGTAACGTACAAATCAAATTTATTATTTATTTTATAATATTTATTTCTTTTATTTATATATATTTAAAATTTATTAATGCGATTAAAATGACATTTTTTTATTTATTTTATTGAAATTTACAAATATTGAAAAAGAAAAATATATATATTTTTTGAAAAGAAAGAAAGAAGAACAAATTCCCTCCAAATGATTGGGCACAGCCAAAGCGAAGCCAACAGTCTCTCCCGGCCATAGCCATTACTCTCTCTCTCTCTCTCTCCCCCGCCAAAAGAAAAAGCCTCTTTGATTCTCTCCTATAAATACCCTCCTCTCTTCCGTTCCTTCATTTTCTATCCAGAAAATTCCCTTACTAAGTTATTGTTTTTGTTCTCTTAATCACGCATCGACTTTGATCTCCATCAAGTTTTAGCTTTGTTCTTTTGAAATTTCTTAGCATTTGAGCGCTTTGTTCAAACATCAGATCTACTTCTACATTTTATCAAGGTTAGTTTCTCTCCTTTTTAAATCTATTTTTGGTTCATTTTTTCTCTGTTTTTCTTATTTGTTCCGGTTTTTTTAGTTTAAATTTCAAAAATCATTGATTGTTCTTCTTCTTATTGTCGTTGTTGTTTTGTTTGGTATTTCGAAAATTAGAGGTCCGTCTGATGTTCTTCGTTGTTTTTTTTAAAATATTTTTTAGATTTTTCATTGAGAAATGAAGTTCATTCTTTCGAGGTTGCTCTGTTTGGTTGCTGTGAAACGAGAGAGTAAATTTTGGAGTATATAGAAAGAAAAACTTTTGTTTCTTCTGTTTCCAATATCGAGATTTTCTTTGTTTTCCAATAATGATAATTACTTTATTTTTTATTTTTCTAAAAGATTCGGTCTATTTCTGGATTTCTTTGAACTGTAAATAAAACCCTTTTTTTTTTTTTGTTTACATAAAAGGCTAATTTACTCTTTCTAAGCAAATTTCTGCTGTGTGTTGTAACTTAAAACAGTTATAGGAAAGCTGTTAGATTCATATGGTGGTATTGAAAATTATATTATGTAAACATTTTAGTTTTCAGGAAAGAAAAGTCTCTAATTATATTGCTTTATTTTTCTACAAGCGTATATTAATTATAAAGTCTGGTATTATAAGTTGAGTGATACTTATTTTGTTAAAATTATACTGATAAATCTATCAAAAAATTACTGATAAAATAAATTTAAATATTTAAGTCATTAATTTTAAAAATAATTTTTAAGAAGGTATTCTTTTTTTTTAATCTATTATGGTCTCAATTTTGTCACGATAGTGATTGAGTGGAACTTAAGTATATCCCTGGAATCTGAGTTTAGTGGCACTTAGCAGAACTGCGTAGACTTTATTTTATTGTTAGACTGCGGAAAAGCACTAAACAGGTTCATTTAATGAGGCACAGTAGATTAGCAAAAACTTTTACAGCCAATGCGGCCTTGGAGGGGCTAGCATTTTCGAGCAGTTAAATCATATAGTTGGCTTTGCAGCCAATTGAATCTGGATTGTCCAAATACAATAAATTGCCAGAGGATATTTCTTTGAGACCCAGGGGACTGTGACATTAAGTCTTAACTACCCCTGTAGCTTTTACGGTGTAATTTTTAACTTTGGGAAACAAGCTCAATAATTGGAGTTTAAGGATTATACACTAGAAGGAAAAGAGCCAAAATCATTAGTGAAGAAAATGACAACTCTTTTGGCTAACTGGCCAAATTGCTGCCATCTTGCTATTCTGAGAGTGTGGATAAGATGACACTAATTTTAGTTGGTCTGGTTGCAAAAGAGGGAGTAAGAACTCCATTGGAATTAAGGCATTTACGTGTCTTCACTTCGTATGCACAGATTCTCTGATTCGTAGACAAGAATAGTATAACCAGAACTTGAAAAACAGATTCATCTGTAGACTGAAAACAGAGTTCATTCTTTCTCTTTTCAAATCGTAATTGAGGTAAGCTGTATTTCTCTCAGTACGATGCATGTAATTTGAGTTCCTTCTTGTTTCACTCTGTTTTTCTCTTCATTTTCATATAAAGAACTTAGTAGTCGATGCTTTGAGTATCTTTAAAACATTGTAACTAAGAAAAAAAGATTGTTAATTCCCCCCCCTTTTTTTTTTAAATTTGCTCAATGACTTGCAGCATTGATGGTAAAAGGCCTTTGTAACCGTTACCTTCTTATTACGTGGATTGAAATGTTGTTGTATGGTGGTTACTGGTTAGATCAACAGATCTTAACCCAGGAGAATGAAAGGAAAATCATGAAGAATTTCAGAAGCAGAGTAGTGTTTTTCTCCATTATTCTCATTAAAAAAAAAAACTCTGAACAACTTGTTATAGTAGCCACTTGCCAATAGTGGGCCCTTAGTTTGAGCCTTTGAGGCTGAAAGGCTCATGTTTTAGACGTTTTGCGAGATGGCAGTTCCCTGGGGCCACATTAGAAATATTTTCTTAGGCTCAACATATATTTCAGATTTTTTTTTACAGTATTTTGACATGGGTATGGCCTATGAGGTCATTTTTGCTCCACGAAAGTGTTTGCCAGACTGGATGGTTAGTATCATCTATCAGGTGATTCGGCCAGCCAAGGTCCCAACCCCAGCCCAGGCAAGGAGTCTGTGACTTAAATTTTTGCGGGACCCACAAATTGTGGGGACCAACCTTTCGTGAACGAGTAACAAATTTATGCATTCACTGAAAATTCCCTGGCGAGTGGCTACTAGTGTATCTTTTCACGGGCACTCACGCTCTAGGATCCCCAATATCTTTCTTTCTATCTCTGACCACAAGCAATAATACCAACCGCCCACTTGCCTTCGTTTAGCACAGAAAAAGAACAAACCAGCATGCAAGTCCTTTCTGTCAATTTCTGGTCTTCGCTCATTTCCCTTTTCCTCCCTTTCATCGATTTAGTCACATGTATTATGGTTCTTTTCCGGTATATGTCTTTCTTTTCTTCGCTTTTTTTTTATGGACAATAGTCATAATTCAAAATTATATTTAAGAAAGATATTTCTGTTTGCTCATTTTCTCTTTTTTGAAGTCCAAAAGTTGCAACCTTCCCCTGTAGCAAGTCCATGCAGTTCTTCCTCATTTCCTCTTAGACCGTAAGTAGCGGCATTTACTTACCTATCTGTACCATTAATTTCCGACATTTTCTAGCACCGGATTGCTTATGTTTTCTATTTTACTGGATTTCATTGACGCACTTGTCTTTACTGTCTCAGTTTATCTTTTTTCTTGTTTCTTTGATTGCTATTGCTTAACTCTGGTAAATCAACAGAATTACTTGAATTGCTTTTGGTGAATTGTAATCTAGATGGCCAACAAATTTTATGCTTTGGAATCTCTTCATTGTTTGACTTTTAGAAAGTTTGCTTGCAATATGCAGAGCGTGTAACCGGGTTAGGTATCTGAGTCTTTCTAATCATACTATACAAGTTGGTGGCAAATCATTTTCGATCATCAGGTTAGGTACCAAGGAGATTCCTAATATGTACTATCTGTTAATATGGCTAAAGCCGTTATCATTCAAGTTTTCTTTCAAGGAATCGGATTAGGAATACGTGTAGACCAAGCATTTTGGTTTGTCTCTTCGGTGCTTTACGTAAAAAAGCATGTCCGTTCTTGAGTTGCGTCAATGTCTCAAGGTGGGAAAATGTCTGTTCATTCAGAATTCCCCACTAGGAAAATAGGGAAATGGTTGCCCCATTTGTTTGTCCTCCCGCAGGCAAAAATTTGCCTTTTCTTGTGCCAGCAGTTAAAGGTTGCTGGCTGCACCACTCAAAGAGTACTAGTAGCCCCCCCACTCAACAGAGCAGGGGTTGATATGTCATCGCAATCGACATTGCTTAGTGCTTTTATTCTTTGGTCTACTCAAAATTACCCAAAAAATTAATCGAAGAGATTGATTCAGGTTTAATTTAGTCGGTATTATTGTTATTATAACATATAAGAGGATATAAATTAGAGTGCATTTAGACGCATAATATTTTTTATTTGAGGGGTTAGGAATTATAGTTAGTAAATAGGAATTGTATTGAAAAAACCCTAAAGAAAATTATTGTCGCACTTCTAGTTGCTTATTTTCCATGCTGTTGTATTTCAGTTCGAAATAGAGAGGAAAATAGAGGGTAAAACATGTTATTAAATGTGCTTTTGAGTTGCCAGGTCTAGTGGCTCTGTCTGTGCATTTATATTTAATTTCACCTATTAAAAGATTGTCACAAATTTCTTTAATTTATTATTACAATTTAAGGATATACGTCATTCTATTAATTCTATTTGTAAAATTGATAATTTTACCGTCAACGAATGTAATAACTGGTCTCATAATTTTTATGTATCATTTGTAGGATTTTTAAAATGTTACGAAATTAAAATATATAAAATATATATAAGTAACAGAAATGTTACTAGAAAAAAGTGTAAAATGTAAAACTCCCCTAAAAACTACCTTTTATCTGGACTAGTTTATAAAATGCGCATTGCTAGCGTGGTCCAGTTGCTGCTCTCTGTATGCGCATTTACTTTATTAATCCTTTGCATGATAAAGGTACAAAGGACAATAAATTTACATATAATCAGTAGAATTCTTAAATTTGTACAGGACACTAAAAATATAATATATGTTAAAATATTAAAGTAGAAATCATATAATAAAATGCAAAATATAATTTTCTCCCAAAACCTTTTTAAATTATCATAGAGAATGGCAGAATTGCAAAAGGTAAAGTAATTCAAGAAAACGGGTAGAAATGAGACTAGAAAAGTCGGTTAAATGAATTTTTAATGAAGTTAAAAGTAATAGGAAGATTTTAGCTAAAACACATTTGGAGATTCCTTGTACGGGGCCTAAATTGTTTATAGGTCTAATGTTGAAAAACATTATTAAATTAAATTGCAGAAACGTTTTATGTGTTTTTTTTTTTTATGGTGAAGAGGGATTTGATGTGTTGAATATAATGAAGACAATAAAGTTTGTCAAAAATTGAAACAAATCATGATTGTCGTGTATGACCCTTTTTTCATGCCTAGAATGCTGCTCGAGCCATACATGCTTTCTTCTTTTGGTTTTAACGAGGGAAGGAAAGTATATGGGGATTGAACTGGTCAATGTTTTTTGTCACTATTTAGTGGCTTAAACGACGTGGTATATGCCTTTTAAGTATATTAAAATTCATCAGTCATTTTGTGGATAAAATAAAAGAAGTTTTTTTAAGTAATAATATTTATTAAAAATGGTTATATTTGAAAAATAATTTAAAATAGAAAGTAAATTTTTAAAGGAAATGAGGGGAGTAGGAGATAAGAGTGGGTAGTTATGAAAGATATTTATAAAAAATACTCAAAGATGTAAGTTGTTTTTGAAAAAGTTAATTTGTTACTTTTCTGAGTTATGTGACTAATTCAATCAAATATTTATTTTTAGCATAAATAATTTTATGAAATGCTTTTCCATGAGAGTTTGTAGTTCATCCTCCGATTCTACACTGTGAGGTTCACACACTACACTATCAGTGGTCACCTGTTCTATTGGAATCTCTCTTTCTCGTATTTCAACTACAAGAAGGGACTCAAGTAGCCCTTCCTCCAAGATGTCTTCTTTCTAACTTGTATGATCATTTAAGTTAAATCCTAATTTTATTGTTTATTTTGTATTCCTTTTTATGTCAATTAGGATATTTTTAAAAAATAACAGTCCTCGTTAATTATAACATTGATTTATCTTCTTTTCCTTTTTAAATATTTATATATTGAAATCTTTCCGCGTGGTACATATTCGTATTGTTGACACTATTACAAGATTTTACACCTATTTTAGTAAGAGTATACCTAATTTTACTAAGATTTTGATTTACTGGTTTCTTTTCTTAGAGCAAAAGTTGGACCTTAGGAGTTACCACGCCCCTTAGATTTTCTCCCATAGATGTAAAGAAAAACAAGATATTTGACTTGTCTCTAAATGTTTGATTAATTGTTGCATTGCACAGCATTTTGCATTTTGTTTATTATTATTTCTTTCTTTGGTCAATTACAATGGATTAAGGGACAACTTGTTACCAACCATTTGTTTCTTTATAATCAGTTTCATTGAAAATTAATAATAGAGATTAGTTGATTTATGAAAAATATTTGATACATTAGGGAGTTTTAAACACTAAACAAATAGAAATGGAAAAATAGTTTTTAAAAAGGATACATGTCAATTTTTAATTTACTTATAAAATAAAAAATTATATCCTAGTGTACCAAATACAAGCCTTGATTTATTATTATCAATTAGAATTATCAATTTTACAAACTAGTAGTAAAGTGCCAAATACATACTCTACTAATACTAGCTCGCACAAAAAAGCCAAAATTTTGGGTTGGAAACTAGCTGTAATGATAGGACTTTTGGCACACTTCATGTTTTATTTTGCATGCAACTTCTAAAAAATTAAGTGTCCATGTTATTGCTTCATCTATTTTCTCATCAGCTTTATTAGTTTTCAAACTATTTGTTTAGTCACTTTCTTCCATTTCACAGCTTCTCCAAACAGTTACGTACTTGTCACATTAGTGTGTATATATAAATGGTGACGGCTCTTGTTTTCTCTCAATTTTACGTTCTAGAGAATGCCATAGTTTTCAAGGGTAGTACATTGATGTCTGGAGCCTTTTGACAAAATCAGCAGACGACTTAAATACAAACTTTTGTTTCCTTTCATTGAAAGGGATAAAAAATTGGTTTAAACTTTTGTTTTCGTTGTTGTTTTTAGAAAATAGGACAAGCTTAGTTATTATAATAAGTAAGAGATTTGATTGTTCTATTTTATTTGAAAAAGACAAAAGATACCCTTCTATGTGGAATAAAAGATACAATATTTTTTCCCACTAAAAGAAAACCAAAATAAATTAAAATTGATATTGAAGCGGTTCAGATTTTTTTAGAAATCTGTTCAAATACCCGATAAGACCTGGAAAATGCTCATGTGGCCTTACCTGAGTCGGACCCACCGAGGAACGTGTAGGAAAAAGCATATCTTTCCTAAGTGCTTTCGTCATAGATTCTTTTAGTAATAATCATTTAAACACTGTATTAAATTACTTGATTGATATGTCCCAATTGCTTGAGTCTTCCGAGGTTTTGGATTAGTATTTTACTATACTACTTATTTTCTGGTTTTTTGTTGGTAAAACTTTTTCTTTCCCTTTTCTACTCGATCTTATGTTCTTCTTGTGTCACCTGCAGCTGCATGGCTGGCTTTAAGTGCCCATATAAAGATCTCACAAGGATTGTGTTCCTTCCTTACTTTTTGTCCTGCTATGATAAATCTCTACCACCCACAACTAGACTCTGGAATTTTCTTTCTGTTTCATTTCTTTACCTTTCTTATCTAATCCTTTGGTGCTTCAGTTTTAGTACAGAAGTTCATGTATTGTAGCAAAGCGTAAGCAGGTTAACTTTTCTTATAGGAAATATTGGGTTGTTTGGTTTTTAGGATTTGGTTTCAAAGGTGGGAATTGATTTTTTTTTCTTTTTTTTCACTACTTTTTGCTATTTTAAACGGGGTAAGACTGTGTTAAGATAGATTCTTCGAGTTTAATAAGCTTCCAATGTTTTAACTAAAAAGATTCCTTTTATTTTTGCGTGCAATGGTTTGGATTTGAACCTGGATGATAGGTTGTTGTGGAGTCTTGAAAAATGAAGGGAACTACATAGCCGTGTGGATTTTACATTCTCTATTGTTCGGCTCTGCTAATGTGTCATTCTTAATTCTTCTTTTTTTCCTTTGCTATTTTTATATATAGTGGATTTTGTTCCGAAAGAAATCCCGGGCTTGAATTATTATAAAAATTCATGGTAGACCCCATTTTTTCATCAAATTCAGTGGATCCCGTTTTATTTGTTATCTTTTCATCTTTTTCTGTCCTTTTTTTTTATTCTTTTTGGGATGAAATTTAGGCAGTAACATTAAAGACAATGGAAATCTTAGTAACTATTTGTACAAAATCATTGACCGCCGTCTTGTTTTTACAGTACGTAATCTTAGTAAGATACAGAGCTTTCTCTGAATTATGCTGCTGATTAATACGCTTAATTTACTAAAACAAAAATGCAGGACATAAAATTATTCTGAGAGCTTATAAAATTGATATTGGTGGTTGGTTTCTAGATTGAGCGTATGCCTGGAAACAAGTACAACGGTAATTCGCCGCATATACCAACTCGCACGGAACGCCTTTTGCGTGATAGAGAGCTAAGGGAGCAAAGGAAAAGCAACAGAACTTCCCATTTAGATGAAGTGATTGATATTCGTAAGGGGGCTGAAGTATCTGAGAATGGACCACGTTTTAGAGAAGGTGACAACTCTAGGGCTGCTTTTGTCGAAAAATACTTGGAAGACGCTGCAGTTGCAAGGGCACTGACTGAGGGATGCGAAAGACAAGATGGAAGGCCTTTCAGGCAACGACTGTTGGTAGTGGCCAATAGGCTTCCTGTTTCTGCCGTGAGGAGAGGTGAAGATTCATGGTCACTGGAAATAAGTGCTGGAGGTCTTGTAACTGCTCTCTTGGGTAAGCTATTGACTCCCTGGTTTACTTGGGTCATGTGTCAACATTTCTACATATACCATTACAGGATAACTTTAGATGAACTTTCCAGGTGTCAAGGAGTTTGAAACAAGGTGGATCGGATGGGCTGGTGTGAATGTTCCGGACGAGATTGGACAGAAGGCACTTACTAAAGCTTTAGCTGAAAAGGTATTTAGTTGCGTTTGAAACACTCTTTCTGGAATGCAATCTGATTATATGTTGTATAGGCAATTTAGATTGAAGGCACTTATCATGCAGTGGTGTATCCCAGTATTCCTTGATGAAGAGATTGTTCATCAGTACTACAATGGTTATTGCAATAATATATTGTGGCCTCTATTTCACTACCTTGGACTTCCACAAGAAGACCGCCTTGCTACTACAAGAAGTTTCCAGTCCCAGTTTGCTGCATACAAGAAAGCCAATCAAATGTTTGCTGATGTCGTAAATATGCACTATGAAGAGGGGATGTTGTCTGGTGCCATGATTACCACTTAATGTATCTTCCCGAATGCCTGAAGAACCACAACAATAATATGAAAGTTGGTTGGTTTCTACATACACCATTCCCTTCTTCTGAAATTCATAGGACACTGCCATCCAGATCTGAGCTTTTGCGTTCAGTTCTTGCTGCTGACTTGGTTGGGTAGGTTTCTGCTGCATTTTTGCTGATTTATTGCACTTGATCTTAACATGATTGATATATTTTACTCTTCAAACATAAGTTATCAGTCTATCTCAATTGGTGAAATCTGGATATGCATAGTATAGCAAGTTAACTTTTCCTCTTAGCCTATTTACCCCTCTAATTTTTGCTGTTGGTATTCTTTGTACTTATGCAAGGTCCATTGTTTCACAATTTGGTTGTGAATGGTGGACATTTCTATTGGCAATTATCACACTGACATTTTCTCTGCCTTGTTAATTTAATTATTTTAATCTGCAGATTATTGAAGTTTAGCTAGTCCAGAAATTTGTTAATTTCACTTATCGTAACAACTATGTGCTAGTTTAAAACAAGCAGGATTATGTGGTTTTAGAATTGCATGACCTCTTGCAGCTAAGCTTTCTGAAAATCTTCAGGGAAGTGATGCTTATTATTGAAGAAAAGTTGGCAAAATAAAAACAAAAAAATCGTTATTTGTATATGTTTGTATTTAAGATGTGTTGCATTTGATTCTAATAGGTCTCATGATTTTATCACTTTGAAGTGGTTAATTCCCTATTATTAGATGAGCTCTGAGAGTGTGTTTCTCAAACTTTTATAAAGCTTATTATTAAAGCAAAGTTGGCAAAATAAAAACAAAAAATCCTTATTTGTATAGATGTTTGTATTAAAGATGGATTGCATTTGATTCTAACAGGTCTCATGGTTTTTATCACTTTAAAGTGGTTCATTCCCTATGATTGGATCACCTCTGAGAGTGTGTTTCTTAGACTTCTATAACTATTTGCCTAATGTGCAGATAACCATTGTTTTCATTTTGTTGTATGCGTTCCAGTTTTCATACCTATGACTATGCCAGACATTTTGTTAGTGCCTGTACTCGAATTCTTGGAATTGAGGGGACACCCGAAGGAGTTGAGGATCAAGGGAGGCTGACCCGTGTTGCTGCGGTATGTTTGATTCCTTTATTTTTTATTTTTCACTTTACTTCTCCTATGCCTTTATTCTCTTTAGCTTGTTGCTTTATATGCTGTACTAGGAATATTAGTTTAAACATGTTGTTCCTTCAAACTATTTGCAAATTATGCTTATGCTTGTCTTTTTGGTTCTTTAATTGCTTGAGACATCAGTTTCCTATTGGGATAGACTCTCTACGGTTCCAAAACGCACTTCTGGTTCCTCAGGTCCAGGAACACATCAAAGAATTGAAAGAAAGGTTTTCTGGCCGAAAGGTAGATGCTTTATTTACCTTATGACATTATTATAATCTTTAATTTCTTTATCTGCTTGTTTGTTGCTAAATTTGAAATCTGTGATTTCTGGTTTTGTAAGTATGTGATCAACATATTGTGCAATTGTTTTGACCAAAACTATTTTCAGTGTTTGTTAATAATAAAATTCTACCCTGATTTCTAGTCATGCCATGTTTGAATTACTATGGAATGTATATACACAAACTGATTATATAGACATGTAGATATGTATGCATAGTTTATAATATTTTAATGTTAATACTAGGATGTATACTTGCTAAGCATCTAACGTAGAAACAGTTGCCATTAAGTGGAGAGACTTTATAAGACTAGGAAACCCAATATTTAACAGATGGGGTATAGCACCACTTAACAGCCAGCTCAATTTCAGCTATTCACCCTTCTAGATTGAAATTTTCTTTTTCCTTTTTTCATTTTTATTTCTATTTCACCTTTCAAAGCAATATAATGTAGAAACGTTTGCCAGTTTATTATACATGTTCGTAAATCCATGTTGAAAGACCATTTCTCTCTTCTATATCTTCTCTTTTTGGTTTTCTAATATAAGTCTTTTGTCGCCTTATATTGCTGTGATGTATTATTTTATTTGTAGCTCTGTGTGCTTATTATTAACTGTCCTAACTTGGCAGGTAATGCTTGGTGTTGATCGTCTTGATATGATTAAAGGAATTCCCAAAAGATACTGGCATTTGAAAAGTTCCTTGAGGAAAATCCTAACTGGCGTGATAAAGTGGTTTTGCTGCAAATTGCAGTGCCAACAAGAACTGATGTTCCTGAATGTATGCTTCTTTGTTTCTCTTGTTTGTAGATATGTGCTCTAATACTGTTTATGTGTTTGCCAAGTATGGTATATTTCTGGAGTTAGTTTTCTTTTACAAGAAAGATGTGTTATTGTTAGTTTTTAATATACTTGAGTTCCATCTTGTGCAGCAATTGTGTAGATTTTATAACCTTAAATCTGTTTTGGAATTGTCAATGATGTATTTACTAGTCGTTGGGCATAAAGAGCCTCCAGATGTTGTGGACTGAGCATGTTAGATCAGGCTATCAATTAGCAATTAGAAGCTTTAAAGAGGAAAGTGCAGGATATAACATGAGCTTGAATTTTAGTTCACTTGCTATATTCAATATTTATTATCAATTGCATGCCCAAATATGTTAAAAAATATTAATTAGTTTATAAAGGATTTTGTTTTCCTGAATAAAAAACCAACCTGACTTGAAGTCTGAACCAGGAAATGGTGTAAGAGCTGAGGTTTGACGTATAAATATGCTATTCTAATTCCTTAATTGCACTCCTGAAATATGTTTTGCTTCCTGACCAAAGTTGAGGATAATTAACATTCTTCTTTTTACAGTTACCTACGCCCTTCAGAAACCTTTCTTGAGTTTCTTTTCTCCAGTGAAAAGGAATTTGATATGTTTCACTACCAACTCTGGTAGTAAATACAAAAGGCAGGATGATAATGTTGTCAACATTTCTTACAGATTCCTTGGGTTCATCATGCATGCTCAATTTGGTCATATTATTTTTAACCTTTAATACGGTTATTTTTATAAATAATGAAATTATGTGAAAAATTCCTGATTAATGTGCTTGGCTGAATGTAATTCTTAATTTTACTTGTTATTTGTTCACAGACCAGAAACTTACAAGCCAAGTTCATGAAATTGTTGGGCGAATTAATGGTCGATTTGGATCACTTACTGCAGTACCAATACATCACCTGGTTTGTCTTTGGCATCCTAATAATTTCATGCCTGTGTTCTTTTTTCTTTGCTTGTATTTTATCTGCTAGCTCCATGAAACTTTGATTTGAACTCTCTTGCCGGCAGGGTTTCTGTTGCCTGTCATCTTGGCATTCTAGCATTTGTCTTTTTATCTTTTTATCTTTTTATCATTCTTTTAGTCTGGTGGGAGATAAATATGGAACATCTTGCAGAAAAATGTTAAAGAGTAGCCATTTCTGTTGGACATTGAATGGAAGAGAGAGTAGAGTAGAAGAAACAATTATCCTTTTCTTGTTTTGAAATTAGAGTAGAGTTGAGAATTTATCATAATGGTTTTTCCCCAGAATTAACAGTATGCCCCAAATTCAAACCATTACTAAAATGGATTTTTGGGTGGTAACTTTCACCTCTGAATCCTCCGCTGAAGAACTCAGAAACACTGAATTTTTTTCACTCTATTTCTCTCTACTCTTCCCTCGCCAAAGTTGTAAAAGTTTACCATGAGTTCTTGTAGGTATATTCTCAATCCTCAATTCATAGTTTGATTATGTGGTGTAGTGCCTTAGGAAGACAGATACCCTAAATTGACTGAAGTTTTAAATGAAAAGGAAGTACTCGCATATTAAAAACTTATACTTCATGAACTTGCTAGACTAGGATGAGAAATATTCATGTATAGGAGAGTGATATATTGTCTAAAATGAATTATAATAGGTCGAATTTCAGGTTGTGTATTATTTGTCTTATCCTGAATGTTCCTTAATTTGCTATAATTGAACCTGTTTATAATCATAGGTTTCTTGGTTTCATATTTGGGTTTCTACCAGCATTTGAAGTTTGGACTTCGGACTGTGCAAGGAAGAGATATCATTATTTAAGTTTTTGTTTGTTGTCATGGATTTTTAATAACGGGAATTTTTCTATGTACTTTTTTCGCTTTACAGGATCGTTCGCTTGACTTTCAAGCACTATGTGCATTATATGCTGTTACCGGTACTTGATGAATTGTTTTTCTTTTTATCTTCAATTTATTTTCATTCATCAGGTTATTACTTTATTTGGTTGATTCGTAATTGTTTTACCACTAAACAATTTTAAATTAGTATTTATCTTCTACTTTTGCTTTTCGATTTGTTCTCTATGGATTCAGATGTTGATTGATTTGGTCATCTGTTGTAGTTGCAATGACAGTTAGTGCTTAAGACACAATCAGAGGCCCTGGTTTCAGTTCTTGCAAGTAAATATTCTAGGGAAAGCATAACTGGTTCATTGGTTTTTTCTGTGCATCACAATCAAACTGTTTTATTGTGTTTTGGCACATTGAAGAATCATATGACATCTGCAACTTTTTTGGAACTTGAAACTAAATTGGATAGTTCTGAGGAAAGGCTGACAGTTGTTCTCTAAAGAATAATATCTGGAGAAGTCCAATAAGCCTGTACAATTAGAGACTTTATTATGAAGTTGCTATAGTTGTAACCTGGAATGTCAATTGATTGTGAGCATAGGATTAGCAATCTTGATGAATTGTATCCTCAATGTCTTTTAAATATTTATCAGTCTTCAGGGAGTTAGAGAAATCCACTTTAGAATATTGCTTTTCGGCTTCTTGCAAGGCCCATATGACAATAGCATTTTGGTTATGATTGATTCCAGGATATGGTTCTTAGCACCAAAATTTTCATTATACTGTTTTTAGTTGTGGATTGCTGTATTTAATAATGGATGACCTTTTCTCCTTCAGATGTAGCACTTGTCACATCTTTAAGGGATGGCATGAACCTTGTCAGTTATGAGTTTGTTGCTTGCCAAGAAGCAAAGAAAGGGGTCCTCATTCTCAGTGAAGTAATTACTTACTACTTAAAAGTATTCATTGCATGTTTTTGCGTTGAACGATACTAGTTTTGCTGTACTTGATTTTCATGCTATATTGATGACTTAATAGGTTAATCAAAATTCTTGCTCTCAAAGTACTGAAGTGCTGTACTCAAGTTAGTGAAAGTAGTTCTTTCTAACCGTGATATTCTTGATGTCTCTTGCAGTTTGCTGGTGCTGCACAATCTCTGGGTGCTGGAGCAATTCTAGTAAATCCTTGGAATATCACTGAAGTGGCTGCTTCTATTGCCCAGGCTTTGAACATGTCGGCTGAAGAAAGGGAGAAGCGACATCAACACAATTTCCATCATGTGACAAAGCATACTGCTCAAGAATGGGCTGAAATGTTTGTAAGGTACGCAACAATATTTGTCTGCAATTTTGAATATATCTTCTGGCTGTTTCTCTATTTCTTAAGAGTTCTGAAACTCTCTAGAACATGTTCATCATATAGGCTAGGCAAATTTTCCTCTTATAGTCCAACTAGTTCTATTTCACTTTAAACATGGTTTGAGTGTTTGAAATATATTCTGCTAAATTCAGGCTGAGGTTCATTAATCTGGCAATGGAGAATTTTACAGTTGAAAACAGAGCCTTTTCTTTTAAAGATTTACGTGAATGTGAAGATGACACAATTATGATTTTCTTACATTGTTCAAGTGCATGTAAATTTTGAAATTTTACTGCATTTGTTAAGCTCATTTGCACTATGACCTTTCCCAACTTCATACAGAAGTTATCTGGTTTGGCCATGGTCAACCCTCCATCAGCTTTTGTTGCATTGATGTACATTATCAAAAGTAGTAATCTATTTTCTAATTTAGTTAGCCAGGCATCATTGATTTTTGCCTCAGTCACATAGGAAACTAAATTCTCAGGTCTGCTTATTTCATCTATCAAAAACGTAGACAGACAAGATATTATCTTGGTATGTCATTATATATATAATTTTCTTTTAAAGGCACTCAGTTTCCCATTAGTACTGATGATTATTACATTTCCCTTTCCAATCAACCTTCAGTTAATTTGGACAAAGTCACTTGTTGCCTTGTATTAGGCATTCACATGTCAGCCCATTTTGTTTAATTGTCAATTTGAATTGCTCACAAGGGCAAAGATGTGATGTTGCCCCATATTAGCTGATTTTGAAGTTTGGTATTGCCAAGTTGGATCTCTATTCCTTGGCCATTTGCTTTTAGCTTAGGTGCCTTAACAAGTATGTAAATGGTAGAGATTACTGGTACTAATTCCTTCTGTTCACTCTTTAAGATCAGTACATTTCTTTCCAATGATTAAAAGAAATGAAGTAGAAATGTAATGTCTTTTCCTCATTAAAATTAACGTGTCCATGTTCTGCTAAATGCTAACCATGTCATGCCAGGATTCACTGAGAGTTTCCTGTAAATACTTTGCAGTGAACTGAACGATACCGTTGTTGAAGCACAGCTTAGGACAAGCAAAGAGCCTCCTGAGCTTCCACAGAATGATGCAGTGGAACGTTACTTGCGGTCTGGCAATAGATTACTGATACTGGTATGATTGTTTGACCTATAATCTCTTATGTTATTTTAAAATTCCCCTCAGCTAGTAAAAGCTTTATCCAAGGCCTGCAAGTATAAGATACACATCAAGCCCAAGGGGCTTATGATTGTTTTTGTATCAAGTAAAGGCAAGTTAACATTTTTACATAATCTGACCATTGCCATCTGTGTTTGCTAATGTGATTGCTAGCTCTTTGATTTTCTTTTTCCCTTGCAATCTTTTCCTGGAGGCATACTATTAATGTCATAAATGCTTCCCTTGTTGACCTCATCTTGGGGATGGCCGAAAACTCAGGGTTTTAATTCAACATTAACCGAACCTGTGGATACTTCTGGGAATAGAAGTGATCAAATCAGAGAAAAGAATCCTAATTTGCACCCGGAATTAAAAGAACACTTAACAGCTCTCTGTAATGATAAAAAGACAACGATAGTTGTCCTTAGTGGGAGCAAAAGTGAAGTCTTGGATAAGGTACGCTTGGAATTTTCTTTCTGCTCTATCCTCAGTTTGTCCTCTATGAAAACCACCTGATTGCTCTCACAGAACTTTGCGGAGTATGATATGTGGTTGGCCGCAGAAAATGGGATGTTTCTACGCCACACAAAGGGTGACTGGATGACAACCATGCCAGAACACTTGAACATGGAATGGGTTGATAGTCTGAAGGTAACAAGATTGTAATTGATGTACTCCTCATCCAATCTGTCTTTCCTTCTTTGCCTAATGATACTGATGGCATGATGGCAGCATGTTTTTGAGTATTTCACTGAAAGAACACCAAGATCAGAGTTTGAGATCCGCACTACATCGCTCGTATGGAATTACAAGTATGCAGGTACTTGGTCTGCTTGATTTTCGAGTTTTCTCTTGATTGATACCAACCCTGCTTGTCTGAACCTTCCTTGTGTTTCCTTTCATGTTATTTTGTCTGTAGATGTTGAATTTGGAAGACTTCAGGCTAGAGATATGCTGCAGCATCTCTGGACCGGCCCAATTTCTAATGCATCTGTTGATGTTGTTCAAGGGAGTCGATCAGTTGAGGTGCGACCTGTTGGTGTTACAAAGGTAACTTCCTGTTCACCTCATATAGATTTTGTTTATTCTATTTGAATATGTTCTTAGTTTAGTGGCGTTGGAGATTCCTCCTTGCCTCTATTTGATAATTTCATTTAAATCCAGGGGGCAGCTATTGATCGTATTTTAGGAGAAATAGTTCACAACAAGTCAATGACAACACCAATTGATTATGTCCTTTGTGTTGGACATTTCCTGGGGAAGGTAATATTCTCTTCAATCTTGCATAAAGGCATTCTAATAAACAAACAACACTGCTGCGTTATGGGAAATAATGAGAGGCATCTTTAAGGTCGCAAAACGATTTGGAGCAACCTCACCATGGTGTGGAGGCATGGTTCATTAGTAAATCTTGGTGCATTGGTTATTTTAACTGGATTAATCATGTTCTGATAATAGGATTGTGGAAAGTGCTGAAACTATAATGTTCACACTTTAATTACTAGAAAGAAATGTCAGAACATTGCATGATATTGAACTTCATTTGACGCCCTTTAACGATGAGAAAATTTTCATCATTTCACCAGGATGAAGATGTTTATACATTCTTTGAGCCAGAGCTGCCTTCTGATGCAAATATGGCAAAATGCAAGCCAATCGATGCACCAAAGTTACCTACTGAGAAAAAGGCTCCCTCGAAGCTTCCAGCAACCAAAAGTGGGCCAAAATCATCACAAACAAAGACACCCAAACCATCCCCGGCTCCTGATAAAAGAACTGGCAATAACCATAGCAGTGGGAGTTCACGGCGTGCATCACCGGAAAAGATAAAGGAGAAGGAAAAGATGGCCTGGAGCGTGCTTGATCTCAAAGGAGATAACTACTTCTCTTGTGCTGTCGGACGGAAGCGTACATCTGCTCGATATTTACTTGGTTCATCAGATGATGTTGTCTCGTTCCTGAGCAAACTAGCAAAAGGCACTTGATAACGCGCCTTATGTTGTCGACTTTACATGTCTAATAATTTCTAGCATTTGAGGACTACACAATCAGACGAAGTGTTTCCTTAACAGTCGAGACAGATATGCTGCCATTGATCGGCACTTTTCCCTTCGATTCTCCCATCCTTCTGAGAACAAACTGTGCAAAGCTAAAGTTTTCAGACACATGAACGAACCACAGCATAGTTCATTGGGTCAATATATATATATATGATGAAGGAAAACAATATATGGCGACAAAATTTTCTCTTCATTGTTGCATCAGTTTATACAACTACAATGGCTTCACCAGTATTTGAATGTTTAAATTATGGTCACTTTTCTCTTTGTAACTTTATACATCTATATACAGATACAGAGTACTCAGCTGACAAGCTTTGAAATTCTTTTTTAGGGAATTTGAAAACGGCTAATTGACAAAATTATTGGTTGATGCAATTTTTGAACTTCATAAATGATCCGAAACTTAATGTTAGCCATTTTGTTTTATCATAAATCTTTCTTTGTATATTTAGGGGTTAACAAGTATAGTAAAAAAAAAAATTTAAAAGGAGATGTTAATTTTTAATATGATTTCTTGAAATATAATAAATATTCGTCCTTATTTAATTGTGGATTCTTGGCATTATCTAATTGGATGAATTTTTATCTCGTGTGTGTTTTTTTCTCTTTCCTTTCACTCAATTTTATTATTGTCTTTATTGATTTCAACAATCAACAGATGTGATTATAAAATTAAATAACATTTCCTAAACATTAATTTAAGAAATTACTAGTTTGAAAGGAAAATGAAAATGTAAAAGATCTTCCTTTTATTTTAAAAAAAAATTGAATTAAAATTATAATAGTAATAACAATAAAAATAAAAAATTACCAAAAAGTTTTGTGTTTTTTTTAAATTCACGCCCAATCCAAATACAGTAGAATGAGGAATTCAAATTCCAAACCCAAACCTACCCAATTTTATTGGGGCTCATGCATGGGCCACTCCTCCTTTCCTTTTCTCAATTGTCTCGGCTCTCATCATATCTCACGAGCCCTCTACAAAGGAAAGCTCAAGCCTCAACTTGCGACGATCACTAGTTTGCTGCAGGTAACCTTTTTTTTCCTTCCTGTTGCCTGATTTCCCACATTTTCATTTGTCAATACCTTTAGTGAACTGTTTAATTCATTAGTTAAATTGGGTATGATTGGGTTTTTCATATTGCTTCAATTGAGTGGAAATGAGCTGCCTTTACTCAACTTCGCACTTCTCCTTTATTGTTTTCTCGACTCAACGTCCTTGTCTTTGCCCCTAATTGTTAGGGGCAAATTGATTTCATAACTTCACGATCAGTTCATAAGATTTGCCAGGTTTGTACTACACATGTTAGACAAAACTGTTCCTTTCAGCAAAAGGTTATGAGTGATTGTATTCTTGCTATGTTGGTAAGGGATAAATTTTAAAAGTTTCTTGCTTTTTTAATTGCAGATGGCTTTTACTGGCAGAAGCTTAATGAGTTGAGAGTCTTTATTTTTCGATTTTCATTCTCTGTTTTTATTTGTGGTTTAAGCTTTGGGGTGCTTTTTTTTTTAATGGTTTTATTCATTGACATACTTGGATAAGTAGATTATATCATCTTCTAGGTAACATGAATAGGGTTAGTCAAAACTCGTCGTTGTTTCGGAGAGTGTTGCATACATTATCCCGCAATGATGGTCCTTCTGAAACCTTGAAGAAAAAGGTTCCTGAAATCGAGAAGACGAGGAAAAGGAGGAACCCCAAGAAGGCTCAGTTGTTTGTGGAGGTTCCCGAATCAAGATCCTTTCTAGATACAGCGACACTGCCAATGTATCTTGCTGTAGCTGGAATTGCACTTTTTGCAAAGCTGCTCATGATGGTTTGTTCTTTCAATCCGTGTTTTTGCTAGGAATTTTCTCTGTCAATTACGTAGTTTGATGGTTGCTCCTAGCTGATCGGTTTAATAAACTATATGGTCTTTTAGGCTGCCTTGAGTGTGGAAACCTTAATATATTATATTTTCTTCTATGGATACTTCAATATAGAGTAAAATAATCATTTTGAAAAGCATCTATTCTGGAAGTTTATTCTTAGAACATAGTTAAAACAGTTTGAAGAAATCCTTGTTGGTTATGTTGTCACTCTGGTTACCCCCCCAGACATCGAATCTTTCATTCTGCACAATGACTAAATACAAGATATCAGGAGGAAAACAAAATTCCCTATATAAATTAGACACTAGTTATAGAATAAGGTCAGTGATGGGTTCTTTTTTTAATTATGTATGTTGTGTCTTCGGTCGCAGTCTTCTTGCCAAAATGAAATAGGATATGAACCTTCCAAATTCACTCGTCATTACACATTAATGTTTCTGTTTTTATGCTTCATGAATCGTCTTAAAACAGTTACGTGTCTCATTAAGTACTCTTGTTCAGTACTTACTATCAAATGCAGAGGTATTTGTTTTATTGATATTTTGTCCATTGGCAGCATGATGAATCAAAGTCCCAGGAAATGATTGAGCGAAAGATAAAGAATGCTCCTCCTGGTCAAGGCACCATTCGGATGCTTACTCGTGAAGAGTGGGAAGAAATAAGAGAAGTCAGACCAAGAACTCCTTTTGAATCCAAGCTTGCTCGTCCAAATGCAAAAATAAGAACTGGAGAACCATTGCATATGGTAAGCCACATATCTGATACTCAATTTTGTTTGATGATCAAATCTATGAATCTGTTAATTTTTCGTATTGTCTGTGCCCTTTTTAAATGGCAGTTGGACTATGGCATCGTGTAGCTTTTTTATGCTTGCATTGAATGCATTTAGATGATTTTCAATAATATTGCATTAGCTAATAAGCTGTAATAGAAAAACCCCGGATGTTGATGGTTTTCGAATCTTGTTGGTTTTCTTCTTGTATGTAGGAGGACATGAAGAATTGGACAATAGATGTTCTTACAGATGCACTTACACGAGCTGAAAACTGTTCTAAACACAAGTAAAACTGATATAACGCGTGAAGACGTTGCCATATTTTTTTGCCCTTGAGTACAAATACAATTCTTTGATGGAATTGAGAACCATTAATGATGCTGATACCTAGCATGAGTAATTTTGCATATCTACCTATTGGGAAATGGTTCAAATGGATTTGCTTGGGATTTAACGGTAGCTAATGAATGATTGGATATCTTTAGCAGATTTATAGAAGCATATTATGTATAACATGTTATGACATCATCTTGATTTATCCTAAATAAGAGATGTTTATATTTGTACAACTTTGATATCATTATTGTTTTGCCACCAAGAAGATAAGTATCATTTGGTATTGTGAACCTTGTGGTTCCTTCTACAGTTCAGAGCAAATGAAGCTTTGCAAATCAACCTTGAAGTTATTATTATTCAGGGGATTTGAATTTTTTATCTATAGTTTGAAAGCTTTTTTCCCTGGATTTCCTCCGTGCATAATTGGCCTATTGCCTTGCAAATCATCCTTGAAGTTATTATTCAGGGGACTTTCCTTGTTGTTTCATGGCAACTTTTGAGGAAATAAAATAGAAAATCAATAAAAACACAGAATGAGTGAAAATGAAACATTAATTTACTGGTCCATTTAGTAATGTCCAAAAGAATGGCATGTTTCCATAAAGACTTCAAACATTGCCCTTTCAAGATCCTAAAAGCCAAACAGCTAATGCTTCGATTTGGCATTCGACAGGACCTTGATTCTTGGCTAGATTAGTTTAAATTAAATAAATTATCAAAAATATAAAATTCGATTTAACAGTCAATTTAGTTAGTTTTTTTTAATCCGATTTGATATACAAATTAATTCTTGATCCAATATTTCAACAATTTTGAAAAAAAATTACAAAATACTGAAATTTGTATGAACCAATGGAACTAAATCTTCTTTCGTTCTTATGTACATAAAAAAATCTTACATCAAAAAAAAAAAATTCTTCATTCGTTCTTAACAAAGGTAACAAGTACAAACGTGTTTAATTGTAAAAGAACACATGTTCTTATGGAATTGCATAAACATCAATAATATGATGGCAATTGCAACTTTGGAAAAGTTAATAAGAAAACGGGCAAAAAAGTGAAAAGTAAATATATACTCTTATTTCAGTCAAGGACTGGTATACTGAGTAATATAATGTAGTTGCACAAAAGACAATTGAGAGACTCAAATACATAAATAATTCACTCATCCGATTAATAAGAGATAGGTGCAATTTTCTCCATTATAGACCAGTAGGTGACTGTTGAAAGTCATAACATTCAACTAATGTAATGCCAAATAATACACCTGTCAGCCTGCAGATGACAATTTGTAAAGCACCTATAGATTGTTTCTTCAAGAATGGACGGACAAACTAGGATACAGCTTGGTGCAGCTACTAACAATGAATGGATTAAATCTAATAGTAATACCTTAAGAGTTATCTAGTGGAAATTAATGAGGTGGAAGACAAGATTATAACAAATGAATTAAACTGAAAAGATATTCCAGGCAATAACTAAATGAAGAAAAAACATAGGATAATACCGAATTCTATTCCTGTAAACTGCTGCTCAAAAGGCTCAGGTTCTCTTGTTGGGTTCAAAGACATACTTAATCAGTGATTCCTTGATTGGTAGCAGATCGGGGAACTCGTTCTTCAACTTGGATGAGTCCATCTCATTATTGCTTCGAGGGGCAACTATAACCTTGGCTTGTTCTTCCAATGTGAAGTTCACCCACTGAAACTTTGGGTCAATGTAAGTCTTATACATCTCCAGGATCTCATTGTGGCTTACAACCCCAGGGTTTGTAAAGTTCCAGATACCCTTCAAGTTCCTTTTAGCCATCTCAATAGAAATAGGCAGAAGTTCATCCAAGATTGTCATGCTGTTGGGAATGTTGACCACCTTGTTGTAGCGTGCAATCTTGGTAATAAAGTTACGAGGGTTGTTTAGGTCAGATGAGATCGGCATTCGAACTCTGAGAGTGCAGACGTTGTCATATTCTTTCAACAGCTCTTCAACCTAAAGAAAAAATAATTGAGGATGTTTATGAGATCATAAGAAACAAACTCCCATACAAATTGAATCAGAATAAAGATATCGAACTTAGTTACCATAGCCTTGGTTTTTGAATAGAAGGAACCAGTGAAATTGGGTTTGTCTTCCTCCTTATACCCAATGCCGGAGCCCTCAGGATGTCCTGCATCGTACTCGAATATACACCCCGTAGCAAAATTCATCATCAAAAGCCCATGTTCTCTGCAAACATCTGCTAAGGTCAAGGTTCCAGCCACATTGGTGCGAATTGTTTCTGTTTTGTGAGATTCACACCAATCAACATTGGGCCTACCAGTCACACCAGCAGCATTAAAAACATGGGTTGGCTTTATATTCTGAATATCTGCCATAAGGGATGAACGATCTTCCAAGCGTCCTCTTCCATATTCAAAGGGAATACCTTGTTTCTCACATAACTGACCAAGCAGACCTCCAATCCAGCCAGTCCTACCATAGATCAAGAACTTCAAGGCTGGTTTTTGGGTGCTGCTACTAGTTTTGAAGGTTGGAACCACCATTCGGGTCTGATTAGGTCCACTTGCAAATGATGTACCTTTTCCCTCTTCAGAATCGAAGTGCCTCCCACCAGGCATCATCAGCATTCTAGGGTGTGGAAGCAATGCACCAGACACATCGCCCCACCATTCGGGATTCTGAGTGTACCATTCAATGGTCTTCTTCAGCCCCTCTTCCCATACAGTTTGCTCGGACCATCCCAAGTTCTTCAGCTTCTGATCATCAAGAAAATACCTCTGGTCATTGAATGGTCTGTTTTCAACAAACTTGATGCTAGTCTCTGGATCCATCGAGAAAAGCTTACAGATATCTTTGGCTACATCAATCACTCTCCTCTCCTTCTTTGTCCCAATATTATAAACATGGCCAACTTCACCCTTGTGAAGAATGACTTCAAATGCCTCGGCCACATCCTCACAGTATAAATAACTCCTCACATTAGAACCATCACCGTGAATTGGAAGAGTCTTTCCCCTCATTGCTAGGAGAATAAACTTTGGAATCAACTTTTCAGGGAACTGGTTGGGACCATAAACGTTGTTTCCACGGGTTGTTATCACAGGTAGCCCATATGACCTACCATATGCCATAACAAGCATTTCAGCACCAGCTTTTGTAGCAGAGTATGGGTTTGTTGGGAGAAGTTGGGAAGCCTCATGGTTTCCTACAACAGCATCCTCATCCGTCTCACCATAAACCTCATCAGTGCTGACATGGATGAACCTCCTGATTTGACCAGTGACTTTGCAAGCTTCAAGCAAGACATGAGTGCCATAGATATTGTTCTTGGTAAACTCAAAGCTGTTTCCAAACGAGTTATCAACATGAGTCTGGGCTGCAAAGTGCATTATTGTGTCGATAGACTCAGTAATAAGGAGGTAGTTAACAAGGTCAGCACTACCAATGTCACCTTTCACAAACTTAAAGTTCGGAGATGACTTGGAAGGAAGGAGGTTTTTCAGGTTCGAGCAGTAATCAAGCTTGTCAAGCACAACAATCTTGTAGTCTGGGTAGTTCCTTATGAGCCGGTTAGCGACATGTGACGCAATAAAACCAGCTGCCCCAGTTATGAGGATGTTCTTAGGCGTATAAGAAGACATAGTGAAACCAATTCTGCAAAAATAAGAAACACCACAACCAAATATCAGAACCCTGGCAAAAGTTATGAAAATCAGAACCAACTTGCATAAACAAATACATAAAAATGTAAACATAGAATCAAGTACCAAACCTTATATAATCATGTAAAAATCCAAAAGAAAATAAAGACAAGCTGAGTTCAGCAAAATTCCATCTTTACAGAATATTCCACCAGATCTCATTCTATATAAATAAAATAAGGGAAGAAGAAACAGGCAACCTTAAAAACAGATCTGACGGCGAAATCAGTGGATCAGACCAACCAAATGCAATCAAAATCACGTTATTATTTTTTTTCTATTATTTTTATAGCTTTGGTTCATCAAACTAAACTGGAAGAATAAACTACCAAGTCAATGCTCGCAATAGTAGCTAAACAAGCCAAAAAAGGAAATGATCCATAAATTTATAACTTTAGCAACAAGATCCACCTTATTTACTAGATGAAAGGTAAAAAAAATTCAGATCTTTTAAATCCCATTACATTTATATATTAGGAGAAAGAGAGATCCGGATCCAATTAATAAGCAAAAAACTGTAGCCAAAGTAACGGCTAAAAGAGCAAAACCAAGACATGAAATTTCCTCACATTTAAGAACAGATCTAAGAAAATTAAGCAACACCCAGATCATAAAATGGCTTGAATCAATCAAAAAACACTAAATTTCCCCCCCAAAACACACACATACACAGAATCATTGATCACATTTGATCTTCCATTAAATCACACTGAAAAAAAAACAAAAGAAAAATGAGAAGACTTTTTGACTTACAAGACGAAAGAAGAGAGAGCTCAATCAAAATCCAGATGGGGAAAGATAAACGACGAAATCTTAGAGCGAGATTTCGGAGGAGAAGAGAAAAGGCTTTGAAGGAGAGGGAAATTGCAGAGACTCCGCGTATACGTATCACTATATATACATCTAAATAACAGTTAAAGCGAGCCATGAAATAATCTAAAATTCCAAAACTACCCTTATGGGGTAATATATTTAACTCGTGTCATGTTTCTTGTGTGTACAGTAAAGTATAAGGGTTAGTTGCGGAATGAAGAAAAGTTAAGATAGCCAACGCGGGGTTCATGGTGTTTAATTGTTGACTTAATTATAAATTATTTTTTGGGATTTTAAAAAAGTTTATAATTTTATTTATTTTATAATTTAAATGAATTTGGACAATGAATTGCCTTTTTTTTAATTTTTTTAATATTTTGAAAGTTATTTTTCCTTTTTATGAAGATTGCTTTCCTTGATGTATTATTTATTTGGTAAATTAATTTCATGTAACAAATATTTTTTAATTGCAATTCTTGACTAATCTAAAGAAGTTTTTCAATTTGTGTTGACTAATTAGGATTAATTTATTTCAAATAAATTATAGTCTTTATTAATAAATTTATTTTTAAACTATATTTTAATTTTTTCAAAATTATATCTAAACTATCAATTTTGTCTCAATTTATCCAAAATAATATTAACATATAAAATGCGACACTTTTTATTTAATGTCATACACTTATAAAATAGAATAAGACAAAAGTGATAATTCATGTACCGCTTTAGACTAAAAAAATTAAAGGATGAATATAAAAGTTAATACATAATTTAAGAATCAAATTACTAACAAAGTCTAAATTATATATAAAAACATTATGGTAGCATTTATTATTCTCCTGTATTTTCATTGAATGTGATTGTAATAAATGTGGTCTCTTAAAATATCATATTTGTTATAAAATAATAAAATGTAATGAATACCAGAATAATAAATGAGAATATGAGAGATTTTATTATGTTTCTCTTCTTTTCTATTATCATTACAAATAGTGTATTTCTATATAAAAATTAGATTCTTTATTTTTAATACATAAATAAAAAAGAATTACAATAATATGAAAGGTTGAACATTCACTTAATAGTATTCATAACAACATTAATATGTTTAGTTCACTACATAATTTATTAAGAATGTAATGGTAATTTTAAAATTATTTATAAGATAAAATACAAATTTTATTAATTTAATGCTTTTAATGATATTTATTATTAATTTGATTTATTTATTTTAAATAAAAAATCAGTATATTTTTCTTAAAATTAATATATCTATAAATTTAGGGTATCCTACCTACTTGGTTACCAATATTCATTTTAGTTATTTAAGTGCTAATTTTTTAACGACGGTTAACTATACATGCCACATTATGTTTGTACTTCCATTTTGGTTACTCAACTTTTAGTTTATTTTCATTTTGTTCACAAAAAAAAAAAAAATAAAGATTAAAGTAAAAAAACTGGTAGAAACTAAAATAATACACAAAAATTGTTAAATTATACTTGTTTATGCCATTGTCGAAAATTTTAAATTTGGGTTTTGAACTATAAAATTATAGTAGCAAATCAATTGATATTATTAATGGATAAAAAATTTCATCAAGTTTATTTTCAAAATTATCAATAAAAGTCTTTAATAGTTGTCTACAAAATCCAATTTTTTTTATTATATGATATTTAATCTTCCATGCTAAGCTAAAAGTAAATAAAATATCATTGCAATTAATTTAATTAATTAATTTTATCTTCCATTCCAAATAAAACTCATAAAATTTTCATCACTTCTTTACCCAAACGAAGAACAAACAATTAATTTAATTAATTGAAACTTTTTTTTCAAAGATGGAATATTTAAGAGTATATAATCAAAAGAAATTTAAGTTTCAGAGACAATTATTAAATATGAATTATTTGAGTTGATATCATTAAGTATAATCTGAAAAAATGAAATTTAAAATTTAAAAGGATATTAAATTAATTAATTTTAATATTATAGTAACAAATAAGGGTAAAATACCCAAATAAACCAAAAAATAACAACATTTACGGAAAAGTGCTGGTTTATTGAAAATTTAAGGAAAAGGGCCATTTCCCCACAAAATGCGTCCACGTCGACACGTTTTGTGGGGAAAAACCAAAAGCGCGCCCCTGGGGACGCGCTTTTGTCCTCTTCCCGTCTGCCTTTTCAGCTGTTTTTAGTGTTAGAGTATGAAATTTTAAGGTTTCTGGGCTAGGGTTTATGATTTTTTAGGGTCGTTATATTTAGGGTTTTAGGAAAAATTTAATTAGGGTTTAGTAAAAATATATTTAGGGTTTGGGGCAAAATATATTAGCAAAAAAAATTTATTTGAATTTTTTTGACAGTTATTTCTGGCAAAATAATTTTGAGAACACGTTTCTGAACAAACAGTGGCCAAAACGCTTCAAGCGGGATGCATCACAATAATCTAATGAAAATAGCTCCCATGTGGACGCTCTTTGCTCTGAGAATCTCCAATAAAATAATTTTGAGAAGACGTTTCTGAACAAACAGTGCCCAAAACGCTTCAAGCAGGATGCACTATCAACAGGAGTACTGAAAAGAGCTTCCACGTGGACACTCTTTTGCTACAGTAGTCTGTGGCAATCCTTAGACTATAAATCAACAAGTTTCATTCTCAGGTTGCATAACAGAAATTGAGGCAAAAGAAAAGTAGAAACTGAAAAAGAGTGAACGTATTAATGCTGTTATTTACTACGATGGTGAGGTTTGTGACACCGAAAATGGTGTTATTTTTTTATCGGAGAACACAGCGCGACCGGGTTTTAATCGGAACATAGATTTGTTAGAACTTCGCAAAAGAATTAGGCGCAAAATCTTTGAAACAACGCCAATGAAAGTTCAGTCTATTAAGTATAGATTTTTCGCTTTGGTTGATCTGGTGAGATATGAATCATTCGACATCAAAGGTCCTCGGAGCTTTGAGGCAATGGTGGAGACTCATCTTGCTAGTGGATCACCCGATCTTGAGGTATATGTACAATTTTCATCGCAAGTGATCTTCCTTCGACCTCAACATCTACTTCTGTTCGAGGGGAATACATGACCCCAAGCCGACATTCTGTTAGTGGGAGGCAGAATACGAAAGTTCCGTGTTTGGTGGTAGTATGGAAAACATAACCCCTGCAAGACACTCGGTTGGTGGATGGGACATACATCTCCTTCATTCGACGTCCTATGATAAAAATACGTATTGGAGAACATCATCAACTTCTAGTGGTTGGCAATCCACATATGATTGGGAACATTACTTAAAGATGTTTAAGGAGGGATAATGTACTCCCCATGACATCCACCGGCGAGAGGCCCTCGTTCATTGCAGATTATGGTGGATTAGATTATGAGTCAGATGTGGATCCACCTCGAAAAGTCGGGCCCGATGGTGTAGAAGTTGGATTATTTTTTGAACCGGAGCCTGTTCCAATAGTACCTGAAGATGTTGAGGGCGGTTCAGACGAAGAAGAAGAAGATCTGCTATTCAGGGCATACTTGCCTCCAGCCCACATGCATAATGTTGATCTATCCCAAGACGATGCATTGGAGTTTCCTAAACTACCACACCGGACGCGTTACCCTACAACTTTGTCGTTGGATTCAGGCGAATTAGAAGTTTGTAACGAGTTTTCTAACAAGGATGCTTTTCTTGTTGTATTGAAACAATACAACATCAAGAATAGGGTTAACTATATCGTGGTTAAATCCAAGCTCGATAAGTACGAGGCGAAGTATGCAGTGCAAGACGGTACGTGTTCATGAAAAAATCATGGCCTCGTTGAGGAAAAGGACAAGCTTGTGGGAGATTAAAAAGTACAAAGGTCCACAAACATGTCTTGCCAGTACAGTATCACGATGTGTTTAATGTTTTTGAATAATACTAATATTACGTAATGTTGCATTATTTAACATACTTCTTTGACAGGTGTTACACAAGATCACCCAAAGATGGATTCAAACATGTTGGCTGACTTAATAATGCCGACGGTGAAGGTCGATCCCAAGACTACAGTGCCGGCCTTAATTGGTAATATTCGTAGCCAATTGGGATACACGCCCTCTTACAAGAAGGCTTGGATAGCCAAGCAGAAAGCGTTGGAAAAGTTGCATGGTCGGTGGGACTTTTCATATAATAAAGTGTGACAGTGGTGTCAGGTGCTGGAGAGATATGTCCCAAGCAGTATAACAGACTTTGAAACGAAACCGACGTACTACAATGATCCTTTGCTCCATGGATACACAGTGTTCAAGCGTCTTTTCTGGACATTTAAGCAATGCCGAGATGCATTTATATACTGCAAGCCATTGGTACAAATTGACGGTACCTTTATGTATGGTAGATATGTAACACCCCAAACCCGGCCCATTCACTACGATCGAATTTGAAATGCCACTGCGGAAAACGTTTGAAACAAATTTGAACTTAAGGATAAAACATGAACATCTTGTTAAGTTTAGAAAAAAGTGTTTATTAAAATTCTTAAGTAAGGTGTGGTATTTATAAAAATATCCGGATTAAAACTTTAGTATATATAGATTTAAATAAAAAATCGCTTGCAAATAATTCCTCAATTGTCAATCCATAATAAAACATAATAATAAACTTAATGAAAAACACTTAAACAGACTTTAAATACTTTTAGAGGCCTTATTACAATAATTGAATAATCAAAGTACTGAAAAATAAATGCTTAATTAATTAAAAATATCTTTTTGCATGAAAATCTACTTCTGCATGGCCACCTTTTTATCCACTCCAACCCGGTCCAAGCTTTACGCATCACCTGAAAGGTTTAAAATATTGGGTGAGTCAAACTGACTTAGTGCATAGTCATTTCACATATCTTCACATATGGGCTTGGCCCATATATACACAGTCCATACACATAAATATGCAATTATGAAGCCCAACCCAACCTAAGTCCATCCATTACACCTACCTTAGCAGACTCCCTGCCCAAGGCCGTGGCTAATCCACCACCGATCACATCGTGATCCACATATCCTACCTTGGCAGACTTGCTGTTCAAGGCCGTGGCTGAGCCACCGATCTCATAGGGATCCCACATATCAATCACCCACGGTGATGCACACACTATCAACCGCCGAGATGGGCACTTAGCTAACACCTCCCTTGATGAAGCACATAGCTAACATCAAGCGCTAAAGTAGCACGAGGCTAGCATTAGACCACGTACATAATGATGTACACCCTTTCCTTCAATTTTCACATCCCAAGTCCCATGCATATATGTGTATCATGTCGATTAACAATCGAGTAAATATTTATCACATGCTCACCACAAATATCACACATATATCATAGGCAAAATAGAGACCGACCGATTAATCGATTACCACTACGGTATCCACTATCTTAGCCATTATTTTGGCTAACATACACATCATAATCAAACATACTTAACAACATACAATAACAGAGAATAGTGCGATAACTACGCACCTGATTATTTAGCGAGATCCGATCTATTGAATCTAACACAATCTAAATCCTCAAACCGCTCCTTGTCTTAGAAGTTGTCGAACTCCCCGCTTAACCTCTCGTTAGTTTTGGCTTAACAATAAATCTAGGAAAATGGCCCTTGGTGAATGCTATAGACACTTACCTTGTGGATTTTAAATCCCGAAATTCACCGAATAACTAGGGAACACGCAGCCTATGGTGTATCTTCGGGAAAAGAACTTCTCCTTCCTTGTAATCTACACTTAGTAAGTCCCGAAAGATCTCCTTATTTGAAGAAATCGATTGCACCCTCACTTCAACCTTCAGAGATTCGGCTATGGCCTTGATTTTAGCAAGCTTTTGGCTTTTGAAATATTAAGAGGAGAAGAATGAAGAAGAAAAGAATAGGGGTTGCAGAGAAAATTCGGCAGAGGTTATCAAGGAAGAGTAAATAATGTTGAATGGCCTCTCTATTCCTTTTATAGCCGAATTTACTAGGCTAGAGTCCCTTACTTGGCCACCACTCTTCTTAATTTGATAACTTTATCTCATTAATAATAATAATAATAATCCTTCTATTATCTCTTCTTTTATCCATTAAAATAAAAAGAATTAATCCACAATTATCTCTTGAGAAAATCTAAAATAATCCCATTATTTATCCCTATTTAGCCAAAATTTAAAGAGAATAAAACTCCTCTTTTTAAAAGCTTGTGCCGTCCACTCACTTCTTTCGGAAGCAAAATAAAATTTCTTTTATTTACTTCCCATGTGACTCAAACTCGTGCCCAACACCTTGTATGTGGCGCCATTTCCAAAGGCCCTAAGTGACATCTTCAGGCCACTTTTCCAAGCCTGTTTGTGTGTCAAATTTCACATACTTTTTCTCTTAAGGCCACCTTGCCTTAGTTTCCCCTTTTTAAACTTTAAAACTTAATATTTCCTTACATTTCCATACATTTCCTTACATCTTAGGGTTCCTAAAGCTCCTCAGATCACATCCAACACACCCATTGAGCCCATTATTTCATGAATTAAGCAAGAACGCATAACCCCTAATCTAGGATGTTACAAGATATACGCATCGACTATTGCTAGCTATGGCACAAGACGGCAGTGGGAGAATCCTCCCGATTGCGTTCGTAATAACACCAGGAGAGTCAGCTAATGACTAGGATTTTTTCCTATCTAAGCTAATGAGGCATGTCTACCCCTAACCTGATATATGCGTTATATCGGATCGGGGCCCTGTAATACTAGCCGCAATAGAGTGCCAGGGAAGCTTGTGGCATCGCACATACCATCGATATTGTCTAAGGCATATTGCATCCAACTACTACGGGCAACATCGATCTAAAAGTCAGTGACGACAAGTGACCGATATGGGTATGTAATATCTATTAATATAATTTCGTTTGTAATATTGAATTTATTCTCAATTGAATACTGGTATGTAATATTCACTATCAATGTATATTGGTAGGGTACGGGATCAATAAGGACCGTTTTCAGGAGATGTTGGCGAGTTTGCGATCAGATAATGAAGAAGGCGCAAACTACCTGTTCAATATTCCTTTCGAATAGTGACACAAGCATACGATGGCAGCTTACAATATGGTCATATGAACTCAAACTTGGCAGAATGCATAAATTTTGTTTTAAAAGGTACGCGTCATCAGCCGATAACATCGGTTGTGCGAGAGACATATTTTCGTTTAGCGGCACTATTTTCAAGTGAGCAGCGAGTTATAAAGGCCAGATGTGAGGATACCATGTATGGAGCACGAAGGTCCTGCGAGAAATTAACAGGGGGAAGGCACGGGCCAACACCATGCACACAGTGTGTCACGATCGCGACAACCTATGGTTTCGTGTGATGGAGTTTGACAGACCGAACCAAGGTATTGTTGGCGGGCAGCATCGTGTGCACTTGAGGAATAAGACCTGTGACTGTGGGATATTTGATGCACTCCGTTATCCATGCGCTCATGTACTTGCGACTTGTAAGAATCTCCGTCTTGATCCCATGAGCTATGTCGACGAAGTGTATAAAATAGAAAACATGTACAACGTGTGGAAACGATTATTCCCACCAGCCAGATGAACGTAAGTGGTCGTTTAGATCGCTTGCACCATATAAGTATTAATGGATAGACAATCGAGGCAAGAAACCAAAAAGTCGACCTTACTCGACTAGAATACGCAACAATATGAATATCCGAGAAACGTCCAACCAACGTAGGTTGTGTGGATGGTGTATGAACCCAGGCCATACATCTCGCTCGTGTCCAAATCGGAATAGTTGACAGTCTGCTTAACTTTTTCTGTCTCTTGGTGTCAATGTAAATTCTATTTATTTATTGATGAAAACGGTAAACTTTTGTAGAAGGACTAATTTGGAAAAAAAAAACATTTAAGTTACAATAAAATTACAAATATTAGACTTTTATTTTTAAAATTAAATTTCAAAAAAATTAAACAAATTCTATTTTATTAAAGATATTAAAATTAAATTACATAAACATATAAGCAACTATTATTTTATTAAATATATTAAAACTAAATTACAAAAAAAATAAAAATAAAAAACTTCTTATTTATTAAATATATTAAAAATAAATTAAAAAAAATAAAAATAAAAACTTCTTATTTATTAAATATATTAAAACTAAATTACAAAAAAATAAAAATAGAAAACAACTTCTTATTTATTAAATATATTAAATATAAATTACAAAAATTAAAAATAAAAAGTTCTTATTTATTAAATATATTAAAACTAAATTACAATAAAATAAAAATAAAAAACAACTTCTTATTTATTAAATATATTAAAACTAAATTACAAAAATTAAAAATAAAAACGTCTTATTTATTAAATATATTACAACTAAATTACAATAAAATAAAAATAAAAACAACTTCTTATTTTATTAAATATATTAAAACTAAATTACAAAAAAATAAAAACAACTTCTTATTTATTAAATATATTAAAACTAAATTACAAAAAATAAAAAATTAAAAACTTCTTATTTATTAAATATATTAAATATAAATTACAATAAAATAAAAAATAAAGAACAACTTGTTATTTTATTACATATATTAAAATTAAATTACATTAAAAAATTAAACAATTTTAATTTTATTAAAGATATTAAAATTAAATTACAATAAAAAATTTAAACAACTATTATTTTATTAAATATATTAAAACTAAATTATAAAAAATAAAAAATAAAAATAACTCAGGAACGATGTTGATGCCGATCGGATCAGTGTCACACGGGGGTGGTCGGCGGTTACGCGCTGGACTCCTCCTTCTTCTAGCTTCTGGTGGGGGTCGTGGAACCTCAAGCTGGGATTTCGGTTCCTCCGGCAGTGGGTCTGGTTGTGGGTATTGTGAGGATGACCCACCTTGATAAAATAACGACCCCGGAGGTGTTTGCATAAACCACGTCGGGGGTGTCTGAATCCCGTATGGCGAAGGAGGCTGGTAAAAAGAAGTGCTCCCCAACGGCGCCTCCTGTGATCCCTCACGCGACGACGGCCTCAAGATCGACTGGCCAGTCGGAGTAGTCGGGAACGGACTCGAACCCGGCCATACATTCCAACATGGGGTAGGACTGGGAAAAGGAAACTTATATGGGTTAGAATATAAATAAGGGTTAGGGTACGCACCTGACATAAAGGCTAAAGGCTATGATGTCGATATCGTCGGCTGAATTGATGGGCCGTTGATCGTGTTGATGGGCCCGATGGATCGTGTTTGTCTTGTTGATGGTCCCGTCTCATCACCCATTCTCCTTGGATTTAAAGGGCCCCGACGTTCCCTCTGTTGACGAAGTTGCAGCCACATTTCTTTTTCCGACAACAAATATGGCTTACCATGGATCCTAAACCATGGCATGTATTCGGCATACATGCTAACTCAGGAACGACGATTGGTTCCCGGATAGGTAAATAGTCATACCGGTTCTTCCACATCTGGATATGTGCTGACCAAAATCTTGGCCAATCCGTATGCAACTGCCGTAAGTCCACTTTGTGCTCATCATCGAGCACCTCAGGTGGCACGAGAATCGGTTGCCAGAATCTAAATTGTCGTAGAACCCGATCTGACTGGTGCATCTCCACGGTCGCATAGTTAATCAATGGGACCTTCACGTGCCAAATGTTTGGATTTTGCAAGAACTCCTCCGGAATTACTGCCCGAATTGCCGAATCCTCGTACGGTGTCCATTGAAACTATATTAACATTATCAAAATATTAGTTATATACATAATACTAAACACTAAATACGAAATACTAAATTATAAATACGAAATTCGAAACTTACTTGTGATTCAGACCTTTGGTCCAATAGAAGCCGTATATCAAGCGAGGTAGGTATTCTAGCATAACTCGCCGAATGGTTCCAACTAATTAAATAAATTTTTAGCATACAATTATACTATAAATCTACGTAATAATTGTAAAATATAACATTAAATTTACCTCGTTATCAGTGGGAATTAATATGGGTGGTCGAGTCGAGGACGTAAAAATGGAAATCGAAACCATGCCCATGACTGCAATAGTGATAGGCAACCTCCGATTTTCACTTTACTCCGCCGCGTCGCCCCATACATCTCCCGATACAACTTCAATAGCACGGCAGACCCCCAACTCAATTCACCAGCTACTCTAAAATCAACAAGTTTCAGCAGCCATCTCAAGTGTACGAGGTTTCTAGACAGGTCCGGCATCAGATAACCTCTAATTATCTCAAGAATATATGCCCGAGCATACTGTATTCTTTCTATTTCAGTCGAACCATTATTCGGCTCCGGAGATGTGTCTTGTAACCAGGCCATCTTGATTCGACCTACATGAATGTTATCCGAAATGGTACCTAGAATACGTCCATCCAATCTGTAGAAGTTGCGGACCGGTGACTCACTGGCCGGCCCCCCAGCAATCCCAACTATAATCGCACATCTTCCGAGTGATGGTACACTCTCCGCATGGAAGATGGAAAGTGTGCGTCTCGGTCTCCACCTCTCTATCAACGCACTGATCAAAGTCGACTCCAACTTGAACCCTTGCCTATCGTGGCCACGTGCCAAAAACCCGCTTCCCGCAAGTAATTCTCAATCAACGACGATAGGGGACCATGCATATTGCGAATATAACATTGCAACACCCGATCTACGATTGCTTAAAAATTATAAAATAAAAATTAATTAAAATTGAATAAAACCAAAAAATATTAAATAATATTGAAAATTTAAAATTAAAACTTACCATTTGCATTTGATCGACGGAGATGTGCTTGTTGTCTAGATGAATTAATTCCCCGGCCATTGGTAATACGATCGAAAATTTTAAAAGTTTCAAAAAAAATATTAAAAAAATTAAATAAGGGCTTTTTTGTAAATATTAAAGGACTATTTTGAAATTTCAAAGAAAGTTTCAAGGACTTAAAGAGGAATTTGAGAGGAATTTGAGAGAAGAATGAGTAAGGACTAAAGTGTGAAAGAAATAAAAGGGTTGGGGTTTTATAGCCTTATTTTTTTTTTTCCGTTCAGAGAAAAAAAGCCCCAGGGACGCGCTTTTACTAGTTTTTCCCTACAAAACGCGCTGTCGTGGACGCATTTTGTGGGGAAATGACCTTTTTCCGTAAATTTTCAAGAAATCGGCCCTTTTGCATAAATTTTGTTATTTTTTAGTATATTTGGATATTTTACCCAATAAATAAGTTGATATTAACTAGGATAAAAAGAAATTCAACAATTTATTCAATTTATTTTGACATTTTGAAATTTAAAATTTCAATATTAAAAAAAGTAGAATATTAGCAATGAGATAAACAAGTACAGTTTGAAAAAATTTGCGTACCATTTTAGTTTATATTACTTTTCCACTTTAATCCTTAATTTTTACCTAATCAATAATTTTAAAAAATATTTTTGGGTGACCAAAATGAAAACGAGCTAAAAGTTGAGTGACCAAGATGAAAGTATAAACATAATGTGACGTTTAAAGTTAACCATCATCAGAGATTTAATGCTTGGATGATTAAAATAAAAATGGCCTACAATTTAAGTGATCAAATTATAAAAATTTCATTTCAGGTAACCAAAAAAAACATCTTTAATGACCAACTAAATAATTTACCCATAAATTTAAAATAAATTTATAGTGAAAGTGACCTAACGGTTTTTGATGCAATTATTGAGAGTTAAATGATAGCTGTCTTTGATTAAGAAATTTGTAGTGTTTGAAAGTAGCCTATATTTATTACAATTTTATATATTAATTGTCATTTATAGTTTTTATTAATTAAAATTCTTTTTATTAAAAAATATTTTGACATATTTCTTAGATCTCCTTGTCAACTGTGTCTAGAATTATTGAATTTTTATATATTTTTAATTAAAATTAAATTATATATTTTTACGATAATAAAAATATAATTTTATTGTTTCAATAATTTATAATTTTATAAGGTTTTAAAGTTTAAAATATAATTTTATTATTATTAATTTAAAATTTTATAAATTATAAAAATAAAATAACAATTTTTTAGTTTTGGAGCTCGCACCTGCCAATCCCCTCCCTTTATCACTGTAGATTTAAAAAGGACTAATTAAAAATAAAAAAATTAAAAGGAAATAAAAGTATTCAAATAAGACATGCTATGGAGACTCAGAACAATAACCAAACACTCATATTTAGTCATTTTGTCACATTTATAAGAATCTAAATTCCAATTGGGTATCATGAATTGAGACTTACAAAGTCACTTCTGCCGACTCCTTTTATTGGAAAATACAAGTTATCCGACATAATTGGATGTTATTATATTTTTAAAAGTTTTATAATTATTTAAAACATTAACGATAATAAATTATAATTCTAAAATAAATATAAAAAACGTAATATGTTTTTAATTGATGTTTTAAAGAGAGTTTTGACCTCTTTTACAAAGTTAAAAGCACTTAATTTTTTTAAAACCAATTTAATTTCCTTAAATTGAATTAATTGTGATGTATGGTAACGTTATTCTTGTTAATTAAACAGTATAACATTAAATTATGATTGTAAATAAAATTTTATTAATTAAAGTGACTTCTAAATATATATATATATATATATATATACTAAATTATAAATCTCAGTAATTGAGTTGATGTACATGTTCACAAATTGATTGCTTGCAATAGTTGTTTTAAATAATCTTCATCAGATAATTGAGCTAAGGCTCATACATTTTCTTTGGCGGTTTGGTTAAAGGGTTTCGATTTTTTTGTTCCGGTGATAGCCATCTGCAGTCGTGAAAATCGATCACTGCGACTAGAAGATGTGCTTTCATGGCTTGATCAATACAGATCAATGGTGGACTTAGTGATGGTTTTGGAGGAGAACCACTGCATTTAAAGTTTGGATTTGCCATTTGGCAATTTAGGACCATTTACGTGTGACATACGGTTCGGTTCTTCGAAATCAAAGTGTCGTCCACCCGGTATCATCAGCATTCTCGGGTGAGGGAGCAATGCACCGGAGACATCACCCCACCAATTAGGATGTTTGGTGTACCAATCTATTGTCTTTTTCAGCCCCTCTTCCCATATGACTCGTTCGGACCATCCCAAGTTCTTTAGTTTCTGATCGTCGAGAAAATATCTTTGGTCATTGAATGGTCGATTCTCGACAAACTCAATGCTTTTCTCCGGATCCATCAAGAATAGTTTGCATATATCTTTGGCTACATCGATCACTCTCCTTTCTTTCTTCGTACCGATGTTATAAACATGTCCAACTTCGCCCCTATGAAGTATGACTTCAAAGGCCTCAGCCACATCCTCACAATACAAATAACTCCTCACATTGGAACCGTCCCCGTGAATTGGAAGAACCATCCCCCTCATCGCTAAGAGGATGAACTTCGGAATTAGTTTCTCAGGGAACTGGTTCGGGCCGTAAACATTGTTTCCCCGAGTCGTTATCACAGGCAAGCCATATGATCTACCATATGCCATCACAAGCATTTCAGCACCAGCTTTTGTAGCGGAGTACGGGTTCGACGGAAGAAGTTGAGAAGCCTCATGGTTTCCCACAACAGCATCCTCATCTGTTTCCCCGTAAACCTCATCAGTACTCACATGGATGAACCTCCTGATTTGACCAGTGACTTTGCAAGCTTCAAGCAAGACATGAGTGCCATAGATATTGTTTTTGGTGAACTCGAAGCTGTTCCCGAACGAGTTATCGACATGAGTTTGGGCCGCAAAATGCATTATCGTGTCGATAGACTCCGTAAAAAGGAGGTAATTAACAAGATCAGCACTACCAATGTCCCCTTCCACAAACTTAAAGTTCGGAGATGACTTAGACTGCTTAAGGTTTTTTAAGTTCGAGCAGTAATCGAGCTTATCGAGAGCGACAATCTTGTAATCCGGGTAATTGCGAATGAGTCTATTTGTGACATGAGATGCAATAAACCCAGCAGCCCCAGTAATCAGGATGTTTCTTGGCTTGTAAGTTGCCATACCAAAACCAATTCTACAAAAATATATATATTCAATCTAAATTCAGAAAACTTGCCATACCAAAACCAATTCTAAATATATATATACACAATCTAAATTTAGAAAACTATAGCAAAATACCCTAAACATAGAATTTTCTTTTTTAAGAAAAAAACATAAAACAAACATGAAAAAATCCCTTAATTTATTATAGAAAAGATGGATAAGTTTATTGCTTTATCAACAACAACTCTCCTTAATTCCAGATACTATAGAAAACGTCACGACACTGTTATAAGTATATGAGAAATTACAATTAAATTATGTCAAAATCAATCATTATATTAAACTGAGAAATCATAATACGTCAAAACAACTCACGAATTAAACAAATCATTTAAATCACATTTCGTCGTATAACAATAGAAATTTATTAAGATCCAACTAAAACGGCAACCCAATTCATGAAATTTCATTCATTTTTATCTGAGACAAAAAATAAGAACAATGAAATACCCAGATCATAAAATGGCATCAATTAATCAAAAAAAATAAAAAATAAAAACAACAAACACAATCAGTAATGGCATTCGATCTTCCAACAAATGACAGTGAAAAATGCGAAAACTTTTGAACTTACAAGATGTGGAGAAAAAAGCTGACAGGAAAACAGAAACACACACAGTAATACAGGTGTTTATGAATAGAGAAGCTTTGGGGAGATGGAAATTGTGGAAGTATATGTTTAGTATTCCTAGCCCTACGCCTACCGATAATGTGGGTGGAGTAATTAAAGTATTTATTATTTAACTAAATATTTTTTAAAAATATTAATTTAAATTAAAAACAATAAAAAGTGTATTATTTTAGATTAAAATCTTGACTTATAATTACATCAAATATTGAGATGTTAGAATACGATTTTATGTGAGATATGAAGTGATAAAAGAGATTTATTTTAAAACAACTTTTATCTTGAAGAAAATAATTTAGTTAATTGAATATTAGATTATGCCCGTAATAAGATTTTATGAATGTAAAATTACATGTGAAATGTGAGATTATCTTATTTGGGTTATTTATCTAGAATGTAAAATTTAAATATTTAGTTCACGGAAGGTAAGATTACTTAAAGACACAATTTACTTAATTATTCTTGTTATAGAATTTTTTATTTAAAAAAAACAAATTTAGTTCCTTTAATATTCTTTAGTATGCAACTTTCACTTCTTATTACACTTTATATATTAATAAGCAAATATATAATGTTTAAATAAATTTATAAATCATAATTATAATAATTCATAAAAAGTAATTGTAACACCAATCATAATTATAATTAATATATTAATAAAATTATTAAATAAACTATAATAATTATAATTGTAATGTATGACTTTTATTGGTTTACTATTAAGAAAAATATATATTATTTTTAATTAGAATTAATTTTTTAAAAAATTTTAAATTAATTAAAATAATAAAAGAGAGGACAAATTAATCAGAATTTAAGATTATGCTCATAATATAAGATAATCTAAGAAATGACCCGTAATGATATTATATTCTATATTACGATATTTTGATACTATTTTATAATATGATATTATAGAATGTCTAAAATATTGATAATCTAAGCAATGTAACCTCATTTGGATGGAAGACAAAATTACCTAAAATATATATTTTACTAATATGCTTTTATTATTATATATATATATATATTAATTTAAAATAAATTTACTTCCTTCAACATTAATGGGACATTAATGGAAGATATTGCTATGAAAGTTGATGGGGGTTTTCATTAGACTCTAAACCTTAGTCGTATTATCATTTTTGTCGCAAAAACCTAAACTTTACATTTATCATAGTATTATTATAATTAATTATTAATTTTTCCGTCCCATGATCTCAATTTATTTTATTACTACATATAAATTTTATTAAAAAAATTTTAGATAATTTCTATATTTTATATTAAATATGATCACCGATAATTTTATTTATTTTTATTATTATATTAAGTTAAAATATTATATTATAATATTTTAAAATATACATAATATATCTACTTCATAAACCGTAAAATGAAAGGGTAAAATACCTAAAATACAAAAAATAATTTATTTACGGAAAAGGGGGTTTCAAAAATATTTATGGAAAAGAGCGTTTCACCCCAAAAGCGAGTCCACGTCGGTAGCGTTTTGGGGCCCAGGGCACGCGTTGTGTTTGAATCACCAGAAAACGCTACCGGCGTGGGACGTGTTTTTGCCTCTCTCCCGGCCAATTCCAATTACGATATGATATTCTAAGGTTTCGGGCTAGGTAAAATATATATATAGGGTTTTGGGCAAAATATATTAGCCCAAAAATTAATTGAATTTTTTAATAGTTGTATGTGGCAAAATAATTTTGAGAAGACGTTCGAACAAACAAAGGCAAAAACGCTTCAAGAAGGATGCCTTTGTCAAGAAGAGTATTGAAAAGAGCTCCACGTGGACGCTCTTTTTGCTCTGATGAGTCTCCGGAAAATTATTTTGAAAAGACGTTCTGAACAAACAATGGCAAAACGCTTCCAAATAGGTGCACTTGTCAACATGAGTCTTGAAAAGAGCTCCCACGTGGACGCTCTTTTGCTACTGATGAGTCTCCAGAAAATTATTTTAAGAAGACTTTACGAACAAATAGTGGCCAAAACGCTTCCAAAGAGGTGCATTGTCAACAAAATCCTGAAAAGAGCTCCCACGTGGACGCTCTTTTGCTACAATAGTCTTTGGGAAAATTATTTTGAGAAGACGTTTCTGAACAAACAGTGGCCAAAACGCTTCAAATAGGTGCCTTTGTCAAGATGAGTACTAAAAAGAGCTCCCACGTGGACGCTCTTTTGCTACAGTGGTCTCCGGAAAATTAGACTATAAATTAGCCAAATTTCATTCTCAGGTTGCATAAGGGAAATTGAGGCAAAAGAAAAAAAAATTAAAAATGAGTGAATGTATTAATGCTATTATTTACTACGATGGTAAGGTTTGTGACACCAAAAATGGTGTTGTTTTCTTATCGGAGAACACAGCGCGACTGAGTTTTAATCGGAACGTCGATTTGGTAGAACATCGCAAAATAATTAGGCGTAAAATATTCAGAACAACGCCAATGAAAGTTCAGTCTATTAAGTATAGATTTTACACTTCGGTTAATCCAGTGAGATATGACTCATTCGACATCAAAGGTCCTCGGAGCTTTGAGGCAATGGCGGAGACTCATCTTGCCAGTGGATTACCCTATCTCGAGGTATATGTATAATTTTTATCTCCAAGTGATCTTTCTGTGACCTCAACATCTACTGCTGTTCGAGGGGAATACACGAACCCAAGCCGACACTCTGTTAGTGGGAGGCAAAACACGAAAGTGCCCGTGTTCGATGGTAGTATGGAAAACATAACCCCTGTACGACACTTGGTTGGTGGATGGGACATGCATATCCGTCCTTCGATGTCCGATGATAGAAATACGTATTGGGGGACATCATCAACTTCTAGTGATTGGCAATCCATATATGATTGGGAACGTTACGAAAGATGTTTAAGGAGGGATAATGTACTCCCCGACATCCACAGACGAGGGGCCCTCGTTTGTTGCAGGTTATGGAGGGTCAGACGATGAATCCGATGTGGATCCACCTTAGGAGCCCGGGCCCGATGGTGCAGAAGTTGGATTATTTTCTGAACCAGAGCCTATTCCAATTATACCTGAAGATGTTGAGGGCGGTTCAGACGAAGAAGAAGAAGATCCGCTATTCAGGGCGTACTCACCTCTAGCCCACATACATAATGTCGATCTATCTCAAGATGGTGGATTTGAATTTCCTGAGCTACCACACCGGACGCGTGACTGTATAATTTCTTAGTTGGATTCGGACCAATTAGAAGTTAGTAACCAGTTTTCCAGTAAGAATACTTTTCTTGCTGCATTGAAACAATACAGCATCAGGAAAGAGGTTAACTACAACGTGGTTAAATCCAAGCTTGATAAGTACGAGGCGAAGTGTGCAGTGCAAGACGGTACATGTTCATGGAAAATCATGGCCTCGTTGAGGAAAAGGATGTGCTTGTGGGAGATCAAAAAGTATAAAGGTCCACATACATGTCTTGCGATGCAGTACCACTATGTGTTCAATATTTTAAATAATACTAATATTATGTAATGTTGTATTATTTAACGCTTCGTTAATGGTGTTACACAAGATCATCCGAAGATGGATTCAGACATGTTGGCTGACTTAATAATCTCGACGGTGAAGGCCGATCCCAATACTATAGTACCGGCCTTAATTGGCAATATTCGTAGCCAATTGGGGTACATGCCCTCTTACAGAAAGGCTTGGATAGCCAATCAGAAGACGTTAGAAAAGTTACATAGTTGGTGGGACGCTTCATATAATTAAGTGTGGCAGTGGTGTCAGGTGCTGGAGAGATATGTCCCAAGCAGCATAACAGACCTTGAAACGGAACCAGCGTACTACAACGATCGTTTGCTCCATGGATGCGCAGTGTTCAAGCATCTGTTCTGGTCATTTAGGTAATGTCGAGATGCCTTTATATACTGTAAGCCATTGGTACAAATTGACGGTACCTTTATGTATGGTAGATATACGATCGGCTATTGCTAGTCGTGACACAAGACTACCGTGGAGAATCCTTCGATTTGCGTTCATAATAACACCGGGAGTCGGTGATGACTAAGATTTCTTCCTATCTAGGTTAAGGAGGCATGTCTGCCCCCAACCTGATATATTGGTTATATCGGATCGGGGCCCTGGAATACTAGTCGCAATAGAGCGCCAGGGAAGCTTGTGGCATCGCACACACCTTCGATATTGCCTAAGGCATGTTGCATCCAACTACTACGGGCAATATCGATCTAAAAGTCAGCGACAGCAAGTGACCGATATGGGTATGTAATATCTATTAATATAATTTCGTTTGTAATATTCAATTTATTCTCAATTGAAAAGTGGTATGCAATATTCGCTATCAACGTATATTGGCAGGGTACGAGATAAATAAGAACTGTTTTTAGGAGATGTTTGTGAGTTTGCGCTCAGATAACGACGAAGGCATAAACTACCTGTGTAATATTCCTTTCGAACAGTGGACACAAGCATATGACAGCTGTCTACGATATGGTTATATGACCACAAACCTGGCCGAATGTATAAATTCTGTTCTAAAAGGAACCCGTCATCTGCCGATTACATCGGTTGTACGAGAGACATATTTTCGTTTAGCGGCACTATTTTCGAAGCAGGTAGCGAGTTATAGAGGGCAAATGTAAGGAGGCCACGTATGAAGCCCAAAGGTCTTGCAAGAAATAAACAGAGGGAAGGCACGGGCCGACACCATGCACACAGTGTGTCACGATCGCGACAGCCTATGGTTTCGTGTCACGGAGTTTGACAGACTGAACCAAGGTATTGTTGGCAGGCAGTATCATGTACACTTGACAAATAGGACCTGCGACTGTGGGATATTTGATGCACTTCGTTACTCATGCGCTCATGTACTTGCGGCTTGTCAAAATCTCCGTCTTGATCCCATGAGCTATGTCGACGAAGTGTATAAATTAGAAAACATGTACAACGTGTGGAGACACGTATTCCCACCATCCCAGATAAACGTAAGCGGCCGTCGGTATCGCTTGCACCGTATAAGTTGTTGTCGGATAGACAATTGAGGCGCAAACCAAAAGGTCGACCTTTCTCGAGTAGAATACGTAACAATATGGATATCCGAGAAACGAGCAACCAAAGTAGGCTATGCGGATGGTGTAGGAACCCGGGGCATACATCTCGCTCGTGTCCAAATCGGAATAGTTGACCGTGTTCTTAGCTTTTTTGTCTCTTCGTGGCTATGTAATTTCTATTTTTTTAATGAAAACGGTGAACTTTTGTAAAAGAACTTTTTTTTTATTTAAGTTTTAATTTATTAAAAGAAAAATCAAATTACAATAAAAAATAAAAAAGCATTATTTTGTTAAATATATAAAAACTAAATTATAATAAAAATTAAACCATTTCTATTTTATTAAAGATATTAAAATTAAATTACATTAAAATAATAAAATCAAATTACAATAAAAAATAAAAACATTATTTTATTAAATATATAAAACTAAAGTATAATTAAAAATTAAACCATTTCTATTTTATTAAAGATATTAAAATTAAATTACATTAAAAAATAAAAATCAAATTACAATAAAAATAAAAAACTGTTATTTTATTAAATATATAAAAACTAAAGTACAATAAAAAAATTAAACCATTTCTATTTTATTAAAGATATTAAAATTAAATTACATTAAAAAATTAAATTACATTAAAATAAAATCAAATTACAATAAAAATAAAAAACTGTTATTTTATTAAATATATAAAACTAAAGTACAATAAAAAAATTAAACCATTTCTATTTTATTAAAGATATTAAAATTAAATTACATTAAAAAATTAAATTACATTAAAAATTAAATTATAATAAAAAATAAAAATTGTTATTTTATTAAATATATAAAAACTAAATTACAATAAAAATTAAAATTAAAAAATTATATTACAATTAAAAATAAAAAGTCGGTCCGAATCGTTGTTGATGCTTGGTCGAAATTAGTGCCACACTGGGCGGATTAGTGATTCTGCGTTGGGTTCCTCATTCTTCTAGCTTTCGTGGGGTCGTGGAACCTGGGAGGGATTAGGTTCCTCCAGCACTGGGTCTAGTTGTGGGTGTTGTGAGGATGACCCACCTTGATAAAATAAAGACCCCGGAGGTGTTTGCATAAACCACGGCGGGGGTGTCTGAATCTCGTATGGCGAAGGAGGTGGTAGAAAGAAGTGCTCCCAACGGCGACTCCTGTGATCCTCACGCGATGACGGCCTAAAGATCGGTCAAGGCGGTGGGTAGGGTGAGCAAAACTCGATTCGACTCAAAAATCGAAAAAATTTGAATTTCGAGTTAAACGAATCGAATTATTCGAGTTAATCGAGTTATTCGAGTCAACTCAATTTTTCTCAATTTCGAGTTCGAATCGAGTTGAGTTTTCAATTGAATAACTCGAATAATTCAAATAATTGAATATTAAAATATAATATTTTATATTTTACCCCAAACTCCTAAACCTTTTACTTTTCCCTCAAAATTTTACTCCTTCCCACTTTTCCCCAAAACTTTTATTCCTCCCATCCCAACCTCCAATCTACCTAAAATCCATTTCCCACCAAAATTTTACTCTCCCATTTACTTTTTCTCAAAATTTTACTCCAAAACCCTCAAAACTTTTATTTCCCCCAAATTTTACTCCTCCCACTTTTCCCTAAAACTTTTACTCTCTTCCCATCCCACCGCCCATCTACCCCAAACCCATCCCCCCAATTTTTTTTTTATATTTTCCTTCCAAAATTTCACTCCCTATTTACTTTCCTCAAACTTTTATTCCCCAAAATTTTTATTTTCCCCTAAACTTTTACTTCTCACCTTTTACTCTCAAATAAAAAATCAAAATTATCTAAAAAATCACTAAACATAAATAGCAATAATTTTATTTATATCTACTATTTATATTATTAAATTAATTTCACATTTTATATTATTTATATTATTGAATTGTTTAATCATATTGAATATTTATATTAAAATTGAATTATTAATTATGCCATAAAATATTCAGATTAAAATTTTATATTGGTATCAATTTCATATTTTATCTTTAAAATAACTTTTATTAAAAATCACATTTTACATTTAATATATATTTTAATTCTAAAATACATAGTGACAAGAATCAAGATAATTGAAATAACTAAGCAAGCAAAGAAGCCAACCCGTATATAAAAGATTAATAAATAAATTATGAGGTGATGAAAGTTAATAAAAATTTGATTAAGGTGGACAAATTTTATTAGGAGGAGTAGTTGGGAACGGACTCGAACCCGCCATGCATTCCAACTTGGGATGAGGCGGAAAAGGAAACATATATGGGTTAGGAGGATACATATAAGGGGTAGGTATGACCGGCATAAAAGGGTAAAAGGCAGAATGCCTATGTCGTCGGCTAAACGATGGGCCGATGTCGTGTCGGTCTTTGTTGATGGCCCCGTCTCATCACTCCTTATTCTTGGATTTAAAGGGCCCCGACGTTTCCTTCGTTCACAAAGTTGCCGTCGTCTCTCTTCTTCCGACAATAGATACGGCTTACCATGGATCCTAAACCATGGCATGTATTCTGGCACGCACGCTAACTCAGGAACGATGATCGGTTCCCGGATAGGTAAATAGTCATACCGATTCTCCCGCGTCTCGATATGTGCTGACCAAAATCTTGGCCAATCCGTGTGCAGCTACCATAAGTACACTTTGTGCTCATCATCGAACACCTCAAGTGGCACGGAATTGGTTGTCGGAATCCAAATTGTCGCAGAACCCTATCTGACTGGTGCATCTCCACGGTCACATAGGTGATCAATGGGACCTTCACGTGCCAACTGTTCGAATTTTGGAAGAACTCCTCCGAAATTACTGCTCGAATTTTCGGATCCTCGTACAGTGTCCATTGAAACTATATCAACATTACCAAAATATTAGTTATATACATAATACTAGACACTAAATACGAAATACTAAATTATAAATACAAAATTCGAAACTTATTTGTGATTCTGACCGTTGGTCCAATAGAAGCCATATATCTTTAAGCGAGGTAGGTATTCCATCATGACTCGTCGAATGGTTCCACCTAATTAAATAAATTTTTAGCATACAATTATACTATAAATCTACGAAATAATTGTAAAATATAATATTAAATTTACCTCGTTATCAGTGGGAATGGATATGGGTGGTCGAGTTGATGTCATAAAAATGGAAATCGAAACTATGCCCATGACTGCAGTAGTGATAGGCAACCTTCGGTTTTCGCTTTACTCGGCCGCGTCGCCCCGCACATCTCCCGATACAACCTTGATAGCACGGCAGACCCCCAACTCAATTCACCGGTAGCTCTGAAATCAACAAGTTTCAGCAGCCATCTCAGGTGTACGAGGTTTTTAGAAAGGTCCGGCATAAGATAGCCTCCAATTATCTGAAGAATGTATGCCCGAGCATACTGTATTCTTTCTATTTCGGTCGAACCCTCATTTGGCTCCGGGAATGTGTCTCATAACCATGCCATCTCGATCCGAGCTCCTTGAATTTTATCCGGAATGACACCCAGAAGCTTGTAGCATATGGCTCCCCAATCACCAGAAGTTGCGGATCCGGTGACTATCGACCCGTCCACCGGCAATCCCAATTGCAATTGCACATCTTCCAGAGTGATGGTACACTCTCCGCATGGAAGATGGAAAATGTGCGTCTCAGGTCTCCACCTCTCTATCAACGCACTGATCAAAGGCGGCTCCAACTTGAACCCTCAGCCTATCGTGGCCACGTGCCAAAAACCCGCTTCCCGCAGGTAATTCTCGATCAACGGCGATGAGGGACCATGCATGTTGCGAATATAACATTCCAACACCCGATCTATAGACTGTTTAAAAAATAATAAAATAAAAATTAATTAAAATTGCATAGACCTAAAAAATATTAAATAATATTAAAAATTAAAATTAAAAACTTACCATTTGCAATTGCTCGATGGAGATGTGCTTGTTGTCTAGACGAAATAATTCCCAGGCCATTTGTAATACGATCGAAAGTTTTAAAAGTTTCAAAAAAATATATTAAAAAAATTTAAAAAATTTAAAAAGGGCTTTTTTGTAAATATTAAAGGACTATTTCGAAATTTTAGAGGAAGTTTGAAGGACTTAAAGAGAATTTTGAGAGGAATTTGAGAGGAATTTGAGAGAAGAATGAGTAAGGATTAAAGTGTGAAAAAAATAAAAGGGTTGGGGGTTTTTATAGGTTTTTTTTACCGTTGGACCCCCAACAGTCAAAAAAATTTGACCCCCTTTTTTTTTACTGTTGCAAGGCTAAAGCGCGTCCCTAGGGATGCGCTTTCCTGACATATCCCCAAAACGCGCTGACGTAGATGCATTTTAGGGTGAAACAGTCTTTTTTCATAAATATTTTTAAAACTGGATCTTTTCTATAAATAATTTATTTTTTTGATATTTTTAGAAATGAAAAGATAAAAGTTTACCAACGTTATAGAAAAGTAAAGTTAAAAATATCATGAAATAACCCAAAATCTTATATTATCAAGGAGTTCTCATTGTGATTACCTCTATAATCTAAAATCTGTGTACTATTGAGAATGTAAAATTATTGATTTAAGATAATATTCAGAAAAATTAAGTCAAAATTTAAGATTATCCCCAAAAATATATGATGACTTAAATCAAATATCTCATAAATCATAAACATTTATGTGCTTTTACGTTAATAGAAATTATATAATCAAACCAGAATAAATTAAAATAGTATAATATTTTGAGTTCATCACATGTATATAATTTTAAATTTATCAAAATATGATTTGTTTAATAAATGATACAAATACAGTTCAATCAAACACATGATGATGATAATAATAATATAAATAAACCGTAATGATTTAAGGTTCCCATAAAGTAGAGAAATAATTGCATCAACTTCGATCATTGACCAACGTGTACTTAACATTCTTTTTTCCTGCACCCCCTTTATTCCCGACATCTTTATTCCTTCACACCCTCACTTTAAAATATTTTACCACAATTTTTTTTTTGGTAAAAATATTTAAAACAAAATTAAAGCTATTTTTTTAGCTTTACCATGTAACGATAATTAAAATACGAAATAAAATAGGATATAAATATATGAATATTTCAAAACTTATACAATATAAATTATTAATGTATTAAATTTTTATAACTATATAATATTTTAAATATAATTATGATACAATAAAAGAATCATTAAGTCTAATGTTTGGAGTCTAAATTCATGAAGACTATGATTTTTCTCAATGAATCTCATCGTGATTTAAATATAAAGTTTGGTCTAATTAAATTTAAATTTTTAAAATTAAAATTTATATTTATATTCAGTTATATTTTAGGCCCTAAATGAAACAATAAATTGAGCTTCATTTAAAAAATATATAAAATATAATATAATAAAAGATGAAAAAATTTGGGCCATAAGAGATGAAATATATATGGTAGAAAATTGAAAGACTAGACATTTAATTAATTAATTTTAGTCTGAAATTTTTTCCACATTAAAAATTGAGAGAATAATTTTTTGGCCCCCCTTCCAACCCTGGGCCTTAGGTGGATGCACTCTCAAACAATCCTCAAGGCCGAGCCTACTTATATTAAGCGTATAGTTAAGTTAGTGTTATGAGTTAATTTATAATGTAATAGTTTTAAATATTCGATTTTATCACTTAAACTAAAGTAGCATTTGGTTTCATATGAACTTGTAATAGATATATTTGTTAATCCAAATCTTAAGTGTGTATGCTATAAATCAATCGAGTTTATTTCATAAGTCAATCGAGCACCAACTCAATTGAGTAATGACTAAAACACCATTATTTTACCATTTCAACCAAAACATCGATTGTTCTTTTATCAATTTTTGTTATAAACATATTTATTATGTGATTTTTTTTCATCCACATTGTGAGTATGCTATAATCAAGTGTAATTTATAACCTTTTTCTTTTCAAATTATTATTTTATGTTTTTTTCTTTCCTATTAGTTTTACTAGCATGGTTTTTTACCATGCTTCGTGTTGGGTCAATTAAGTTTTTACCAAATTATAGAACAAAAAACTTGAAAGTTAAAATATGTTTTAAGTCCCTATACTTTTTATATATTTGAAATTTAATTTTAATATTTTAATTTTCAAGAATTTAATCCATTTACTTTTGTGGATTTAAAAATTCAAGTCTAATTATTAATACTATTAAAATTTTTATGTTAAATCCACCAATGTGACTTATTGAAATAAAAAAAATCACTTGGTTAGCCATGTAACAAAAAAAAAGGACATTGTAATTGACATGAATTTAACAAAGAATTTTTACAATGGTGACAGTTCTTAAAATTCACGTCAATATTTAATCCGAATAAAATATTTACTAATTAATGACATTAAAAAGTTTAAGTATCAAATTATGTCAAAATTAAAGTATAATGATCAAAATTTTAAATATGAACATAATATAGGGACCAAAATTAAAATTTGACAATTGTTGTATAATTTAAAAAGAAAGTAAAAAGTATTGTATTTAGACACATGTACATCAATATTTTAATGAAAATAAAGTAATTAAAGTAATTGTAAGATTATAAAAATTAAAATATAAAAATTAAACTAATATATACACCAAACCTGGAATTTCACCATTTTATATTATCTAAAGAAATAAAAACAACATCTTTTTTCACAAGTGTCATAAAAGGAATGTTTATGGATTATAACAGAAGTATCTAATCGAGTCAACCTTTTATATATTATTAAGCATTGTAAAGTTGAGCCAACTTTTATATCTTTAAGCATTGTTAAAGTTGAGTGTGATACTAAAAATACATTTTAATATATTTTAAAATAATTTTATTTTATTTTATTTTATAAATTATAAAAATAAAATAAAATTTTAACAACAATATAATTAACATAACTCAAATTCAGGCTACACTTAAAATAATAATCACTCTTACTAAGGCTTGCCTAACATTAGCAATTAACATTTTCTAGGTCAATTGATTTGGTAATTAGCACTAACTCCCATGTGGTGCAGATAATATATTCTATCTACTTATAGAAAGAATGAATAAATTGTAAAATAAAAAAAATTACATTAATTAATTTTCCAGTGCATAGTTATGGTCCAAAGGAGATAAAAAAATATTTAAAACTTTTATGATTCTTATTCTTTGTTGAAAGCATTAGATTCCCATCGTAAGGTTTTGTGACTTTGTTAATATTATTAAAATTTGTATATTAAATTTAAATTTTTATAATATTATTTGTTTACATAATTATTAAATTTTTTAATTTTAAAATATCACACCTAACTAATTTAGTAAAAAAAAATTTAATGGTATTGACAATTGAGTATATATTTTAAAAGAGTAAATTACACCAACAGTCACTTAATTTTGGGTTAATTGACAAAACAGTCACCTATGTTTCATTTCAGTCACTCAACTTTCAAAAAAATTACAAAACAGTCACTAATTAACAGTTACAATTAATGTGTTAACAGAATTGTTAACATAGCAAGTTAATCAGCTGATGTAACAAGTTGGCGAAACAACTCCATTTTCTTCTTCTTCTTCTTCTTATTCTTCTTCTTCTCCATTGCTTATTGCTCATTGCTTATTTTTCTCCATTGCTCCAATGGAGGGTAAAACCATAGTGTATTCCTCAACATTTTTCTCCATTCCTCAACATTTCTTTAAAACAACAATTACTTCCCTCGTTTATCACTGTCACTACAAGTTTACCCTGTTTTTTTGCAAACCTTTGCAAACCTCCTTGAAATATGGTTGGTTTGTTCCTTCATTACCTCTCTGGTCACTTTGTGATGGCTACATTTCCTTTTCTTTTATTCCCTCCACATCTCCATGGATATGGGGAAGATTGAAGATATTGTTAACAAACACAAATCTTGAGTATCTGATTCATTGTACGTATGTAGGCTGTTTTTATCTACTGGATTGTGTCCTAAAAAGATAGTTCTAAAATCTGCATAAAAAGATAAGCAGCGACATTTCTTTAACATAATTGTCGTAACCATTTTTCTGGAAGACGACAAAAAGGGGTTCGACGTTGGGTTTTGTAAATAGGAATAAAACGGGAGTCGCCACCGACCTTTATTTGGTGAGATCGGATCACCTTTATTTTAATAAAACGTTTTGTTTTACTAAAGCAGTGTTTTAGTCTCGTAGTTTTGAAAATCGGGTCCGGAGCTTAAGATACATGACGAGGAAGGGTTAGCACCCTCGTCGCCCAAAAATTGGTACCAAAATGATTAATTAGTGTCTTAATATCGGAAGTTTTAAAAGATTTTGAAATCTGATCCTCTAAAAATATTTGGATAATTAGGGTCGAAATTTTGAGATTTCTTTGTTCGAGAGGATCTGAACATCACATCCAAAGACGTTAGGACATGATGCTCTAAACCTTCGTAATCAAAGCTATCTCAAGGTTTCACGGTTTATCAAAGGATGTTTAGTTATTTAGTCAAGCGGAAAATCGCAACCCAAAGACGTTAGGGCACTATTTCCAATTCCTAAATACAAAACATTGCCTTTACTTTAAAAATCTTTGAGCAGTGTAGCGACTTTTCAAAATGCATCGTATGGGATTGAATTTTAGAAAAGGCTTGAATCAAAATTTAAAATTTCTTTGTCCCGAAAAGATATAAACATCACATCCAAGACGTTAGGACACGATGTTTTAATCTCTCGTGAGCAAAGTCATCTCGTGATTCATAAAACTTCGTAAAAGGATGTTAAGTTATTTGGTCAAGCGAAAAATCGCAACCCAAAGACGTTAGGCGCTATTTCTCAAGCTTCCAAATACCGAAACATTGCCTCATTTTGAAATCTTTTAAATGAAATGTGATGATCTTATGAAAGATGTTTTGTTCAAAATATAATACAAAACAAAGATAATAAATATGGATGTGAATATTATAAATAAAAATACAAATAATAGTAATAATAATAACAATATTATGATAATACAAAGTAGTAATAAGAATTGAATAAGTAAATGAATGAAATAGCGATGGCACGATAGTAAAGACGATACTTAAAATGAAAATAATAATAATGATAATAAAATGATGGATGCTAATAAAATAATACATACAACGTAAATAAACAAATATATATATACATAAAAATAATAGTATCAATAATAAAATGATAATGATAATAAAAATATACGAATAATGATATAGTAATGATAATATTGAGAACAATAATAGAAATAATAATAAATGATAATAATAACAATAACAAATACAGATAATAATGATGAATAAAATATCAAATGTTAGTGATTATAATAAAATTGTGAAATAAATAAAAGGGATTGAGTTGCATCAAAAATTGGAAATTTTGGGGTTAAATTGTAAATAAACAAGTGGTTGAGGGTCAAGTAAGCAGCGACGTGAAAGTGAAGGACCAGAGGAGCAATTCTCCCATAGACCAAGCATGACATTTAAATGGGGACTTAATCGCGAACCATAATAAAATTATTGGGCTAATTTTGAAATACTGAAGAGTTTGATTTTTAAAAAATTAAAACGCGGAAGGACTAATCGCGCAAATAGACCATCCTCTCGGCAAAACACGCGGATCCTAGGCGGGTCGGATCGGGTCGGGCTGCTCCGGGGTGAAACGACGTCGTTTTGGGGCTTGGGACGCCGGCCAAAACGGCGTCGTTTTGATGGCCTATTTAAAGGCCCAAAATCTGAAAAAAAAAACAGTCTGATGCATTTAAAAAAAAATTTTTTTCTCTCCCCTTTTCTCTGCAGAAGAGGGAGGTGCGATTCAGGGGTTTCGGCCATCGTCCGGCCCAGCGTCGGACTCGACCACCATCCACGGTGGCGGAAAGGTAAAATCAATCTTTTTTTTTTTATATTTATCTTTATGTTATTTTCAGATTATAAGCGTTTTCTTGAAAAGAAAAAAAATAAAAAATTAAGTTCCGAAGAGAAAAAAAAAATTCACCTTTTCGGCTTTTTGTTAACAGATCTTCCTTGTTTTTGTTTTTTCCTTGACTCTCTGTTTGTATTTTTGTTTTTTGTTCGAAAACCCCTTTCCTTTTGTACTGATCTTTTCTTTAAAAAAAGGATCTTTTTTTGCTCGAATCTATCTGCTGTTTTTCTATTGATTTCAAAAGTAGAGAAAAAAAACTGCTTTACAAAGCTATTCCTCGGCCTTTTATAGCCGATTATGTGTGTTTTTTATTTTGTTGCTTGTGGCCCTTGTTTACATTACATGTTGTCTTTTCTTTGCAGGCGTGGGGGCGGATGGGCGGTGGCGGCGGCAGGCGGTGTCGGAGGTAGGTTCGTGGTGGGTGATGTCGAAGTTGAAGGGTCGGTGGGGTTGGTGGCTAGGGTTGCGGCTAGGGTTCTCGAAACCCTACCTAATTGAAAAGAGGAAAGTGGGCTGTTGGGCCCGTAGGTTTATTAAGTGAGGATTTTTATTTGGGTTTGGTCTCTTTTTTTTTTTTGTTGTGGTAAATGGGCCGGGCAATTTGGGCTTTGTTGTCATTGCCCTCTTTGCTCATTTTCGTATACGAGAATAGAGCAAAGACTTTAAAAGCAATATTGCGGCCTCGTGAAGTCTTGGCCTCTCGGTGCTCTCCTTGGTAGCGTAGTTTACGCCTCCGCATCTTGTTGCTTGATCCACTCCACCGATATGTGGTTTCAACCTACTCTTCTGCGACTTCAATGGGATGTGACTTGTTCATTTTGGTGCATTCTTGCAAATTTAGGAATGTCTAAGCTGCTATCTTCAATCGATCCTTGCAAACTCGTGGATCACCAAATTGAGTCTTTGATCCGCTTCTTGCAACCGGGAAGGTCAAATCTACTTTCTTCAATCGATCCTTGCAACCTCAAGGATCGCCAGGTGATATCTTGATATGCTTCCGCAACCGGGAACTTTAAATCTACTTTCTTAGATCCGCTTCTTGCAACTTCAAGAAGGTCAAATCGCTTCTTTCAATCGATCCTTGCAAACTCAAGGATCACGATGAATCTTTGATCATTTCTCGGGAATTTCAAATCTACTTTCTTAGATCCGCTTCTTGCAACTTCAAGAAGGTCAAATCGCTTCTTTCAATCGATCCTTGCAAACTCAAGGATCACCGGATGAATCTTTGATCTGCTTCCGCAACTTTAGGAATGTCAAATCATTATCTTAGATCTGCTTCTTGCAACTTCAAGAAGGTCAAATCTACTGTCTTCGATCAGATCCCTGCAAACTCAGGGGTCACCAGACCGAATCTTTGATCTGTTTCCTGCAACTTCAGGAATGTCAAATCTGCTTTCTTCAATCTGATCCTTGCAAACTCAAGGATCACCAGACTGATGTCTTCGATCTGCTTCCTGTAATTTTAGGAATGTCGAATCTGCTTCTTTGATCTGCTTCACTGCATACTCAGGGAGACGAGATCTGTTCAACTGTACTATCCTTCTTGAGGACGTAACCTGTAGAATGAATACATACTTATGCCTAATGATTAGGATGCCATGAGTATGATGAGTCGAATGTTATGAGTATGATTCCTATTTAAGGTGTTATCACTCATTTTATGCATCAAGGTTTTATCTTCGTTTTCCTCTCAGTGACCGTTTTCGCATGAATAGCTTGCCCCTGTGGAAATTTCGAAGCCTATTTTAGAATACAAGTCTGCTTTGACTTTTAGCTGTCTTCCCTGGGAGTCACAACTCCTTCTTGAAGAATGTTCGACTTGGTTTTTTAGATTCGTTCCTCAACAAGTTAGGGTTTTTGAATTTTTCCTTATCGAAAATTGGCCCGTTATACTTTTCTAAATGACCAAGCAACATTATTCACCCCGCCACAATTCTTGAATCGGTGAGGTCTTTGAAGAAATGGTCTTCATTGAGACCCTTTTTTCCAATGTCTTTATCTTGTGTTCGTGGAAGTTCTAAACAAATGTTCATTTTGGCTTCTGTTTTATCTAGAGATTTCCAAAGTGATACGTGGAACTTTCTTTTGTAAAATCATTAGTTCATCAATTTGTTTTAATGCATCATGTTAATGATGGATAACAGTAGATCGATTTCACAGAGAATCAAAATGAATTTATCTATGAAACAAAGAGAGTTGATTGGGGACATATTCCCTCCTTTTTTGGGGGAAAAGGTAAAATAACAACATGGATCAGATGCCCTAGACATCGCCAATTGGGCTTCTATATACAAGCTCAAGAAGGCGCTCTGAGGCCGTCATGTGTTTAGAAGACTCAAGTATTTTGTCGATGCCCGATATGCAGCGTACTTCCTCTTACATTAATTATGGCGCTGCGAGATCGCGACGTGTCCGTTCAAAATTTGAGCCGCCCTTTTCGGGTTTTCAACTCAAAATGCCCTTTGGTCTCAAAGTGCCCTTTTTGCGGGTTTTCACCTTGGCCTCTCCGGTTTTTTTTTTTCGAAGTCTCAAAGTGCCCTTTGCGGGTTTTCACCTTGGCTTCTTCTATCTTAAGCAAAGTATTTTTTAACTGAATCTGAGTTTACGGGGTTGGGCAAGCTTTTCCCGTCCATCTCTGTCAGAATCAGTGCACCTCCCGAGAAAGCTTTCTTCACCACATACGGTCCTTCCCAGTTTGGCATCCATTTCCCTCTGTGGTCTTTTTGTATGGGAAGGATCTTCTTCAGCACGAGGTCCCCTTCGTGGAACTCCTTAGGCGAACCTTTTGTTGTAAGCTCGCATCATTCGCTTTTGGTACATCGTAGTGACGGATAGCTCTCAACCTCTTTTCTTCAATTAAGTTCAACTGGTTATATCGAGCTGGATCCATTCAGCTTCATCTAGTTTCACTTGATAATACTCGGGAGAAGGTATTTCTACTTCAATAGGTAGGACCGCCTCCATCCCATAGACCAATGAGAAAGGCGTTGCCGGTAGAGAGGTTGAGACGGACGTTCGATAAGCATAAGTCTGAATGGCAACTTCTCATGCTAGTCTCGTAAGTCTCGATCATCTTTCCCACTATCTTTTGATGTTTTTGTTGGTCGCTTCCCTTGCCCCATTCATTTTTGGGCAATACGGTGATGAATTGTGGTGTTTGATGTTGAATTGGCTACAAACCCCCGCTATCGTGCTATTGTTTAAGTTTAGTAGCGTTATGCGATATGATCCTTTCGGGCATTCCATATCGACAAATGATTTCCTTCTTCAAGAACCGACTAATTGCTTGATTTAGTGAGCGTTAGCATATGAGGCGACCTCTACCCATTTAAGTAAAGTAGTCAATAACCACAAAGATGAATCGATGCCCATTCGATGCCTTGGAGATATTGGCCCAATGCGTCCATGCCCCACATGGAAAATGGCCATGGCGAAGTCATAACATGTAAAGGTGACGAGGGTGCGTGAATCTTGTCTCCATAAATCGCATTTATGACATTTTTGGCATAGTTGATCTGATCTCCTCCATGGTGGACCAATAATATCCGAATCTCATTATTTGTGCGGCCATTGTGAAACCATTAGCATGAGTTCCACGACGCCTTCATGGACTTCTTCTAGGATTAGCTTAGCCGGTGGCGTCTACACATCTCAAGAGCACTTGATCCTTCCTTTTCTTGTATAAGACTTCTCCATCCAAGGCGTAATCACGGGCTAATCTCCTCGTCGTTTTTTTCATTCTCGGTGGCTTGATCGAGGTACTCACGATTCTTTAAATACCGCAATATATCATGGTACCACGGTGGGCCAGTTTTTCCTTCTTCCTCGACATTGTAGCAATGGGCTGGGTCTTGATGAATGCTCATTTGTATTGGCTTCATATCTTCGCTTTCATTTATCCGGACCATGGAAGCCGGGGTGGCGTGGCATCGACCATCGATTCTCGTCCTGGCGGGTAATTGAAAGTGATGTCATCGAACTCTTTGATAAGTTCTTGGGCCAATCTTTTATAGATAACCAATTTTGGATCCTAGTTTCCCATTCTCCTTTGAGTTGATAGATTACGGCGGAATCTCCATAGACTTCTAATACCACGATTTTGTATTCGATAGCGGTAGCGGAGCCCCATGATGCAAGCTTCATATTCACCATATTGTTAGTGCAATCAAGTCCGGTTTACAAGTGAATGGATAATGGTCCCTTTTGGGATATCGGATCGCCCCAATTCCATTACCCACGGCATTTGATGCCCGTCAAAATTTAATTTCAAGGTTGGTCTTTGAGGCACCCTCTTCAATGTCGCCACATACATCAAATCCTCATTAGGAAATCAAAATCTAAGGGCTCATAGTCTTGAGGGCTCTCTTGGCTAGAAAGTCGCTATCGCGCTCCCTTTTACCGCCTTTTGGTTTACATAAGCGATGTCAAATTGAAGCGAGGATCGCCACCGCCATTCTTCCATTCAAGGCGGTAGATTCCATCATATACTTAAGGGATCTAGCTTTGAGATGAGCCATGTCGTGTGATACGACATGTATTACCTCAACCTTGAGTTGTCCAAATCAAGGCACAACATAATTTCTCGATTGGCGGGTACCTCATTTCACATGCGGTGAATTTCTTACTAAGGTAGTATATTGCTTTTCTTTTTTCCATGATTCATCATGTTGACCCAAAGACGCATCCCATCGAATTATCAAATCTTGTTAGATAAAGGATGAGGGCTTGTGCAGTTGAGGCGATTAATCTGGGGGCCGAGACAAGTATTGTTTCATCTTTTGAAGGTCTTTTGGCACTCTTCATCCCCGTGCAGGTTGTGTTTCTTGAGGAGGCGGAATATGGGGTCACATCTCTCGATTCGGTTGTGAAATGAACCAAGCGATGTAATTCGACCTTCCTAAGAAACCTCTAACTTCTTTTTGAGTGCGTGGTGGAGGTAACTCTTGTATGGCTCTGACTTTATCTGGGTCAACCTCAATCCCCTTTTCACTGACTATGAACCCGAGCAACTTCCCGGACCGAGCCCCGAAGGTACACTTTGCCGGGTTAAGCTTCAACTGGAATTTTCTCAGCCTCAAGAGTAATTTTCTCAAGACCTGCACGTGCTCTTCTTCAGTTCGGGATTTGGCGATCATATCATCGACATAAACCTCAATTTCCACATGCATCATGTCATGGAATAAGGTTACCATAGCTCTCGATATGTCGCGCTTTGCATTTTTAGCCCAAATGGCATTACCTTGTAGCAAAATGTTCCCCACATGGTTATAAACGTCGTCTTGTCCATGTCCTTGGGATGCATTTTATTTGGTTGTACCGAAAAACCATCCATGAAGGAGAACAACGAATACCTGTTTGTATTGTCTACTAAAGTGTCGATATGAGGCGTGAAAAATTATCTTTGGTGGCCTTGTTCAGTCTCGTAGTCCACGCACATTCGTACCTTCCCGTCTTTCTTGGGGACGGGGACAACGTTAGCCACCAATCCAAGTACTTGACCACTTGTAAGAACCGGCATTAAATTGTTTCTCAACTTCTTCTTTTATCTTTAACAAGGCGTCTGGTCACATTCTTACGAGCTTCATTGGGTGGCTTACATTCTTCCCTTATGGGCAATCGATTGTCTTGCAATATCGATTACTTAGTCAGGGCATATCTTGAGTACGACCATGCGAACACATCCTTGAATTCATGGAGTAGTTCGATGAGGTCCCTTTGGTTTCTGTGATAATACAAGCTTCAATTTTCACCTCTTGCCCTCTCCTAGGCTCACCGTTTCTCTGAGCTCTTTATGGGGTAGGATCTGTTTTTCTTCTTGCTCTACCATTCTCAGCAAATCCGGAGGCAAGTCGCATTCTGTGTCATTTCCAAAGTCCTGAGATTCCTCTGAACACATGTCTTGCTCAAAGTAGACCTCTGAATCTGTAGTATCATTACTCATATCATTGATGTCTAGAGACCTGTAATGGGTATCGAAGGGTGTATAAAGAATAAATGAATTTGAGGACAATTATTCACATGATATGAATGAGAACAAAGAATAAATGATAAAAATGTAAAATAAAAGAATATTTAGTAGAATTGAAGATGCATTTTATTAAAACAAAATGTCCGAACATAAGCCTATTTCACAAAAGAAATCTCATTGTTTCTAGGCTTAAAAACAACAAGAGTGTTCCGAGTATTACTCTGCAAAATCTCTAAACACTACAGGAAATTCCTCTGCAGTCCAATTGTCTAACGTGCTTCCAGGTTCATATGGGCGGATGCCCGACAAGCTTCTTTGATCAATCCCCTCCTCGTGTATGGCATTGATGTGAGGACATTCCCCTCTAGGAGACTCTTTTCCCGGGTAAATCGTTCCTCCTGATACGAAGGTGCGAGATATGTGGGGAAATGTCATCGGTTCCCACTTAACGTCTTCTCCATTCAGCCGGGCATTTCTCCTTTCTTGTCTTTTCTCTATCTCCTTCTTCATTTGTTTAGCATCTGGTTTGAAACCTAAACCAAAGCGATCCCTTTTTCCTTGACGCCGGGCTGGACTTTCCTTGCAGATATTTACCCAATTCTTTTCCGGTAGGGCTCCTTTTCCCATTGTCATTTGCAACCCCATCCTTGTAGTCTTGGATAGTTTAGGTGACGGGACTTTATTCCCTTCTGAAATGAAAGTCGCATTCACGAACTCTAAGGATCGAAATGAACATTCAATGGCTTCCTCATTCGTCTCTAGGTATGGTGCTTCGTTGGTAACGATTGCTATGATATCATCTTGGCGTGTATAGTTACCGGTAGATTTTACATTACCAATTTCAATTTACAGTGCGATGATGAAAAGTACGACCCATTGAATGAATCGAGGCCTCCCTAGTAGCGATTGTAAGAAGGCTTGATATCCATGACCAGAAAGTCTACTTCATAGGTATTAGGCCCGATCAATAATGGTATGTCTATTCTTCCCATCACTCTTCTTTCGGTGCCATCGAATGCTCTCACTATGTTTTGGCAGGATTTCATATGAGAACTATCTATCGGCAACCTCTTGAGTGTGGCTAGTGGTAAGACATTTAATCTTGACCCATTGTCTATTAGCACACTTGGCAAGGTGTATCCTTACAGCGGGTAGTTATGTGTAATGCCTTTCTTGACCCCATACCTCCGGTGGGATTTCATCATCGTGAAGTAGATGAAATTATCGGCGCTTATGTTACTAACGAGACGATCCAACTTGTTGACGGATATATCTTTAGTAACATAGGTCTCATTCGATACTTTCATTAACGCTTGCGATGCACTTGAGCTCGAAGTAGTGCTAACACGAGAGATCGGGCTGGTTGTTTGTGCAGTTGTTCCACCACATTGTATTATTGTGTTTCAAAAATTTTAAGAACTCTTTAGCCTCCTCCTCTTTACGGGCTCATTGATAGCGGCTCGGGTTCTTTTTCACCTTAATTGACACGATCTTGATTTTGTCGCTCCGTTCTCCTGTTTTCAGGATCATAACGCTTTCCACTTCGCGTATAGGAACCTTCGTTCTTGACTTCCTCCGAAATACTAGTGGAACCTTGCGCTCCTGGTGTTGTCACATTGCAATTATAATTCCAAGGTACCCTTTTACTATCTTGGTAGGGAAAGAAGCGAGTTTTCGAATTGTGATTTTCGGTTTTCCACAGCCTTACGCCCTCGTGTTCATGAAATGATGATTCTCGGGTAATTACCTCCGGGCTTTGTCAATTCTTCCTCGGTCGCGCATATTTCCTCTTCCTCCACTCCTTCTTCATAAAACTCCAGCTCTTTGTTGTTCATGAGGCCTTGCACCAAAATTTTAAAATCGGCACATTCTTGGATCTCGTGCCCCCTCGTCTTATGGAATTCGCAACAATTCTTCATATGTATTTTGCTTCCTGTAGAATCTGACTCTATCAATCCTCTTTTCACCATTTCCTTCCAGACTATTCGTAACGGGGTCTTCACTTGACAACGTCTCTCTTGATCTTTCTCACAATCTCTTCACCGATTCGTTCACCCTTTTCCTCATGATTAGGCAATGGGTTCCCTTTCTTACCAAGTCATCAAGCGCTATAACACCCATTTTGATTAGCCTCTCGACTACCTTTTTGAAGGCGAGGCAATTCTCTATCGAATGCCCTCATCCTGCGTGGTAATCGTATTGAGCGTTTGGGTCGTACCACTTAGGGTATGGAAATTTGCAATGGTTGTAAGTAAAGCGGGGACACGATGTGCTCATTGAATAAAATCGGTATAACTCTTTATGCGTTATCGGAATCGGCGTGAATTGGATCCTTCGAATTTGATCTAGTTCCGATTCTGTCTTCTTTGTACAGGTTGCCGGTTATAGCGCCTTTGGTGATTAAGCTGCGATCGTCTTTGGGTATCCTCTATTATATGTACTCACATTATTGACCTCACTGTCTTTCTTTTTAGGAGCGACTCTCCTGGTGCTTTCTCCTGTCTCGATTTTGCCACCCCTTATAGCATGCTCGATCATTTCCCCTGCCATTACTATATCAGCAAAGCTCTTAGTTGTACTCCCTATCATATGGGTTATGAAAGGGGCCTTCAGGGTATTAATAAAAAGCATGGCAGTCTCTTTTTCCAAAAGCGGTAATTTGAACTTGTGGCTACTTCCTCCATCGCTGGGCATATTGCCTGAAACTTTCGTTTGGCTTCTTCTCCATGTTTTGGAGCGTGATTCGATCAGGCGCTATATCGACTATGTGCCCGTATTGTTTTAGGAAGGCCTGTGCTAGGTCCTTCCATGACTTGATCTGGGCACGGCTGAGCTGATTGTACCATTTGGCCGCGGACCCAGCCAGACTGTCTTGAAAATAGTGAATCGTGATTGATCGTTGTTAACATGCCCGCCATCCGTCGATAGAACATTGTGATGTGCGTTTGAGCAAGCTGGTCCGTTGTATTTTTCAAAGTCTGGGTCTTGAATTTTGGAGGAAATACGAGATCCGGGACTAGGCTCAAGTCTTTAGCGTCCACCCGTAGCGATGGTCGTGATCTCTATTTCCTAAACTTTTCTTCTAACCATTTGCAACGATCTTCAAGTTGTTTGGGAAGGTTTGCTTTTGCCTTATCCATTTCACCATTTCATCAAAATCGGGGACTATAGGGTTAGCCGGACCTTCTCGGGATTAGTACTGAACCGGTTGGGAAGTCTTGGCGGCATTCGGTCTCAACTGCATCGTGGCTGATAACAACAGCGTCCTTTGGGGCATATTTCGGTGGTGCTTGGGTATTTGGCGGGGTAAATCCGGGAGGTAAGCGAGGTCATCATTATTCCACGAGCTAGCGGCGCCCTTTCCTCGTTCATTGGCCAATAGTTCGCGGTGACTTATCATGTTGTTTTGGGACTCTTGCATCCGTTCCATCATATCTTCTTTGGAGCTTCATCATTTGCTCTTGCATCCGTTCTTGCATTTCTTTACGAAATTGCTCAAATCTTTGATCCATTTTTTGGTCTTAGTACGAGTCCGTAGCGATTGTTCGGTTCCAGATTTTCTCTTTTCTTTTCCTTTTTCGATAATTTTAACCAGTTAGGCTTCTTTTATAAACTTTAATGTATGTAATATGATGCAATGTAATGCTAATGCATGAAATGTATGCAAAAAAGGCATTAATTCTGATTCAATTTCCATTAGAATAACCTCTCTAGAAAACAAGTTTCTTTACATAGAATGGATTACATATAAGGCCTCGCCCTAATGCTTAAGGCCTTGACTTCCTCAAGAAGCCTAGCTAACTCTTGTCCTTGTTCTGACTTTGATTCATAAAACAAACTTAGTACATCAGCTTGGACTCCTAAGGTTTGCAAATGCTCCGCGACCTCTCGCACTTGAGCCACGGCTTCCCCCATGATGTAATCCGATCCCTGACTTGATTTTGGGAGTGATGAAGTTGTTGCTTCAACGCTTCTCATTGACTTCAGCAGCTCCACCGTAGCTTGCAACCATGTAAGCAGACTCTAGCTCTTGATTCTCGCTTTCATTTCTTCAATTTTACCGAGCTAGCTTTTAATTCTCTGCGAGTTGCGGCTACGATATTGATCTGAGGTTCTTTCCAATTACGCCACCAACCTTTAATCCTCTTTCTCGCTTTGGGTTTTGCGGACTTCTTTTGAGTATCTTCTCGAGCTTGAGTATCTCGGAGTTCTCGTTCCCATTGGCTAGCTCTATTTTTTTCCTCTCTGAGTTCTTGACCCCATTGCTCTGATGTTTTTCCTAATCCAGCAAGCTTCATTGATCTTCGTAGCTTCTTATAGTCTGTCTTCAAACTATCCAAGTCTTCCTCAGCTTTACTTTTCCCTTTTCTCAATTTTTCGGCCTCTAGCTTCTGAATGTCGACGTCCAAACCCAGCTGCATCTTCTCTTCTTCTAACCGTTCTATTCTTTTCCCTAATTCCGCATTCCTTTTCTCAAAATCTTGTTTAATGATTTCGAGTTCTGATGGGATTACCTGTAGGTGTTCCTCCATTGATCGAGCGTCTTCCTGGCCTGGTGTGGGAATGTTGTCGTTGATTCTCTGGCTTCTCCATCGGTCGTATTCGGGAGTTGTCATCGGGTTTGCGGCAAACCTTTTCATTCTATGAGTCTGACTCCAAGCGCTTGCTATTTCACGAACCCTTTTCTTACAATGATCCCCTTTGTATTCAAATTCACACTGAATTAGACCTTGTGTTGTGGGTATAAACTGTCTCGATCGGTATTGTCTCAACACAAGGAGAGGAGCATATCCAACGGCTCCCCATACTCCCAATAACGGAACCCAGTCAAAATCTCCACATCGATATAGTATTTCATCAGGAACCATCAAAGGAGCTTTCCATACCACGTCTTCCTCTTGCGGGTTTTGCGAATTGTCATCCATTTTCTTAGTAAGATCCTCTCGCCTTGGTGTGGTGCGCTAATTCCTTTAGCGGAGAATAGTCCTCGGAGAAGATTCGACTGGTGCCTTTTCCACTTTCCAAAATGATTTGTTGAACCATACTAGCAAAGAGTGTGTACACAACCGGTGAATCTTCCTTCGCCCGCTCTTGACGCAGCGTTTAGAGACACGAAAGTTTCGGCGAGTGCGAGAGCAGGCGTGACTCTTCTATCCAACCTGTCGAATAGATGCGAGACCGCCTCATCTACATGCCCAGAGCTTTAGGGAAGATGATCAATCCATAAATGCTCAAGGCAAAAATGTCAACCCTTTTATTCACATCCGGTGTGCTATGATCAAGTCCCTTAAATTTCTCCAAGGGATACACTTACAATCTCCTTTTGTTTTATCCGGTACGCAACCCACTTTGCTCACTCATTCCGTAATATTCATCAACTTTTTCAAGAAGGTGGGAACATTAACAGTCTCGTATAAACTTTGTCGGCTTGAATTTTCGAACAGCGAAGTAAAGTGTGTATTCTTCTATAGTAGGCACTAAATCCACTTTCCGAAGGTAAAAGCAACTATAAGCGGGATTCCAAAATTGGGCCATAGCTCGAAATAGGTCTTTGGTCTACCTTGACGTCGGCGGATATGGCGAGATCTCCGTAATGATGATAGAATAATTGCTTGATCTCATGATCCCATTGACCCCATATCTCTTTCATCTCTTGAAGATTGTTTTGGGTGACAACGATCGCGTGAAGTCCCATAATTACGTCGTGCCCTTCTGCGAGGCTATCACCTTTTTCTTGCTGCACAGTCTCGCCCAAACCCGGACGGCCGCGTTGTCTTCCACTCTATCAAGAAACCCCCTTTCCATGACAAAGCTATCTATTTGGGCAATTGAACGTGAATCAACACCTTTTTGATGAATATGCCATGCAAAAACAAAAATAAAGCAAATCGATTATTTCATACACGATGAGCAAAGAATAAAAGTACCTAATTAGTTAACCACTAGGGTTTGGCATGGCTCTACCTATGGTAGGTTCTTTAGGGCTTACTATATGAGGTTTGGTTCTAAGGAGGGTACTGAACCAGTGATTCCTCGATCTTCACCCATTATAGGCTCATATAGACCGAGTTGATTCGGGGATACATTTCCCTATGGCTGCACGGAGATGAAAATCTCACGAAGACATAGGTGCGGATGTATCCCAAAGCGATTCACTATCACGCGGAGGTGAAAACCTCACGAAGGAGTAGTTTCTCACTCTCACCTAAAGGTGTGACCACAACGGTCATGCAATGCAATGCCAAAATTGAAACAACACGCAACAAAAGATTGTAATTTTCAAATCAAGCTTTCAAACTTCCGACAAAAGACAGAAAATAATCAATTTATGGCTTGACTCTCTAAATCGGTCCCCAGTGGAGTCGCCAAGCTGTCGTAACCATTTTTTGGAAGACGACAAAAAGGGGTTCGACGTTGGGTTTTGTAAATAGGAATAAAACGGGAGTCGCCACCGACCTTTATTTGGTGAGATCGGATCACCTTTATTTTAATAAAACGTTTTGTTTTACTAAAGCAGTGTTTTTGGTCTGCGTAGTTTTGAAAATCGGGTCCGGAGCGATTCACATACGAGGAAGGGTTAGCACCCTCGTCGCCCAAAATTGGTACCAAAATGATTAATTAGTGTCTTAATATCGGAAGTTTTAAAGGTTTTGAAATCTGGATCCTCTAAAAATATTTGGATAATTAGGGCCAAAATTTTGAGATTTCTTTGTTCAGGAGGATACGAACATCACATCCAAAGACGTTAGGACATGATGCTCTAAACCTTCGTAATCAAAGCTATCTCAAGGTTTCACGAAGTTTATCAAAAGGATGTTTAGTTATTTAGTCAAGCGGAAAATCGCAACCCAAAGACGTTAGGGCACTATTTCCCAATTCCTAAATACAAAACATTGCCTTTACTTTAAAAATCTTTGAGCAGTGTAGCGACTTTTCAAAATGCATCGTATGGGATTGAATTTTAGAAAAGGCTTGAATCAAAATTTGAAATTTCTTTGTCCGAAAAGATATAAACATCACATCCAAAGACGTTAGGACACGATGTTTTAATCTCTCGTGAGCAAAGTCATCTCGTGATTCGCAAAACTTCGTAAAAAGGATGTTAAGTTATTTGGTCAAGCGAAAAATCGCAACCCAAAGACGTTAGGCGCTATTTCTCAAGCTTCCAAATACCGAAACATTGCCTCATTTTGAAATCTTTTAAATGAAATGTGATGATCTTATGAAAGATGTTTTGTTCAAAATATAATACAAAACAAAGATAATAAATATGGATGTGAATATTATAAATAAAAATACAAATAATAGTAATAATAATAACAATATTATGATAATACAAAGTAGTAATAAGAATTGAATAAGTAAATGAATGAAATAGCGATGGCACGATAGTAAAGACGATACTTAAAATGAAAATAATAATAATGATAATAAAATGATGGATGCTAATAAAAATAATACATACAACGTAAATAAACAAATATATATATACATAAAAATAATAGTATCAATAATAAAATGATAATGATAATAAAAAATATACGAATAATGATATAGTAATGATAATATTGAGAACAATAATAGAAATAATAATAAATGATAATAATAACAATAACAAATCTGATAATAATAATGATGAATAAAATATCAAATGTTAGTGATTATAATAAAATTGTGAAATAAATAAAAAGGGATTGAGTTGCATCAAAATTGGAAATTTTGGGGTTAAATTGTAAATAAACAAGTGGTTGAGGGCGTAAGCAGCAGCGTGAAAGTGAAGGGACAAGAGGAGCAATTCTCCCATAGACCAAAACTTGACATTTAAATGGGGACTTAATCGCAAAACCATAATAAAATTATTGGGCTAATTTTGAAATCTTGAAGAGTTTGATTTTAAAAAATTAAAAGCGGAAGGACTAATCGCAAATAGACCATCCTCTCGGCAAAACACGCGGATCCTAGGCGGGTCGGATCGGGTCGAGGTTGCTCGGGGTGAAGCAGCGTCGTTTGGGGCTTTGGGCCGGCCAAAAGCGGCGTCGTTTGATGGCCTATTTAAACGCCCAAAATCTGAAAAAAAAACAGTCTGATGCATTTTAAAAAAAAAATTTTTTCTCTCCCCTTTTCTCTGCAGAAGAGGGGAGGGTGCGATTTCCGGGGGGTTTCCGGCCATCGTCCGGCGCCGGCGTCGAAGCTCCGACCACCGTCCACGGTGGCCGGAAAGGTAAAAATCAATCTCTTTTTTTTTTTTATATTTATCTTTATGTTATTTTCAGATTATAAGCGTTTTTGCGAAAAGAAAAAAAAAATTAAAAAAATTAAGTTCCGAAGAGAAAAAAAAAATTCACCTTTTCGGCTTTTTGTTAACAGATCTTCCTTGTTTTTGTTTTTTCCTTGACTCTCTGTTTGTATTTTTGTTTTTTGTTCGAAAACCCTTTCCTTTTGTACTGATCTTTTCTTTAAAAAAAGGATCTTTTTTGCTCGAATCTATCTGCTGTTTTTCTATTGATTTCAAAAGTAGAAAAAAACTGCTTTACAAAGCTATTCCTCGGCCTTTTATAGCCGATTATGTGTTTTTTTATTTTGTTGCTTGTGGCCCTTGTTTACATTACATGTTGTCTTTTCTTTGCAGGCGTGGGGGCGGATGGAGCAGTGGCGGGCGGCAGGCGGTCTTCGAGAGGTAGGTTCGCGGTGGGTGATGTCGAGTCAAGGGTCGATGGGGTTGGTGGCTAGGGTTGCGGCGCTAGGGTTCTCGAAACCCTAATCTTGAAAAGAGGAAAGTGGGCTGTTGGGCCCGTGGGTTTATTAATGAGGATTTTATTTGGGTTTGGTTTTTTTTTTTGTTGTGGTAAATGGGCTCGGGCAATTTGGGCTTTGTACAATAATTATCTGCAGTTTTAAAATCTGCATGGAACCATTACAAAAACAGAAACAAAAGTCATCCAACTTGATTTAGAAAGCCACTGAAACTACCAAGATAATGGTTCGGTCGGAAGTATGGATCAGTACATGCTTGGCAATTGGTCTTGGTTTCCAATGGCGTGAAACGGGTAACTGTTGCAGTTTTTGGTTAGAACTAGTTGGCCAAGGTAATTTGAAACCCTCAAAGGACTAGAAATTAGTATATCAAGAACCAACCATAGCTATTAATCCAAGGTGGGAAAAGAGACTTAAACAAGCTCAAAATGCTCATCGAAGCCGAAGCCAAACCAGAGACGAGTACTAATGTGCATGAGTTACTACGGTTTATGATCATAGGTGGTCTATGGCCATTCACCAAGGAATTATCAAGCCATTTAGATTCGTCCAGGAGCCCAAATTACTGTAAACACCAACAACTGGTACCGAACAAAGCATACTTTGCAGTCAGCAAAGTTTGGCTGATATGGATCTGGTTTATTTGGAACGTTGTGGCTAGGCTAAAGCCCAAGTCTTTCAAGGATACAGGCTGATCCGAACCACGACCAGTGCCTAGTGTCTTTGGCACCTATATTATGCAGACTAAACCAGTCTCACATGCAGCATAAAGACACCTCCAACTTCAACTTATAGGCTCTATCATGTCATTCCCAATTTAGAGACATATTCTTCCTTTGTGTATGTTAAGGACAAAAATATGCATGATTTCATTAATTGCATCAATTGCACTATTCATTTCACATTTCCACGTAAACAACACTCACAAAAAAGAAGAAGAAGAAGAAGACCTAGGCCGTTTTATAAATACAACATTCATTCACCATCACTAATGCTACTCAAAACAAGGTTACAAGAGGTGCTACTTTCGGCTCAATAAGTGTATGAGCAGGTTTTGCCCTTATTGATTGATTGTTTACTAATATTATTATGACGGCCAACCACAACACATGTAAGGGGATGATGGCATTCTTCCTGTTTGTCGAATGTATTCTGCTTTAGCAGAAGTTCTTTCTGCATCCCGATTCTTCCTAGCTTCAGCTGCAGCTCGTTTTTCTGACCTTTGCCTAGACATAGCAATCTTCTTCACCATCTTTGCTTGAGCTTGGCCTCTCATTTACTCTACTTTGGCCTGAAAGGTGGAAGACTTGTATAGTTATTATCATAATTATTTCACAGCATATGGCCACATGAATTTTCCCCTATCATTGATTGCTATCTTTCCCGAGTCAAATTCTTTTGATTAATTTGTAATGGCACTTAACTAAGTTAACTGCATGACCTTAACCTAAAACCAACCATATTTCAAGGAGGTTTACAAAAAACAGGGAGGTTTGCAAAAAACAGGGTAAACTTGAAGTGACAGTCATGAACGGAGAATTTAACTTACCACATCAGCTGGTTAACTTGTCACGTCAGCAATTCTATTTGACTAACTTGTTACGTCAGCAATTCCGTTAACAATTTAACGGTAACTATTAATTAGTGACTGTTTTGTAACTTTTTAAAAGTTGAGTGACTGAAATAAAACCTAGATGGCTGTTTTGTCAGTTAACTCAAAGTTGGGTGACTGTTTGTGTAATTTACCCATTTTAAAATTTAAAAAATAAATAAATAATTATTAAAAATAAAACTAAATTAGTGAAATGTACATAGATTAAGAGTATATTTTAACTTATTTTTCTTCTGTTATTGAAAAATACTTTTCAAAAAATTGAGAAAATGATGAATTTTCCAAAAAAAAATTCTAAGATGATATTCTTTTATTGATTGGTTGGGATGTTCAATTTTATTATTTTTAATTATTTTCTTTTGATATTTTAAAAAATTATATTTGTTCATAGCATTGAATCGAATCCAACGCAAATTTGAAAATATCTTAAACCTTTTATTTAAATTTCATTTAACTATTTCAAAACAATATAATAATATGTTTTATGTTTTATAACTAATGGCCCAATTCCATAATCTATAATTTTACTTTTGTTATTTTAAAATAAAAAATTTGTTTGTTCCTTTTTGTTAATTTTGAGTTTTTTTATAATTTTTTATTTTATTTAAATTTAAATTAAATGATATTTAAAATAAAGTTCACTTGATATTAATAAAAAATAAAATAAATCAATTCAATTAAAATATAATTTGTTAACCTATAATTAAGTCATTTTAAATTTATTTTAATAAAATTTGTTACAAGTACAATAATTTATTAATTGGAGCAAAATTTCAGTGGCATTATTTCATTATGCTAGCGGAAAATTTGTTTACTAATTTATGTATTAATAGAAAGAATACTTTTTTTTTTTGAGCAAATAGAAAGAATACTTATTTATCCAAAAGCATAAGAAGAAATTTTTAATTGTGTAAATAATTTTATGTTTATCATCTTTATTTTCCGGTTTAAATTATATCTTAAATTGCAATTCAACTATATCAGTGATTAGCAACTCAACACCAATATTTTTCTAAGGTCAGGGATAGATGGAGACAAGGGGCAAGTAATGAACTGCCCCTATTCACATGTGCATGCAAATAATAAAAGACCAAAAAAAAATTAAATCAATAAAGATACACCTTGGTGTGATTTGGCATAATAGAAACCTAAGGATGCTTGAATGTAAACGAAGAACAATATACAAACTTACCTGCAAGAATTTGAAGTGTGAACCTCAAGCTATACATAGAGCAAACTTGTATTAATTAGCGGTGGATGCCATAGGCATACCCACTCAAACTTAATTTCAGTAAAGCTTTTTTGACAAGGGTAGCCTTGTCGGTAGAGACCAGGTTGGAGCCTTTCTAGTCGTTGCTTCTATTCCAATCGCCAAATATGGGTAACTTTTTCATGGCTTAGGCTCGAGTTGGTTTTCCTACGGGAGTCTAAGTTATAACAGTTAAATTTATTAGATTAAATTTTGCTATTAATTTTTTATTATATATAAGTTGTGGAGTTACTCTATTTTGTTCATTTTATTTTTTTATTCATTTTAGTTTTTGAATTTTAAAATTTCTGTGATGAGAAACTGTAACTATTAAATCTATTAACTAAAATGATGTGATTTTTTTTTGTGAGTATTACGCGATAATCTATTTTTATCGATTGAGTTTTATGGAACGTTCTGTGCACAATAGTCACGAGTTCTGATCTGTAACCCGTGACACTAGTATCATGGGTCGTGGGTCAAAGCCTGTGATGAATGCGTATAGAGCGTCCCATAGAGATTAATTGTTAAAATAGGGCTCATTCGACCTATTTGAATTGACTTGATTTATGGAACATGCGAAGAAATACATTTACTTGAAGCCTTGGTAACCTAAAGCACTAAGTTTTTTATAATTAGCGTTAAAAATGACAAATTTGTATTTGGGCCTCAAAATGTTTTGAAGTTTTTATAATTTGATCTTTTATAGAATTTATAATTTTTAAATAATAAATTTAGTAACATTTTTAGTTTAATTTAATAAATTAATACAAAGTAGTATCTAAATATTAATTTAATAAAAATAAAATTTTATAATTGCAATATTTAAGCATGAATAGCAACATCTAAATATTAATTAGATAAAATAAACTTAAACAATTATAATATTTAATACAAATTCAATATTTAACTTTTTTTTCCAAATTTTATCATCAACAATATTTTGAAATTAAAAATACATTGTTATGGACCCAACCTACTTTCAACATGTATTTTATATAAATATCTAGACCCCAACAATTTTGCCACAAGATAAAACAGTAAACTGGTGTATACAAGTATTTTTAACAATACCTTCTTTTAACATTGATATAATTTTCTTTTAAGAAAAATGTTAACAAAAATTTTATAACACTAAATAAAAATAATATGTAAGTCTTATTTTAGTTGATATTGATATTGTTACAAGAATTAAAAAATGTGGGTTTAACTGTACTTAAGCACATATTATCTTTAAGGGTGTTTAATTCAAGGAAGGGAAGATTATGTTTCGTAATAAGCTTACGAGAATGTGTTATTACTAACAATCGTTTCTATTACCGTAAGATTCAAATGTTTAGTTGATGGAAATATAACATTACGTAAAACCACATTTACTAAACTATCCTTATTATAGAATTTATTTTTAACAAGTCTAATTCCTTTAATATTTTTAATCTCAATTTTCATAAAATTTTGATGAATTATTACAATTTACATGTTAATAAGTGAAGATATAATGTTAAAATAAATTTATAAATCATAATTATAATAATTCATAAAAAGTAATTGCATCATTAACCATATTTATAATTATACCCACAATTAATATACTAATAAATAAATTATTAAAGTAAATATAATAATTATAATTTTAAAGTATGACATCAACCATTTCATTGTTAAGGAAAAAAATATTTTTTTTATTTTTAATTAGTTTTAAATTTTATTTGAAAAGAATTAAATTAATTTGTCCATCGCGCTTTGGTGTGCATGCACCTAGGCTGAAAATCGACACTCGATTTAATAATTTAAGAGTTGTTTTACTGCAAGAATGACATGTCATTTGTAATATTTGTAGTGTTATAATGGAACACTCAAATATTTTAAGAATCGAACCCAAAATATTGTCAAATTAGTAAATATGTTATCAAGACTAATTTAATTGAGTGGAAAATTATTAGTACAAGTTCAAATAAAATAAGATTTGAGATATATCAAAATTAACAAATCAAAATACCAAACTAGACTTTCTTCCTTTTATTAGAACAATGAAAATGAATTGAAATGATGGTTGAATGAGTCATGAATTACTAATTAAGCTAATAAACCTATATAATTATATTATTTGCTACTTCTAGCTAAGAATCTTCTCTTAGTCTAATCTTAAACTAAAAGATACCACCTAGGCTCTCTTTTTATCTCACTTAGGCATATAGATATCTTTTCGGTCTCATTATTCGGTGTAAGTGTATCAAAGTTCTACATGATAAAGTCTCCTCTCGGTCTAGTCTATCTAAATATTCCACTAGAAACGTCAATTTTAGTGTAATATGCAATTTAATATACTTGAACAAGCAACCACTTAAGGCATAGATGATGACTTAGCTAATTAACTCACTCACCAATCAACCAATAAAACAATTCAGCACATTATTAAACTTAAATTTCACACAAGCATTTTAACAAATACATAATAAATTTAAAATACAAAAGATAAGAATTGAGAAAATGTTCATTAATAGATAAACATCGGATGAAGCGCGAGCATTTAAAACATCTTCATCCAATGTTCTAGCAAAAATGAAGAAATAAAATTCTACAATAAAAAGAAAAAGAAAGAAAGAAAAGAAGAAAAATGGAAAAAAATGAAAACCTAAACTAAGAACTATGAAACTAAGGAGAAAGTGTTCAGCAACAAAATTTGAAATCAGAAGTTTACAAATCTATGAACATTTAACCTAACGGTGGTCAGCATGCCCTTAAATGAAAAAAAAAAAAATAACCTTAAGTTTGTTTGGACACAAAATTACTCTGTAATTTTTACCTATTAAGTAATGGTATTGCAATTACCAAAATAATTTTAAACTTGGAAGCCTTGGGGTCTTAGTATCGTGATACTTAAGATTTGGTATCATGATATTTTTAGAGTTAACCTTAATTTTTTTTACTTCAGCATGATGATTTTTCAAGTTTGGGTTATTATCGACTCCCTATCTCACTCAATTATGTTGTTAAGTTTCTTATGGACGATGTAATTTGTGTTTAAAAATGACATAAAATTAACAAAATATTTATTAATACTTAGAACTAAAAATCGATAAAAATATATAAAAACACTTAAAATATTTGATAAGCTCCAACCTAATTTCACATATTAAATTACGAAAGTAAGGTAAGATAATCCCAAGTGTTTCAATGAAATATAAGATTTGGTTAATATAGTTAATGGTTAATTTAGGAGAATAAAAAATGGTAATAAATAAATTTAAGTTTTATTATAAATATAAATCTCATGTCTTACTGGTTTCCATAAAAAAACCCCCTCACTTCCTTTAAAACTCGGTCGTTTCTAGACTTCCCCTCTCTCATAAATTGATTCCTGGAGAATTATTGAAATGGTTACGGGTCAAAAGTTCAGAGTTATCAGCTGATTAAGTTTGGCCCGTATCAGAAAGAAAGGTACGTAATTTTGAATTCTCATGATTTTACTCAAATTTTATTACCCTTTTCTTTTTGGTACCCGAGGATTTTCAGTGATTCTCTTGCTTTTCGCTAAATTTTCTTCCGTCTCCAAATAGCCAGCTCTAGTGTTTGTATTGCAAAATTTCAATTAGAATTTTGTTTTCTCATTAATTTTCCAGGTAATGAAACGCCACGTTAGTCTCAGATTTTAGATTTGCAATTTGCTTTTATCATTTTTGAATTTTGTCTGCTTTTTAGTTCCATTTGTTTGTTTATTTGGGTTTCAGAATGTATTCATTATTTGATATTAATTATATAAAATTCTGTTCAGAACACTTTTACATTGATTTTAAAGAATATGTCTGGAAGAAATCGTGGGCCACCGCCCATTCCGATGAAAGGGCCACCTCATGCTGGATTGCTGCCGCCGGTGCATGAACATCCTTATGCTAGAGGCCTAGGACCAATGCCACCACACCCAGCTTTACTGGATGAAATGAGAGAACCCCAATTTGTGTTGGGTCCTAGAGGGTTTCCTCCTCATCCAGCTATCATTGAGGAGCGTCTTGGAGTTCAACTGCAAGAAATTCAAGCCCTCCTGGCGGATAATCAAAGGCTGGCAGCGACTCATGTTGCGTTAAAGCAGGAATTGGAGGCTGCTCAGCATGAGTTAAAACAGATGTCTCATTATGCAGATTCATTGAGGGCGGAGAAGGATGTTCAGATGAGAGAGATGTACGAGAAGTCGGTTCGGTTGGAGGCTGATCTTCGTGAACTCGAGGCTATGCGAGCTGAGCTTGTTAAGGTTAATGGTGATATTAAGCAGCTTAGTGCTGTGAAGCAGGATCTAACGGGTCAGGTTCAGGTTATGAGTCAAGATTTGACAAGACTTACTGGGGAATTGCAGCAGGCTCCTGTTCTGAAGGCTGAGATTGAAAATTTGAAACAGGAATTGCAACGTGCAAGGTGACAAGTTAACTTTTTTTTTTTCTCATTTCTCAAAATTTTTTTATATGAGAGTTATTGTGAGAATGGAAACTACTTGTTTGAATGAAATGGAAAATTTATTTTCGATCATTTATGTGCCTTTGTTAAATTATTGTATGGCGTTTGGTTTTCTGATGATTTTTGTTTGATTTTCTCAACCTTTAGAGCTGCCATTGAATATGAGAAGAAAGGATATGCGGAAAATTATGAACATGGTCAGGTGATGGAGAAGAAATTGATCTCAATGGCTCGGGAGTTGGAAAAGCTTCGTGCAGAAGTTGCTAATGCAGAAAAGAGAACTCGCGCTGGTGGTGGCACTGGTGCTAATCCTGGTATGGAGGCCCTTCATTTAAATTTTTAATCCATGTTTTTTTCTGAACATAGTGGACTTTATTTCAGTGGAAGCATGTTGCTGTTTGAGTTTCATGCACTGCTCTTTTCACTTTTTCTATTTTTATGATATGATCTTTGGTTGAAGGTTAAGTTTTTATGTAGATGTTGGGTTGGTTTTCATTCTAACTTGAGGATATATGTGCTGTCAATGCTGAAGAGCGTACAAACTACAAAGTACATAAATCCTTTTGTTTTTTTGAAGTTTGAGCTAATTTAATCACTCAAGCCATCTTTTTCTTTTATATAAGGCTCCTTGACATCTTATTTAACATAAATTCTAGTAAGCTGTGTGATAGTTCACCATGTAAGTCTTATCATATGAGTGGTGGATGAAGCCTGATGTAAGTCTTATTCAACATAAATTCTAGTTAGCTGTTTGATAGTTCACCCAGTAAGTCTTATCCTTTAAGCTGTGACGCTTGATGTACTGGATGAGGCCTGATTTTTCTGTTTATGTAACGGACTAACTATTAATGGTTTTTCTCTGTTTATGAATAACATTTCCTTTGTCCATAATTTTCAGCTTTATCTGGTTTTAATGCAAATTATGGAAACCCTGAAGCTGGATATACTGGAAATACTTATCATGTCAACTATGGCATGAATCCTGTAAGTTGCTATTTTAATTACATGTTCAACACTTTCTGCATTGTGTTTGCTTATATTTGTATGGACTTGCATGTGAGCTACATTTGCAAGTTTTATGTATATCCATTATTTTCTTTAAAGAATGATTGGTTTTGCTCCTTGCATTACAGGTTCAGGGTGGCGTGGATGTTTATCGTCAGTATGGTCCTGCTTCTGCTTCCTGGGGTGCATATGACATGCAGAGAGCTCAAGGACATCGCTAGTTTGATTTTCCAAATCACGCTAAGATGATTCATCTGGTACTTCTGGGCAACTTATTAGTTATCTAGGCTTGTATTTGAGCTATTACAATTTATAATATGATGGGTGTTCTGGAATTGTACCTAAAAACATTATTTATATTTGCTTAAAAGTTGCAGTATGCTGTTGTCTGCTTGATATTGTCTGGTGCATATATTTTCTCGGTTGATTTGTGATACAGCATTTCAATTTGATACTTTTCTTTTCTTAGATATATTAATGAAATTTGAGTTTCATCATTCATTATGTGGAGAAGACCTTGCCATGCCTTTATGAGGTAGATATTTGCTTTTGAAGAATAGGAATCATTGAATTCCTGTAATACTGGCACATATGCTGCTGCTGCTCCTCCTTCTTCCTCTTCCATTTCTCATGGAATATGGGGTTGTTCAGTTGTGCTTCTTCTGTTTATTTGCAGAAGAGTGACTACTCTTCAGTGTCTGACTGGATTTAGCAAAATATTGATAGAATTTACCCAGCTTTTCTAGCTTGTTTTTTCTTCTGTTTTCTCTTGGGTCTCTTCCATTAAAGATTAGTATTACATCTAAGCTGACCCTCGTAGTTCATTTGGTAGTTGTCTTCCGGTTGCTTTTTCACCTTTGTTTGGTAGCCTTGCTCTACTCATGCACCTTTGCTTTGTTAATTTCTCATGGAGTTCCTTAAGAGGTTACATCTATAGATTGTGCAAACTGGCAAGGGGTTTTAGTTTCATCTGATTGTACTATGAAGATTCATCATCATTGCCTTTATTATCAGGTTCTTGGCCTATTCTACTACAAACTTAAGGTGATGCATGCTCTATTACAGAAAAACGAATTGAGAAATGAAAAAGAACAGATTTTCAGCTCACTGAATGACGTTCTACTTCTTTTTTCTAGATAATATTTTCTGTTTTGGTTTTCTTTCTCTGGTTCCTGTGCCATTGATTTATTCATTTTATGTTCTCTAGAGTTTTTCTGATCAACGGGAATACAATTAATTTCATTTATGCTAGACATGCCTCTGGTGTTGGTTCCAGAGTTCCTGTTTGAGTCGGATTATATTTCTGGGTCTTACTATATTATTTCTATTTAGTTTTTGTGTATTAGGTGGAAGTGCTTACATTTGTTATCTAGTTTGAAGCTTAGTTTTGTCTAACCCTTGAGTTTAACTGAGAATAAGATGATAGAAGAATATCCTAGCAACTTTTTCCTGCAATTAAGATTTGATCGCAAGGTTGTCTGCATCTTATCCATTTATGCAAGAAGTAGCCTTAAAACATTTTTCAAGATTGTATTGTTGCATATATATATATACAGAAACTCTAGGTTCTGTTGTGGTAAGAGTGGAGCCAGGATTTACACTGAAAAGGAGCACAATGTTGCTCCCAATCCACAATATGTACAGCGTGGATCAACGAGGGGTGTGCAAATAATGTCAAAGTCAGATATGTTCTTTGATGTTGGCAGAGCTTCTGCTTTCCCAAGTCCAGCTTACAGAGGTTATATGTGATGCCAACTATAGAACTAGTGAGGATATGATGGCAACAGTCTTAGTTGGAAAAATATATCCATTGGTAGACTGAATAGGGACAAATATACATGCCTTGGGAAATTCTTGTATACAAGTAAGAGCAAGTAGCTGACACCTGACATTCCCTATAAATGTCAGAACAGGTAGCTTCCTTACTAGTTTTATCTGGTTTCAACTGGCCTGGCTTTTAGGATTTCTTTTACAAAGTCTGTCACCTTGGACACTAGAGCAGTTCTGCAGGACTGTAACCCTTTTTTTTTGTGGATCATTGCTACCTTTATCAGAGATTTTTGAAGGAGAGTGAGATTATACTTTATCACAATGGCCACCCTCTGTTCTCCATTGCTTGGACCAGTATTGTATCTGTACCATTTATGCTTGACTGGCTTCTCTCATCATCTGATGGTTTTTTTAAACCCCTTTGATTTCTGCCCTTGTTTTGATAAATAAGTAACATCTTGTGTTGTATTTTCATTCTTTTCAAATTTTATGAAAGATGAGGATGTACATTTCAAATTTTATGAAAGATGAGAAACACCCTTGTACTTCTTCCTGATACTTGACTTACTGTGAAGTTGAAAGCAGCAACTCAACAGATTATACAAACTCTTCTTTCAATATGTGAAATTTTGTTTATATTTGCTTCTGACATATGTCTTCAGTTTTGAACATCTTACGTATTGGAACCGGGATCCAGATCATAGGATTAGCTTCTGTTGAGACGAGGCTAACAAAAGAACCAACTTCCATTAAACTTAGTGTCATGGGGGATACCAGAAATAATAGGGTTATTGGATTGATGATTTAAGAATTACATGGCAATAAAGTAGTTCATGAATATGACCTTATAAACTTTCTGGGACTTCCAAATTTGTAGACTGTATGTCAGCATTCAGATAGGATTGCCATGTTACGATTGAGGGGCTATGTGCTTTAGGATTTCACATTATGTATTTGTCTCTCTAACGGTAAGTTATATATTCTTTATATCTCTGGTTTCCTGGACTGGTTGTGTCCATTATCATAATGGCTTCACTCTTGATTTAACATCACATCTAGTGTTGCCTCATGGAAGCATTGGTGCTGCCGCTGGTGTTGCAGCTTCTTCTCTTCTTCACCTTTAAAATAAAATTGCTGCCATTTGTGTGTATATGCCATTTATCATTATTACTTTTTTCTCCATAACTTGAGTATTCAATTTCCATTGGTTAAACATAAAAAATGCCTAATTGTCAAACAGATGCTCTATGACTAACTAATTTTCTTTTTAATAGTTTGTCCTATTTCTTTCTCTTCCCTTTTCTTTCTTCTTTATGCTTTCCATTTGCCTTTTGGGTCTTAGAGCAATGATCTAAGACAAGTACTTGGCTAGTCTTTGAATTTTGTTCCTTCTGTGACTACTAGTCTGTTTCTTTCTCAATTCATCATATTTGAATATTAATTCAGCTGTGACTGCTGCTGGAATAAGTTAGCTATTACTTGGTTTTAAGAGCTTATTGGACTCTGTGGTCTTAGACAGATTTATACGTTATTTTATGTTTATGTGCAATCTACTCCCTTTCTTCTCTCTCTTGTCTCTCTCTCATGCTACTACTGGCCTACTACAATGAGATGGATTTTTGTCGATTACTCATCTGAAGTAGAAGGCCATTGTCTGTTACCGTATGTAAATCATTGTTGTTGCTGCGGGGACTGTTAAGTTGCTGAAATGTAAACTGTTCAACAGTGAAGCAAATTATTGAGAACAGAGGAGTGTGTCTTGGGTTGTAAATACCTCATCAAAGCCTTTATTTACGTGCAAGTGAGGTCAAGAGAAACTTGAGCTTTGTTAAGGGATACCATCAATGTCTTGTTCGATTTGAAAAAAAATGCGACTAAGTGCTGGAAGAAGCTTGTTCATTGCATAGGTATGCGACATATTGCCAAGACATGGTCATCAATGATGATGCAAGATAGTTTTTCTGGTCAAGTAAGTGATGTAAATTTCTGAGAACTGCTTTCCTTTTTGTTTTCCATTGTTAGTTGTGTTAGTTTGCCAAACGATTTTTGTTAGCTAAAATTTTGTATGGTGTTGTGATCCAGGGTTGAAAGTGCCTTGTGACACTCCTATACTATTGTACTTTTTCTTTTCATACTGAGAAAGAATGATGTGTTAGATGTGGTGATGGTTTTATTACTTGTCTGTTGAAGCTATTCAGAGTACATATTATGTTCTGTATTGCTTATTTGTAATATTTTTCTGAAGTGAGAGCTATTCAGTGAATAATTCTTCAGTTTATTTGGTCTGTTACGTAAAAGGTAGCAGGCTTGATTTATGATTCTTGAATGTGGATTGTAGTAGACATTCTCACTTTCGTCTCAGTAGCAAAGAATGCGTGAAACATAATTGTAGAGGGAAACTCTAGGTGGGGGTGATCAAAGGATTTTTGGCAAAGAATTAAGGAATTAAGTTATTCATCATGTAGAAGTAAAGAGCAGGATAAGTAATACCAAGTAGGAAAGTAAAGGCTATGTTTTCTGATTGAGCTCTTGGTATTACATTGCTGGGTCATTGTGAAGAAGTTACAATGGCCCCAAGTTTCTGCCATCTTACATGGTTTAATTACTGTAGGTAAAAATAAAGCTATACTTTAAATTGGATTGTCTTTTGTTGTATCATAAGACTAGTTCCCTTTGTGGATTCGGAATTTAAAACTTCTTCATGAAAATTGTTTGCTTTTGCTAGAGGAGGATTACTTATTTATCCTTTTCCAAGTAGATCAAGGGGAATGCAACGTTCTTTTTGAAAGAGCACCTATTAGCTTGCTACAGCGGAAGCTGTTGTGGCATCTGAGCATGATATTTGATATTGTCTTCATATTCTATCTCTTCTTCTGCCCTCCTTGCCGGACATAGTTATACGCAATTATGCTATATGCTATTGATTTATCAGCTATCAAGGACTTAGGTGACTGCTTTCTGGGCTTCATTGGTAGTATCCAATTAAATATGTAAATTTTAACTGGTCATTTTCATATTAGATTAGTCACTTAAGGAAGTAAGATGTGGTGCTATCTATTTTGATACTTGATTGTTATTTTCTCCCTCTTCTTTTATTTTATCTTATCCACACTGCCTACTTGTTCAACAATTGCATGCCATGTTCTTTTTCAACTTCTATCTTTTTAAGAATTTATGCTTTGCACATTTGTATTACATTATCTAGCTACTTATATACTAATGTCTTCTTTCCATTTCAGGTTTACAAACTTGTACACAGCAAATTGTCTGTTTCAGCAACTATCCGTTGATCTGAGTTCCATGAGGTATGTTGGTGCTGCAGCACCGGACTTGCTGTTTTCTCTGCTTTGCTCCTTTGTTGTTTTGTCGCACCTTGGAAGCTCCTTCTTGCTTTGGACCTAAAAAAAAATAACTTAAAAGTTATTACCTAATTTAATCGTGAAAGAAAGAAATAAAAACAACATAAAAACTGCTAGATATTAATAAATCTGAACTTCAAGGACTTAGCTAAATCAATTGCACAAAATTTGACCAAATAACTCTTTTAGATAGAGTTATCATATTTTAGCTAGCACAGTAATATTTCATGGTTTGGGATATATGTATATTATTCAAAGGTCCTAGAAGCTAATTAAATATGTAGTTTTATAAGATTCAGCCTCTATTAGCAAGAGCAGGTTAGTTGATAATGTAGATAGTGTCTCTCCTTCTGCAGCTTTTTGAATGACAAGTAATCTACAATAATAATTATAGCTGGCTAGACTTTTATTTTATTGAAGATTGTGAATAGGCCTGTGCATCCCCTAAATTACTCTTTGTAGTTTTCGAAGCAAAGCTGACTCTGCGTAAACCTATGAAATCCTCCTGAGATCAAGCTATCTAATATTTGTAATGCATGATGAATTCTAGCTGTCCTTTTTGCTGATATACCAGCTCAACCTCAAACCCTGCAATGTCTATCTGCTAAAAGTTTATAGCCCCTATAGGCAAGCGCCTGACTCTGGAAGGCACCGGAGGAGCTCACAGCATAGGGAAGTGCTCGATTGGAATCAGGGAGCTGCTGAACGCTGAGTTGAAGGCTCAGTTCTTACCTGGTAATGTGCCATGGGTGGCACATTGGTCCTCAATGAATAGAGACAGAACAGAGCAATCTCATTGTTTATTCCTTGCCAGTTGCCACTCATCTCAACAAAATCACCTAAACTGTGGTTTTTACTGCCTCTGGGAATAAAAAGCATATATATATATATATACAAGCTCAACTATAACTTTACATGTACTTTATAGCTTATTCAGGGCTTCTTGTTTACATCTTATAAAAAATTGGGTCCTGTTCTTTGATACTCATACATTAACACCATTTTTGAAGCACTGGATTTACTCTTTAATCTCCAATGATTCTAGCTGTTGGTGCAGAGAATACAGATCAACTTATGGCTCGTAATAGCTTAGATCTGGGGAAATAAAAACCACTATTTTAGTATGTAGACCCAATTTTACCCGGGTCCAAAAGACCTAATCTTGCCCAACCCGAACAACCCACTAAAGCCCAATCTAGCCCACTAACCTAACCCAATAAACCCAAGTCGACAGCCCAACTACTCATGGTCAAACTAGGGTTTCGTAAAAGTGAAACCCAGCCTTTGCCAAGACTGTTCACCGCCACTAACCGCCCAGGCCACTGACACCATTGGCCACCGCCCTTCCCACTAGCACCGAGCCACCTGCGACCATTAAACAAAAGTTGACAGAAAGTATTTGTAAATCGGCTATAAAAGTCGATTTTGAAACTTTGTACAACGGGTTTTTTTTTGTAGTTGTTTTTTAACCGAATACAAGCAAAAATTTCAAACAGATTCAAACAAAAAAAAAGAAATAAAGAGCAGCATTTAAACACTAAAAACGCCACAGAAGAAAGCAAGGATAGAAGCCAAACAGAGGTGATTTCATTTTTAGATCTAATTTTTTTTCTCTTCTCAAATCCCTCCCTTTTATTGCGCGCAAACATACAAACACGCACATATATAATAACATAATAAAAAAGGAATAAAAAATACCAAAATTTTACTTTTTTTGAACTTTTGGCCACCGCGTACGGTGGCAGGCGACAGCGATCGTAGGAATCCCACCGGATCCCCTCTGCAGAGAAAACGAGTTTGAAGTCGATTCATGACGAGGAAGGGTTAGCACCCTCGACACGCCCAAAATTGGTACCAAAATGATTAATTAGTGTCTTAATGTCGGAAGTTTGAAAAGGTTTTAAAATACGGATCCTTTAAAAGGTATTAGGATATTTGAGATTTCTTTGTTCTGAGAGGGTACAAACATCACATCCAGCACGTTAGGATATGATATGCTAAACCTTCGTAATCAAAGCTATCTAATGATTTTATGAAGTTTATCAAAAGGATGTTTAGTTATTTAGTCAAACGGAAAATCGCAACCCAGCACGTTAGGGCACTATTTCCCGAATTCCTAAATACAAAACATTGCCTTTATTTTAAAACCTTTAAATGGAGTGTAGCAATTTTACAAAATGCATCGTATCGGATTAAATCAAAGGAAAGGCTCGAGTCAAAACTTGAGATTTATTTGTCCCGAAAAGATATAAACATCACATCCAGCTCGTTAGGACACAATGTTTTAATCTCTCGTAATCAAAGTCGTCTCATGATTCGCGAAACTTCGTAAAGGGGATGTTAAGTAATTTAGTTAAACGGAAAATCGCAACCCAGCACGTTAGGGCATTATTTTCTGAATTCCTAAATACGAAATATCACCTTTATTCTAAAACCTTAAAATGGAATATGATGATTTTCAAAATATATTTTATGTGGTAATAATATGAAATTAAGAAAGATAAACGTAGATATAAATATAGTAAATATAAGAGTACTAATAATAATAATATGATAATGATATAAAACAATGATAATACTATACCAATATGAATAATACATATGTATAATATTAGTGGTAAAATAGAATAATAAAATTAGTGATGAAAATTAAATAATAAAATAATAAAATATAAGATAATGGTAATAATATAAAATAATAGTAAAGAATAATAATAGTAATATATATATATATATATATATATATATAATAGTAATAATAGTAACACACAAATAATAATAATAACAAAATGATGATGATAATAATGTATCAATTAGCAAACATAATAATAGTAATATATACTATAATGAAAATATAATGATAATAATAATAATATAATAACAATAATAATAAAATGATCAATAATAATAAAATTTTAAATAATAGTAAAAGTGGTAAAATTGCAAAATAATTGAAAAATGGGTTCAATTGCATTAAAAGCAAAATTTCAGTCAAAATGTAAATAAAACAGTTGGTTGGGGCTAGAAAACACGCGCATAAAAGGTGGGGACTAAAGAGAAAATTTTCCCACTTTGCTAAACGCAGTTTCGGACGAGGGTTAAATCGGAAGTTCCACGAAATTTTGGGGCAAAATCAAAAAATAAAAAACCCGATTGTTGGATTTTGAAAAGCGGAAGGACCAAGTGGGCAATTATCCCACTTAATGAAAACACGCGGATCCTTCAGTCGGGTCGGGTCAACACGCGGATCCTGGGGGCAAAACGATGTCGTTTTGGTCGTTAGGGCCAGCCCCAAAACGACATCATTTTGAGGGGCTATTTAAGGCCCTAAACCACGAAAAAATGAGGATCAGCCCTTATTTCAGTAGAGAAAATGGAGACTACGAATCTTTTCTCCCTGAATTCTTATCCTGAAGTCATAATGGAGCAAGTTAGAGATCAAAAACAGATCTGGTCTCCTTGAGTTTCAGTGAAGCAGGTTGAAAATATCAGTCTGGTGATCCCCGAGTTTGCAGGGATCAGATTGAAGATAGCAGATTTGACCTTCTGAAGTTGCAGGAAGCAGATCGAAGACATCAGTCTGATGATCCCGAGTTTGCGAGGATCAGATTGAAGAAAGCGATTTGACATTCTTGAAGTTGTAGGAAGCGGATCGAAGACATCATCTAGTGGTCCCCGAGTTTGCGAGGGTCGATTGAAGCGATTTGACCTTCTTGAAGTTGCAGGAAGCAGATCGAAGACATCAGTCTGGGGGTCCCTGAGTTTGCAGGGATCAGATTGAAGCAGATTTGACCTTCTTGAAGTTGCAGGAAGCAGATCGAAAACATCAGTCTGGTGGTCCCTGAGTTTGCAGGGATCAGATTGAAGATAGCAGATTTGACCTTCCTGAAGTTGCAGGAAGCAGATCGAAGACATCAGTCTAGTGATCCCTGAGTTTGCAGGGATCAGATTGAAGATAGCAGATTTGACCTTCCTGAAGTTGCAGGAAGCAGATCGAAGATATCAGTCTGGTGATCCCTGAGTTTGTAGGGATCAGATTGAAGAAAGCAGATTTGACATTCTTGAAGTTGCATGAAGCAAATCGAAGACATCAGTCTGGCAATCCCTAAATTTGTTGGGATCAGATTGAAGATAATAGATTCGGCGACTCCTGTGGTTACAGGAGTAGATTGAAGTTAGCGAATTAAAACAAAGAGTCCTATACCTCTGAAGTTGCAGCAATGGAGTAGATCAAAGCAACAAAGTGCGATAGACTAGAACGAGGCTATCTGAAGAAAAGAAGCATCGAGAAGTTAAGACTTGGCAAGACCGGCCAAAATTGGCTCTTTTAAAGTCTTTGCTCTATTCTCGTTACACGACAATGAGCAAAGAGGGGCAGCTGTAGACCCAATTTTACTCGGGTCCAAAAGACCCAATCTTGCCCAACCCGAACAACCCACTAAAGCCCTATCTAGCCCACTAACCTAACCCAATAAACCCAAGTTGACAGGCCCAACTACCCAATGGTCAAACTAGGGTTTCAGAAAAGCTGAAACCCTAGCCTTGGCAAGACTCTGCCCACCGCCACCAACCCGCTCCAGCCACTGACACCACCGGCCACCGCCCTTCCCACTTGCACTGAGCCACCTGCGAGCATTAAACAAGAGTTGACAGAAAGTATTTGTAAATCGGCTATAAAAGCCGATTTTGAAACTTTGTACAACGGGTTTTTTTTTTGTAGTTGTTTTTAACCTAATACAAGCAAAAATTTCAAACAGATTCAAACAAAAAAAAAGAATAAAGAGCAGCATTTAAACACTAAAAACGCCACAGAAGAAAGCAAGGACAGAAGCCAAACAGAGGTGATTTCATTTTTAGATCTAATTTTTTTTCTCTTCTCGAATCCCTCCCTTTTATTGCGCGCAAACATACAAACACGCACATATATAATAACATAATAAAAAAGGAATAAAAAATACCAAAATTTTACCTTTTTGAACTTAGGTCATCACAGACGATGGTCGACGATGGCAGCCGCCATGACGGCGATCGGCCGAAATCCCACCGGATCCCCCCTCTACAGAGAAAAAAAGAAAAGAAGAATTTATTTTTTAAAAAAACAGACAGCTCAAGTGATTTTTTTCAGGGTTTAGGGCCTTAAATAGCCCCTCAAAACGATGTCGTTTTGGGGCTGGCCCTAACGCCCAAAACGACGTCGTTTTGCCCACAGGATCTGCGTGTCGACCCGACCCGACTGAAGGATCCGCGTGTTTTCATTAAGTGGGATAATTGCCCACTTGGTCCTTCCGCTTTTTCAGAATCCAACAATCAGGTTTTTTTTATTTTTTCGATTTTGCCCCAAAATTTCGCGGAACTTCCGATTTAACCCCTGTCCGAACGCTGCGTTTAGCAAAGTGGGAAAATTTTCTCTTTAGTCCCCCACCTTTTATGTGCGTGTTTTTCTAGCCCCCGAGCCACTGTTTTATTTACATTTTGACCCGAAATTTCTATTTTTAATGCAATTGAACCCATTTTTCAATTATTTTGCAATTTTTACCACTTTTACTATTATTTAAAATTTTTATTATTATTGATCATTTTATTATTATTATTATTGTTATTATATTATTATTATTATTATCATTATATTTTCATTATAGTATATATTACTATTATTATGTTTGCTAATTGATACATTATTATCATCATCATTTTGTTATTATTATTATTTGTATGTTACTATTATTACTATTATATATATATATATATATTACTATTATTCGTTTACTATTATTTTATATTATTACCATTATCTTATATTTTATTATTTTATTATTTAATTTTCATCACTAATTTTATTATTCTATTTTACCACTAATATTATATATATGTATTATTCATAATGGTATAGTATTATCATTGTTTTATATCATTATCATATTATTATTAGTACTCTTATATTTACTATATTTATATCTACGCTTATCTTTCTTAATTTCATATTATTACCACATAAAATATATTTTGAAAATCATCATATTCCATTTTAAGGTTTTAGAATAAAGGTGATGTTTCGTATTTAGAATTAGGAAAATAATGCCCTAACGTCTTTGGGTTGCGATTTTTCGCTTAACTAAATTACTTAACATCCCTTTACGAAGTTTCATGAATCATGAGACGACTTTGATTACGAGAGATTAAAACATTGTGTCCTAACGAAATGGATGTGATGTTTATATCTTTTCGGACAAAGAAATCTCAAGTTTTGACTCGAGCCTTTCCTTTGATTTAATCCGATACGATGCATTTTGTAAAATTGCTACACTCCATTTAAAGGTTTTAAAATAAAGGCAATGTTTTGTATTTAGAATTGGAAATAGTGCCCTAACGTGCTAGGTTGTGATTTTCCGCTTGACTAAATAACTAAACATCCTTTGATAAACTTCGTAAAATCATGAGATAGCTTTGATTACGAAGGTTTAGCATATCATGTCCTAACGTGTTGGATGTGATGTTTGTACCTCTCGAACAAAGAAATCTCAAATATCCTAATACCTTTTAAAGGATCCGTATTTTAAAACCTTTTCAAACTTTCGACATTAAGACACTAATTAATCATTTTGGTACCAATTTTGGGCGATCGAGGGTGCTAACCTTCCTCGTATGTAACCGACTTCAACTCATTTTTTTGGATTTGAGACCAAAATCGTTGTTTTGATAAATCAAACTGTTTATTAAAAACAACCATTTTACGAGGTGACCGATCACACCTCAACAAAAAGGGATTGGTGGCGACTCCCATTTTTTTTCATTTTTAAAACCCAAAGTCGAACCCCTTGTTGTTTTCCAAAAAGAATGATTACGACAGCTTGACGACTCCACTGGGGACTGATTTAGAAAGTCAAGCCATAAATTAATTATTTTCTATCTTTTGTCGGAAGTTTGAAAGTTCGATTTGAAAATTACAATCCTTTTATTGCATGTTGTTTTAATTTTGGCATTGCATTGCATGACCGTTGTGGCCACACCTTTAAGTGGGAGTGAGAAGCTACTCCTTCGTGAGGTTTTCACCTCCGCGCAGGATAGTGGATCGCTTTCGGGATACATTCGCACCTATGTCTTCGTGAGGTTTTCATTTCCGTGCAGCCATAGGGAAATGTATTCCCCTGAACTGAACTCGGTCTATATTAGCCTATAATAGGTGAAAATCGAGGAATCTGCTAGTTCGGGTACCCTTACCTTAGAACCAAACCACATGTAGTGAACCCTAAGAGCCCACCTTAGGTAGAACTATGTTACACCCCTAGTGGTCACCTGGATAGGTACTCTATTTTGTTTATTTCTCCTGTGCTAACGTGTTTTGTTTTGTTTGTGATTGCATTGCATTGCATCACACCGCATCATCTTAGAAAAGAGGTGTTGATTCATATTCGATTGCTAAATAGAAGAGTTTATCATAAGGAAATATGTTACTTGATAAAGTGGATTATAATACGATCGTTTGAACATAGTCCGTGTAAACAACAGAGAGGATGATAACCTCTGAGAAGAATACAAGACTTTGCCCAAGGATTCAAGCCGATTTAATTGAGAGTCATCATGTCTCTATTTTCTAAAAGAAGCTTATAAACATCGCGAAAGATAAGTGAGCGAAGAGGTACTACCGGATCAAGCAACAAAGAGCTAGAAGAGGTATCCATTGAGAAAGTTCACGGGGCACGACCATAACATCCGGATACGAAGAAGAGGATTGGTGTTTTCACCTGGACTATGAGGATAAAGCCGTATATGCAATCCGTTTTATGTAAAGAAATGTATTTTCTAGAAAAGTTCTTCTAATGGAATTGAATTCATAATCAACGCCTCTCTTTCTTTTTGCATTCCTTCCATGCATTTGCATTGCATTTCATGCATTTGCATTGCATCATATCACATGCATTAAAATTTGTAGAAAGACCCTAATTAGGTGAAGTTATTTTAGTAACCTAGAAATCATGGATCAAAGAGTGGAAAGACTAGAACAAGTGCAAAAGGAAATACAGGAGCAGATGCAAGAACGATTAATCAAGATACAACAGGACATGATAGAACGGATCTTTGGAATCTCGAGTAACATGATGAATCGGTTAAGCAGCGATTGTTGGCCAATGAACGTGAGAAAGGAAAGGCGTTGCTACTAGTTTGGGAAACGATAATGACGACCCTGTTTACCCTCCGGGTTTTACCCTGCCTAATACCCAAGAGCCACCAGAGGTGCATCCCCAAAGGACGCCTGTTACTATTAGACCACAATATCAGATTGGTACCGCGATACCAGCCCATCTCCCGACTGGTTCGGGTACTAACCTAGGGGAAAGTCTGGCTAACCCTTGGTCCCCAATTTCGATGAACTAGCAGAAATGGACAAGGCAAAAATAGATTTGTCAAAGCAACTTGAGAACCGTTGTAAGTGGCTAGAAGAAAGGTTTAAAGAAATAAAAACGGCTGACCATTGTCACGGGTAGACGCTAAGGACTTAAGTTTGGTCCGGACTTGGTACTTCCGCCAAAGTTTAAAATGCTCGAATTTGAAAAATACAATGGGACTACTTGCCCCGAGGCTCACATAACTATGTTTTTGGGAGAATGACTGGTACGTTAACAATGACCAACTGCTAATTCATTGCTTCCGGTGACGATCTGGCGGAGCAAGATCTAAATGGTATAATCAGTTGAGCTGCATCAAATTAGTTCTTGGAGAGACCTAGCCCAAGCCTTTATGAATCAATACAATCATGTCACGGACATGGCATCGGATAGAATTACTTTGCAAAGCATAGAAAAAGATAAAATGAGAGTTTAGGACAATACAGCAAGAAAGGTGGAGGGAGGTCGCCATGTAGGTCCAACCACCCCTCTTAGAAAAAGAAACTACCATGCTCTTCATCAACACCCTGAAGGCTCCTTTCATAACCCATATGATAGGGAGTACCACTAAGAGCTTCACGACATGGTAATGGCAGGGGAAATGATCGAACATGCGATCAGATGCGGCAAGATTGAAGCTAGGGAAACCACTAGAAGGCTGCTCCTAGAAAAAGGATGACGAGGTGAACAATACAAACATGGGGGACCCAAAGTTAATTACCGTTAATCAGCCAAAAATGGTGACTACTGAGTATCAAGGTTCATCAAAGAAAGAATCTCGCACAAGGAAAAACATTGAAAAACTCCAATTTACGTCAATCCCTGTGGTGGATAAGGAGTTGTATCAAAGTTTATTTGATGCACACGTTGTGTCCCCCAATATCCAAAATCGATGCAACTTCCATACCCAAAATGGTATGACCCAAACACTCAGTGTGAGTACCACGCCGGGATCACAGCCATTCGATAGAAAATTGCCTTACTTTCAAGAAATTGGTGGAAAATCTCATCAATATGGGTATTGTGAAGTTCGATGACTGAGCAAAGTGGTAATTGAAACTGAGGGGGGAGAGTTGCGCTTCCTTAAAGAAGTCATTAGAAACCTAGAAATCAAGGGATCGAACGCCAATGGTGTGCAAGAGAACCGAGGAATAAAAGTTTTTCGAGCATCCGCCTTTATGTACTTGAGAGTGTTTTGAACAATAAGACATGGAAGAAACATGTATTTTAAAGCTAATATAGAGTAATGTGCAAAACACACTTGTTGCTTTAAGCTAGAGGCAATAAGAGTCCTTTTATGAAGTAGGCTTGTGTCCGAATTTTATTTCAATCAAATGCATCTTTCTAAGTAAATATTTTCGTTCTTTTACATTTTATTTCGTACATTTTTCAATTTTTATTCATGACTATGTCATACGAATAATCATCCTTAGAATCATTTATTCTTTGGATTTTCTGCTTTCATACCCACAATGGGCCCCCAAATATCAATGAAATGAGCGATGTCACATCGACTCCTTTTAGTGAGATATGTATCTAGAGGATCTAAGGGCTTTGAAGATGACAAAGATTGTGACTTACTTCTCCAATGGTAGATCCTACCTTATGAAGTGTCGCAGATGCTATGAACTAACGAAGGAGATGAAGATGGAAGCGTAGCTCCTCGTAGGAATAAGGCAAGGCATCGTTGAGCTATTTTCAGGAATTCAAGATGTTTTCGCACGATCATATCAAGGCAAGCCAAACTACTAAAACATGGGTATTTGTTAAGGTCGGGGTTTAAAGAACCCATGTTTTACAATGACTAGCTAATCAAGAGGCTCAGCTATTGGTTCACCAAGAAAGGAAATTGCATCTGTTATGCCATAAAATGCCAAGTCGAGGAAGACGTGCCTTCTCCATTTTCCCTATATGAAGCATGAATGTTAACAAGCCGCCTCTCAAAAGCTTTTTGTAATGAATCGAATCGACCCTAATCGGAAAGGTGGTTTGAGACCACGAATCTGAGCCCAGAAATGTTTACATATTATATTTAGTGTTTATTATGTATGTATTTATATGTGTGAAAGTTTCAGAGAAAAATTTTATCGTTTAAGTGTCGAATTAGATAAAAAGGACTTAATCGCATAAAAAGTAAAAGTGGCCAACTAAAGTGAAATGTGTTAAATTGAGCATGGCTCTTTAATGTGAGGTAGTAAAGGGCAAATAGCCCATTTTAAGGTTAATGGCCGCCACCTTAGTTGCATGTAATAGTGTTTGGATTATTATAATGTATATTATTATATTATATGTTAAAATAATGAATAAATATATGATAATAAAACAATAAAATAAAAGCCATTCATTTTGTTCATCCTTGGCGAAAGAAACACAAAAGAAAAGGGAGAAAAGCCTTTGAACATTCGGCATTATTCAAGCAAAATTGGGTAAGAAATCTAGCTCGGTTTTGTTAATTTTTACGTTTTGAGATCGTTGCTTAGTATATTACCCACCCATGCTAAAATTTCTAAGATTAGTGTGTATATATGAATCGCCATGGATGAATTCTTGAGGTTTTGATGTTTAATGATGTTAGATGAAAGGTATGTTAAAATTAGTATATTATGTGTAGGAAGTTTTGGTGAAATTGTGTTTTTGGGCCAATTTGTAAAAATAAAATTTTAGAGGGCTTGATTGCAAAATAAATGAAAGATATGGACTTGTGTAGTCCTTATACACATTCGGCCTTTAAAGAGTATGGGGTAATTTGATGTATTTTGAGTTTTATGCAAATAGGACTAAATTGTAAAGTTGTGAAATAATAGGGTAAAATAGTAATTTGCCCATTTATGTGCTTAGGGACTAAATTGAGATAAATTGTGCTTGAATAAGCTAAATTTAATGTGTTTTAGATCAAGAGCAAAGAAAACAGAGTTAGATCGGGAAAGACGAAGGTTCTCGAATAGCGGATTCATTGACCTATCGACAACCGAGGTAAGTCCTTAAGCTGAAATTTGTTAAAGAATTATTCATGAACTCATTAAATGATAATGTGTGATAAAATTTTGATATATAATCATGTTAGCGAATGTATATATATATGTGTATGAGATTGATCTCATAAATTTGATAATATGAGATGAATTAGTGTATCAATGTAATTTGTGAAATTGTACAATGAAGTAATGATTTATTTGTTTAAGGTGAATAAGTTAGTTGATTTGGATATGTAATATGGATATGAGGTGTGTGTGGAATGATTGATTATATTGATGTGTTCGGGCTTAGTGCTTTAAAGCTTCGTCTTGGTTTGATATATTCGCTTAGTGCCTAGCAGGCTTCGTGCCGGTGATATATTCGGGCTTAGTGCCTAGCAGGCTTTATGCCGGTGATATGCTATAAGAGGAAGTACTGAACATCAAACAAGGTGAAATGTTTATATAGGGTTATGTGGTAAAGGTTCAGGTAAGAACTAATCCACCATTTTAGTAAGGAATGAAGTGAACAAAAGAATTCTTAATGTATAATTAAAGATCAGTGATATGTGTGATAAAAGTGCTTGTTCTTGTGTATAAATGGAAATAGAAGATCGATGCCTAGATTGGTTTTCGATGTTATTGTATTGATATTTAAGTAAAGAGTATTACTATTATTCAATGATCTATATTTTATATAATGAAATAATTATGTGTTATATTATATGCTCACTATATTTATGTATGTTTGGGACTTACTAAGCTAGTAAGCTTACTGTGTGTGTATCTTTGTTTATCTTTGTTTTATAGATTGTGATTCGAACTACGGGCTCAAAGGATCATTCGTGAAGTCAACCACACTATCGACTTTCTTTTTGGTATTAAAAAACTTAGTTTGTTATTCAAAAAGGGCATGTATAGGCTAGATTAAAGCGTATAACTAATGTTTTGTAATAGTGTAAATATGCTAGCTATGCGAAAATGGCTATCTATTTTGAATAACTTGTTTCGTGTTTTGATGATATTGTTTGCTCATGCCATGAACTATTATTTATGCTTGATTATGGTTTAACATGTGTGTGAGTGGCATTATTGTTTATGCATGTTAGATTGTGATAAGAAAGACTTATTAATTGGTTCATGTTAATGAGCTTAATATTTGGTATATTCATTGATAATGTTTGGACTAAGATTCGGCTATGAGAAATGGTAAATGATAGTTATGGTTTAGGTATGTTTGGTTAGCTTTATTGGATAGTTAAAAGTGCCAAGTTGATGTTAATAATAATATGGGATGCGCATATGTGTGGTTGTAATATTTGGTTCATTTTGATATGCATATGACCTTGGTTATGGTGTGGCTGAATCAGTGACTAGTAATAAGATGAAAAATAAAGTTTAGGTATACAAATGTACTTGTGAATTAGGGATGTAGGTAGGTTCGGTTAGAAGCTAGTCTTTCATAAAATGCAACAAAACAGCTTGTAGTAGCAGCAGTGATGTGAGTTAGAAAAATCACCAAAAATAGGGTATATTGAATTAGAAGATGATGAGATATGAAATTAAACCTTATTGTGTCTATTTTTACATAAAAGAAACATAGTAGGCAAAAGATTTATATATTATGAGATAATTAAGTTTTAGTGAGACCTACTCTGAATGAATTCATGAGTCACTGTTCTGTTTTGGAAAAATTGTCAAAATTGTAAAAAATCATTAAGAAGCATGGTTTATATGTGTAGAACCCTTAATGAGTCTATTTTTCATTGGTATAAACAAGAACATTATAAGAAATTTTTGAAATGAGATAACTGTATTTTTGTAGAGACAGGTCAGAATTGTCAAGCAGTGTAATAAGGGTAACTTTGATGAATAAACTGTACTAATTTGACACATGAAAAATTCTGGAAAAATTATGGTGAAAAGTTATATGAGTCCAGTTTCAAGGAAAATTTACGGATCAAAATTTTGAGTTTTTTAACTCGAGTTATGGTCGATTTAGTCAGCATGACGCAGTTGGACAGCTTTAAAATCTTACACCCCGAGTTAATAGTCAAGTCTAGTAATGCCATGTACTCGATTCCGGCAAGGGTTTCGGGTATGGGGTGTTACACTTTTAGCCAACATCGATTCATATTCATGGTCGTTGGTTACCTCACTGAGAGGGTGAAGGTCGCTTCATATGCCAAAATTACAAAGTCGGCAGTCATCAAATTCAAAAAAAAAACATTCAAGATTTTTTTGAAAAAAATGACTGAGACTTGTAAAGGTTGGCATAGAGAAGTTACCATTTACCCTTTAAGTTCCTGGAATGTTGGCCAAGACTTTTTCCGAGGCATCTTTCTCATTGGTTTATGAAAGGGAAACAATTGTTGGAAGATAAGATTCCTTTTCCCCAAGCTTGGACTGAATTAGATGAAGCAGAATGCCTCCAGTAGGCTTGATTGAAAGTACTTAGCATGGTCAAATGTACCAAAAACGGACACGGGCTTATGACAAAAAGGTTCGTTCAAGAGAATTTCAGGAAGAGGACCTAGCATTAAGAAAGATTCTTCTTATCCAAAAGAACTCCAAAGAAAAAAGTAAATGCCTAATACAGCAAAGAAGGCCTGTTCTAGGGAAAAATGGGTGTTAACCAAGATGGATGGCAAGGACCTGCCCAATCCGGTGAGTTCAGATTTAATAAAAAAAAAGTTTTCCAAAAAAAAAAAAAACAAAAGAACACAAAAAACGAAAAACACAAAAAAGGAAAAGAAAAAAGAAAAAGGAGAGGCCAAGGCGAAAACCCGCAAAGGGCGCTTTGAGACCAAAGGGTATTTGAGTTGAAAACCCGAGAAGGACAGCTCAAAATTTTGATCGAAAGTAAGGCATACAGTAGTCTTGCTACACTCGAAGAAGTATGTTACGTCTTGGGGCATCGACAAAGTACTGGATCCCCTAAACACATATTAAGCTCAAAATGGTCCTCGAAGTTAGAACGCAGAAGCTCAAGTCGTGATATCGGGGCACTTAGTTTCCATTTTACCCATTTTTGTTACTTGTGATTATTTTATTCCTTTCAAAACACCACCGATAAACTTCCTTCTTAATTGCATTTGCTAGCTTTGATTAACTTGTTTGTTTCGAGCTATGCTCCCAATCAATTTCTTTTTTTGTCCATTGTTACAATCTTTTTCAGGCATTTTGCATTGAAATGACGATTAGTGGACTAATAATACTTTCATAAAAGGAGTTTTGCATATTACTCTGGAAGCTTCTGAATAATACAAGGACTTGAAACAAGACTATTGTTTAAAACTCACTTAGCTTAAGGTTTGGAAATATTGGAGAAAGATGATTATCTCTTTGGACCTTTTATTGGTTGAACAAAAAGACAAGACATTTCACGGTGATACAACCTTGACAAATAACGAGCAATGCAACCCAACTGTACAAAGGATCATTCTCGGAAAATAAAATCATGCTCGCATTCATGCATATATCAGGCATATACATCTGGTCATGACACCCAGAGAATGAAAGGTGTAGTAGACTAAATTGATTGAATAAGTTACGAATTCTATACCCGGAGTCATAGTGGGGTGGTTGAGATGATACAAATCCTACACCTTGAAGTTGCAGTAGGATGGATGGGAGGAAACAAACGTTATTCTCCTGAAGTTGCAGTGAGAGTTACAAACTTTATATCCCAGAAGGTACAAGTGGAAGGGACTCAAATCACAATGGGCAAGCTTGTTGAGCAGAATATGATCATTTTTTTTGGGTTTTCTATCAAAGATACTGGCTGAACGAGAAAGCATGATAACGTATCAGTGATAGAACCTTAATGAACTACGAGCAATGATGACCCCACGCATTTAAAAAAGGGATCATTTCATTTTGCATTCATACATAGTTTCAAAGCACGTTTAGTTAGGAGCATTCGACTCATTGCATCCTAATCATCATAAAAAGACCATTCTCATGACATTCTGCATTCATGCAAATGTCATCCATTGTCATTTAGCTAGGAGCATTCGATTTATTCTGATCATTGCATCCTAATCATTGTAAAAAGACCATTCTCATGACATTCTGCATTCATGAAAGTGTCGTCCATAACACATGTAGTTAGGAGGCTTTGAGTCATTCTGATCATAGCATCCTCACCATTTGCATAAGCATAAACACATAAAATTAATTCTAAAGGATATGTTCCTCAAAGAACAGTGTAGCAATATCAAAGTTCAGATTTTGTTCCCTAGAGATGATAGTGGAGCAGATTGAAGATTGAAGTCTTCCTGAATATAGTAAGGAAGCACATTGGAAAGTTGATTTTGTTCATTCAAGATGGTAGTGGAGCGGTCAAGACCAAGTCTTCACGAAGATAGTAAGGAAGCAAATTGGAAAGTTCGAATTCTTATTTCCTCGAAGTTCTTTGTGGAGTAGGTTGAGATTACAAATCCGTCTCTCGAGTTAACAATGAGGATAAATTCTTATTTCTTTGAAGTTTTGAGAGAAGATGGAGATTACAAATCTCTTCTCCACAATTCTTATTTCCTCGAAGTTCACGTGGAGTAGGTTGAGATTACAAATCCGTCTCCCGAGTTAACAATGAGGATAAATTCTTATTTCTTTGAAGTTTGAGAGAGAAGATGGAGATTACAAATCTCTTCTCCCGAATTAAAACCCAAAGTCGAACCCTTGTTGTTTTCCAAAAAGAATGATTACGACATAGTAGTTTCTTAAAAAAGTTCTAGGTCGTAAAGTAGAAGTTGTACCATGATATTCTTTAACAACTTAGACCATTTTATTATATTTGTATTATATAATATAATTTATAATATATATGTACTAAATTGTAAATGCAATAAACCACCCAAAAGGTGCTAAAAGTTTGTCAGATTCTGCCTTTTAGTTTCCGCTTTGGGTACTATTAATTGATTGTACTTCAAATATTTATGGTTGTTGAGTACAATAAAATATCTATAAATGCAAAAATAATACCATTATTATCATGTGAAAGAAAAATAATTCATAAACAAGGTTAAGGTGATGACTTGTGTATCATTTATTTTAATTTTTTATTTTAAATATAAAATTAAGATGATGATATGTGTGCCATGTATTTAATTTTTTATATTTTAAAAAACATGTCATTGCTATTTATGTCTGTACTCGATTATGTGAATTGAGATCCCAGCCAAACTTTTAATAATATTTACACAGGACCTTTCTGGAGGAAGAAAGAAAAACTGAACTGAAAAACGGTGAAGCGAAACCAGAAATGCAGTCCTCACTTCCATGCCGTCATGCAACAACAACATACTTCAAATCTCTAGAGAAACCAAGACCCCCTTCTCTATCATATCCTAATCTCTTCCTTTCATTTCCCAGACCTTCCAATTCATCTTCTTTTAGCTTAACACTCGGATCCCAATCCCACAAACAACTACCCAATAGATCCATCAATTCGTTGTCCCACAATAGTTTTCAAATTCACTGCGGCATTTCATCAAACAGTTACAATGCTAACAACAAGAAAAGTGTCAGAGATTGGATTGAGTGGGTTGGTGAAGTGATTTCCACTGCGTTCCCGCTATGGGTTTCTTTAGGATGTCTACTTGGACTGTTCAAGCCAAGTTCTTTCAGCTGGGTTACCCCCAGTTGGACTATTTTTGGTCTTACTCTTACTATGCTTGGTATGGGTATGACTCTTACTCTAGATGATCTTCGTGGTGCCCTTGCTATGCCTAAAGAGTTGATATCTGGTTTTGTGCTCCAATATTCGGTTTGTTTTTCTTGACTTATAATTGTTTATGTTGAACTACATAATTTTTCTTTGTTGAGTTACATATATTTGTTTCCAAATAACCTTACTAAATCCAACTCTGGCAATAACTTTGGGTATGTGCAAGCAAGAGTATCATAGCAGTTCATGTTACTTTTATGTCTGGGTAACTTGTTGCAGGTTATGCCACTATCTGGATATTTCGTTAGCAAGCTCTTAAATTTGCCATCTCACTATGCAGCTGGTTTAATTTTAGTTGGTTGCTGTCCTGGTGGTAAGCTTATAGTCACTCTTTGCAAGTATTGTATAATATAATACTTCACTTCTCCATCCTAGTCTTCCTCTTAACAGTGCTGCATTTTCTTTTTTCATTTCAGGTACAGCAAGTAACATTGTCACATATCTTGCCCGGTATACAAAAAATTGTCTATCGGTATCATTCATTTTTCTTTAATTATTGATGCTTTTGCCTGATAACATCTGATGATGTTTCTATCTCCCAGAGGAAATGTGGCACTTTCCGTGTTGATGACTGCTGCAAGCACTCTATCTGCTGTGGTTGGTAAACCAGAACTTTGCCTCATATTTTCTTTCTTATTTAATAGGTGTTAAAAAAAGATCAATGAACCTTCTCATATTGACTATGTCTCAACTGTAGCATTCACTTGTGCGGGCAATATTTTTGATTGATGACCATCGATCCTACGTTGGGGAGTGCTGAATTATGAGTAAATATTTGATGCCACAATTTTTGTCATGTTTTTGTGATGCAATATGGTTTGAGTTCCATTTTATGAAAAACATGAAAAACAAAATATTAGATACTGTTAAATTGAGTTCTATTTTACATTGGGCTTTTTAAGAACTTGGGAAACATCAATGACCTTTCTTCTAAGGACCATCCAGGATATTATGTGATAAGCAGCATCGAATCCCGATTAAGTAGAGTATTGACATGAATTTATTAAGATGAATACTTCTGGGGGAGTAGGATTTTTAGTACTCTGTCGGATTATCTTCTTAGAATTATATTCTTGACATTGCATCAATTAATCTCTCTTCTTATTGCTATTTTTTATTCTTCAGATTATGACCCCCTCTCTCACAAGCATGCTGGCTAGGCAATATGTTCCAGTAGATGCTGCTGCACTACTAATCTCAACACTGCAGGTGAATTCTTTTGTTGCGTAACTGTTTTTTTCTCCATATATTGTTCATTCCTTGTGGTTAGTACTTAACCAGACTATTACCCCAGGTTGTGCTTCTTCCTGTATTGGGTGGTGCATTCCTAAATCAGTATTTCCATGGCTTCGTTAAATTTGTTTCTCCTTTGATGCCAACCATTGCTGTCGGAACTGTCGGTGTTCTATGTGGACATGCAATTGCCGAAAGTTCTTCCGCAATTCTTGCATCTGGTCTACAAGTTGTGCTAGCTTCATCCCTTCTTCATGCATCTGGATTTTTCTTTGGCTATGTCCTTTCACGGATGCTTCAGCTTGATGTGGCTTCATCACGAACCATCTCTATTGAGGTTGGCATGCAGGTACGCATACTTTTTCAAGCAGTTCGATTTCAAAGAACGTACTTTCTATTTGGTTCATCCAGGCACTATCCATACATTATTGTTAGAACATTAAAACAATGATCATAGTTGTTTAACATGAAAAATAATAGTGTGGTAGCATTTTGTGGATGATTTTTCGGTGTTATCCTACTCATTTGCTTAATCCTTCATTCAACTCATTGATGTTTCAGAACTCGGTTCTCGGAGTTTATCTTGCTACTCAACACTTCCAAAATCCACTGACGGCAGTACCGTGTGCAGTGTCCAGTGTATGCCACTCAATTTTCGGTAGTATATTGGCCGGAATTTGGCGACGTGATGTGCCAAAGCAGAACCAAGAGTGATAATGATATATCTATATATAGATATCAATATTCTTAGATGAAACATTGATAGATGGAGATATGTATCTATGGTTAGCCATTGTCTCTTTTAGAGACATTGGATGCAAACTTCCCTATATTTCAGAGGGGTCAAATTCTGCTACTTTTTAGTTGTGGATTTAATTCCTATACTTCAATTTATTCAAGTTTAGTTTTTGTACTTTTCAAGTTAGTCAAATTTAGTCCTTGCATTTTTTAAAATTTAAAATTTCAATCTTAACTTGTTTAGTTAAATTTTGTTATTAGTATTATACTCTGCAAAAAATTGTAGATTTATTTATATATAGTCTACCATTAAAAAGTTTATAATTAATGATAAAAGGAAAAGTACTAATGTTTTATAGTAAAGAAAAAAAAATAGTGTTTGTAAAGCTTTTAAATATTTATTTATATATTTCAATATGATTTATAATTTATAATTTCTTGAACCTCATTGATTTCTTATCCATCCTACATTTAAAATGTAAGTATAATTGATTAAATTTTCTTTTGTTACATGATTAATGTTTTATTAGTAATGGGAAAAAAAGTGTCTACATGAAACTTATTAATTAAATCTTTATTTATATATTTCAGACAATAAATTGAAATTGAAATTGCTATAATAAAAAAATAAAAGCTTTAGTTAAAAAAAGTGCTAAATGTACATTAAAACATTGAATTGTAACTTGTTATAATTAAATGAAATTTAATTTTAATTAAATGTGCTAACACTTAAAATATAATTAATTAATTTAATGTGTTATAATAAAATTTTATAAATACTCATATTCCAACATCTTTTTAAAAATACCGAATCTATATATTCATACAAATCCAATTCAATCTATATATTCAAAAAGAAAATGTAAATTCCATAAAAATTGAAATCTAGAAAATGTAACTTATAAAATATAGTAAAAGGTTGTTAACAAAAAAATTTTAATTAAAAAATTAAAGACAATTAATTCAAAAATCACAAAGTATAACTTCCCAAAAAACAAAGTTAAAAAACACTCAAAGGCAATTAACAAAATCTATAAATGTAATTAATATTTATAACACAGTCAAATCAAAATAAAAATATATAAATTAAAATAATTTTAAAATTTTAAAATAATCCATTTTGATCCTATTTACTCTCATAAGTCTCATAAAAGTTGCTATATTTAAATGAAAATTGAAAATCATAAAATATAATTTTGAAAAAGAAGTTAAGACAAAAAGAAGAAGTTAAACAACAATAATAATGACTTGAAAAAGGATGTGATTAGACTTGCTCATAGATTGGGCTACCGTACTTGCATGAATGTCTGTCTGAAAATGAAAAGATTTTGACAAAATATGAGACTTGAAAAATAGGTTTAGATAAAAATCAAGACTCATTTTCTATATAGGTTGGCTTTGGGCAAATTTTTTGGCCTGAGCGTGACCGGCCCCATCCGAGTATATTATGTTATAATATTATATTATATTAATTATATATGTTAAATAATAATTTTATTTATTTATTTATTTATTTATATTAAATCACTAATCCAATAACAATTAAACTCATTACCCAAAATCTAAAAAACTTACCCAACTAAATAACTCAACCCAAAATATAATATTAAAAAATTATATTTAATACAATAAAATATTTATTATATTTATTTTGTTTTAATATAAATACTTTTTACTTTTTTAATTTATTATAAAAATTTTATTTTAGTATTTCTTAGTGCATTAGATTGTATTACATTTAAAAAATTATTTTAAAAACTAATTTAGAAAAAATCGATAACATGATTATTTTGCATGATTTCTTGTGTATAATTCGGTTTATTTCTGAATTCGTCTCTACTAAATTAGTATTTTTATGATTTAATTCTTGTCAGGGATGCAATTGGTCAAAAGCAAGCTAAAAAGGGCTAAATTGAAAGAAAATCATAAAAATGGGGCCAAATCAAAAAGATGGAGGAAGCCAAGGACACATTAAACAATTTGACTTTGTAAAAAGCCAAATATAGGACATCCTATTTTTAGTTTATTTTATTTTTAATTATTTAAGATTTTATATTAAATTAATTAAGCATATTTTAATAAACCTCATGTATATAAATAGGGTTATTTATATTTAGAAAATCATCAATTTAGAATAGGATTTCATCTTCCTCCTTCAAGCTAACGTCAAACATTCTGCCAATTTCCAATCCAATTGTTGGCTTTTCCAAAATTGGTGCAATTGCCTTCCAAGTCCCCTTTCTTTTCCAAAATTCCATCATCCTTTACAAAAATCCAAACACTTTCCACAACCATCAAGCATGAGTAAAATCATGCCACACTAAACCCCTTTCAGCTTTAAGCCGGTATTAACCCCGTTACAAACCCGTGAGTTATGAACCCGAGTTATTTAACCCCTATTTTCTAATATTTATTATTTCTCCGGATTAAGAGTATGACTTCGTCAACTAACAAAGTCAAGTCAATGCTAAGTCCAAAAAGACGTCGTTTAAGTTAGTGTGGCTAGACGTACAGTTGGAATTTCGAAAGGATCGATTGTCTAATTGGTCTTTCGTGAACACATTGGCGTGCCAAGTGGGGATTGCTGTTGGGTTCCATCAAGGGAAGTAGTAATCGAATTTAAATGTCCCAACGATTGAGGGCATTGGTTCGAGCTAGGCTCTTCTAGAACACAAAGCTGCTAGAGTTCTAAATCACGAACATTTCTTAGGTTGTTCGATCGGTAAGGGTTAGTTATAGGACGTTCCATAACTAATTTATACAAGGAAGAGTTTGTGTCCGAAGCGTCCTTTGTAGCTATAACTAGCTTATTGGAAAATAGGAGTTCATCTAATTTCGAGGATCGGGTCAAAGACAGAAAAACTCATGCTTAAGGCTGAGCTAAGTTTAATTGATTTTTCTTTAGATTACTTCATTGTTTTTATTTTCATCTTTTACTTTTTATATTTTTTTCTGTTTATTTCAGGTTACATATTTTATTCCCCCCAACTTTGCGAGCACGACAACTGCTCAGACATAAATCTGGTCGAGAGAAAAATAATTTTGAGTACACCCAATCTCTGTGGGATCGACCCTACTTCCTATACTGCTTAAATTTGCAAATTAGGTGTAGGTTTATATTGGTGGAATTGACAACCATCAGTTTTGGCGCCGTTGCCGGGGACTGGCAACACTTACAATTGTTTAAATCATCCTCATGACCAAATCTTTATCAGGAGATCTTGAATACGACTCAGAGATCGAGAAATTAGCACGAGCACAACGAAAAGAGACAGAAGCTCTTAAACGTGCAAGTAAAGCAGAAGTTGAACTAGGACAAGAGATCCTAGAATCCGACGTTGAAAAGTTGAGCGAAGCAATTCGTTCAAAGGCAATTCGACATGGGAAACAAATCGAAGTGGTTGAACCTGAGACTGAACCACTTTTTGAAACAAAAGAATCGAAAGGCAACCTCAGTGAACCAGACAGGATGGAGAACCGAACCATTCGTCAACTAGCCATTGCTCCCAACGAGCAAACCCCTTTATGCATCAACTATCCAACTAGAGGAACCCCTTTCAAGTTGAAATCAAGCTTGATTCACCTTTTGCCCATTTTTCGAGGCTTGAAGAACGAAAATCCACACACTTACTTGAGAGAGTTCCACATGGTCTGCTCAAGCATGAAACCTCAGGGAGTACCCGAAGATGAAATCAAACTTCGGGCCTTTCCTTTTTCTTTAGTTGATACAGCAAAATAGTGGTTATTTTACTTACCCCCGGTTCTATCATAACGTGGGATGACTTATCTCGTGTTTTTCTTGACAGATTCTTTCCAGCATCGAGAGCAGCTGAACTTAGGAGGGACATAGTGGGAATTTGCCAAATGGAGAGTGAATAGCTCTACGACTATTGGGAGCGGTACAAAAAACTATGTGCAATTTGTCCTCAACACGGGTTGACCGAACAATCACTTCTTCAATATTTCTACGAGGGTTTACTTCTTATGGAAATGAAGATGATTGATGCTGCTAGTGGAGGGCGCTTGTCAATATGACTCCTCAAAGGGCAAGAAAATTGATATCCACCATGGCGGCAAATTCTCAACAGTATCGGTCGAATTCAGAACCTACAAGATGGGTTCATGGGGTAAACTTTCATCTTTAGAAGATAAATTGGATAAGATTACCAATGTAGTTCAATCTTTACTTACAGAAAAGAAGAATCCGACCCAACTGTGTGAAATTTGTAATATGTCTAAACAACCGATGAATTCATGCCCAATCCTTAACGACAATTCAACGGCATATGTTGATGCTGTTGAAGATTTTCCGGGACCTTCGCAAAGACGCTATGGTCCTTTCTCCAACACCTACAATCTCGGGTGAAAGGATCATCCCAACCTGAGTTACGGAGCTAATCCCCGATATAATCCGTCATACCAACCGAGACCTCTGCAACCACCACAACAACAACAACCCAAGTCGAGCACATCTCTAGAAGCTGTTGTGGAAAGACTTGCTGCTGATGCTGCAAAATATCAACAGAGGACAGATGCATCAATACAAGAGTTAACTAATCAAGTTAGTAAACTCTCAATAGCAGTTAATCGTTTGGATTCCCAAGGTAAGCTGCCATCCCAAACTGAGCATAATCCTCGACACAATGTAAATGCTATGACATTAAGGAGTAGGAATGTTTTGGAGCTCGTACCTGGCATGAGTCGTGCCCACGATGCTGGTCGAGATGAGAAGAAACTTGATAAAAAGACTCTTATGGAGTCAATACCACAAAAATCATTTGCAGAACCACTTCCATTTCTTGGAAGACTAGTCCAATGCAAGAAGGAGCGAGAAGAGAATGAGATCCTTGACACCTTTCGAAAGGTAGAAATCAACATACCTCTTATTGATGCGATTAAACAAATTCCACGGTATGCAAAATTCTTAAAAGTATTATGCACAAGTAAGAGGAAGCTCTTGGACAATGAAAAGGTGAGTGTCGGAGAAAATGTCTCCGCTGTTTTACAAAGGAAAATATCACCTAAATGTAAGGACCAATGTATGTTTTCCATATCTTGCAAAATAGGTAGTGTCAGTATTAAAAAAGCCATGTGTGACTTAGGTGCATCAATTAATGTTATGCCTTTGTCAATTTATAAACTACTTAATGCGAGTCCTTTAAAGGAAACCAGTGTAATTATTCAGCTTGCAGATAGATCCATAGTGCATCCGGAAGAATCTTGGAGGGCGTTCTTGTTAAGGTAAACGAGCTGATATTTCTGCAGACTTCTACATTATCGACATGGAGGATGACAACTCGGCCAATTCGTCTGAGATACTTCTTGGGAGACCATTCTTGAGTACCGTGCGAACGAAAATTGACATTTGGAGTGGAACACTCACCATGGAATTTGATGGTGAAGTGGTTAGGTTTAATGTTTATGAGGATATGGGACATCCCAATGATAAGTTACAAACTAGTGCCTTGCAGGAATGTTGATCTTGATGTTAAGCAAGAGGAATTATCGATAATCCAAAAACCAATACGTGAAGCTGACATGAAAGCCTCGAAATTAAAGCTGAAATCATTTCTAGAACGTACAAGTATTCCGACAAAGAAAAATGCAAACTTGAACGAAGAAGCTCAAAGACTCCTCAATTCACTAATGATAAAGGAACCCGGAAAGGGCTTCAAGGATAGTGGAAAAAGGTTGAAACCTTTCTGCAAGGACATTCAAGTGCACAAGATGGAGAAATTAATTCTCAATAAGCCAAATGGATAACATTTAAGGTCGTCGAGCTAACGACGTTAAACAAAAGTACTTTTTGGGAGGCAAGTCAAATTTCTTTTCATTATTTAATTTTAAGTTTTAGTAAGATTTAGGGTGAAAATAAATAAATTTTTTATTTAATTCAGTTAATTTGATGTTATCAGGAACATAATGGAGATCATGAATTTTTTTTGAAAGTCGGATAATAGTGGTGGTGCGGGCACGTCATGCTATTTTGGTGACAAATCCACTGTCAATGAACATGTCCCTCAACGCCAAACACGGTCTACTCGAAGCCGTCGACAGTCGACACATGAGCCATCGACACCCCCGAACAGCAGTACTGACGCTGCTGAAGGTGCAAGCCCACCCGACTCGCCTAACGAACTTATTTGACCGCCCCGAAATAATCAACGCAACAGATGTAGTCGTGCAAACACAATTCCTACCGAAAGTCGCCTGCGAGGATTTCTAGACTTTTTGACATCGGAGCAGCAAACACGATACGACGCCATCAGACAAAATCATTGAAGACACATGAGGAGTACTCTGAACTTTTCATTTTATTTGTTATTTGAGCTGCTATTTTTCTTTTCTATAATATGACACATGCTTGAGGACAAGCATAGAATAAGTAGGGGGGATGAAAATGGTAGTATGCATTAGAGGTGTGCATGGGCCGGGCGAGGCCGGGTTCGGGTCGGGCCCAACTAAAAATTTAGCCCCGTTCATAGGGCTCGGGTCGGGTAGGGCCCAAAAATGGGCCTAAAATTTTGCCCAAGCCACAGCCATATAAAAATACTAAAACCCGGCCTGCACCTACTACCATATTAATTTTTATATTATTTTATATAATTTTAAATATATATAATACATCAAAATATTAAAAAATTAAAATAAATATTTTTCAACAAATTGAAAATAAATTTTAAAAAATATGTAGACTTAAATAACACTAAAATAGATGCAACTTAACAAGTAAATGCCTTTAAAATAATAACAAAATTAACAAATGTCTTTAAAATAATAACAAAATTAACAATAAAATAAGTTTTATATAATATCTAAACAATAACAACAAAATAATAGAAACATAATAGTAAAATGGTAGCAAAATAAAGGGAAAAATAATAAGAAAATAATATTTAAAAATAATTTTTTGCCTTTAATGAATTCGGCCGAAATGAGGCCAGCCAAAATGCTTTTACTCGAGCCCGGCCCATTTTTTAAACGAGCCTTAATTTTTTGTCCAAGCCCATTTTTCGGGCCTATATTTTTGCCCAAACTCTCCCACATTTCGGGCGGGCCTTCGGGCCAGGTCGGGCCGCCCAGCCCATGCACACCTCTAGTATGCATGGATAGTTGATTGATTTTGGCTGCATGTTTCTCTTTTGCATGTGTTCAATCTTACGTTGAATTCATTCGATAGTTTATCTGACATTTAGCCTTTAATCTCATACTTAGTTAATTTGGACAATTGAGCAATTTGTTTTCTTTGAATTTAAATGCTCAAGTATATAGATTAGTCGACATTTGTGTTTTAAGGTTGATATATGTAGCTAGATTTTTTTAATTGATTATTTGACAAAAATATATTTGCTTGTGCATGAAAAAAAAAAAGAAGAAGAAAGAAATAATAAAATAAATAAATAAAGGCTCAAGTTATGAGTGAAAGTTTCGAAAACATGACCGGATTGAGTAACCGGGGTGAGGTGCTTGGGTTGTCATCTCATCTCGCGTAAAAAGGTTCGAGTGACAAGTCGATAACTTAATAACATTCCGCTAACGGAGCCTAATAATAATATTAATAAAGACTGTTTGAACTGAGTAACCGGGATAGGGTGCTTGGGTTGTCATCCTAATTCGCGTAAAAAGGTTTGACCATGTCTAAAATTTTTCTAAAGCATTGTTAATTAATAATGCCTTGCAATTTATTGGATTCAAACTCAATTTAATGAAATTATCTACTTCGCATATTTCCAATTTTATGACACTTGTCTTGTTGATTAAACTATATGATCTGAGCATTTATTTAATTATTTTTGCCTATGTTGTTTGCATTGACTATGAATGTTGAAAAGAGGCTCGATTTTTAAAAAATTATAGAATTAATTCTAATGTTTGAAAGAACGACATCCTTGAGGGCAAGCATGAGCTAAGTAGGGGGGATTTTATAACATGATTATTTTGCATGATTTCTTGTGTATAATTCGGTTTATTTCTAAATTCGTCCCTGCTAAATTAGTATTTTTATGATTTAATTCTTGTCAGGGATGCAATTGATCAAAAGCAAGCTAAAAAGGGCCAAATTGAAAGAAAATCATGAAAATGGGGCCAAATAAAAAAGATGGAGGAAGCCAAGGACACATCAAACAATTTGACTTTGTAAAAAGCCAAATATAGGAAATCCTATTTTTAGTTTATTTTATTTTTAATTATTTAAGATTTTATATTAAATTAATTAAGCCTATTTTTAGTAAATCCTATGTATATAAATAGGGGTTATTTGTATTTAGAAAATCATCAATCAAATACTTCTTTTCTTATTCCTATTTGGAGTTTTATTTCTCTCTTCTCCTATTTCAATTTAGAATAGGATTTCTTCTTCTTCCTTCAAGCTAACGTCAAACATTCTGTCAATTTCCAATCCAATTGTTGGCTTTTCCAGAATTGGTGCAATTGCCTTCCAAGTCCCCTTTTGTAACATCCTGAAAAGGGTCTATGTATTTTCAGTGTAATTGTACGAAATGTCAAGTCTCAGGTACTATGAATAAATTTTTGATACTTTTGGAAACCTAGAAATGGAAATGGAAATGGAAATGAAAATGGAAACGAGCATTTTTGGAAACCTGAACATTTTTGGAAACCTGAACATTTTTGGAAATGATTCAAAATGGAAAGTAAACATTTCGAAACTTGGAAATGTAAGAAAATGGCAAGTTCTGAGCCGATCGAAAATTTTAGGAAACTTAGAAATAATGCAGGAATGTCAAATTTTAAAGTTTAAAATAAGAAATAAGCGTAAGAGGGCCTTAAAAGAAAAAGTTGGAGAATTTTGACACACAAACAGGCTTGGAAAAGTGGCCTGAAGATGCCACTTAGGGCTTATGGAAATGGCGCCACATGCAGGAGAAATGGACCTGGGTTCGAGTCACTTGGAAAGCAAATAATGAAGGTTTTATTTTTGCTTCCATAAGCAAGAGGTTGGACGGCACAAGCTTCTAGAAATAGAGGTGTTTTAATTCCATAAATATGTGAATAATAAGTGATAAATAAAGGATTTTCTTTTGAGGAGATAAAGGATGGATTAAATACTTTTAATTTAAATAAGGTGATAATTAAAGATAATATTATCACTTATGGGGAGTAGTGGCCAAGTAAGGGACTCTCCTATTGATAATTTTGGCTAAAGAAGGAGAATTAAAGGCTTTTCTCTCATCTTTTCCTAAGTGTGCCGAAATTTTCCCTAGCCCCTATTTCTCTCTGCCGAAATTTTTCCTAAGAAAAACTCCATCTTTTCTTCTCCTCTCCTTTGTTATTGTTAAGCCAAAACCCTTTTCTTTTGATCTCTGATTAAAACTCCATAGCCGAAATCTCTGTGACTCTAGGCAAGGAAGCAATCGATTAAAGGCATCAAGGTAAGGTTAAGCTATTCAAATTCCTTTCTTTTCTATTTGCCGAAAGAGAATGGCCTAATCCTATTCTTGTTCATGGCGAATCTACAAGGATCTCTCGGTTTCTACAATTACCGAATATAAGGATCAAGGATCTAAGGTAAGGAATATAAATATTCGGTCAAGGTTTTGATTATGTCTCAATATTAAAATAAATCGACATGAAGTTATAGGGATTTGACGGATATTCAAGACAAGGAAACTTTCGGATTTGGAAACTATAAGGTAAGTACATAGATCCAATCGGCCTAGGGTTATATTGGTATTATTTTCCATTTACTCAAAAGTTAAAAACTGACATGGTTACATGATTTAGTGTTAGCCGATTTCAAGGAAAAGGGATACTAGCAATTTTTGGGATTTGATCACCAATCAAATCGGCAAACAAGGTAAGTATTGGTAATACCATTCCTATTAGGATTTGGTTTTAAAAAGCGAAAAGGTTATTAATGTGTTTTATATGATGGGCCGAATATAGGAATTAACAGATCTAAAGTTAGATCGGGATTTTCGAGATCTCAAGGAACCTATTAAGCGGATCAGGTGTGTACGCACACTAACTTTCGATATATCATATGGCAATTATTTTAATATATGAATATGCATAAGAATGTGAATGTGGCTAAGTACCACAGATGTGGTAAGAGTACCCAGGTACGTTTCCTATGTCTGATAGGATTACGAATATGCTATATTTTGAACATGTGAATAGTAATATGAATGAGAATTAAGTATGTTATGCATGATATAAAATTTATGGGGCATTCGGGATCTATGTGAAAGGGGAAGAAGGTGTCGACTTGGTCTCACTAGCGGAATATGGTGACTATGGTCACAAAATTTGAATATGGTAACTCGGTTACATTATCTCGAATTTGGTAACCGGTTACATTATTTGAATATGGTGTCTAATGACACAAATTATATGGGCGATGAGCACGTCATTGCAATGATCGCCTTCGATGGTGTGTAGCGGATGGAGGTTGACTAAGTAGTCCCACGGTGTATTTGGCAGGTACGGGTGGTGTGTAGCGGATGGACCATTAGGCTTGGGTTTGGGTTGCATCATCAATTTTATATGAATATGAACATGTATGCTTGATCTGTTGAATGTTAGTATTGTGTACACATTGAGTCTATTGACTCACCCCATTGTGGGACTTTTTTTTCGTGTGATGAGCAGTGGATCGCCCGGACGGTAGACCTTGAGGTGGCCATGTTTCATTTGAAGATTTTATTTAATTTGGACTTTATTTCTTTTTCGTACCTTTAATTTCATTTTTGGGTTTTACTTGATGTAATAAGGCCATAAGGCCCAGTGGATTTTTCTTTATTTTTGCTTTACTTTTAAATATTGCTTTACTTTACTTAAATTGGATTTACAAGATTAATTAAATGGGTTCCCAATCTGAGCCCAATCCACAACAACATTTCTCTAAAGAAAATTTTACAAATTTTCTCTAAGTAACAAGAACTTGAAAACCGGTTTACTTAAGAAACATACGAGATCCGGTTCGGGCTCGTGGTAGGGTGTGGGGTGTTCGATTTAATATCGAGCCAGTTTTAAACTCTTGTCCTGTGGGCTAAGGCCCAAAACATTTTCAAAAGCGAGCCAAATGATTATCTTTGAAAAATAAGCGTGTTTTACGGCATGGCACCTAAGTCTCAAACCCATGATCCACCGTGTAAGTACCCTAACTATATGTGTGATTACGTGAACTGCTTAAGGGTAGAAAAGGCATGGAACGTAGAATAGAATGATAGGAACTTGAACCCTAGGATTAGTCTACTCAAACACAAACACATAAGACTTAATGCACTAAACAAACCTATGGCTAAGTCAATTGAGCTAGGGTGTGGTAACCCCCCAGACGCATGTCTAGGATTGGATCCGGAAGAGCTTGGTATTTAAGCGGTCCTAGTGACTCACCTCCTCTTGAGAATCCTACAGTGCATAGCTTTGTTCACCCTAACTCGGAGGCTCGGTGGTGTGGCAACCTCTGCAGCATGTCTAGGAATGGTTTCGATGGGAGCTTGGTATTTAAGCGATCCGTGACTCACCTCCTCTCCACACGAATCACGCCTGGTGCGTAGCTTTGGTTCACCTACGACCAAGAGGGCTCGGTCATAGGCTAAACATAATGACTAAAACCCAAAAGGAACTAGCCATGTTTTAAAAAAAAAAGAAAAGAGAACAAAACAACAAATCCTAGTTTTTCAAACTTTTAAAACTTTCTTTTAAATCTGAGAAAAATTATTTTTACAACATTTTCTGAAAAACTCCTGATTTGCGAAAATTACAAAAATGCCCTTGGTGGTAAAATTACCAAAATGCCCTTGGTTTATAAAATGTTCAACTACTCAATAGCTTTACCAAAATTTCTTTATTTTATAAACATTCAAAAACCCTAATTCGTAAAATATCAAAATACCTTGATTTTGGAAAAATTACAAAATTGCCCCTAACTTACAGAATTACCAAAATGACCCTGATTTCCAAAATTTTTGCAACATCCCTATTTTTGAAGGAACAATTTTTGAAAAGAACCCTCACAGTTTTACAACTTTTGAAATACCTCTAATTTATTAAATTTACAAATTTACCTTGATTTGTGAAAAATTACCAAAATACCCCTGAGGTCAAAAATTACCGAAATACCCCCGAATTTCAAAATTTTTCCAAATTACCCCGATACTTTGAAATTTTTAAAATAATTTTTGACAAAAACACCAGGGAACGTTATTCTTCTAAAAAATTACGAAAATGCCCCTGTAGGACAAAATTACGAAAATACCCCTGGGTAGTGGAAAACAACAACAACAAAAAAGAAAAACTACAACGTTTCTCTGAATGAACGAAAGGTCATACTTGTCTGATGGATGAATGAATGAATGGAAAAGACCATGTGTTTGTATGAATACGAAAGAACCACTCTTAAATCCCTTTTCATAAAACTCCTTCGCTGATAAATAAGTGGAACAATGACTAATCCATAAAATTTCTTAATCAGATCTCGACGCTAGAAAATGAGCTCTAGAGGACGTGGTCGTGGGACGAGGTAGAGGAAGGATGATCGTGTCGAACCCGTTAGATCGGGTCAAGGTCCGACAATGAATTACCACCGCCACCACCACCCCATTTGTTAATGTTGAGCAACAAGCTCGAGACGGGAAGATCTTTGTGTCGCAGTCGTCGCGCGAGTTTTGAAATTGGTGGTGGTGCAGGAGGAAATAGGGAAATCGAAAGTCAGACCGAACGGCTCCGAGCTAATGGAGCGAAAATGTTCCGAGGAGTATTTAGAGTAGCACTCAGTACAACTGAGTACTAGTTAAAAGCAACGGAGCGCATCATGGATGAGCTCGATCGACTCCAGAGGAAAAGTTGAAAGGGATGGTGGCATTGTTACGCGATGAAGCGTATCGATGGTGGTTAAGCTGCTCGGGATGGTACCACGGTGAAAATTTGACCTAGGAGTATGTTAGAGGCATTTCGGAAGAAGTATGTGGGAATCGGTGTCTGAGATGAACAAAGGAAGGCTTTTCTAGGGTTGGTACAAGGGAGTAAGACTATCGCAGAATATGAGGCGGAATTCTTAAGGTTGAGCCGCTATGCTCGAGGGGTAGTGGCAACTGAGCATGAACGCTGTGTCCGTTTTGAGGACGGACTGAGGGACGATCTGAGATCGTTGATAGCACCGCATCGGGGCGCGGAATTCTCGCTTTGGTGGAAAAGACCAAGGTGGCGAGGGATTAAGGATGCTACCAAGCGATCGTGGATAGGAATAAGGCCAAAAGAGGATTTGGGCCATCTGGAAAGGGTCACAAGAGGCTTAGGGTTGACAGGCCACGGAATCAACAGTCGGTACGGGTGGCGATGACGCTTTATGAGCATTGTGGAAAGAAGCACTTGGGAGAGTGTTGGAGAAAGACGGAGGATGTTTCAAGTGTGGGTCCAAGGACCATATGCTTAAAGATTGTCCCAAGCAATCGATGAGAGCCGAAGCAGATTGAGAATGCTAGCCGGACCGGTAGAGGCGGATGAAATTTCAACGGGTCGTGGTTCGTAACGGAGGTAGTGGTAATCTGGCGAGGCCGTGGAACATGTGGTCGAGGTACTACTAATGCCGATGCAAAACAGCGGGTTTGGTTTATACGGTTCACGGAGGAAGATGGTGACCACCGGATGTAATAATCAGACGTTCTTTATTTTAACAAACCCTATTTTGCTCGATTGATGTGGGCTCGACCCATTCCTATGTTGCATGTAGTGTAGTGGAAACACTAGGCCTAGACTCGAACTTTCGATGAGCAGATGGTGTAGTAAGCCCATTAGGCCAAAGCTGTTGTGGTAGACAAGATCTTCGAAATGTGCCCTTAGAAATTGGGGAGTGAACTTTCGAGCGATTTAATGGAGTTACCCTTGGAGAATTTGAACTTATACTCGAAATGGATTGGCTAGTAGAACACCGCGTCGTATTGGATTGTGCTTGCTAAACGTATGGAACTAAGAACCCGGAGGATGAAGTGGTAGTAATGATGGAGAAAGGAGGAACTATTTGTCTAACGTGGTTTGACCTTCAAGGTGAGAAGATGGTTAAGAAAGGTTGCAAAGCATTCCTAGCCTTCATTAGTACGATAGGTGGGAAAGAAGAAGGTATTAATGGAGTTAGGACGGTAAGGGACTTCGTGGATGTATTTCCAGAGGAATTACCAGGAATACCCCCAGATAGGGAGGTGGAGTTTGGGATAGATTTGCTATCGGGAACAGCTCCTGTGTCAATCGCTCCATACCGAATGGCGCCAAAGGAGTTAGTGGAGCTCAAGGCTCAAATCCAAGAACTGTTGGATCATGGGTTCATCCGACCCAAGTGTGTCTCCGTGGGGAGCACCCCGGTCTATTGTGAAGAAGAAGGACGGAACTATGCGTATGTGCATAGACTACTGTCGATTGAATAAAGTGACCATTAAGAATAAGTATCCTTTACCAAGGATCGATGACTTGTTTGATCAGCTGAAAGGGGTCGCAGTATTTTCAAAGATCGACTTGAGGTCGGGATATCATCAGTTGAGGGTGAAGGAGGCTGATGTCCATAAGACCACTTTTAGGACAAGATACGGCCATTTTGAGTTTGTGGTGATGCCTTTGGGTTGACGAACGCTCCAGCCGCATTCATGGACATGATGAATCGGGTTTTCCAACCCTACTTGGATAGGTTTGTCATTGTGTTCATCGACGATATTTTGGTGTACTCGAAGTCGGAAGAAGAGCATGATAAGCATCTCCGAGTTGTGTTGGAAGTGTTAAGGAGAAGAAGCTTTATGCCAAATTGACCAAGTGTGAATTTTGGCTTAAGGAGGTGGCATTCCTAGGACATGTGGTATCCATGAAGGAATAAGAGTGGATCTAGGAAGATCAAGCGGTGTTGGATTGGAAACCACCTAGGTCCGTGGTGAGATCCAAGTTTCTTAGGCTTGGCGAGGCCATTCTGAAGGTTTGTGGAAGGATTCTCGTCAATAGCCGCGCCTTTAACAAAGTTGCTAAGGAAGGAAGTACCTTGAATGGACTAATAAGCGGCAGGAGAGCTTTGAAAAGTGAAAAGGGTGTTGACGGAAGCTCTAGTGTTAATTGACAGAGGCGGGAAAAGATTTTGTGGTGTCTTGTGATGCTTCATGACACGGGTTAGGTTGTGTACTAATGCAAGAGGGTAAAGTGGTCGCTTATGTGTCTCGGCGATTAAGGCCGCATGAGGTTAACTACCCAACCCATGATTTAGAGCTAGCAAAGATGGTTTTCGCCCTTAAGGTTTAGAGGCACTACCTTTATAGAGAAAGGTCGGTTATCTACAGCACCACAAGAGCCTTAAGTATTTATTGACTCGAAGGAGTTGAACTTGAGGCAACGAAGGTGGGTGGAATTCTTTGAAGGATTACGATTGTTCGATAGAATATCATCCGGGCAAGGCGAATGTGGTAGCCGATGCCCTGAGTAGAAAGGTAGTATCGGATCTACGGGCTTTGTTCGCTCACTTAAGTCTGTATGACGATGGAAGCCTGTTGGCAGAATTGCAAGTCAAGCCCACATGGCTGAAAGAGGTGAAAGAGGGACAGTTGGTTGATAAGGACTTAAGTACTAAGTTACAGCAAGTACAGGAAGGAGGATTAAAGGACTATGGCGTCAATGATGAAAGAGTATTGTGCTACAAGAGAAAGGTCTGTATACCGAGGAATAAGGAGTTGAGACAAAAGATTCTTCGGGAAGCGCATGGTAGCCCTTATGCTATGCATCCCGGAGGCATCAAGTTGTATAGGGATCTAAGAGAACAATTTTGGTGGTCCGATTCAAACGGAAATGGCGAATTTGGGGAAGTGTTTGACGTGTCAGCAAGTTAAGGTTGAACACCAAGTCCCATCGGGATTGCTTCAACCAATCGAGATTCCCCAATGGAAGTGGGAGAGAATTACTATGGACTTCGTTAGTGGGCTTCCCCTTACGCCTACTAAGAAGGACTCGATATGGGTGATAGTGGACCATTTGACCAAATTCGCGTACTTTATCCCAGTAAGAGTTGATTATTCCCTTTAAAAGTTGGCCAAGTTATATGTGGCGGAGATTGTGAGGTTGCATGGAGTACCGGTGTCAATCATCTCTGATAGAGACCCAAGGTTTACGTCTCGATTTTGGAAGGCACTTCATCAAGCTTTAGGCACTAAGTTAGACTTCACTCGGCTTTTCATCCACAATCGACGGGCGATCTGAGCAGGTTATCTAAGTGTTGGAGGATATGTTGAGAGGTCGTGTAATGGATTTCGAGGAAGTTGGGAAAATTACTTGCCTTTAGCTGAGTTCGCCTACAACAATGACTATCAAGCTAGCATTCGGATGGCACCATCGAAGCATTGTATGGAAGGAAGTGTAGAACACCTACTTGTTGGACCGAGTTAGGAGAACGCCGAGTTTTGGGTCCGTAATTAGTGGCAAAATCAAGAGAAGGTTGAGTTAATTAAGCACGGTTGAAGGAAGCCTCGATAGGCGTAAGTCGTCTGAGACCTTAAGCGGAAGGAAATAGAGTTTGAAGTGGGAGACCAAGTATTCTGAAAGTCTCGCCTTGGAAGAAGGTAATGAGGTTCGGTCGAAAAGGGAAGTTAAGCCCAAGGTTTATAGGGCCTTATCGAGTACTAAAATGAGTTGGGCCAGTGGCATACCGATTGGAGTTGCCACGAGTTGCAGCGGATGCACGACGTATTCCATGTATCCATGCTACGTCGCTACAGATCGGACCCATCTCATGTGGTATCTGTTGAAGAAGTGGAGCTAAGGCCAGACTTATCCTATGAGGAAGAACCGATTCGGATCTTGGAACGTGATGTGAAAGTATTACGAAGGAAGTCCGTACCTCTAGTCAAAGTGTTATGGTACAATCATGGATCGGAAGAAGCTTCGTAGGAGTCAGAAGAGACAATGCGACAGCAATACCCTCAACTATTTTAGTTAGGAAATTTGGGGACGAAATTTTGTTTAAAGGGTAGAAGCGTAACATCACGAAAAGGGTCTATGCATTTTCGATGTAATTGTCTGAAATGTCAAGTCTCGTACTATGAATAAATTTTTGATACTTTTGGAAACCTAGAAATGGAAATGGAAATGGAAATGAAAATGGAAACGAGCATTTTGAAACACGAACATTTTGGAAATGATTCAAAATGGAAAGTAAACATTTCTGGAAACTTGGAAATGTAAGAAAATGGCAAGTTTACAGAGCCGATCGAAAATTTTAGGAAACTTAGAAATAATGCAGGAATGTCAAATTTTAAAGTTTAAAATAAGAAATAAGGGTAAGAGGGCCTTAAAAGAAAAAGTTGGAGAATTTTGACACACAAACAGGCTTGGAAAAGTGGCCTGAAGATGCCACTTAGGGCTTATGGAAATGGCGCCACATGCAGGAGAAATGGGCCTAGGTTCGAGTCACTTGGAAAGCAAATAATGAAGGTTTTATTTTTGCTTCCATAAGCAAGAGGTTGGACGGCACAAGCTTCTAGAAATAGAGGTGTTTTAATTCCATAAATATGTGAATAATAAGTGATAAATAAAGGATTTTCTTTTGAGGAGATAAAGGATGGATTAAATACTTTTAATTTAAATAAGGTGATAATTAAAAGATAATATTATCACTTATAGGGAGTAGTGGCCAAGTAAGGGACTCTCCTATTGATAATTTTGGCTAAAGAAGGAGAATTAAAGGCTTTTCTCTCATCTTTTCCTAAGTGTGCCGAAATTTTCCCTAGCCCCTATTTCTCTCTGCCGAAATTTTTCCTAAGCAAAACTCCATCTTTTCTTCTCCTCTCCTTTGTTATTGTTAAGCCAAAACCCTTTTCTTTTGATCTCTGATTAAAACTCCATAGCCAAAATCTCTGTGACTCTAGGCAAGGAAGCAATCGATTAAAGGCATCAAGGTAAGGTTAAGCTATTCAAATTCCTTTCTTTTCTATTTGCCAAAAGAGAATGGCCTAATCCCTATTCTTGTTCATGGCCGAATCTACAAGGATCTCTCAGGTTTCTACAATTACCGAATATAAGGATCAAGGATCTAAGGTAAGGAATATAAATATTCGGTCAAGGTTTTGATTATGTCTCAATATTAAAATAAATCTGACATGAAGTTATAGGGATTTCGACAGATATTCAAGACAAGGGAAACTTTCGGGATTTGGAAACTATAAGGTAAGTACATAGATCCAATCGGCCTAGGGTTATATTGGTATTATTTTCCATTTACTCAAAAGTTAGAAACTGACATGGTTACATGATTTAGTGTTAGCCGATTTCAAGGAAAAGGGATACTAGCAATTTTTGGGATTTGATCACCAATCAAATCGGCAAACAAGGTAAGTATTAGTAATACCATTCCTATTAGGATTTGGTTTTAAAAGCGAAAAGGTTATTAATGTGTTTTATATGATGGGTCGAATATAGGAATTAACGGATCTAAAGTTAGATCAGGATTTTCGAGATCTCAAGGAACCTATTAAGCGGATCGGTGTGTACACACTAACTTCGATATATCATATGGCAATTATTTTAATATATGAATATGCATAAGAATGTGAATGTGGCTAAGTACCACAGATGTGGTAAGAGTACCTGTGCACGCTTCCTATGTCCGATAGGATTACGAATATGTTATATTTTGAACATGTGAATAGTAATATGAATGAGAATTAAGTATGTTATGCATGATATAAAATTTATGGGGCATTCGGGATCTATGTGAAAGGGAAGAAGGTGTCGACTTGGTCTCATTAGCGGAATATGGTGACTACGGTCACAAAATTTGAATATGGTAACTCGGTTACATTATCGAATTTGGTAACTTCGGTTACATTATTTGAATATGGTGTCTAATGACACAAATTATATGGGCGATGAGCACGTCATTGCAATGACGCCTTGATGGTGTGTAGCGGATGGAGGTTGACTTAGTAGTCCCACGTGTGTGGCAGGTGGTCTGGTGGTGTGTAGCGGATGGACCATTAGGCTTGGGTTTGGGTTGCATCATCAATTTTATATGAATATGAACATGTATGCTTGATCATTGAATGTTAGTATTGTGTACACATTGAGTCATTGACTCACCTCATTGTGGGACTTTTTTTTTGGGTGATGAGCAGTGGTGGCCAAGGACGGTAGACCTTGAGGTGGCCATGTTTCATTTGAAGATTTTATTTAATTTGGACTTTATTTCTTTTTAGTACCTTTAATTTTATTTTTGGGTTTTACTTGATGTAATAAGGCCATAAGGCCCAGTGGATTTTCTTTATTTTTACTTTACTTTTAAATATTGCTTTACTTTACTTAAATTGGATTTACAAGATTAATTAAATGGGTTCCCAATCCGAGCCCAATCCACAACAACATTTCTCTAAAGAAAATTTTACAAATTTTCTCTAAGTAACAAGAACTTGAAAACCGGTTTACTTAAGGAACATACCAGATCCGGTTCAGGCTCGTGGGCCGGGTGTGGGGTGTTTCCCCTTTCCTTTCCAAAATTCCATCATTCTTTATAAAAACCCAAACACTTTCCACAACCTTCAAGCATGAGTAAAATCATGCCACACTAAATCCCTTTCAGCTTTTAGCCGGTATTAACCATGTCACTGACCCGTGAGTTACGAACCCGAGCTATTTAACCCCTATTTTCCAATATTTATTATTTCTCCAGATTAAGAGTATGACTTTGTCAACTCACAAAGTTAAGTCAATGTTAAGTAAAAAAAGACGTCATTTGAGTTAGTGTGGCTAGACGTACAGTTGGAATTTCGAAAGGATCGATTGTCTAATTGGTCTTCCGTGAACACATTGGCGTGCCAAGTGGGGATTGCTGTTTGGTTCCGTCAAGGGAAGTAGTAATCGGATTTAAATGTCCCAACGTTTGAAGGCATTGGTTCGAGCTAGGCTCTTCTAGAACGCAAAGCTGCTGGAGTTCTAAATCACGAACGTTTCGTAGGTTGTTTGATCGGTAAGAGTTAGTTATAGTACGTTCCATAACTAATTTACACAAAGAAGAGTTTGTGTCCAAGGCGTCCTTGGTAGCTATAACTAGCTTATTGGAAAAGAGGAGTTCATCTAATTTCGAGGATCGAGTCAAAGACGAAAAAACTCGCACTTAAGGCTGAGCTAAGTTTAATTGATTTTTCTTCAGATTACTTCATTGTTTTTATTTTCATCTTTTACTTTTTATGTTTTTTTTTTCTCTGTTTATTTCAGGTTACATATTTTATTCCCCCCCAACTTCGGCGCACGACAAACTGTCCAGACATAAATCTAGTCGAGAGAAAAACAATTTTGAGTACACCCAGTCTCTGTGGGATCGACCCTACTCCCTATAGTGCTTAAATTTTTAAATTAGGTGTAGGTTTATATTGGTGGAATCGACAACCATCAAAGTCAAATATGTGTTAGTCGAGTCGGACCCGAGTTTACTTTTCTTCAATTATGTCTAAGCTTGAAAAATTAATTTAGATACCTTGTATGTGAGTCCAATTTAAACCTAACTCGGCCTCATCCATAAACACTAACTAAAACTCACTTTTGCATAAAGTAAGAAAAACAATCCAGAAAAAGAGTATAAGGTTGGTAATTGTTGAATTTATGCCTAATGATTTTTGTGAGGGGGTAGCAGTACGTGTTGTTACATCCATTTATATAGAAAATATATGAACTCTTTAATTTATTTTAATTAGAGTTTTATAATTAATTATAATTTAATATATAAAAATTGAGATTACATTTATAAGATAATTGTTATTGCCTTGGAATTTGTTAATTAATCATGTAATTAAAGATTTTAAAACGTAATGCAAGTATAATTGATTTATTAGTAAAAGAAAAAAAATTGTATATGTAAAACTTAATAAGTAGATATTTATTTTCATATTTTAATATGGTTTATAATTTATTATTATTTTGAACCTCATTGATTTTTATCCTATCCATTTTTAAAATGTAAGTATAATTGATTAATGTTTTATTAGTAATGAAAAGAAGTCTTTATAAAACTTAGTAATTAAATATTTAATTTGTATATTTTAATATAGATCTATAAATTATGATTTCTTGAACCGTCATTGATTTCTTCTCTCATCTAGATTTTTCTTGGTAGAAAAGAACAACATTAAGTGAATATATTAAAACAATCAAACCAGTGTAAATGCATTACTCTCGAACTAAACTTGGTGGATCCACAAATAACAATAAATTCGGTGTATCATTATTCACATACTTAGTCATTTAATCAACCACCGCATTTTGAAACCTTGGAATATGATGAAGTCTTATCTTCCAATTTCATCTGAAAAAAGCAATTAATTAAATGTAGCTCCATCAAATTACTATTGCTAGCTCCACCAGTTAGCAGAGTCTGCACTAGAAATGTATTATCGCATTCTAGTTCTAATTGCCTGAATCATTTCTCCCATGCTATGCGCAATTCTTCAATCATGGCATGCGCTTCAACTTAAAAAATTGTTTCTATCAACCGCTATTCAAAATCCACACAACTGTCTTGCATCAGCATCTCTAAACACACCTCCCACTGAAGCACAATTGATAATGTACGACATAGCTCTATTCATGTTGAGTTTAACTCACCCTTTCTTCGGTGGTGACCACCATATAGCCAACATCATAGGATTTGGTTGAGGCCAGATTGAATCCAATTTTGCATAGCTCTTTGCCAAATAATACTTATATCTACAAGTTCTTGTACATAGTTATTACTATTAGCAAAAACATAAAGACTATGATTCTTCCATAACAACCAACATAACATAGAGAAATGGGATTGCCATTCAAACTCCTTAGACCTCCATCTCCTTAAACTCATTAAGTTCCATAGCAACCAGTCACCAAGCAACAAGGAAAAGAATGCACTCTAAACATGTTTTGGCACCACAAACTGCCATATTGTTCTCGAGAAAGGATAGTCCCTAATAGCATGGAGTCCTGACTCCAACACCTCATCACATCTAGGACAGTCTCCCACATTAATCATATGTCTCCTTGCTCTTTCACCATTCGTCAGTAGCCTATCTTGCGAAAAGGCCTAGAGAAAGACACGCACTCGTTAAGGCGCTTTAGCTTTCCATATTAACTTCTAGTAATTAAAGCCTTCGCCATGAATAGGTTGGTCCATACTTCTATAAGTTTCAGCATTAGAAAAGTTGTCTTTAGACATCCACTTCCAAGTTAACCTATCTGATCTTGCATCAACGGATGGTGGAACCATATTGCAATGAGCTTAACGACACTATTAGGAAGTAAATTGTGTAACCGAGGCCAATCCCAACCCCCACTACTATTCACCAAGTCACAGACACATAAAGTATCATCTGGCTGTCTAATACCTATGTAAAAGTCCCTAAGTTGACCAACTTGACAAACCCACACATCATTCCAAAAGTTCGTAAACCAACCGTCCCTTAAAGACTAGAACACATTGACAATTACATCTGGCCATTCTTTCATCAAAGATCTCCAAATATAAGAGCAATTACTCCTTGTTATGGACTCCCCTAACACCCATTGTACACTATACTTGTTTCTCAATAATTAAACCCACAAAGCTTTCGTATTAGTGAGAATTTGGAAACCCAACTTCAACAAAAAAAAATCTGTTCTGATCAACAAGGCTTCTGAGTCCAAGACCCCCGGAATCGAGGGGTCGACAACAATCCCCCCAAGACACTAATGTTGGTTTCCTAGACTCCAATGTCGTTCCCCTTATGCAATTATGAGCTAAATTTTCAATTTCACGACTTATAGAAACATGAATACGAATTGTGCTCATGAAATAGTTAGGAATAGCAAGCAATACAGATTTTACCAATGTAATTCTTACCGCCAAAGATAGCTTCATTGCTTCCCACCCATTCAACTTATTTTGAACTTTTCTAACCACGAAATCAAAAGTATTAGTCGTGACTCTTTTGTGAAACAATGGCATGCCAATATAATTACCAAGATCATCCATACGCATGAAACCAATATCTCTACAAATTGCATCTACTAAATCACTTAGTGTATTGGGAGAGAAAAATATCTGTGACTTTCCTATTCATTTTTTTCCTGAAAAAAGACAGAATATGTGAAAATATTATTAACTTAAGCTGCTTGATTCCTATTGGCTTCATAGAAAAGGATAAGATCGTTAAAGCTGGGCCCCTTCTTGACAGGAAAATCGCGACCAATTCCCACGATTGATTGTCTCCTCAATTAGGTGTCCCAATTTCTCCATACAAAGTACAATCAGATTTAGCGAAAGAGGTTCTCCTTGTCTTATTCCGCAGGACGGCCTAAAAGCTTCCGTTACATCACCATTCCAAAGGGCTTAGAGTGAGGCTGATGATACACAGTTTAGAATCACTGAAACCAATAAATGTGGTAATCTTGCTTCCTATAGGGTGTCCTCCAAAAAGATCCCATCTAACTTTATCATACGCCTTCTCCAAGTTAATTTTCTGAGTCATCCCATATTTTCCTCCTTTGAAACCTGTACAAAGCCCAAATTGCCCGGGCCTATTTTAAAACCTAACTCGACCCACTAAAACCTAGCCCAAACCAACGAGACCCAACAGCCCATACAGCCAAACAAGCTAGGGTTTTGAAAACCCTAGCCAGCAGTAACCCCTTGCCCTCGCAAGGCCAGCTCGCTCCACTGCTCCACCGCCACTGTCAGAGCATCATCGACCCCTCCACTTGCGCCGAATACCTGCAAACAATAAATAGGAAAAGACTTAACATGTATCAAGTGGTAAAACGATTGGTTATACAAACCAATCTCATCTCTTTGTAAAATGGGGGGGATTTTTTTTCGAAATAGAAAAAAAGGGAGATTTTTTTGAATAAGAACAGAGAGATTCGAATAGTTTTTCAAAGACAAACAAATTCTAAACACGAAAAAGTAAAGATCTGTATCAGCAAAAGAACAATACAAGCAGTAGGGGTTGAAGGAGGTGCTAAGGTCCTCTATTTCCTTTTACATTATTTTTCATTTTCAAACTATATACATATAAACCTATTTCCTTTATTTTCTTTATCTATATATATATAATATCAAAACAAAAAAAAGAAAAATACAACATTTTACCTTTTTCCTACCAATGCATGGTGGGATGGCGATGAAATGAATGACGGCACCCGCGATGGAGCCTGGCCGAGTTCCCCTCCTCACCTCTGCAGAGAAAAAAAAGGAAAAGATTTTTTTTTAAACTCGAGAAAATGATTTTTTCGTGGTTTTGGGCCTTAAATAGTTTTAAAACGACGCCGTTTTGGGGCTGGCCTTTAACCCCAAAACGACGTCGTTTTGATTTTGACCCGATCCGACTGACCCGACCCGCTCAGGATCCGCATGTTTTTTAAAAGGGGGATATTTGCATGTGCGGTCCTTCCGGCTTTTTATGATTTTGCAATTAAGTTTTTGTTATTTTAGATTTAGCCCAACAATTTACTCCGGTTCTCAATTTGGTCCTCGTTGCTTCTTTGCGTGTTCTACCGAAGGAGTTATTTACTTCTTTGGTCCCTCCAGTCCTTTTGCGTGTGCAATTAGGTCCCCTAATCTTTCCTTTATTTTTAATTTGCCCCTAAATTTTGTTTCTTAATTTAATTTAGTCCTCTATTAGCTAAATCTTCCTATTATTGTTATTATTATTAGTTAATATCTTTATTACTATTATTATATTAGAATTTTACATATATATATATATTGTTTATTCCTTTGTATATAGATTTTATTTACCTCTTAATTACTACCATGCTTAATATTAATATCATCATCTTATTTTATCATTTTTATTATTTTTATTAATGTTATTTTTATTATCATTCTCCATTCTACTTTTATTTCCACCATTATCATTATCATTGTTCTACTACTATTTTTTTATTTTCTATCACTTTTGTTATATTACTATTATTATTATATTATTATCATTACTATATCATTATTCGTATTATCATTTTATTATCATTTCTTACCATTATTATTATTATTATTATTATTATTATTATTATTATTATTATTGTTATTGTTATTACTATTATTATAGTTATTATTTTACTACCACTTGTATATATATATATATATATATATATTTTTCTTTCTTTCTTTTGTGTTTGTTATTTATTCCTTTTGTATTTTCTATTATTTTCATTATTTTCCTTGTTAATATGTTATTATTTTATTATCATCCTTACTTATATATGTATATGTGTATGTGTCTTTTTATTATTCTTTTCACGTATATCATCGTGTTTCCATATTTTCACGCTACTTTTCTCGATGCCTCATTTTTATAACGACTAACATCCGTATTAGTGATTCGAGAAAATCGAGCCCTAACTTCATCGGGTTAGGATTTTCTCGCTTAAACTAAATGACGGATACCCTTTAAATTGCAATACGAGTTTTGAATAAGATGCTTGTTCTCGAAATTGAAATGTCGCCTATCTTCTTGGACTCGACATCTAGATACCCGAGATAAGTATTTAAAAATAGAGGCAATCTTAGTATTGAAATCTAGAAATCGAGCCCTAACTTCTTGGGTTTCGATTTCTCATTTGACTAATAACGAAATATCCTCTTCAAAAATAAAACCAAGTTTTAAAAGGCGAGCTTAGTTTCGGGAATCTAAAGTATCGCGCCCTAACTTCTTGGACATGATGCTTTATCTCTTCGAAAATAAGAGTCTTAGCGTCCCTTCTAGTGCCTTCAAATTTTGAAAATAAAAAGCATTGTATTTTTGAACCCTTTCAAAGTTTTCAACAATAGGACATCAATCGATCGGTTTGGTATGCGATTTGAGGCGTGTCGAGGTGCTAATCCTTCCTCGCACGTAATCGACTTTCGAACCCGTTTTTCAAAGTTCGTGGACCAAAAGCACTGTTTTAGTAAATTAAATGTTTTGTTAAAACAAAGGTGATCCGATCACACCAAATAAAGATCGGTGGCGACTCCTTTCCTTTTCTTTTTCAGAAAACTTCGAGTCGACTGGCGTCGTTTTTGTTTCATCAAAAATGGTTCTGACGACTTGGCGACTCCTTCGGGAACTCGAGGGTCAAGCCATAGATTGATTGATTTTGTCCTTTTGATTAAAATGGTTTGAAAAATCATGCTTCTTTAAATGCACTTTCAATATTGGTCTCAAATACTTTGGCATTGCATTGCATGACCGCTGTGGTCACACCTTTAAGTGGGAGCGAAGCTATGCCTTCGTGAGATTTTCACCTCGCATGGGCTAGTGGATGCTTTGGGATACATCCGTTCCTATGTCTTCGTGAAGTTTTCACTTCGCATGGCCATAGGGAAATGTATTCCCGAACCGAACTCATCCATATGAACCTATAATGGGTAAGGATCGAGAATCTATTGGTTGGTACCTCGAACTTTAGAACTAAACCATATAGTAAACCCTAGAGCCCACCTTAGGTAGAGCTATGTCAAACCTTAGTGGTCACCCGGATAAGTGTTTGTTTATTTTACTTGCTTTATATTCTATGGTACTAACTTGTTGTGTTTCATTCTTTTGTGCATATCATTTCATATTTTAAGAGGCATCGATTCACGGTGGGTTTCGAAGTTAGAGAGTTGGTTATGGAAACGAATTCCTTGATAAAGTAGAAGACAATGCGGCCGCCGCACATGGTTAGAGCCAAGCCAATTAGAAAAAAGGGACTAAAAGCTAGAATAGTGAAATGGCGGTCTTTACACCACTATAGAAGTCAAGACTGGAAAGCCAAGTCAAGTCAAGCTGAGCGAATCGAGGAAATGAAAGGTAAGGTTGAAGAGCTAGAATCGACATTACACAAGAGTGAGCTCGGATTGAGCTTACGGAAACGAGAGAAAGGCGCTGGAGGAGAAGCTTCGCCATTCTTACGAGCAAGTTAGAAGTCGAACGAGCCGTCACCTTTTTGACATACAACACCGCAAAGCAACTGGCGATAAGTCTTGCATCAATATGTGATAGTCATGCGATTTTAAGCCATATAATCTTTGATCCTTAAGACTCACACATCACGATATATTTGATGCATACGCATCCGGGACCTTTATATCCTTCAACACCATACAGAATACTTCTTTCTCCGTCTTCGACATTGAAAAAATAACAGGCGGCAATCGATTTCATATTCGAAAGTGCTCGGGATGAAGCTCCGCGAATTCCCATGTGGACTAAATTAAGTCTACTCAAGATTATCTTCGATTTTCCATCGACATTCAAAATAGTCCCAATGATGTTCTCGCAGACATTTTTCTCTATATGCATGACATCAAGGTAATGGCGTAAAGTCGATGCTCCTAATAAGGCAACTCGAAAAAATACTTCTTTTTTCCACAAGTCAGCCTCATTAGGATCATCCTCTTCATCGATTCATCATCGATTCATCCTTAGATCCTCTTTTTCTTCGGGTTTGGGTTGATTCATCTTCCATAAATGAAATTCATATCTTTCAACATTAACAATATTTGGATCCACCCGGGCAAAGGGGCGATCTAAACTCTTAAACCATCAAATTGAGCACTCAAATCTAAATGTATGATTTTTCGGAACCACCCATGCCCCGTGAAAAACTTCTTCCCATTATATAACCGGCAAATTTCTTGCACACGGACAAGCATAACGTCCCGGTACTCCAACCGGATAAATTAGCAAAAGGGAAAGTCGTTAATAGTCCACATTTGCGCATAAATTAAAGTTTCTTTTTTTGATCGAATTCGAACACCAGCCCATAGTTGTTTTAACTCGCAACAAGTGGCCAAAATGCGCAATATCATTCCCCTTTCTCCCGGTATAATCATAGACAAGATAAAAAATTGTTTCATGCAAACCCATGGAGGAAATTGTGGCAAGCACCAAAGGCCAAACGCGGGTCATAAGTTTGTAAGGGTTAAATCCATGGGATGCAGCCCAAACCTCCCCAGGATGCAAAAGCTTGGAAATTTAAGTCAAAACATTTCCAAGCTAAAGAATGCAATGCCTTAACAACCCATCATCGAATCCATCAGGGCACGCATTGATTTTTGCTTGGCTTGAAGCCCCGGTATTGGGAAAATATCCAAAATCTTACGGTCCCGGTTGTTTGGTACCATGTTTCCCTCGCAGTCTCGATTTCTATGAATCACGGTTGGCGATACATGATGCTGTTGGTTTATCTCCTAATACAACATCGCATTTGGGCAACTGAATTTTATTGTATCAAGGCCCAAATCCTTTATCAATTTCTTCATGTCTTTGGAAGATCGAGGATTTTTAACGGGAACATTTTTACGAACTCTAAAGATTGTGACAGTTTTGGTCCACCCCCAAACATTTCAAGGAAAAACGAATCGGAATGAAGTTTGGAAAATTTTGATCCTTCATCTTTTCATTCATTTCACCAATAACGAAAACCTAACTTCTTCATTTGGTTTCATCCAAATTTTCTTTCCCCCGGTGGTATTTCCTCCAAAATTGTGACTCTTGCACCCAAATCTGAAATGACCAAACCATCTCGATATTAAAAGCATCCCAACATGTTTTCCATGTTATTCCACTAACATTCGTTGAAAGCGGGTTAGAATACCCTTTTCGATGAAGATGCTCCCAGATGTAGACTGCCTGAAAAACCATATTTTGTACCGGGACAAAACCATCAACAACTAGATGTTAGGACCACTTCCGATAATGCCAAATTTACAACACTTTACAGGCAAAGAATCATATTTCTTGGCTTGCATTTTGAAATCAAATTGGAAAAGTTTCTACTCCATTTTGATAGCCGTTTTACCCGACAATTTCATCCAACTCCTATCCATTTAAGTAGTTGTTGAAGTCTAAAGTTGAAATAAATTATCTTAAATTGTTAATTAATAATTTATATAAGTAATTTATGAAATTTGATATTAAAATTAGGTGTTGATTTGACATTCCGAAGTTGCGGGAAGCGGATCGAATATATCGGTCTGGTGATCCCAGTGTTTGCAGGGATCAGATTGAAGAAAGCATATTTGACATTTCTAAAGTTGCAGGAAGCAGATCGAGGACATCAGTCTGGTGATCCCTAAGTTTGCGAGGATCAGTTGAAGAAAGCGATTTGACATTCCCGAGTTCTGAAGTAGATCGAGGACATCATCGGTGATCCCCGAGTTTGAGGATCGATTGAAGAAAGCGATTTGACATTCCTGAAGTTGCAGGAAGCAGATCGAGGACATCAGTCTGGTGATCCCTGAGTTTGCAGGGATCAGATTGAGGATAGCAGATTTGACATTCCTGAAGTTGCAGGAGGCAAATCGAAGACAGAAGATCTTATCTTCCTGAAGTTGCAGTAGAACAGATCACTACAAATCTCATTTTTCAAGGTTATAGTGAAGTGGATCAAAGCAACAAGATGCGGTGGACAGGAGCAACGCTACCTGAAGAAGAGCACCTGAGAAGTCAAGACTCGACAAGACCGGGCAACATTGGGCTTCTTTAAGTCTTTGCTCTATTCTCGTTACTCGACAATGAGCAAAGAGGGGCAATTATCTGAAGCCCAAATTGCCCGAGCCTATTTTAAAACCTAACCCGCAGCCCATTAAAACCTAGCCCAAACCAACGAGGCCCAACAGGGCCCATGTTTTTCGACAAGCTGGGTTTCGAAAACCCTAGCCCAGCCAGCAAGCCAAAGCATCGCCTCTGCGCCAGCTCTGCTCCACCGCCCACCGCCAACTGTCGAGCATCATCGACCCTCCACTTCATGCGAATACACGCAAACAATAAATAGGAAAAGACTTAACATGTATCAAGTGGTAAAACGATTGGTTATAAAAACCAATCTCATCTCTTTGTAAAATGGGGGCGATTTTTTTTCGAAATAGAAAAAAAGGGAGATTTTTTTGAATAAGAACAGAGAGATCCGAATAGTTTTTCAAAGACAAACAAATTCTAAACACGAAAAAGTAAAGATCTGTATCAGCAAAAGAACAATACAAACAGTAGGGGGTTGAAGGAGGTGCTAAGGTCCTCTATTTCCTTTTTCTGTTATTTTTCATTTTCGAAACTATATACATATAAACCTATTTCCTTTATTTTCTTTATCTATATATATATAATATCAAAACAAAAAAAAAAGAAAAAATACAACATTTTACCTTTTTCGCCATCTTGTGCTTGGCCGTGACGATCTTAAACGACGACCGCCGTGATGGAGCCTGGGGAGTTCCCCTCCTCGACCTCTGCAGAGAAAAAAGGGAAAAGAAATTTTTTAAACTCGTGAGAAAATGATTTTTTAAGGTTTTAGGCCTTATATAGCCCCTTAAAGCGATAGTTTTGGTCGGCCTTTTAACCCCAAAACGACGTCGTTTGATTTTGACCCGATCACTTGGGCAGACCGCCTCGGGATCCGTGTTTTTTAAAGGGGATATTTGCATGTGCGGTCCTTAGGCTTTTATGATTTTGCAATTAAGTTTTGTTATTTTAGATTTAGCCCAACAATTTACTCAGGTTCTCAATTTGGTCCTCGTTCTTGTCACTTTGCGTGTTTTCTAGAAGGGTTATTTACTTCTTTGGTCCCTCTAGTCCTTTTGCGCGTGCAATTAGGTCCCCTAATCTTTCCTTTATTTTTAATTTGCCCTAAATTTTGTTTCTTAATTTAATTTAGTCCTCTATTAGCTAAATCTTCCTATTATTGTTATTATTATTAGTTAATATCTTTATTACTATTATTATATTAGAATTTTTACATATATATATATATTTTGTTTATTCCTTTGTATATACATTTTATTTACCTCTTAATTACTACCATGCTTAATATTAATATCATCATCTTATTTTATCATTTTATTATTTTTTATTAATGTTATTTTTATTATCATTCTCCATTCTACTTTTATTTCCACCATTATCATTATCATTGTTCTACTACTATTTTTTTTATTTTCTATCACTTTTGTTATATTACTATTATTATTATATTATTATCATTACTATATCATTATTAGTATTATCATTTTATTATCATTTCTTACCATTATTATTATTATTATTATTATTATTATTATTATTATTATTATTATTATTATTATTATTATTATTATTATTATTGTTATTACTATTATTATAGTTATTATTTTACTACCACTTGTATATATATATATATATAATTTTTTCTTTCTTTTGTGTTTGTTATTTATTCCTTTTGTACTTTCTATTATTTTCATTATTTTCCTTGTTAATATGCTCCTTTGAAACCTTTCATGGAATGAATAGTCTCTCGTGCAACAATATTATTAATCCGATCATGTTCCTCCTGCGCAACAAAATTTGCTTGATTTGGTTTTGTAAACTTCACCATCAAAGTAAAAAAGAATAATAAAATAATAATAAAAGGTAAAAAATATTAAAAAAATAAGAAGGTCCTATTTACTATAAGACTCCCATAAAAATATCAAAATGCTATAGAAAAACATCTATTTTAATAAATAATTGGCTATTTTAATATAACTTGTTAAATAATTCCCCTCTCATATATACAAAAAAAAACTAACTATTTTTAAAATAACATAATTGCTTCAAAAATCAACATTAATAAATGATTGCTTTTAACCCACAATCAAAAAATTATAAAATACATACATAAATACCTAAATGCCTATGGACTCTAAAACTTCAATTCAATCCTAATTTAGCATCATTCATCACCACACTAAAAAATTATGAAATTAAAATATTTATACATTAAATTTTCAACGGAAGATATTTAATTAAAACTTTTGAAACTTCAATACGGAATAGTTTAGAAATAAAAGATTACGTACATTTTATGAAGAGATTTTAAAAAATTTCAGTTTTCTAAAGATAAAATTAAATAGGTTGGAGAAATGTTTAGTTTTCGGAGCTGAATTGTGGGGCATTTTTGATGGCGTGTTGTTAGTGTAAGGAAGACAATTTGATAGGATATTTGTTCAGATGGATAACATGAAGGTTATTGAAATTTTCAAGGAATCTTTATCGAAGTGTTCAAATTCAACAATAATGAGACGCATAGCTCAACTTTTGAAGAACGTGGAGAATTGGTCAATTGAACATGTTCTCAAAGAAGAAAATGTTGAAGCTGACCGCATTAGCAAGTTGACATTTGACAAAAAAAAAAAAAGATTTACAATTATATGTAACTTCTCCTTTTACTTCTTTCTAGCTTGATGTAAATTATCCTAACCTATTACCAAGTATTGTCAACCCTCGTTAATATTCAAAATTTTTACAATATATAATTTAAATAAAATCAAAAGGAAGCTGCCTCTGACACCAAGAGTGTCATCCACGAGTCCTAGAAAGCGGTTTACATTGCGGTGGGGATGGAGGGGAGTGGTGGTGGAGAGAAGGATTCCGGCGAAGAGATCTCATTGCTAGCGGAGGAATTGGTCCAACTGTCAATAAAGAGATCATTGGTGACACCGTCTGATAAACCTACTTTGCTTTGTTCGGTCTGAACAACAAAGCATTTTAATTCTGAAAGCTTCAAAGCAGAGATGATGAGCATCTAGAAAACAAAAAAAAAAAAGTTAGATATCAGATTAGAAGGGCAGAATTTATTTTCAGATATTTTTGATCTGGAAGAGGATTTGGAACAGATTTTGGAAGGGCGTCCATGGTTATTCCGTAAGTATCTTATTCTTTTTGATAGACTAGTCAGCCCAATTGATAGAGATTTAATTTGTCTTACGTTATCACCATATTGGATCAAGATTGGTCCCTGCTTATCAGATTTTGACAAAAAAGATCTGTTACATGCAATTGGTTGTACTTTTGGCGGGGTAATTAGATCTAAGATTTTTAATGAGTTTTGTCGGTTGAAAGTCATGCTAGACGTCCAGAAACCTTTGAGGAGAGGTATTTTTGTTTCTAGTGGAAACAGTGTTCATACATGGGTTCCTTTTAAATACGAGAAACTACTAGTTTTTTGTTTTGGTTGTGGGAGATTGGGCCATGGTCTTCAAGACTGTGTCATTCTGAGATTGGAAGAAAAAATACTAAAAAGATGACCCCCTTTTTCATTGCATTAAAAGCGGAATCTAAGGTTTTGGGAAAAGAATTTTGAAGTTCAATACTTTCACAAAAAAGGGGAGTTCAACGCTCATACGTGGGAGTGTGAAAGATGGAATTGTTGGCACATCTAGGAGGGATCAACAGATATACAGCTTGGAAACTTTAATTAATGGCCGACAATTGTCATCTTGGGAGGATGGGCTTAAATATAGGAATGAGGATGTGGATCTGATGGAGCAGGGAGGGATAGCCATGCCACTGGAAAATAATATAGCAGCACACTCAAAAACAAAATGGAAAAGAATGGAGGCGAGAAGTAAGGGTGAAATTAATGTGAGTGAACTGGTGGGGTTAAGAGGAAATTTATTGAGGATGATAGTGATACAAGTTATGAAGGAAGTTTTGAGTCGGCGGGTGTGAAAAAGATTAAAGTTGGGGGAGAGGATGTTTTGGTGGGGAGTGATATTGTTGAGATTCAAGTTGATTATGCAGATTCAGACAATTTTAAATTGGCGACTGCCATTGGGCATGCCGACCGAACGCAATGAAAAGCTTATGTTGGAATGTCGTGGATTGGGGAGTCCGTGGGCAGTCCGAAAACTGTGCTACTTAATTAAGCAGCACAATCCCCCGGTGGTCTTCTTAATGGAGACAAATTTGTATAGGATTAGAATGGAGAAAGTACGAAGAATATGCGATTTTGTTCATGGAATTGAAGTTGCAGCTGAGGGTTTTAAGGGAGGGCTTTGTTTGGCGTGGAAGGATGAACTTCAAGTTACTTTGAGAAGTTTTTCCAGATGGCACATTGACGTTTTAATTAAGGAAGTTAATGTAGAGGTATAGAGATATACTGGGTTTTATGGTTCTACTTATGTCAAAGACAAAAATGCAGTTTAGAATATTCTTCGCAGAATTGGGAGAGAGTTGACTACCCTTGGTTGGTAGTAGGTGATTTTAATGAAATTCTTTATTCTTTTGAGAAAATGGGAGGAATTCAAAGAGATAGCAAATGCATGGAGGCCTTTAGGGAGACGTTAGAAGAGTGTCAACTGTTTGATATTGGTTTTTCAGGGGTCTGGTTTACATGGAAGAGGGGCAACTTGCCGGAAACTAATATTAGAGAGCGGTTGGACAAGGCAGTTGCAAACGAAAATGGTCACAGCTTTTTCCGTTGGGTATTCTTCAGCATCTTCCTTATTCAACTTCAGATCATTGCCCTCTTTTATTGAATACAAATGAGTCTCTATTGGTTAAAGGGAATAGGAAATTTCATTTTGAAGCATGCTGGACCATGGAGGAAGATATCAAAATGGTTATTCGGGATTTTGGGAGGCAAGTAAAGGTTCGTTACTGGAGAAATTAGCAAAATTGCAGAGTTGTTTAGAGGACTGGTCACGTCATAATAGGAGGAATAAGGAGGGCTTGAAAAGGAAGTTGTTGAAGGATCTGGAAGTCATATTAGAAGGTGAGCTGAATGATGACTCTTTGGCGAAAATAATTGATACTAAAATTTACTTAAATCTAGAAATTGATAAAGACGAGATGTATTGGGAGCAGCGAGCAAGACAGAACTGGTTAAAGCTTGGGGATAAAAATTTGGTTCATAGATGTGTTTTGGCTCGAAGGAAAGCTAATACAATTTCAAAATTGGTTATGGAGGAGGAAAGGGTGATTGAGAAGGAATCTGAAATTCTGGTGGAGGCTTCTTCATTTTTTCAGGATCTTTTCAAGTTGAATGGTGGGGCAGATTCTTGCAAGGTTTTAGAGGGTATCGACAACGTTGTAACACAGGAGGATAATATTTTCTTACTAGATCCTTTTAGGAAAGAAGAGATTTAGATAACTTTAGAAGGAATGGGACCTACAAAGGCGCCTGGAGCAGAAGGTTTTCCAGCTTTGTTTTTTCAAAGGTATTGGCACATTGTTAGCCCAGATGTCACTGATTACTGTTTGGGTGTTTTGAATAATGCACAGGACTTTGGAGATTTCAATAATACAGATATTGTTCTCATTCCAAAAGTTCTTAACCCTATACAGCTGGTCAACTTCAGGCCTATCAGTTTGTGTACTGTTATTTATAAAGTGGTGGCTAAAGCTATAGCTAATCGATTGCAGAAGATTATTGATAAGTGTATTGATAAGGTTCGAAGTGCTTTTGTACCAGGGCGACTCATTTCCGACAACGTGCTCTTAGCATATGAAATTCCACATACAATTAAGCAAAAACGTAGGGGAAAGAAAGGTGTTATGGTTGTTAAACTGGATATGAGTAAGGCATATGATAGGGTGGAATGGAAGTTCATTAAAGAGGTAATGAAGAAAATGAGTTTTGCTTGTGAATGGGTAGAGCTTATCAAACGGTGTTTTTCTACTGTCAATTATGCTATTAACATTAATAGAACAAGGGGAATGTCGTTCAAGCCATCGAGAGGTCTGAGACAGGGTGATCCTTTAAGCTCTTTTTCTTTTTCTGATTTGCGGTGAGGGTTTTTCATCTCTCATGAGAACAACAAAGAGCCAAAGATTAGTCAAATGTGTTAAAGCTAGTAGACGAGGTCCAGCGATATCACATTTGTTATTTGCTGATGATTGTATCCTATTTGGGAGGCATCTGATAAAGAAGTAGTAATTTTGAAAGACATTTTGAAGGATTATGGAATTGCTCGGGCCAGTGTGTGAATTTTTTGAAATCCACTGTTTTTTTCAGTCCAAATACTTCTGAAGATAAAAAGGAAGCTGTGGCAAACTTGTTAGGAGTTAGAGTGGCTGTGAATCCGAAAAAATATCTTGGTCTCCCTAATATGGTTGGCAGAAAGAGAAGAGAATCATTTCAAAAATTCCTTGATAGTATTTCACAGCGTATCGCGGGGTGGAGTAACAGATTGTTATCACTAGGGGGCAAGGAGGTTTTTATTAAATCAGTCTTACAGGCTATCCCAGTTTTTGCTATGTCGTGTTTTCTATTACCAACTTCTTTATGCAAAAGGATGGAAAGCATTTTCGCTCAGTTTTGGTGGCAGAAAGGAAAGGGCAGGAAAGGAATTCATTGGTGTCAATGGTCTCATTTATGCAGATCAAAAAGCGAAGGTGGCCTGGGTTTTCGTAATATGGCCCAATTCAACATCGCAATGTTGGCTAAGCAAGGCTGGCGTTTGTTAGAAAATCCAACTTCTTTAGTTTCTCGAGTGTTTAAGGCAAAATATTTTCCAACAAGCGATTTTCTTAATTCGCAATTGGGTAACAGAAGCTCATATGTTTGGCGAAGTATATGGTCTGCTAGGGGTATTTTGGAAAAAGGGTTGATTTGGAAAGTGGGTACGAGTACCAGGATCTCTATTGGTAATGATGCGTGGGTTCCAGATCTTATTAATTCCAGGTTATTATCTTCTTTTACCGGTTCAAATGATAGTAAAGTTGCTGTACTTATCAATGGTCCAAATAGAGAATGGAATAAGGAAATGGTGGAAAATACCTTCGATGCTGCTGAGACGGAGCTGATTTTACGCATTCCTCTGGGCAAATTTCCACATGAAGATATTCTGGCATGGAGAGGTGAACCAACCGGAGTTTTCTCGGTCAAAAGCTCCTATAAACTATTACAGAGAGATGATCCTAGCGCTTATGCGATACAACCAAACTACATTGATTTTTACAAAAAATTGTGGTGCATTGACCTTCCTACAAAAGTAAAAATAAACGTGTGGAAAGCCTCTTGGAATTATTTACCAACAAGGGTAAATTTACAACATAAAAATTTAATCTCTGATGCCTTATGCCCTCGTTGTGTTCTGGAAATGAAAACGCTGATTCATCTGTTCAAAGCATGCCCAATATCAGTTGAAACGTGGTCATATTTATCTGAAGTAAAACTGATACAGGATAATAATGTTGATTTCAAACAGTGGCTTACCTCGACGATGTCTTCTCTTTCTTTAGATGTGTGCAGACTCTTCTGCGAAGCTTTATGGGCTATATGGGGAGACAGAAATGCTCGAATTCATGAAAAAATTAGTAAAACAGGTCAGGAGATCGCAATGTTTGTGAGAAATTACATAAAAGAACTGGACGATGTAAAATGCAGAGCAACAGAAACACCAAAAGTGGTAACTAGATAGAAACACCCACCTTCTTCGTTTGTGAAAATTAACTTCGATGGAGCATATGATATGAAGAATCTGTCGTCAGCTTCAGGTATTGTGGCCAGAGACAGTGAAGGGGAAGTCCTTGTTTCTAAGTCAAAACTTCATATGGTTATGGCATCGGCGTTCGCGGCTGAAGCTTTGACTTGTCGAGAAGCGGTCCAGTTAGGGGTCGACATGCAGAAAAGAAAAGTCATTATCGAAGGTGACTCACCCACAGTAATCAAAAAATGTAAAAATGTTTTCTCAAACAGATCTCAGATAGGTGTATTCATTCATGATATTCATCAAAGGAAGGCAGATTTTTCAAACATAAGGTTCGATTTCATTTCCAGAACAGGGAATATTTTAGCACATATGCTCGCAACAGATTCTTTGAGAAAGAGGAACTTTACCTGGAGGGTCGAGTACCAGCCTGTGCTGAAATCGTGAGGCGAAATGAAAGCATAAGGGAACCAGATTGACAGCAGGAGGAAAGGAACGGAGCAAATGGAGTAGAGGGAAGCAAATGAATCTGAAAGTTTTCGGTTTTCAATTTCAAAACCCCTCTTTTTCTCAAGAAGTATTAAACAATGAGTGATTGACGTTACTGATGCCAGACAGACGCGACTGCTGATTGGGCGCTTGGACGGTTACAATTAATGGTTTGCAACCTTTTTCATTTTTCCTTTCTTTTATCAGAAGATATTTTTTATTTAGGGCCAATTTCTATTACGTTTTTGTAATGGGCCAATATTTGGTCTGAATTCTTTTAGTGTTTGTCTTTATTTTTTCTCAATAATATAAGCCCAATCTATTTTAAGTTCAAAAAAAAAATCAAAAGGAAGCTTAAATATTGTCAAATTTTACTAAATTAAAAAGTCTAGTCAATCCTTCCCAATTCGTTGACTTTCCAACATTAAGAGTTGATTTTATATATTATATAGTGATATAGATGTGGAGATAATTTTTAATGTATTTTTAATTATTTTTGTTCATGGAATTTATGGCTTTTTTGAAAAAAAAATAAAAGTGTTATATTCCACTGAACAGTCAATCGAACCTTTCAAAACGGTTGGTATTATCACGAATCATGTCAAGATTTTACTTTCTATCTCCTTCAAAAACCTTGAAAAATTCATAGGGAGTGCCTTGAGACATCAAACTGTACACGGGTGCACGGCCACCCACTATAGGGACATGAGTGTCTTTATTTTTACTCGTAACGAAAATTGAATCACTGCTTCTTAAAACTTCAAAAGTCAATTGTTAGAAGGTTTGATTGCAATAAAGTATTATACTTAAAATACTCGTATTTAATATAATTTTAAATATATGAATAATTTTAAGTTGGCTTTAAAAATTTACATTTCATTCTCATCATAGCAATAATATACTTGTACCAAAAGTCAAGTTTTTTTCCTAATAAAAATGAGATTTGACTTTTGAAGTTAATTTTAGGTTTTTAATTTAATTTTTAAAATTTAAAATTTAAAATGTAAATTTAATTATTAAAATATTTTAATAATTGGTACATTATTAATATTTTTCCCAAAAAAAAAGTGGTTTTTATTTTCTCAAACGATCATTAATTAACAGCAATGTATGGCACATGAAAGAGTATTTAATTAGTCAACCAGTAGAAACCTAGAGATGTGGCAATACGACTATACACTCGATCGATACAAAATTATATCTATACTCGTATTTAATTAACGGATAAATATTTTATAAAATAAAAATAAAATAGAAATATACGATTAATAAATTGACAATAATCATCAATTGTGTGTTACAAGTTATAACAAAAAAATCCAGCAAGAATTAATTAGGAAGTATAGCAAAACTCAGTTTATATTTAATTTCAAGAGTTGGGTGCTCCAAAACCTGAAGAAAAACATGGAAAGGAATTCAAAAGAATCCAACGTGGGAAGTTCAGTGCTGGTGCCAAGTGTTCAAGAGCTGGCTAAACAGCCTTTATCCGCCATTCCCAACAGATATCTCCGCCCTGAACTTGAACGAGATGCGGTTGCCCACGGCGGCGGCGACCAGGTGTTGGAAATCCCCGTTATTGATATGCAGAGATTGGACTATGAAGAATCAATGAATTCCGAAATCCACAAGCTTGATTTTGCTTGTAAAGAATGGGGTTTCTTCCAGGTAAAATGTTTTATGTATTATTTCTCTGGGTAAATAACTTAATTAACTAAATATTTATCGTGTTTCTAGTTTGATCACTCAAATATGAAAATTTTCAATTTAAATATTAAGTTACTCAAATTCATTTTTTACTCACTATGTGGTTAAGTTTCAAACGATTGGATGATGTGACTATTTATTTTTTAGATAAACCACATGAATGATAATTCGATTATGAGTATTTCTGTTTTGATCACTAAACTATAATTTTTTTTGGATTTGGTCAATAAAGTATTCGAAATTAGAATTTTTAGTTACTATGCCATTAAGTTGAAAATCGAAATTTTGACGTAGCCTTCTTTTATTAAATAAAAAATTTTACTATTCAATATTTATACGTTCTATCAAGTTCTAATTCTAAAAAAATAATAGCTCTAGGCATTCTTACTAGTATTTGGTGCTAGAACTATCTATAATTTTGTATTTGATGCTAGTAAGATTTGAGTTTTCTTTTCGCACGGGAGAACCATTGTTTTAACATATAAAATCTCTAGCAACTTATGACTTTTTTGGCACCGAAAACTAAAAATCTTTGAGTTTTTTAATGTCAAAGAATCACCGCTTTATCTAAAGTGTTAAAAAAATTTGTCGACAATTTATGATCTTTTTGGCATAGGAAATTGGAAACCTTTGGATTTTCCTACGCTGAATAACACTAGCTAAGAGCATAAAAGAATAGGCAGAGAGAAAAAAAAATCAATAATTAAGATTAAATTAATAAATTTTGTAAATATTGAAGGCTAAATTTGTTAAATTTTAAGAATTATGACTAAATTGATAGGAAGTATAAATATCAAAGAGCTAAATCTATTATTAGATCAATAAAAAGACAATATAAAATCTTCATTATCAACTTAATAGCATGGTGATTAAAAATCTAACTTTAAAAAAAATAGTAATTAAATAAATAAATAAATCATAGTTGACTAATTGAAACGGAAACATATGGTAAAAGTTTAGTAACTAATTAGGTTGTTACCATTTCTTTAACATGACATAATGAGGTTCTTCCAGGTTTCTTTTAGCATACTTAAATCCTTACACAGGTTTTTTTAACTAATAACTTTAATTACATTGATGTTTAGAAGTTATTTGAGTGTGATTTGAAAAAAAAATTAAATTATCAAATTCGACCAGTAATTATAGAGCCGAATTTCAGCTATTGATGAGTTAAATTCAAACTTAGTAATACTTGACTCGAATAACTTGCGAGCCTTATCAAGCTTTTTCTAATTTTCTATTATTAAATTATGTTATTACCCTTAATATATATCACCTAAGCTTAATTATCGAACCTAACTTGAGTACAAAAATTGATAAATAAGCTTAATCAATCTTGATTATATTTAGAGCCGAGCTCAAACTTAAAAATAGATGTTTGATCAAGATTGAGCTCAAGCTTAACAATACTTGGGCTCGACTCAGCTTGATTACACCCTTAATTATACTAATAAGTGTTGGGTGTAGTGGTAAAATATATTGTACTTTTAAAAGAGAATATGTGTTCAAACCTTAAAAATGGTATTGTTGGAAGGGATAGTTGTGAACCCTGATCATGATTAGTAAAACGAAAGATAAATATATGTGTGTGTGAATTTGGTTAGGACTTTAACAATTTGTAAATTTATGGTGCAGCTAGTGAACCACGGAGTGAGCTTAAGATTGCTGGAGAAAGTGAAAGCGGAATTGGAGGAGTTGTTCAAACTTCCAATGGAGGAGAAGAAAAAGCTGTGGCAATGTCCTGGGAATGTAGAAGGATTCGGACAAGCTTTTGTTGTGTCGGAAGGTCAAAAGCTTGATTGGTGTGACCTCTTCAACATGCTCACTCATCCTCTTCACCTTAGAAACCCTCGCTTGTTCCCCAACCTCCCTCTTCCTTTGAGGTACAACACTCCCACAATTTATAACCAAAACATCAAATCACTTCATAATCTACAATATCATGAACTAAAAATGTTATTAGACAGAAGTGTGCCACGTATACAAACACACGCAAAAAAATATGCAGGTTACCACTATGTCAAAAGTAATACCAACACTCTTGTGAAACATTTAGGCTAATTGGCTATAACCCTAACCAATTATTCTAATGCTTTTGGTGTAGAGATACAATGGAGCTTTACACATCTGAGTTAAACAAGCTATCGACGGCAATCCTAGAAAAGATTGTAGAAGCCATTGGCATGAAAACCGAAGAAATGAAGGAGTTCGTCGGAGAGGGAAGGCAAACAATTAGGGTTAACTATTACCCACCATGTCATCTATCTGACCAGGTCTTGGGCCTCACTCCTCACTCAGATGCTACTCTCATAACCATTTTGCTTCAGCTCAATGACGTCCATGGTCTTCAAGTAAGGAAAGATGGGAATTGGGTTCCCGTTAAACCACTCCCAAATGCCTTCATTCTCAACGTTGGAGACATCTTAGAGGTAGAATAATAATGGGTAAACTAGGCTAGTAGTTTCCAAATATTGATAAGTTTCTTTGTTTATCATTTAATTATAGAAAGTTACAAAAAGATTACCTAACTATTTGATTTTGTCTTTTTTGCCATCCTGTTTAATTTTTAAATTGGCATAATAGTAACTTTAACCCTCAATATTTATATATAATGTCAATTTAGGCATAATCGATTCTAAAAAAACCCTCAACATTACATATTGTGCACTAAGTTGTTTTGTAGTTTTTCTTTTGTATGTAATCATTTCACTAAAAAATAAATTTATTAACTAAATTTAATTGAAAATATACCAAAAATAGAAATACCAAAAATTCAAGATAATATTTTTATCTTTTCTCATCTTTTACAAGTAACCTTTAATGTCACAAAGAAAAACAAAATGTAAAAAGGAAACCAAATTACATAATGTGTAAATGTTGAGGGTTAAATATTTTAAAATCAATCAAGATTAAATTGGCACAGTGTATAAATATTGAGGATTAAAGTTGCTATTATGCCAATTTTAAAAGAAAAAGTCGAATAGTTGGGTGATTATTTTGTAACTTATCATAGTTGAATGATAATAAAAAAATTTATAATAGTTAGACTACCAATATAATTTATTCAATAATTATATTTATAGCACCATTGTATTCCAACTTTACAACATCACTGATATTTTGTATGGCAGATTATAACGAACGGGACGTACCGTAGCATTGAACATCGTGCGACAGTGAACCCAGAAAAGGAAAGGCTCTCGTTTGCGACTTTCATCGGAGTGGGGGCTGGCGGAGAAATAGGGCCTGCACCGAGCTTGGTGTCAAAACAAAAGCCTGCCATGTTTAGGGGGGTGAAAGTTGAAGAATACTACAAAGGGATGTTCTCTCGTAAGCTTCAGGGGAAATCTTATATTGATTACATGAAAATAGAACATGGTTAAGGACGATGTGTTATGGTAGTTATATAATAAGGGAAGTGCCCTCCAACATGTTATAAAGATATCTATGTGTGCATGTATCTATGTATGTGGTATGCTATCATTAAATTACATAGGAACCTAAAGCAAGTATACATATATATAAACTTGCAAATATTTATGTTGTTGTCTTGTACTTGAATAAACATAAATACAAGTAGATTCAACCTTTTCTCTTAAAACATGTTGAAAGGTACTATACTAGACCAGAGAGAAATTGCCTATAAAAGAAACCAACAAGGAATCAATGACAGCAAATGGCAAAGATTACACCATTAAGATTCATATTTGACCCTCTCTATCAAAGAACTACAAATAAATTTAGTATCTTTAATTCTAAGGTCAACATTTGAAACCTTACAAGCCGAGTTTGGTTCGATTTTATCGAGTTTTTTAATTGTTTATGGTAATTTGATTAGGTTTTGCATGTTGATTTAAGTTTTAAGATTTTGGACTTTATTTTAACAAAAGATTACACCATTAAGATTCATATTTGACCCTCTCTATCAAAGAGGTACAAATAAATTTAGTATCTTTAATTCTGAGGTCAACATTGAATTTATCCTTAGGGGAAACCTTCCAAGCCGAGTTTGGTTCGATTTTATCGAGTTTTTTTTAATTGTTTATGATAATTTGATTAGGTTTGGTTCTTAATTTTTTCATGTTGATTTAGGTTTTAAGATTTTGGACTTTATTTTAACATTGTTACCAGGCTATTTGGGCATTATAGCACGAAATGCCAATAAAAATGAGCATTAAATACTATTTCATAAAGTTTCAAAATCTTCTTGATAAATAGTTCTGTTAATCTTTTAAAATAATTAAATTTATAATTGATTTTTAACTTATGAACCCAAAAGGCTAAAATGACAAATAAACCCTTGCCACTAAAAAATAATTAAAAATTAATTAAACCCCTCATCACAAAGTGCACCCAATTGAACCCTTTGAATCATGAATGGTATCCAATTAAGCCTCTTAAATTCATTTTTCCGTTGAAATCCTTAAAGGTTGTTAACTATTGATGTAACGGGTGATGTGACAAGCTGACGTGATAAAATGATGATATAGAAAACTTAATTGATTTTTTTATTATTTTATGAGGACTTAATTGATTATTTAAGTAAAAAACTTAATTAAAATTATGAAAAAATCTAATTTTAACATGAATTATAAAATTTATTAAAAATTATTAGAAATTTATAAATAATTATAAAACTATTAAAATATAGAAATTTTTAAATGTTATAAAAAATTAGAAAAATATTATAAAATTTATAAAAAAAAGGATAGAAACAATTTAAATGTTATTAAAAGTTTTAGAAAAATATATTAAATTTATTAAATTTATTCAAATACTATATAAAATATAAAAATTAAAATTACTACACATTTTTGTTTTCTCTCATTCATTGTCTTACATCATACATCATCTCATCCTTGTCAACTTCCTCACATAATCTCTCATCAACTAAAATATTTACCTAGAGGTATTTATGGGATGAGATGAGGTTAGGCCTAATTTAAAAAAAAAAAATTTAGGCTCAAGCCCAACTAGACTTAACTATCTAAAATGATTTCGTTTCACTGTTTTAGAAATAATAAAAATATTTTTATTTAAATTTAATTATAAAATATAAAAATATTAATATAAACTTATTTTCTATACATCTTTAATTGTTGTAAATCGGATCGATTCACGAGCACTTTTACCTAACATTCACCTTAAACCATCAAGCACTGAATTCTTCATCACTCAAACCTCTCACTGGACACGCCATACAAATTTAATCATCACACTTCAATCCCTTCATCTCTTTATCACCAAAACAAAAGATTCCAGACCAACAAAATAACAAATTTTTCTACAATTTTTATAACCTTTTATTTTATAAACTTAATAATTTTCTCTAAGCTATTTGCAATTTTTCTAATTTTAATAATCTAAAAAATTGTACTATTTTTATAATAATTTGTAATATTTAATGATGTTTCAATAATTTTTCTAAAATTTTTATAATATTTTCTATATTTTAGTAAAAGCTTTTATAAAATATTAAAAATTCTCTATATTTTAAATAATTTTTAATAACTTTTATGAATTTTTAATTCATGTTTAAAAAATAGATTTTTGTAGAATTTTAATAATTCATTTACTTACGCAATCAATTAAGCCCTCATAAAATAATAAGAAAATCAATTAAGCCTTCATAAAATAAAATAAAAAAATATCAATTAAGCATCCCACGTCATCATTTTTCCACAACAACTTATCATGTTAGCATTTTTACTATGTTAGTAATTGATCACCGTCGGGAGCTTTAAGAGAAAGATAAATTCAAAGGGCTTAATTGAATACTAATCATAATTCAAAGAGCTCAAATAAGTGCACTTTTTCGACAAAAAACTTAAATTCATTTTAATTATTTTCAAAAGACTTATTTTACATTTTAACGAATCCAAAATTGTCAAAACACTGCAAATTGATTATTTAGTTTTTTTTTTTTCTCTAACCAGCATGGGAATTTGAGCAAAAATCAACAATTACTTTTAAATATATATATGTAGTCACTTGCCATGGCCTTATTATCAATAAGATCGTAACTCTACATGCACTTTTTAAGTGACTCCAAATTGCCTTTTTAAGGGTATAAGATAGTTGCAAATACATTAAAAAATTTTCTCCAACATTACATATATGTTAAACAATCAACTGGGTTTGGACTATTGGGTTGTATAACCCTCACTTTTTTTTATGGGATGAGGTAACATGATTTGAATCCGTGTTAAATAAGTATTTGATAAGAATTTTAACTACTGTTTCATATAAATTAAGACTATACAACTCTCACTTTAAAAATTAAAATAATTCTCACTTGAAAATTAAGTTAATCGTCTAAACTCTAATCTAGTAAGCACAGTTTATTCAAACAAAACTAAAAGAAAATAAATTTTAATTTGAGTTGGTTCCACCTCATAAAATTACTATTGCAATAATAAGACAATTATTTTTATTTAAAATTTATGAAGATATTTAAATATTAATATAATTATTGATATAAGTTTGAAGTTGTGATAATTTATGACGATCTACTCGGTGGGTGGAGAGATATAATTAATCACAAATAATTAAAATTTAAATTCTCAAGAGAGTTGGAGTGTAAGAGGAGCAAGAATGATAGTTGAGAGTGCAAGTGTAGAGAGAGAGATACTAAAATTCTATTTCTTGGCCTCTTTGAATCTTAAAAGGAGTACCTTTATTCGTTTCTTAAACGTTACATATTTTCACGGTATTAGTTTTATACTTCTTAGAGTTCAATCGACCTATTGATATTCTGTGCTCTTAAATATGAATTATCGTATTAAGATAATGGATGAAAATAATGTACTAATATTTTGTTTATGTCAAAAGTGGTCCCCTCGATGTATGCTTGAAAGCTCATAGGCTCGTATAGGCTTGTCACGAAGTGTAGGTATAGGTTAGTGTAATTTGACCCAAAAGAGATGTGGAGGACATCTCCTAAATTTCGATCTTGTTGGAACATTTGTTTCTATTTAAGATACTAAATAAGGTTTAAGCTCTAACTGTTAGAAGGTTTATAAAAATGTGAAAATGGTATAATCATGTACAAGTCAATCCGAAAAGAAGAAAACATTTCAAAGTTTTTTTATTTAAGACTAATTTGACAATACTTTAAAAAAGTAATTAAATTTACAATACTGAGTTCTTTATTGATTTTCAGAAAAAATATTTTTTGTTAAAAAATTTATACCAAAAGTAATGGAGAACACACCCTTATTCAATTTGGGACGGCTAAACTCCGTGCCAACAATCAACCCACAAAAATCCAGCATGGATTAGGTAGGAACTACCCCCAAAAAAATTTTTGTTTATATTTAATTTCCGGAATTCGCTGTTCCAAAACCTGAAGATAAACATGGAATCTGAAGCATCCAGTGTTGGAAGTTCTCTGCTGGTGCCTAGTGTTCAAGAGCTCGCTAAACAACCCTTATCCGCCATTCCCAACAGGTATCTCCGCCCCGAACTTGAACAAGATATGGTTGCCGACAGCGGTGGTCCGATGTTAGAAATCCCGGTTATTGATATGCAGAAATTGGTCTTTGAAGAATCAATGAATTCCGAACTCGATAAGCTTGATTTTGCTTGTAAAGAATGGGGTTTCTTCCAGGTAAAAATGTAATAATAATTCAAAATACTTCTTGATAAACTCCATACTCTCTCTTTTAAGATTACGTATAGTTTAATTGTAAACTCAACCTTGCCATTGGTCCTTTATATCGGCTTTTATTTTTTCTGAGTAATCATCAGAAATGATCCTTTATGAATAGAAAATGTTCAATTTACTATCTAAACATTAAACAATGTTGTACTTAGAAGTATGGATCTGTTTGCAAATATGCCACATTTTATTATGACAGTTTATTTGTTGAATTCATCTGCAGCTAGTGAACCATGGAGTGAGCTTAACTTTGTTGGAGAAAGTAAATACCCATATTCAGGACTTCTTCAACCTCCCAAAGGAATAGAAGAACAAATTCTGGCAGTATTCAGGACAAGTTGAAGGATTTGGGCAAAGTTTTGTTGTGTCTGAAGATCAAAAGCTTGATTGGGCTGACATCTTTTACATGCTCCCTCTTCCACACTCCCTCTTAGGAAGCCTCACTTGTTCCACAACCTCCCTCTTCCTTTGAGGTAAACCCGGTAACTTTGAACACGATAGTCACGTAATACCAAAAACTAACTAAAACGTAACACGATATGAATACACAAACATGAATTATTAACGTATTTAAAACCTAGTCTGTCCCTCTTTTGCATGTTAAAAGGAAGCATTCTGGCTAATAGGCTTTTAACTAAACTAATCTTTTGCGCCTGAACTTAACAATTAGTACCTATACTGTACCCCCTTTTTTCTTTCATATTGGTCTTTGAACTTGAAAAAATGACATGACACATCATCACCTGAAAAAAGTGGACCAAATGACGAGGCACGATCTTAAAATGCTACGTCATCAAACTTTTTACATTTTTCAAGTTTAAGAAACAACAATAGACCTAATTGCCAAATTCAAGTACTAAGGTAGACTACAAAAAGTACAAGTGCCAAAATGAACCTAATAACCAAGTTGAGGGACGAAAATTGCATTAACCCTTTATTTTTTTAATGCTTTTGATGTAGAGATACATTGGAGTCTTACTCATCTGAGTTAAACAATCTCTTCAAGGCTATCCTTGCAAAGATGGTAGAAGCTCTTAGTATGAAAACTGAGGAAATGGAGGAGTTTATTGGAGAGGGAAGGCAAGCAATTAGGGTGAACCATTACCCACCTTGTCATTTACCCGAGCAGGTCATCGGCCTCACCCCTCATTCGATGCTTCCATCATAACTATTTTGCTTCAGCTCAATGAAGTGGAAGGTCTACAAATAAGGAAAGATGGGAAGTGGGTTCCTGTTAAACCCCTTCCGAATGCCTTCATCGTAAACATCGGAGACCTTTTGGAGGTGATAATTATGACGTAGTGTTCAGCAATGTGTTACAAACTAAGTCTAGAATAAGTTCCTGTTCATCTGTGTGTGTATGTGATGCTCATGTGAACTCTTATATGGCAGATTATAACAAACGGAACGTACCGTAGCATCGAACATCGTGCCACCGTGAACTCCGAAAGGGAAAGGCTCTCATTTGCCACATTCTGTTGCCCAAGGAATGATGGCGAAATAGGCCCTGCGCAAAGCTTGATCTCTGAACAAAGACCTGCAACGTTTAGGAGAGTGAAAGTCAAAGAATACTACAAAGGCCTATTTGCTCGTAAGCTTCAGGGAAAATCATATCTTGATTTCATGAGAATACAACATGATTAAGAACGAAATCAGTTGATTTTCTAGTAGATGTAATGCAACAATTGAAGGAAAACGATCCTAAATATTATGGATCAAGTCTTTAGAATTGCATGTATATGTACATATATAAGCATGCATGTATATGCTATCATTGAACCTTATAGATACCCAAAGCAAGTATACTTGCATAAACTTGCAAATATATAAATCATCTTTTCTTTTTAGTTAAGAAAAAAAAATCCGTGACCCGGAAATAAGGTAAATGTTTTAGAAGCTGAGATTCAAACTGTCTGATATCAACTCTTAAAGGTGAATACATGAACCAACTGTGCTAAGCCACCCTAGGTTCGAAACTATCTTCTAAGCAAGAATACACCATGAATTAGATGCAAACTTAAAAGACTTATGGAATTTGCTACCAATGCACAGCTACAATATTTGAGGGAAACTTTCCTAAAAAATTGTGAATCCTAGGGTGAAAATAAATCTGAATGACACTTCTAAAGTATTTTAAATATGTAAATAGACCTACGTGCTCAAGGTCAATGCATTTTACATTTTATTTGTAGAAGTTGAATTATGATAATATGCACATTTCATATTCTACTTTCCAGTGAAGATGTTAAAAGCAAATAATAACATGATCTTGCAGAAATTGAGATGGTCAAGCGCTACAATTGTAAAAGTTCGGGCGATCTTTCTCACTTGAGATATAACAAACTGAGTATCATGCCACCATTAAAGCTGAGCTCAAGCCGAAGATAGTCTAAAACCATTTCTGGAAACTAGTAGCTTTACGAGTTACCTTAAATCCATTGTCCTCAAAATGCTCCAAAAGCATATGCTCCAAAAGCATTAGATAAAGCAAAAGGCATAGATCATCTGTGAGGATCAGCAACCTGCATAAAAACCCAATTCGGAAAAACAAAGGCATTGCTCGAGTTTCCAGGCATGTCCATGAAGTAACGAGGTTTATGACTGACCCTTAACTTCCAGAATTTAATCACAAACAGCCTGCCAAAGGCATAAATTTTAAATTCAAGCGTGAGTTGATCCATGCACAAAGATATCACCATTTCCCTAAGGTTCCTGATTTAGATGTTAGCCTCAAAGGTTCTTTGGTATTTACATTCTTTTCAGCACTTAACTGCAATGCCAGAGGCCCCTTTCCGTTATCAAGCATTCGCAAAGTATGTACACTTGAAAAGAATATGGCATTTCATGGTTTAAAACATACATGTGAGGACGACTTCACACAAGATGGTCCGTCGTTCCTCGGAAAATCAAAATATGCCTTGTTCATCTATATATTCAAAGGATATGGATTTGTAAACAAGACAAAGAAGAGAAACTATATATATATATATATGAAAGAAAAATGATCATGTCTAAAGGCCAGAATAGGAACTCTTGCAACCACTATAACAACAATCAAGAAAAAATTAACTTGATTTGTTCATATACCGTTAAATCTGAAACTTTGTTCAACATACAAGAATGTGGCAAAACAGTTTCTAATAAATAATCAGCCACTGCTACAAGCAATCAAGATATTCTTACAACCACTTTGTTCTTCTTGCCTGCAGATAAAAGAAGAACTTTGCCATCCACAATGTCTTCAGCCTCTATTCTTTTACTTTCATTATCCACTCTATTGTTGTTCAAGTAGATACCCCCTTGCTTCAAAAGACGACGTGCAGCTGATTTGCTCTCAAACAAACCAGACGAGACAGAAAGATCAACAATCGAAAGATTCAACACTTCGGTGTAAGGCAAGGAGCAAGACGGAACATCCTCAGCAATCCCTTCAATAGTTTCCCAATCCAATTTCGTCTCGGATCCTGGTCTCAAAGCTTCAGTTGCCTTAAGAGCCTCAGTTAAACCATCTTCACCATGAACAAAACGAGTAATTTCCTCAGCAAGCTTCTGCTGAGCTGTATTTGGCACATAGCCAGGTTTTTTCATTGCACTTTCCAACTCATTTATCTCTTCCATATTCAAGAACGTAAGAATTTTGAGAAACCTCACCACATCTGCATCTGGAACAGAGAAGAAATACTGATAAAACTTATATGGAGACAACATAGACGGTGAAAGCCAAATTGCACCGTCTTCCGATTTTCCAAACTTGGTGCCATCACTCTTCAACAAAAGTGGAAATGTCAATCCATAAGCTCCTTCAGCTTGTAAAATCTTCCTTATCAACTCGGTACCAGCAGTAATATTACCCCACTGATCACTCCCACCGATTTGTACATTCACACCTTCATTCTTATAAAGATAAAAAAAATCATAACCTTGCAACAACTGATAAGTAAACTCAGTATAGCTCATCCCTTCTTCAGATTCCAACCTCCTTTTAACACTCTCCTTACTCATCATACTCCCCACCCTCGCATATCGACCGACTTGTTTAAGAAAATCGAGCAACCTGACCTCTTTCCACCAATCATAATTGTTTAAAATCACAAAGTTTGAGTTTTTTAGAACCTAAATTTGCATTTTTACTAAGAATCTTATTTACAATCCCCATGATCCCAGCAATGTTTTTCTCCAATGATTCCAAATCAAGTTCAGGTCTTTCTTGGCTTTTCCCAGAAGGGTCACCAATTCTACCAGTAGCTCCACCAATCAAGGCAACAGCTTTGTGACCACATCTTTGGAACCAAGAGAGAACAATAAGCCCCAAAAGGTTACCCAAATGTAAGCTCTCAGCAGTTGGGTCAAAACCACAATAAACTTTGAGAGGACCAGCAGTTTGGTCTGAACAAACCAACCTGAGATTTTCATTGGTTATGGATTCAAGCAATCCTCTTTCTTCAAGTATTTTAACAACATTTGGGGTGCTACCCATTTGAGATTTCGGTTCAACGGTTGGCTGAGGAGTGTTTAGGCTGCAACTTACGGAAGAAAAGCTCAAACTTTTTATGGGTCTTCTAGAAGCAGGAATAAACTTAGTTGTATTAAAGGGTAGCAAGAATTTCCCATGGTTGAAGCAAAGGAAAGTCCTTGAAGCCATTAGCAGTGTTCTGTTTCCAATATTTAAAAAGAAAAAAAAGGGGGAAAACAAAAGCTTTTAGCTTTATGTAATTAACAATGCCAATTTTTGAATATGAAACAATGATAGCCAGAATAAATTTAAAAAAGCAAAATAAAATAAAAAAGCAAGACTGACCTTGGTGACTATGGCTGCCCACTGAGTCTCAAAGCAGAGAGAATAACAGAGAAAAATTGTGGGATTCGGAAGAGAAGGATAAGCCGCTGTATGGGTTAGGATTTTGGAAGAGAATTTGGTTTTAGATGGCCTAAAGCCCAAATTTGAAAACTTTCAAAGAAATATTTACAAATATTATGAATTTATGAATAATTTTATTTATTTCCTAATTCCCACCAAAAAATATTTTACTTGTATAACACAAAATTGTGGTGATTATAAATAAAAATAAGATAAGGAAAAAATTATGCTTATGCTTGTATTTTATATTATTTGTCATATCTATTATTTTTATAAATGTTTTATTTTTTCATTACCAGTAAAATCTACATTTATACTAATATTTTATTTTCACAAGTAAAAAAATTTATGGGGTGAACTACATCACTAGTCACTCAATTATTAACAAGTTTTTATATTATGTGTAAAATTTAAAATTAAATGTATTAAATTTAAAAACAAATTAATAAAATTTACATTGAAAAACCTTTGTTAATTAGATCATATTTCAAAATATTTTACCATTCTTCCAATATTGTGTGTGTCAATATTGTTTACATGCAACAAAGCCTGCAAAAGAAGTCAATATTGTGTGTGTCAATTATTTCTCTCTTTTTTTTCTTTTTCTTTTCTGTAATACAGATTGAAATTTGAAAACAAAATAAAAATGATTGAACAATATTTTATAAAGCTTTGTCCACCTGGGCAAAATTCTGGATGTGAATGCTAAGTAGTGGTACTGAGTCTCTACTAACAACTTGAAGCAATTTATTTATTTTTTTATTGAATCCAATGATACAAACTATAATTACAAAAGGGAATAAATTAGAAGACAATGGGAAAGAGCAATCACCAAAAATGGCATTCATAAGCTCAACCCCTCTCCACAAATATTATCCCCTATCTACCCTCATCTGAGGTGCAAATATCAGTTTTTAAGACAACCCGTATTGAACTGTCCCAACATTCCTGTGGGCGGCTACTGCCACCGCAGCAGCACCAACTGCACCAAACTGGGTTTGTGCGTGTAGAAGTTTTGCATCGATCGGTAATCTATCTGTTAATTGGTCAGACTTGGTTTGTGGATGGTAATAGAGGTGGTTGTTAATGTCGACTACCATTCCTGGGGCTGGTTTTGCCACCATAGTAAACTGAGGTTGTATTCCGGATTTCTCTTGATGTTTGGTGGTGGTTCGGTAGAAACAATGGGGGGAGATGTTCTGCGGAGGAAGTACTGCGTGTCTGTAAAAGATTTTAGAATCGAAACCATCTTTAGTCTTTTTCCGTTCTCGTATGGTACGACAGATCCAACAATTCTCCCTGGTTTAGCTGTACAAAACAAGAGGGTTAAGAAAAAATCCGGCATCAGCTAAATGGTGTAACAAACAGGCATGCATACCTAACAGTTCAGTAGTTTTTAGTAAAAGCATAAGAGTTCGTTGTACCTGATGGCACCCTAGGTGGTGGCCGTGCAGCAGTCTTTGGATAACCAGCAATAGTATCTGTTTCCCTTCTGGAAGCCTCATCTTTAACTCGTTGGTTCTCACACAAAACCGAAGTTGACTGCGTATTAGTGTTTGAATGAACTGTAGACCTGCAATTGAACAGAACACAAATTAAAAAAATCTATGAAGAAATACATTTGTCATGTTTATGCTATGTAATTATATGGCTCTATAATACATCAGCATGCATTTTTACAACACGGATTGTCCAAATTCCGAAACAAGTAATACCTTGGGAGGGACACGTGCTTCCTCTCCAGAGGGAAAACTGGTGAACTTCTACCACCGTTTTCCTCAAGGTATGCAAACTGCTTTCTGAATTGACCAATGGCACTGCAATTCATAGAACACACACACAAACACACAATATTATCATGTGGATCAAGGGTGAAAAACTACAAGCCAAGAAGCATTAAAATTTTGAAAGCATTCAGACCTTGGATAGAGAAAATTGGGTCCTTCATTTCCATTTATATAGTCTTTGAGCAGCTGAGGATGATATTCTAGTATCTCCCGGTAAAGCAATTCTCTAATGTCCTCCTTTGTCAACCTTCGCCTCTCAAACTCAAACTCTAATTTCGAGATTGGCTGACAAGAAGGTTCCCTCTCGATTTTAGCCAAGCCTTTGAAGTAAGGATCAGTTAATGCCTGTTACATTAATACAGAAAAAGTTTCACTATGATGAACCTAAAAATCACGCAAAACTTTCAAACAAGACATAGACATGCACAAGAAAGATCCATTTACGATTGATTGGATTGAATCTGAAGGATGCCATATTTATGGCACAAAAGATAAGGAAAACACACCTCCGCAGCAGTTGGCCGGTCCTTGGGATCAAATGCTAACAGCCTCTGCAATAGCTGCACTGCTAATGGGTCTGCATTAGGGAATTTCTTTGAAAATGGAACAGGATGTTTTTTCGACATTTCTGACAAGTATTTTCTTGCTTTGTCATTTCGAACCTGCAATTGATGAGACACAAATTTTTCTAATTTACTCTCTAGAAAGGAAAAGGAAAATAGCCCCCAAGGAAACAAGACAGATGAACACACACACCCACACCAAAAAAAGAGAGAAAGAAGCCGTACTCCAGATATGATTTCTGCTGAAGGTGTCCCCAAAAGATCGGTGATCAATTCTAATTGATGAACAACGCTTTTTCCAGGAAACAGGGGCTTCCCTGTCAACACCTCAGCAAAGATGCAGCCGATGCTCCAAATATCGATAGCAGGTGTATACTGCAGACAGTTACAAACAAAAATCAGACCCTTGAAAACGTAAATTTAAAAGTCACACCCCAAGTAAAGCACTCCACAGAAACAGACAAAACCCAACACATTTACCTGAATGACAGATATTTCAACTTCCAGGAGAGTTCAAAGTCCTCCCTGAACAACAATTATTTTAATCTAGCATTACTGCTTATTAAGAAGCACTCAAGCATTCTTTACGTAATAAAAAGGTTTTGAATTGCCAAGTATGGTATAGCTCAAACAAGATTAGAGTAACTCGAGCAAACCCCAATGTCGAACAATATATTCATAATTGAATTTTAAAAAAACACTGAAACCATACAACGAAAATAGAAGGTTCATAAAAAATAAACAATAAAATACGACATAATGAACTCAGAAGTGAAAACTAGAAGATGCTACAAGGTTCAACCTTGACTAGTTGACTTCAAGTAGCAGATAGGCAAACAACAAATCTGTGCCAAGCTTTTGGTCCATGATACCACATATCATGCTTCACCATGTTACTATTTACATTGGAAGAAAAGAACTAAAGGCCGTATAGGACAAATTCCATACCTTAGAAGAAAAAGATCCACACAGCTCGGGAGCCCTATACCATCGTGTAGCAACATAGTCCTGCAAGGAACAATAAATAACATATAAACATGCATGTTCACTCTTTAAGTGGAAAAGAAAAAATGAAGGGTAGAAAACTACATACCGTCCAGAAGACTGTAGTCGGGGTGTCACTGAATGCAACTCTTGCTAGCCCAAAGTCACAAATTTTAAGTTTACAATTCGCGTTAGCCAGTATATTCTTCGGTTTAAGGTCACGATGGTACACATTAGCTGCAAACCAATTTGTAGCAATCAGTGTAAGTTTGCAATTACATTAAGCTCCCGATCAAAGCTAATCTCTTATCTATTAATACATGTAAGAACATCAATGCTAGGTAATAAAAACTCAGGCAAAGAGAATTTCCTTCAAGAATGGTAAAAATAAAATGTTGCTAATATATGGCTAACAACCCAAAAGCTATTGAAAAATCTATCATGACATCATAAAAACATAAGAAGCCCAATGTTTTACCTGTATGCATGTATTTCATTGCACGAAGCATTTGGTAAAGGAAAAACTGGTGGTGTTCACGTGTTAAATCATCATTAGCTTTTATGACTTGGTGAAGATCAGATTCCATGAGCTCAAAAACAACAAATATGTCTTTGAATTCCCTCTTTGATGGTGGCAACATTAATCGCTTAATTTCTACTATATCAGGATGTCTAAGAAGTCTGAGTAGCTTGACTTCTCGTAAAATCCTTATAGCATCAGATGCATGCTCAAATACATCTTGTATTTTCTTTATTGCCACTTTCTCCCCAGTATGCGTGTCAAGTGCTGCACAAACAACTCCATAGCTTCCCTCCCAATAACTTCAAGAATCCTATACCTGTTTGCATCCCCATATTCAGTGAAAAAGTCCATCTCTTTTGGGTCCTGATAAAATGAAAAAAAAAAAAATAATATCAGAATGGTTGGGCCATAAGTAAATTATATATTCTTCAAGAAAAGGAAAAATAACAACGGGAAAAACAACAGAATCATGCATGGTTGAGTCCTACAGGAAGTACCATAAGTAAATTATCCACAGGTTTAAAAGAAGAGGACAAAGTAAATTATCCAGAGCAATAAATACAACATAGTTGTATAAACAACAAACAACCACTACATGCACCCATTCAAAACCATACATTTAAGTAGACTTGAAGTTTGAAATCAAATTTGAGACAAAAACATGAGCATGTCACCATTTGGAACTCAGTACTGCAAAATTGATTTAAGATGTCAGAGATGTATGCAAGTCTTTACTTGGATTAACTGGATAAGATAAACCCGAAGGTGCTTGAATGAAGCCAAAAACAGCTTTAATAGCCTTTAAAGATGCAAAACTAAAAATTTAAATATATACATCCAAAAGCCATTGCTTTGAGGAAACAGAATTAGGTTCTAGATGTTGCACTTAGCTTGGAAATTTCTATTAGTCAAAAATCAAACACAGAATCTATTGAAATCGATTCATTTATTGGAATGCTCTCCATATAACTAAAGAGGAAACCAATACCACTTTTGAAAAAGAAAGCAATATAGAAAGAAATCCAAAAAAATTAGTAGCCATCTTTATCATGCTATGAAAAAGTGAAAACATACATAAAGGAATCAAAAACAATAAAAATAGAACAATCTTCATTCTTCAAGAAACATTTTCAACATTAAGCACTAGCATGATTGAAGCAACCCAGCGGATTAATGGCCACCACTTATTTTAAAGTTAATTCCATACCAAAAAAGGTAATATTTTTAAGACAAGAAATCAAAAAATATGATAACAATAATCATTCAATACAAAACCTGTAAAGTGAAATATGTAGGATTGTAATTCACACCACAGACTACTAATGCCAAACATGTTTAGAACATTTTTTAAGCTTCAAGTTGATTTTAAAACCTGAAATTTAAGCACAAACCAAGCTTCATTTTTCTTCCTTCATCAATATTGATATCTTTAATAAACAAGTGTGTGAATTAAGTTTTATATTTCCTCTATTCAGTTCCAAAATTAATCCTCTTCAATCTCAGTGAAAATTAAAGCCAAAACTTAACAATTTCATTTTGGTTAAAAAGAATCTAACCCGAACTTCAAAATCTCAACTTATCACCTTACATGACACCTTCTAACCTTTTTTTTTTTTAATGATAAATTTTTAACCAAGACCCTGCCTTCTCCAAATTATTTGATAAAAAAATTAATTCAAATTTTTAATAAAATCTAAACAGGTTTATTAGCTTGAAATCATAGCACCTAAGCCACGTCATTTTTCCTACAAGAAAACATCAATAAAGAACAACCTTGAAAGTTTTATCTTCAAATCATGTTCAAAAAAATCAAAAGGTTAAACCTTTTACACTTTGATACACAAAACCCAGATCCTATAATTCCTAAAAATCTAAACTTTGAAGTTTAAAAAAAAGTAGTAATAAATTTTAAACAAAAAAGAAGAAGATGTTGATGAAGAAGAAGAAGAAACTAACCTTCTTCAACTGATTTGGCTGCATCTTTTCTTCAACCCAAGATAAAGGAAACACCAAAAAGTTATCTGCTTCCTTTTCTAGTTCTCCTTCAGTAAACAAAAAGAGACCGAGAAACAGGAAGAACAGAAATTTTCTCGGCAGCCAAACACAAGCAGACTAGAAAGAGAAAATCGACCACATTTGCCTCCCACCTGGACCTACTTGTTGTCAATAACCACGCAAGGCTAAACCTTTTGTTTTCTTCTTCAAATGGATGCTTTAGAAGTTCCCGAATTCTGGGTCTTTTAAAAATCTACAAGATCTGGTAGATACAGTAAAAAGAGAACTCAAATGGGTTTCCTTTGGATATCAAGGAAAGCGAGATGATGATGCTGAGAGAAATATGAAGATCGGCGGTGAATGAAAATTATAAAATTTAAAAAAAGAAATTGTGATTTTGGTTAGTTTTTTTTTTTCTTTATTTTATATGGAAAGAAATCGTTATATCCACTGATTTTAATATCAATAATCTTTTACCGGTTTTTTTTTTTTTTTTACGGGTTTGCTACTTTGTTTCATAAGGCAACTTGCCAAGCTGGTTTTTCCTTTTTCTGATAATTTATTTTCCTTTTTTAAAATTCTAGAATTTAACATTTTAAAATTAAGAAATATATTTGTGATAAAAAACGAATATTTCATAAATATTCTAACTCTTTCATTATCTTATTATCAAAAATAATTTTACAAAATAAATTCATTTGGTAAAAATTAGTTAAATTTGGAATATTTTAATATTAATTAGTTTATTCTAAACCTAATATTCATCACTAATTTTGTTTTTTATCAACTAAAAACATAATTTTTAAATCAAGTTCAAATTTAAAACAAAAATCTTTGTTATTTTATCCAGAATATGATTGAAACAAAGTTAAATTGGTTATGTTTATTAGTTGAATTAATTGATTGTCGAAATAAATATTAAATTAACGAAAATTAGTTTTTAACAATTTTTTAAAGAAAATGCAAAATATTAAAATTAAAATAAAATAAAACATTTAAAACATATTTCTGAATTTACAAACTGGAAACGTGTGTAAAATTTTACCGCCTAACATTTCATCTTTTAATCGTTGATTGGTAAAGAGTCAAATTAATACAACTACAGAAGTCAAATAGTTACTACTTAATTTTAGAGCTATGAAGGTTAATTAATTGAGTGATCTGTTTCGTAACCCTTTCTTAGAAAGTTCAAGTTAAAGTTTCAATTTTTAAATATATATAATTAGAGTTGTTTAGATTATAAAAAATATTTTTATTAAATTATGAAGTCATAAAAAATTATATTTAAAATTTTAATTAAACTAATCTCCATTGATATCCTTCTAAACATAAATTGATTAATTTTCATCATTATTGGCTTATTCATCGGGCTAAATTAACCAAAAATGTCGCGGGGAAGGAGGCATGACTATTTAGCCCGATTACTGACATATTTATCAAAATAGGTTGATTTTGAGAATGAATGTGAAAACTCACCGAGCTGGATGCGTTTTATAGATTGTAGAGGAAAACGTTCCCAATGACGCGTTTTTAACTATTTAGTTAGAAGTATCAATACTTTCAAAAAATGTAACCAAAAACACTAAGAAATTGAAAGTTGAATTCAAAAACCCACCACCGTCAGTTGCCGCTTCCGCTAACCCTTGTACCATACTTGACTCCCCCATTATCAAAGCTTACCAATTATAGCACCAAAATATGAAGAAAGAGAAGGATATCGATACTTCTGACTAGACAGTGAAAAATGCATTCTTCTACAATGTTTTCCTACATAGTCATATAAAAACGCATTCAACTTTACTTTCTCTCCAAAATCGACCTATTCCAATAAATACCACAAAAATTAACCTATTTTCTCATCTCTTTTTTTTAATCGACGTTGTTGACCAATTTAACCTATTCATTGTACATGGAAAATAAAAATAAAAAATAATAATTTTTCATCCCTTTTTTTTCTAAATTAACTTAATTCATTATAAAATTTGTGGAATAAGGAGGATAGGTGGCAGGCTTTTAGTTAATCAAACTCAAATTGAATAAGAACAAATAAAAATATATGATATTAATAGTCAAACAAGCTTAGATTTTGTTCTTTATGTCCTTTTTTTTCCGCAATAATATAATACTAAAATCAAAATACAATTCTAATTTATCACTCTACTGATCTGATTATCAAAATTTAGTTTTTGCTTATCTTTAAATAGATAATCCAATTTCAAAAATACTACAATATATTTTCGTGGGAATCAACTTACACTATATAAAAATTAAAGTAAGTTTACATACTTTCGTAACTATTTATATGATTACTATTTTAACGATTCAACCGTTAAATTTGTCAATATAATTGTACTTGTCATGCACATAAGTTTTCAAATCAATCGATATCTCTATCATATTGATCTAAAATATTTATATATTAATATATATTCAACGGTTAGATTTTTTTTATGCAAACTAAATAGTTAGTTAGAAATTTTAAATTTACATCAAGTTGGACATTCATGATCTACATGAATATATTATAAAATATAACAGTTGAGTCATTAAAATATTAATTATATAAATAGTTACAAAAGTGTATAAAACTACTTTGATTTTTACACCTTATTTTCATTGGTCAAAATATGAATAATAAAACTTAATAAATCTATATAAAATTTAAATTATGTTATTTGGGTCTATGGTAAACTTTTAGATTTAATCATTATACTTAAAAATGTTAAAAAATTAAATCTTGTAAATTTTTTTTTAAAAAATTAGTTCAATCGATAACATTGTTATTAAAAATTTTAACTTATGTCATAACCTAATTAATGTGTCATGTTCACAAAATTTGACCTAAAATTAATTTTTTAAATTTTTTAAAATTAAAAATTATTTATTTTAGGTAGTGTGACTATTTTTTATCAAAATATAAAAACCGACTGTATATATTTTTTTTTTTGGGGCCAACCGACAGTCTGCTTAAACCAAAACAAAATAAAATAAAATAATTAAAACATTGGAAGGAACAGGTGAGATTTAGACCACTAATTAAAGAACAATAAATATGGATGGAATGTCATGATCCTTTACGGTAGGATTGTACCTTTCAAAGTGTTTCACGGTCAAGCGCCTTCTGCCAATCAAATTCACTATAGCTTTAGTAAACTCCATAGAGGTTCAAGAACATCCTTCGATTTTATTATTTTGTATATTAGATTATGGCAGATGACGAGTGTGGAAAAACTATGTCAAAAATACAATATATAATATATTTATATATAAATATGGTACAAGTTCCTAATATTTTTCCTATTGCAAATAGTGCATGAGGGTCAATGGTGGAGTTAGAAAATTATTTTAAGAGACCAAAATTAAATTATATATTTTTAAGATAGTAAAATATAATTTTATTATTTTAATAGTTTATATTTTATAATTTTAAAGAGTTAAATTAAATTTTTATCATTTTGAGAAGTTAAACTGTAAATTTACTATTATTAATTTAAAATTTTATAAATTATAAAAGTCTAAATTAAAATTTTATTATTTTAAGGTTATACTCTCTTAGTGACTCCGCGATAAATGGGAGCAAATGGTTTGGACAAGTTAAAAAGGATCAAAAATAAAAAAACCGATAATAACATGTACCTAAGGTGCAATTTTTTTTTGTTTTACATATGATAATGATCTGTGAGTTTTCTTTAATTTTTTTATATTCTATTTTTTTATAAAATTGAAAACTTGTGGCACTGTTTGGTTTCGAGAAATATTAGTTATTTTGTTGAGAAATTAAAAAAATAAAGAAATTATGTTTTGTCGAAAATTTAAAATAACAATTTTTTCATGCTTTGCAAAAATTAGAAAAGTTGAAAATGGATTAAATTTAATTGGTGAATTGTTTTTGAATAATTTTAAATATCTAGATCATGCTGCAAATTCATATAAATTATTTTATTTTACTTTTACGTTTCTATTATAAAAATAAATATTAAACGTGTTTTATATTTTCAATATTTGTTAATTAATATTGATTGAGTCTTAATTTGATTGGCGTCGATATAATTATCAAGTATAGGAGGTCATGGTATATATATATATTAATTGTATTATATTAAAATAGGTTCCATCTTTTACAAATTTATATATTAACCCACTTGTTTTTTTCCTTTTAGTTTCATCATGACTTTCTTTTCTTAAAAAGAAGTGGGATTATTAATATTTTCTTTTCATACATTATTATAAAATTGTTGATGAAAGGTAACATATCACATCAAACAATATACGCATTAACATTGGAAACTTTCTATAAAATTGAGGAGCCAAAATTGTCTTGCGCCCACCAAATTGTGCTGTCTTTTCCCATCGATAAGTTGATCCAAATATTGAATTGCTAAAAATCAAACGATATAAATTCTATTAAATGATCGAGATACGATTATATATATGAGATATAAAAAATTAACATATTAAAAATAATATAAATATAAAATTTATTTATAATCAAATGATAATTTATAATATTTTTAAAAATATAAATATTATTATCAAGGAGAAGAGGAGGGTAATAAGATAAATTAATTATATAATCTCTTCAAATTGCACATTAACTCTCTACAAATTTATTATTATTGTTTTTTAACCCCTTAAAATATATATATGGTGTGCATATAATAAATTGTTAAGAAATATAGGGTAACCAGTCCAAGAGCTTGTCTCATCACCTCTAATTATACCCACACATAGAAAGCTTTTTATGCTCCACACAATCAAACAAACAAACAAATAAATGTTGATTTTATATCGTTTTGTTTTTTTTCATAAAAGAATTAATATATATTTTTTTTTCTAAAGTAATGGAAATGAAAGCTAAGTAAAGCATTAAAAGGGTCTCAGCTGTCCTAGTCATTCAACATCTTTAAGGGAAAGCATTCCTTTTCCCATCATGCAAAAGGGAGGATAAAGATAGTGTAGATGGATTTTGAAAATTTGCATATATATATAGTGTATGTATAATTTTTATAAATTTGTACATAGTTTATTTTAACTCATAAATAAGAGTGCAATACGTTTCAGTATATTTAAACTCACGTCCTCATGCATTGACAATAATGTATATGTCAATCGAACTAAAACTCAATCGAAAATAAAATACATATGGATCGTCATGTAATTTGTCATATTTAAAAATTTAACATTTTAATCGGTATTTTAGTTAAGAAGACATCAATTCAACTTCTTTTAGCTTAAAAGAAAAATAAAGACCAAATTGACATAAAATATAAATATTAGGCTAAATATATCAATATACATTTATTTTGTATTATATTTAAAATAAATAAATATGAATATGCATTATTGGAATAAATTTTATAGATTCGAATCAATATTAACGGATATATATTGATCATTTATACTGGACATATGGTTGCTTTGATGTGACTTTCCAATGGGGTGTCCCATTTGTGAGGTACAATCAACATGCATATTATTATTGGTAGTGGAAAATTATTTATTTATGTAATGGACCACTTTGGAAATTTTCTTGATAGGAAGGGCATCTTAAAGCTTCTAAACTTCACTACTTTAGCTTGATATTTTTATTATTCACTTTCCAAATATTTAATACACTCTCTCCTTTGGATGCCTTTTTGCTTCAAAGCATATTCTTTTTATTTTGTAATTAGTGGAAAAAAATAGCATGGATGATAAAAGTTAGGTAGACTCTTTTCTTTTTCAATGAAGTTACTGTGTAAAATAATTGAATAAAATGTTAATTTTGGAAATTAAAATCCATAGGATAATAGGTATAAACAAACATTAATTTACTTTTCGAGTTATATGTAGAATTTTTTTACTTAATCATAAATTTATATGGATGAAATTTTTGTATATTATATCCAATTAAAACATATTTATTTCACTAATAAGTATGTGGATTGGGTATAATGGTAAGATATATGTTGAGGCGGTTGACGAAGAAGAAGAAGATCCGCTATTCTTAATGGAAAGACCTCGATTTGGACATTAAGAGATAATATTATTGAAAGATCGTCTGCTCCATGGATGCGCGATGTTCAAGCGCTGACGGACATCACAAATCCTAAACATAAACCATAAAATAGATATGAAATCATACAAGTCAATGTAAGATTTTTTTTTTAATTTACAAATTGTATTAAATATATTACAACTTAATTACAAAAAAATAAATCAAACATATTTTGTCAAAGTTATTAAAATTAAATAAATTAAAAAATTAAATTTTTTTCAATAGGCAATCAATTTTTATTGTTCAAATTGTATTAAATATATTACAACTTAATTACAAAAAAAACCAAACATATTTTGTAAAAGTTATTAAAATTAAATAAATAAAAAATTATATTACAAAAATAAAACTCAAATTGTATTAAATATATTACAACAATTACAAAAAAAATAAACCAAACATATTTTTCAAAGTTATTAAAATTAAATAAATTAAAAAATTAAATAAAAAAACAAACTCAATTTTTATAATATATATTACAACAATTACAAAAATTAAACCTTAATTACAAAAAATTAAACTCAAATTATAAATTAATTTACAATTACTCAAATTATGGGGTTTAGGGTTTAGTGCGGATGTCGGTGGGAACCCGGTGCCACTGAGGCGATTCGCGATTCTGTATTGGATTCCTCCTTCTTCTAGCTTCCGTGAGGGTTGTGGAACCTCGGTGAGAATCCGATCCCTCGGCGGTGGAGTGCAGTTACAGGTGTTGCGATGATGACCCACCTTGATAAAATAATGACCGGAGGTGTTTGCATAAACCACGGCGGGGTGTTGCATCCGTCTGGTGAAGAGTCAGGTAGAAAAATCGCTCCCCGACGGCACCTCCTCTAATCCCTTTTAGATGTCGGCCTCACGATCGGTGGCTAAAAGGAGTTGTCGGGAGCGGACTCGAACCGACCATGGATTCCAACACAGGGGGACTAGAAAAAAACATATATGGGTTAGGAGGATACATGTAAGGCGGTCTGCGCTGGCATAAGCTATGAATATTTGTGTTATCGGTGTTGTCAATTTGAGCGATGGGCTCGGTGATTGTATAAGTGTTGATGGGCCGTTGGTGTATAAGCGTTGTTGATGGGCCGATGGTATAGCGTGATTGATGGGCGTGTTGTGTAAGCTATTTATTCTTGGGCCGTCTCATCACCCTTCTCCTTGGATGTAAAGGGCCGACGTTCCTTCGCTCGCAAATTCTTGTCGCCTCTCTTGGTAGACAAGGAATCTGACTTGCCATGGATTCTAAACCATGGCATGTACTCGGCACGCGCTTAACTTCGGGAACTCGATCGGTTCCGGTTAGGTAAAAAGTCATCTAGGTTCTCCCACTTCTCGATATATTCGACCAAAATATTGGCCAATCAGGTGTCTTTGCCGTAGTAAGTCCACTTTATGCTCATCATCGAGCACCTCGAGAGCCACGGGAATCGGTTGTCGACATCAAATTGCGCGCGAACCCGATCGTGGTGCATCTCCACGGTCGCGTAGGTGATTAAGCGGGACCTTAACGTATAGCTGTTCGGATTTTGGAGGAACTCCTGCGGAATTCTTGCCGAATTCGGGATCCTCATCGGTGTCCATTGAAACTATATTAACATTACCAAAATATTAGTTATATACATAAATACTAAATTATAATAACGAAATTCGACACTTACTTGTGATTAGGTAGTTGTTCCAATAGGGTAGTATATCCTCAAGCGAGTCGGGTATTCCAACATGACTTCTCGGATGGTTCCACCTAATTAAATAAACTCTTAGCATGCAATTATACTATAAATCTCGACATAATTGAAAAATATAATATTAAATTTACCTCGTTATCAATGGGAATGAATATGGTGGTCGAGTCGGGGCGTAAAAATGGAAATCGAAACCATGCCCATGATTGCGGTAGTGATAGGCAACCTCGATTTTTGCTTTATCAAGCACAATCGCCCGCACATCTCCTATACAACCTCGATGTACAGCGGACCCCTTGAATTCACGGTTCTTTCTGAAATCAACAAGTTTGAGAGCCATCTCGGTGGACGAGGTTTCTAGAGGCGTCCGACATCGGATAGCCTCAATTATCCGAAGTATGTATGCCGTGCATACCGTATTCTTTCATCTTGATCAAATCTTCATTAATTGCGGGAATGTGTCTAAATAACCAAACCATATCGATCCGACCTCCTTGCAATTTATCCAGGAATGGCACCCGGGCTCGTAGCATCTGACCATCAATCGTGAGATGTTATGGTCCGGTGACTCTGAGCCGATCACCAGTAATCCCAAGCTATGCTTGAAAACAAAATGAAAATTCAACCACTTAAATTACTATATTTTATTAATTAAAATCAAAATTTTTCATATCCTAATTGGGAAATTATCAAAAACTTATTCGCTTAATAAAATAAATGTAAAATAGGATTTAAATTTAAAATATTGTAATATTTAATATTTTAAGTTTACTGTTTTAACTAAAATATTTTTACTTTTATATCATTTTTATAAATATATTCTCATTTTGTGGATGTGTCGTAATCTAATAATAGCTTAAGGAATATTTTAGTGTATTAGCGAAAATAAGTGAAAATGAAAAATATATTAAAAAGTAACATAGCATGACCCAAGATTTTCATGTTGGTCCTTCAAAGAATTCAATAATTTTAAAGAGAAATGAAATATTTTGGTATGGGTTGAACAAAGTAGAAACTTCCTTTCAATCTCTAGCCTCTTAAAATAGCCAATCATTTTTGCCCGCATCAAGAGGGGTATCAATTTGGTATCTCCTCATTCAATTCCTTTTTTTTCTTCTTTCATCAAAGTTCACAATCACAACCACAACCATACAACATGTTGCTCAATCTCACCAATCACCCCTCCATTTTCACCAACTTTACTTATTTGTGGAAAGTTTATGATAATAGAAGAAACACAAATGTTATTAGATTAAAGGTGGAATTTTTTATGAATATATATATAAAGGTATGATTCAAATTCCACTACTTATAATAATATAATAAAAAACAACAACAATACTCTTGTGTTAATATTCGTTAATTTATTAAAAAATTGAGCTTTTAATCTTTTGAAAAGTTTGGTTTAATGTTTAAATATTTAGTATTGCTATCAAAGTATTTTTGAGAAATAAAATGTTTATTTTATAAATGATATCGTAAAGTAAAAAAAAAGTGTATTTGAATAATATTTAAATTAGTTAATATTATGATATTTTAATAAAAATATAAAAATAATTTATTGTAACTCATTATTAATATTTTTATATAAGAAATATAAGTTTTGAATATTATTTAAGTAATTAATTTTAATTATTTGTAAAATTTAATTTGAATATATAAATTATATTTTAAATATTTAAATTTAATATTACAAATTTAAATATATAATGTTATATATTTAAAATTTTATCAAGACTAACAAAATAGTTTAACCTTTAATTTTTATTTAATTGAATTACATATGTTATCAACACATCTATAACAAAAGAAATGATTATACGAAATTGTAGTTTCATATTATTCTTATGCTTTCCAATAAGAGAACGACAATTCATCCTCCTTATAACAATATATAAAAATTATACCCAAGTTATTATGAAGCCAAAAATAGAATTTAATTAGGTAAATTATACAAATGGTCATTCAACTTTCATAAATTTTCATTTTAAGCACTCAAAATGTTTTCTTATCATTTAAGGCACTCCTGTTACTATTTGTTTTCATTTTAATCAATCGATATTTCTGTTAACAGAACTCTTGATATTTCCTGTTACTATTTGTTAACTAATTAATTTAGTATTTATTATAGCTAACCTAATGCCAATAGGAAAATTAGATTTATATTTTTTAAATAAAATAGTACTCAACAATATTTATTTTAAAATTAAACTTTATTATAATTAATTTATTTTTTTTTTGTGAATTATAAGAAGAGGACAAAACTTAACAACAACACAACTAATTTGACTCGAACCCAAATCACATCTGGAATAATAAACGCTCTGACCATCATATCAACAAAAGATTTATTAAAAAAACTTTAAATCCCTGGCGAAGGGGGTTAATTCTAGATTATTATATATGAATGAAGCGATTGCATTAAATGTAGTATTTGAAATCTAAGGGGATATGAACAATGTGAATGCAATTGGTAAGGATAAAATAAGGTGTACATTCTTTGGGAATTATTGAAGAATCCAAAGGATGCCAATGTATGCCTTGATTGACCCTACCAAATAAACCCACCAATTGAAATTAACTAAACCAGACAACAATGTCTGCTCCAACTTTTGTGCTGTAGGAAACATCGTTATGAAGAAAAGCCAACGATTGTATGGCTATAGATAAAGATTGTTTCAGTTTTCGGCATTAAACTACGATAACCTCTATAATTGTAAGAACCTTTTGAAGAACAACATCGGCTACTTCAAGGTTATAGCACACTTATAATGTTAATAAAAAGAAATTTATGTAAATATATTTTATTAAAATTTTATATGAAAATCAAATAAATTTTTAGTTGAAAGGATAAAATTTAAGATTTAAAATTTATGGTGTCTTAATTTTTTTTATTTATGTATGTATGATATATCTTAAGTTTACAATAATTTTAACAAGTAATTTCAATATTTTATATATTTTTAATTAATTTGGTAGGAATAAATGATTTTACATTTGAATTTTATGTGATACTGTAATGGTGAAAATTTTAATTTTATAACTGGAATTGAAATTTTGTTATGTTTATTTAAATTGTATTTAAAAAATTATAAAAAAGTGACAAAATTACAATCTCATTAGGGAATTAAAATTTTAACCACATACATATACCAAGTAATTACGGTTAATTTATTGGTTACAAAATTCTCTTCCAAACACCTTTTTCGGGGGAGGGAGGGGGAATTTTGACGACAATTTTTCTTCATTCATTTTGACTGAACCAAAGCAAAATTCAGCTTTTAGAGAACTGAACTTTTGATTTTAAAATTTTAGTCATCAAAATTAAATCCCACAATTTCAAATAATAATAAAAAATTGCCAACTGAAGAATTATTTAACAAAATAGATGAAATTAAATAGTGTGGATGATAAAGTCAGCGCCAAGACGAGCTGACTGTAAAGTCCGGTACCAAATTAAAGTTTTCCTTAAAATCTTTCCATTGGTAGTGATATCCATTTTGGTGAGTAATTTAATAGAATAAATTTTAAAGTTTTTGGTGTATAAGTTTTAACAGTTTTCAGTAATCGATTTTGACACGCTAAAATTTAAGTGTTAAATTGTTTTGAAATTTAGATGTTTTTATAATATGATTTCATTTGATATAATCATCTTGGTCATATTAGATGTTTTTATAATATGATTTCATTTGATATAATCATCTTGGTCATATGAGTTTTGTGTTAAGAGATATTAGACCCTAAAGTAGGTTAGTCAAATTGTTAACCTATAAAATTTAGACAAATTATGACGATTTTTTATTTTTGGCTTTAGAAATCGAGACTTTTGGTAACCAATTTTGAAAAAATAAGTTCCTATGGTTTAGTATTACATTTAATCTATAAATTCATGTTTTCAATATACCAAATGAATTATGAGGTTTAATGACTTGAAGTGAACTAAACGATCATGAATGTTTAGGAGATTCAAACGCGAAAACTTCGATTTCAATTGTTTGGTGTAATTTCTTGTCAATTTATACAAGTTCAAAATCATGTTAATTTAAGTTTTATTGAAATTTTATCTTTTAAATATATGTTATTAGATAATTATGGTGATTGCCACATGATCAAAATGTCTTAAGGGAAGTTCATTTCTTTTAATTTATAAATTCTTAGTTATAAGTTTGATGTAGGAAAGACGTTATTAAATTTTAGAATATTACGAGGTTTGCTTAATTGTCTATTAAATTTCTATTTAGTTAATCAAGTGAAATCAACTTCAGAGATATATGAATTTTGTTCATATTTTATGAAAATTTGATTAAATATGCAAGTATGATTCTTGAATTGCGACAATTATGTTTATATTTTCATACTTATTTATTCATGATTAATTTTTAGGACATTATTGAATTTTGGTATATGTGGTATTGAATTAGGTTTTGGTATGTAGAATATATTTTAAGAAAATGCTATTGAATTATGTTTTAATATATTGAATAATTTTACATGTTTAAGACATATTACGAGGAATCTAATTTATCTGTATTTTTTAAATTGTTCTTGATATGTTATGTTTTAATCTTACCAATGAGGGTTAAATATTGGCCATGTCAAAATGTTTTCTGTTATTAGAAACTAATTTCAACCGTGACACCGTTTTAAAAATGTGATTTTGTTCCAACCCATGTGGTTGGAGTAAGTGTGGTTTACTCTCTTTCCTTTAATATTTTACAAGTTTGAATTTTAGTCGTAATAACATGAAATCCTGAAAATAGCGATTTTATACAATTTTATTTTTACTTTCGATTTTATTAGATTTCTCTATATATCCTTTTTTATTTTATTCACACTTTTGTGGAAAGATTTCTCTATGGATGATCTGAATAATTTTCTGGGGAATTGAAGTCACTCCATGATATATTGAGCAAAGTAAACATGTCAAGTGCCAAGGAATCAAACACACCAATGTCCACTTAGTTTCTTTTAATTTTAATCACATCAATATATATATATATATATATATATTCCATACATTTATTCTAATAAAATGAAGTAGAATCATATGACTTTTGCACAATATAAAAGAATTAAATCTATAAATAACATTTAGTAATGGATTACAGTGACATTAAATTCAATAATGACAGCGGTGGCATTTAGAAAGTAAGTCGTAAGTAGTGCAAACCCTTTTGCCATCCTGAATTTTCCTCTTCCTCCGACCACTGCAACCTCACGTCCTGGCTCTATTATCGTATTCCTTGAAAATATGCTTATAGAGCTGCCGTTGAACTTACCCGCAGTCAATCCGAAATCCGAGTACATCACACCGGCTGTTGTATTTCCAGCAAGCAAGAGTCCAAGTCCCTGAGCATTTCCGATCACCTCAGAGTTATCCTCAGGACCTATCTTGAGAATATCATCAACAGCAGCGAGGGTGGCAAATGGCACTGATGAATTATTTGTAATGTTAGCTTGGGCTATGTTCACTGCTGTTGGGTTTGACCGTTCAGAGTTTCGTGCAAATAGAAGTGAAGATTGGTGACCTTGACCGGCTCGGGATCATAGGGTAGGATCTCCGAGTAGTATTGGCTCTGCACTGCTATTTGGGAGAGGTAGACGATTAGAATCCAAGTCAACACCAATGTTCCTTTCATTGTCGAAATGTAGATGAAATTAAGCTACTAGAATGGTTACTTCATTTATACTGTTTGCAACACCAATTTCTTATAATAAGTCGATTAAGTACGTTGACTATATATTACACCTAATTCATGTGTTGGCTTTACAAATTATTGTATATTCTGCAAACAAAAGTGTCGTTTTCTTTTTAGTAAATTAACAGCGTTTGTTAGAAACAAGAATAAATAAAGAAGAAGAAAGAAGCAACACAATTAGTAAATACAAGATATAATAAATCCAAAGGGAGATTTACAATCCAAAACCACATCATTACCATACAGAACAGAGCTCATATTTAATTGATTGCATTTAATTTTAAAGAATTCTAAAATTAAACATTTGGATTCGATCGGACTAATCCAGATAATAGTATTGAATCAGTTACACTGAAAATTAGTACAAATCAATTGAATCGAATGTTTTAAAAATATTTTTATAATTAAAATGACCGACAATGTAACGACCTCAAAAGTATGAATATTAGAAAATGAGTTATCGGGTCTTCGTTTTTAGTAAATAGACTTGTAAAATATTTATTAAAATATTTATAAAGTTAGCTATGTGTTTAATCAGATTTTAATTAAGTAAATTTAGCTTAATTAAGAGCAATTAGTAAAAAAGACTAAATTAAAATAGGAGTAAAAGTTGAATTATAAATTAAAAGAAATTATAAAGGACTAAAATGGAAATTAAACCATTTTGTATAGTTGACGTGGTGTAACTTAGAAAAATCTGAGATTTTATGTTTAATATATATTATTATATTATTATATAATAAAGATATTTTATGTTTTAATTATAATATAATATATTATATTGTTATATATATATATATATATATATATATGTGTGTTAAAAGAGAAAGAAAAGAAAGAAGAACATAAAAGAAACAGAGAGCAAGACGAAAACAGGGGAAGAAAAAGGGAAAGAAAGAAAATAAAAGGAGAAACTAGGGATTTGAAGCTTTAAGTTTTAAAAGGTAAGTCAATTAGCCCTTTCTCTTAATTTTGATGTTTTAGAAACTTTTAAACAAAGTTTTGTTGATATTAAGTAAAAGCCATGGAAGTTCTTAGGTTTTCAAACATAGTTCATGTTGGATAAATTGTTGAATTAGGGATAAAATTGAATAAATTCTAAGTTAGAATTGAAAAAGGGATTAAATTGTAAAAGGAACTATAAGCTTTGAGTTTTAGGGATTAAGTTGAAATTAATTCGAAATTATGAAAATATGATAAAAATTAGATAGTTAAATGTGAGTTTGGCAAGAAATTGAGTAGTAAAAGGTATGAATTGAGAAAGAAAAATATAGGCTTAGTTAGGATTAAATTGCAAAATAAGCCATAAGGAAACAGTTTGGACAGCAGCAGTAGACTGACTTTGAAAAATCACTAAAAATCGTAGAAGTGTGATTAGAAGTTGGATAAGATATAAAATTAAAGCTTATTGAGTCTATTTTAATATGAAAGAAACAGAGAAATCAAAGAAATTTTGTATTTTGAGATATTTAGATTTTGTGAGACTGGTTCCGAGTGATTTCGAGATCCCTGTTCTGATTTGAAAAATCATTAAAATTGTATAAAAATAATTTGGAAACATAATTTATATGGTTAGATTCTTTAATGAGTCTATTTTTATAAGTAATAAACTATAACATCATTTGAATTCTGTATAAAAGATAATTAAATTTTAGCAAAGAGTGGTCGGAACTGTTAGATAACAGAATAGGGTGATTTTAAAGAATAAAATGTACTTATTGGCTAAATCAAAATTCTGAAAATTTTATGGTAAGAAGATATGTGAGTCTAGTTTCATAGAAAATTAACGAATTTTGATTTGAAATTCTGTAACTCAAGATATAGATAATTTAGTGACAATGACTCGGGTAGACAGCCTTGAAAGAACTTATAAGTAAATAATAGAATTGTTTATAAAGAATGTGGAATGAAGAGGAAGAGTAGAAATTGAATAAAATTCAATTATTTATTGTAATTTAATGTTGTAATTAATAATGTAAATTATTATTATTTCCGTAGCAAACAAGGAATTCGAGACATTGAGCAAGGAAGGAAAAGAGAAAAACAAATGAGGAGTAAAAACGAGAAATTCAGGTTAGTATTACTATAATTCAAATTTGATTATTTGTTAAATTTTAAATTAATATATGTATATATGATAAACAAATTGAAGTAAGTATCAAGAATGAATTAAGTGATAAATATGTATTGGAATTGAATTTATTATTAGTAATTATTGAATTTTGAGTAATATGTTTAGTAAATAGAAATAAGGTTAATATTGATATTGAATTTGATAAAACTGAATTTAATTGTGAATTTAATGAAATTGAAATGAAGTTTGAATATGTATGAGCATTTGATAATATATTGATTAGAAAGTGGAAAATGCATTGAATTGATGATATATATATATATATATGAATGGAATGGAAATGTGAAAAGTGATTTGAAATTGAATCAAATTGAATTGAATGTGATTATTTGTAATGCACATGTATTGAAAGTATGAGGAAGTGATTGAGTTGAAATGTTCATGAAATGAATGAAATTATGAATATGTGTGAATATATGAATTGTATATTGATTAGAGAAGTGAATCGAATTGAATAGAATCAAAGTGAAATTATCTGAAATGTATATTGATTAGATATTAGAAAGTGATATAAATACCCTATTAACTAGTAGGGTTGAGTCGGATATAATTGGCATGCCATAGGATATGGAAGAGTATGGGTTTTTGCTTAAACTATCGATCAGCACTTACGTGCGACTACTATTATTATTATCATTATCGATTCGACACTTTGTGTGTCATATATCGTTATCTTATCACATGATTCAAGACTTTGTGTGTTGAATATCGATATTGTTATTAAGATTACGATTCGACACTTTGTGTGTCGATATTGTTATCATATATTATGATTCAAAGACTTTGTGTGTTGAATACTAATATTGTTATCATTATCATATCGATTCGACACTTTGTGTGTCGTATACTGTATACCGTTAAGGCACAATGTGTCGTACTGGTGTGTGGGTTGGAATCCGTGTATCCGCTGAGTCCGGGTCAAGTTAATAGGGGTAAATAAGTGAAATGGTAAATTCTGAATAAATGTGATTAAGCTATTGAAAGAAATAAGAAAGTGAAATTGTCAAATAAAATATGAAATGAGATTTGTGATATGAAATTGAATGCTTGAACCAAAGGTTCATGAAATGTTCAAAATAAATTGTGAATTGAAATGTTATATAAGATGGAGAAATGAAACTAAAGTTTACAGTTTTGCTAGAAATGATATAAATAATATAAGACGTTAATTGAAAAGAATAATATAATTGATTATATATATATTTTGAGTGTGAATTTGATATGAGAAAATGAAATTGAGATATGAGATTTAGAATATGGACCAAAGGTGTATGAATTGAATAAAGTTTAAAGTGGTGATATAAACTAGTGAAATTATTATTGTTGAGATATGACTTTAGAAAACACAAAATTGCAATAGAATTAATATTGAATAAAGAATAAAATCTAGTGAATTGCATATGATATGAAATGAACTAATGGAAAGAAATGTGGAAAATAATAATAATAATAAAATTCTATGAAAATTGGATAGTGAAATAATGTATAAATCTAATTAAATACAAGCCTTGAAATGATGTTTATTATATTAGATGATTTGATTTAAAGAATGAAATAACTATTAAGTAATCGTATCATAAATTGAATGTATATAAGTTATTATATAATTTGAATTATGGTAATACCACTGAGTATACCCTTACTCAGCGTACGGTTGTTTCCGTGCGTAGGATAATTGAAAGTCGGTGTCCGGTCCAGCATCCAGAGTAATCCCGACCTCAGAGAAAATTTTGAGTAATGTCTTTTCTTAGATAATGGTGGCATGTGCCTAGGTAATGAATAGGTTGAGTATATGTGCCTTATTGTTGAGGAAAAAATTTAAAATGTTTGAAAATGTTCTAAGTATTCGAATTAGTTTCGAACCATTCCTATCGAAGATTCATATAAGGGACTATAAGGTTATTTTATATTATGATTGATAATAATTGTGTATTAATTGTAAAGTTGTCTGATTGATCCGGTAGCACTCCGTAACCCTGTTCCAATGACGGGTTGGGGTTAGGGGGTGTTACACAAATTGATAGTTTGATGAATTCAACTATATTCTAAAAATATTACAAGTATATATAATTTTTTGCTACACGATATATCAACTATAATTATATATTATATACATTAATTAACGTTTTGTTGTTATATAGCAATTTCCCCCCTAACAATCCGAAATATATATATATATTGTAAGAGCCCAATTTTGATCGGGTTAAAAAAACCAGAATAAAAAATAAATAAATAATGTCCAGTCTATTTACAATAAATGGGCTTGAAGCCCGAATCCAATACCTTAAACAAAACTACCCAGCAAAAAAAAGCACACACCCAACAGCAGACTGCCCAAATACCCGTGGCCCAATTCCTAGAGCCATCAGCGAACTACCCAGACCCAATAACATAGACGGCCCAAAAGGCCCAAATGTTAAACCAAATCAGTGAGCCTAGGGTTTTCTGAAACCCTAGGCGCCGCAGCGCACCAAGAAGACCTCCACCTCAGCCCGCAATCAACGCCTCGCCCACGCTTAGCCTCGGTCAAGGCGCTGCAATTGCTCGAATCTCATCTCCATCGCGAGATCTCTGCTTCGACCTGCACAAGAAAGGAAATAACAGCAGCAAAATGGCATCTTTTTTTTATTTCCTTTTTGGTTTTTTTGGGTATAAAACCCATGTAATATGTAAACAGAAGGGGGAGGGTAGGCAGAAATAACACGAATCCAGATATACACAGATTCATATACGAAATATTCACAGAAAACCACAAAGAAATAAAATACGAAAACCCATTTACATAAGGTGATCGAGCATATCGGTTAACCTTAAGAATTCACACTCGTATTCCGCTCACGGACTTGTTCCTGAACCACATTGACGCCTTCCTCTGCGTATCAATATAATGAGTGCCGACATACTTCTTACGTACGCCACCTTAACGTACTCCCAGGTGAGATCCTCTGCGGTGGCACTATCCCGAGTAATTTTATGAAATGAAGTTTCGAAGTTGTTCTTTCGATCAATCAAAGTTTGATTCGAGTTCACTACTCTAATTCAAAGAATCACCTTCACAATCACATTCATAATAGAGATATCTTCATTGCTCAATAAGGCCACATTCTTTCGGTGGTATCCACCACCCACATTCACTATTGAATATTTTGTCCATTTCTATCCGAGGGGTATTTTCGTCATTTGTCCTGTGGTAATTTGGTAATAAATCGGGGTAAATTTGAAAATCACTAAAGCCATTTAAAATTTTTTCCAAACTCATGGGCATTTAACGAGAAAGATTTTCCAAATCAAGGTAATTTAGGAAGTTTAAAACTAGAATTTTATAAAACTACATGGCTAGTCCACTTTGGGTTTTAATTATCGGGTTTAGCAGTGAATAGAATCCTCTTGGTTAAGGTGAGCAGTAGCTACGCACCGGTAGGATTCAAGTAAAGAGGAGGCGAGTGAGGCTTGCTTAAATACCAAGCTCTTCTTGAATACCAATCCTAGACATGCGTCTGATGGTTGCCACACCCAGCTCGGCGACTTAATCACGGAGTTTGTTTAATAGTCCTTAGTCTTATGCATGTGTTTGAGTAGACTAGTCCTGGGTTCAATAGATCCTAGTTCACTAATCTCGTTCCCATAAAAGCCCATATAGTTCTGAAATTCAAACCACTTCAACAATCAGTACTTACAGGTGGACTTGATAGGAATCTGGTGCCATGCGAAATAAACTGAGAATTTCATAGAAAGTCCATATTTTTGAAAAGCCCATTTTGAAAATGTTTTTGGCCCCCAACCCTCAAAGACAAGTTTTGAGCAAGACTCACGATACCAATTTAACACCTCAACAAGCCCGTTCATACGGCCAGAATTTGAAATGCCCTTTGCGGAAGCGTTTGAAACAAATTTAAACTTAAGGATAAAACACGAAAATTTTGTTAAGTTTAAAAAATAGTGTTCATTAAAATTCTTAAGTAAGGTGTGGTGTTTATAAAATATCAGGATTAAAACTTTAGTATATATAGATTTAAATAAAAATGGTTTGCAAATAATTCCTCATTGTCAATCCATAATAAAACACAATAATAAACTTAATGAGAACAACTTAGAGACTTTAAATACTTTTAGAGGCCTTATTACAATAATTGAATAATCAAGTCTTGAAGATATAAATGCTTAATTAATTAAAAATATCTTTACGCATGAAAATCATACGCATAGCCACCTTTATCCTCCAACGGGTCCAAGCTTTCGCATCACTTGAAAGGTTTAAAATATTGGGTGAGTCAAGCAGGCTCGGTGCATAGTCATTTCACATATCTCCATATGGGCTTGGCGTATCCACCAACCATACACATAAATATGCAATTATAGGCCCATCCCAACTGGGTCCATCCATTACACCTACCTTGGCGGACCCACTGCTCCAGTAGTAGCTAATCCACCACGATCACGTGATCCACATATCTTACCTTGGCAGACTTATTTGCTCAAGTAATGGTGAACCACGATCCCATAAAGGATCCCACATATCAATCGATCCACGGTGATGCACATTATCAGCAAATCGAGATGGGCATAGCCAACACCTCCTTGATGAAGCACATAGCTAACATCAAGCGCTAATGTAACGAGAGCTAGCATAGACCGTACATAATGATGTACACCACTTTCCTTCAATTTTCACATCCCAAGTCCCATGCATATATGTGTATCATATCGGATTAACAATCGAGTAAATATTTATCACATCTGCTTACAAATATCACACATATATCATAGGCAAAAAATAACGGCACGATTAATCGATTACCCTTTACGGTGTCGCCATCTTAGCCATTATTTTGGCTAACATACACATCATAATCAAACATACTTAACAACATACAATAACGGGAAGGAATAAAAAATGGCACCCCGTCTCGATTTTTTATTTCCTTTTGGTTTTTTTGGGTATAAACCCATGTAATATGTAAAATGTGAAAATCAAATAATAGTTGATCTTACCTTTTGGATGAAATGGCAACACCATAATTGCTAGGGGAGGGTAGGTAAATAACACGTAATCCAGATATACACGTATTCATATACTAAATATTCACGAAAACCACAAAGAAATAAAATACTGAAAACCCATTTACACCCAAGGTGATTTTAGGTAACGACCCAAAATTGTAAGGGCACAAAAAAGTATGTTATCTGCCTCGCCTTAGTAAACCGAGTTTAGTAAATAATTATTAGGAGTAATTATGAGTCTAATAGTGTGCTTAATTAGATTTTTATTTAGTGAATTTAGCTTAATTTAAAGTAATTAGGAGAAATGATCAAATTGAATAAAGAGTAAATGTTTAAATATAGATTAAAAGAAAGTAAAAGGGTTAAAATGGCAATTAAGCCATTTAGCATAAGTTGAGGCGGTAATTGATGATAAAAATCTAAGATTTTTATTGTTTTATTATATTAAATTATAATTTATATCATTATTTTATAGTTTTATATTAGATATATATATATTATTATTATTATTTGATATTATAATAAAATAAAACTAAATAGATGAAAAGTGTAATAGTAATAATTATATAGGTAAATTTTTATTATTATTATAATATATTACTTGTTATAAGTTAAAATAAAATAAAAAAAAGAAACAAAAGAAGAACATAAAAGAAGCAGAGAACGAACGAAAACAGGGGAAGGAAAGAAAAGGGAAAATTTGGGATTTTGAAGCTTCAAGTTTAATTGGTAAGCTAAATTTAGTCACTTTCTCTTAATTTTGATGTTTTAGAAGCTTTAAAACAAGATTTTGATGAAACTAAGTTGATATTTTGAGAGTTTATAGGTTTTCAAGTATAGTTGATGTTGAAGAAAAATATGAATTAGAGATTAAATTGAATGAAATTTAAGTTAGAATTAGTAAAAGGATTAAATTGTAAAGTAAGCTATAACCTTTGTATTATAGTGATTAATTTGGAAGAAATTATAAATTAGGGTTTTATTATGAATATTAGGTAGTCAAGTTGAATATGGAAGGAATTTAAGTAGAAACAAAGCATGAATTAAGTTAAGAAAATAAGTAACCTTAATTAGGATTTAATTGCAAAATAAGCTATAAGAAAATAGTTTTGGGACAGCAGCAGAAGAGTAACTTTGAAAAATCACCAAAAATGGTAGAAATGGAAGTAGAAGTTAAGTGAGATATGAAATTAAAGCTTATTGAATCTATTTTCATATGAAAGAAACATAGAAATCAAAGAAATTCTGTATTTTGAGATATTTAGATTTTTATGAGACTGGTTTAGAGTGATTCTGAGATCCCCTATTCTAACTTGGAAAAATCATTAAAATTGTACAAAAATAATTGTGGGACGTAATTTATATGGTTAGATTCCTTAATGAGTCTATTTTATAAGAAACAAATTGAAACATAGTTTGAACTCTGTATAAAAGATAATTAAATTTTAGTAAAGAGTGGTCAGAACTGTCAGACAACAGAACATGGGTGATTTCAAAGAATAAACTGTAATTATTAGCTAAATCAAAAATTCTGAAAATTTCACAGAAAGAAGATATATGAGTCTAGTTTCATATAAAATTTACGGATCTTAATTTGGAATTCTGTAACTCAAGATATAGATAATTTAGTGATAATGACTCAGGTTGACAGCCTAGGAAGAACTTATAAGTAAATAATAGAAATGTGTATAAAGAATGTGGAATGAAGAGGAAGAGTAGAAATTGAATAAAATTCAATTATTTATTGTAATTTAATGTTGTAATTAATAATGTAAATTATTATTATTTTCATAGCTAACAAGGAACTCGAGACATCAACCCACAAAGGAAATTAGAAGATCGTCAAGGAATAAATCCAAAGGGAATTCTGGTTTGTATTACTATAATTAATGTTATTTATTATTAAATACAAATTTTATATTTATTTATTTTATGGTAAGTAAATATTGAGGTAAGTAACTTTATTGAATTGAATTTAGAAAAGTGAATTGAGTGAGAAATATGTGTTAGTATTGAATTGTATTTTGATTAGTGAATGGAAAAGTGAAATTGATATTGAAAGTGAATTTTGAAATGAAAGTGAACTTGAATTGAGAATTGGAAACCCTATTAACTAGTCGGGCTGAGTCGGATATAATTGGCATGCCATAGGATATGGAAGCGTACGGGTTTTTGCCGACTTCTGATCGTGCACTTATGTCGTATGACTCTTTTATTTTATCGCATCGATTCGACACTTTGTGTGTCGTATTGTTATCTTTATCTTTATGATTCAGCACTTTGTGTGTTGAATACTGATATTGTTACTGTTACTGATTCGACACTTTGTGTGTCATATATTGTGTACGGTTAAGGCACAATGTGCCGTACTAGTGTGTGGGTTGGAATCCGTGTATCCATCGAGTCCGAGTCAAGTTAATAGGGACAATGAAATAAATTTATTGATAAAACTAAATTTGAATGATATGGCATATGAAAAAGGTGAGAATTGAAATATAGAAATTAGAATTGTATGTATATATATACATATAGGATTGAATTGTTTATTAAGTGATGATAATTGTAATGTAAAACTATGTGTGCGATTTAATGTATTTAGTTATAAATTTAATTATAGTGATACCACTAAGTATATGCATACTCAGAGTACGGTTGTTCGTTATGCAGGAGTTGTAGAAGTCAAGCATCGAATCAAACATCCAAGCCATATTCGACTTCAGCAAACTTTTGGTGATGTATATTTTCTTTTGGTAATGTGGCATGTACATAGGATGTGTATAAATATTGTTATGTTTTGAATATAAATAGTTAAAAAAAAGTTAGTATTACAAGTCTAAGAATTATAATAAAAGAAGTTTATCTATTTCAATTTAATTAGTACATTGATAAATTTAAATTGATATTATATTGATTGAGTTTGAATACAAGGTATTTAGAATAGAAAATGAATATGTGAAATGAATTGGTTTAATTGGCTATGTTCGAAATAAATATGGTTTTAATTGCAGGGGGTTTTATGTGAAAATAAGCAGAAATGCTGCCAAAATTTATATTAAAAAAAATTGGAATACTTAAACGAGTCTCTTTCACTTTTAATACATACTTTAGACGTAAAGAGTTCATTATAGGGACTTAGTCATTAAATTATATTATGAATGCTATTTCATTTGTGAATTATTTGTAAGTTGTTTGATATGTCCGGTAATGCCTCGTAACCCTGTTCCGACAATAGTTTGGGGTTAGGGGTATTACAATTGTTGGTATCAGAGCTATCAGGTTTAGCTGGTTCTCGGGCTAAATTAGGTTTGAAAGTGAGTCTAGAAGTACATGCCACTGTTGAGTCGAAGCTGAGTCGGGTTTTTAGATGCTGATATATTTATTTGATTTTGTTTTATAGATAAAATGTCAGACGAAAGAATGTATGATGTTGAACAGGAAATGTATACTGGAAGTCGAGAAATTGAAGAAACTGAATCTGCTACACCTAGTGCGAATCCGCTAGATAATCAACCTCCTAATATAGGAAGAGAAAGAGATAACTCACAACTGTTAAGAGCTATAGCCAATGCATTACAGCATGTAGCGAGAATTGTACCTGTTACTACATCAGTACCTACAGTTAGATGGACCCCGATTAAAGAGCTACGAAAATATGGTGCCACGGAGTTTTCGGGACTAAGAGGACTTGATCTGCCTGCTGCTGAAAATTGGATAGAATCAACAAAAAGAGTTTTACAACAATTAGATTGCACCCCCTAGAGAATCTGATATGTGCTGTATCATTGTTACAAGGGGAAGCATATCTCTGGTGGGAATCTGTGGTTAGACATTTGCCGGATGATCAGGTAACCTTGGACTTGTTTCAAAAAGAATTTTAGAAGAAGTATATTGGGGAAATGCATATCGAAGAGAAAAAGCAAGAGTTTTTAGTGCTGAAACAGGGTAATATGTCAGTATTGGATTATGATCAAGAGTTCTCTAGATTGAGCAGGTATGCTTTAGAATATATTCCAACCGAGGCTGATAGTTGTAAACGATTTTTACGGGGACTGCGAGATGAAATTAAGATTCAATTGGTAAGTCTCAGAATTACTGAACTTGTTGATCTGGTTGAACGAGCGAAAATGATAAAACAAGTATTAGGATTGGATAAAAAGTTAGAAATAGGTAAATCAGCTGGGAAACGTATGGGAACTACCGGTTCTAATTCATTACCAAAGAGATTAGAGAGAATCAAGAAGTGGTTGGGGATCAAGCTTTGATTCGATAGAGGTGTGAGAGAGAGGAAAATAGATTACTGTTTTCACCGGTAGTGTAAAAGCTCCACCGGGAAAGAGAATATCCTGAATGTGATTATTGTGGGAAAAAGACATTTTGGTGAATGCTAGAAGAAAATTGGAGGATGTTTCCATTGTGGCTCTACTGAACACTTTATTAAAGATTGTTCGAAAACTCAGAGTAGTACACCTGCCACATCTCAGAGATTAGTATCGACTGCCAGAGGTAGAGGAATGTCTAGAGGAGGTTTTGTTTCGAGAAGAGGAGGAGTTAGTAGAGGCAGTGATATAGCTACAAAACAGTCAGAGGCTAGAGCACCAGCCAGAGCGTACACAGTTCGGACTCGTGAAGAAGGCAATGCTCACGATGTGGTGAAAGGTATATTTTTATTGTATTTTGAGTCTATTTATGCTTTAATTGATTCAGGTTCGTCACATTCATATATTAATTCAAAATTAGTTGAATTGGGGAAGTTAGAATCTAAAATGTCTAAGCGTTTTCATAGAGGTGTCTAGCCTTTGGGACAAACAAGTGTTAGTAGATAGAGTATGCCTGGGAGGTGCCAATTAATAATACATGATAAAATGTTTTCGTGGATTTGTTGATCATGCCTTTTGGCGATTTTGATATTATTTTGGGTATGGATTGGTTATATGAACATGGGGTAGTTTTGGATTGCTATAAAAAGAGGTTTAGTATTCACACAGAAAATGGAGACATAATTGAAGTGAATGACATTTGCAGCAGTGGTTCGACACATATCATTTTAGCTACAAAAGCTAACAAATTATTACAGCAGGGTTGTTCAACGTATTTGGCATATGTTATTAATTCTGATTCAGTCGTGATTCGGTGCAGCCAGATTAAGACTATATGTTAGTTTCCAGATGTATTTCCAGAGAAACTACCGGGCTTACCACCTGATAGAGAGGTTGAATTTGCTATTGAGGTGTATCCAGGTACAACACCAAATTCTATACCTCCGTACCGAATATCGCCTATTGAATTGAAAGAGTTGAAAGTGCAGTTATAGGATTTATTAGATCGAGGCTTTATCCAACCGAGTATTTCACCTTGGGGAGCTCCAGTATTGTTTGTTAAAAAGAAATATGGTTCTATGCGGTTATGCATTGATTATCGACATTTGAACAAAGTGACGATCAAGAATCGATATCCTTTGCATCGTATAGACGACTTGTTTGATTAGCTTAAGGGAGCTTCAGTATTTTCTAAAATTGATTTGAGATCCGGGTATTATCAGCTGAAGGTGAAGGAAAGTGATGTCCATAAGATTGCCTTTCGTACTCGTTATGGCCATTATGAATTTTTGGTGATTCAGATTTGATTGACCAACGCCCCAGCTGTTTTCATCGATTTGATGAATCGTATTTTCCCGCCCTACCTAGATCAGCTTGTGTGGTCTTTATTGATGATATATTGATATATTATAAGACAGAGATAGAATATGATCAGCATCTTCGAAAAGTTTTACAGTTTCTGAGGGAAAAACAGTTGTATGAGAAATTAAGTAAATGTGAATTTTGGTTGTCTGAGGTGGTATTTTTAGGAAATGAGGTAATGTATTATTAAAGGGCACCTCCGACAAACTCTATCTACTAACATTGTTTGTCCCAAAGGGCTAGACACCTCTATGAAAGCTCTAGACATTTCAGATTCTAACTTCCCCGATTTAACTAATTTTGAATTAATATATGAATGTGACGAACCCGGATCAATTAAAGCATAAATAGGCTCAGAATACAATAAAAATATACCTGTCACCACATCGTGAGCATTACCTTCTTCACGGGTCCGTACTACGTACCTCTGGCTGGTGCTCTAGCCTCTGACTGTTGTGTAGCTATATCACTACCTCTACTAACTCTTCCTCTTCTCGAAAAAAACCTCCTCTGGACATTCCTCTACCTCACCGTAGTCGACATCGATCTACGAGATGTGGCGGTGTACTACTCTGAGTTTTCGAACAATTTTTAATAAAGTGTTCAGTAGAGCCACAACGGAAACATCCTCCGATTTTCTTTCAGCATTCACCAAAATGTCTTTTCCTACAATAATCACATTCAGGATATTCACTTTCCCGGAGTGGAGCTTTTACACTACCGGTGGAAACAATAATCTATTTTCCTCTGTCTCATCACCTTTATCAGACCAAAAGCTTGATCTCTAACAACTTCTTGATTCTCTGAATCTCTTTGGTAATGGATTAGAACTAGTATTTCATCGTTCCCAAATGATTTACCCATTTCTAACTTTTTATCCAAGCCTAATACTTGTTTTATCATTTTCGCTGGTTCAACCAGATCAACAAGTTCAGTAATTCTGAGACTTACCAATTGAATATTAATTTCATCTCGCAGTCCCCGTAAAAATCGTTTACAATTATCAGCCTCGGTTGGAATATATTCTGAAGTATACATGCTCAATCTAGAGAACTCTCGATCATAATTCAGTACTGACATATTACCCTGTTTCAGCACTAAAAACTCTTGCTTTTTCTCTTCGATATACATTTCCCCAATATACTTCTTCTGAAATTTTTTGAAACAAGTCCAAGGTTACACGATCATCCAAATGTCTAACCACAAATTCCCACGAGATCGCTTCCTTGTAACAATGATACAACACATTCGATTCTCTCGGGGTGCAATCTAATTGTTGCACAACTCTTTTGTTGATTCTATCCAATTTTCACAGAGACGGATCAAGTCCTCTTAGTCCTGAAAACTCAGTGGCACTATATTTTCGTAGCTCTTTAATGGGGCCCGCCGCAGAAATCTTGATAGCAGTAATGGCAGCTTCCCGCCATACATCTTTGTAATGTATTGGTATAGCTCTTATAGATTGTGAGTTATCTCTTTCTCTTCCTATATTAGGAGGTTGATTATCGAATTTGCACTAGGTGTAGCATATTAGTTTCTTCATGATGTTTTTATGTTTCTATGTTCACGAAGGTAGCGATGGATCCATCTCATATTACTGAAGACATTGAGATTAAATAGTTCAAATTACCTAGAGTAAGAATATACTTATAGATATCTCACTTATTTATTTTGAGGACAAAATTTATTATAGGTAGATTTTATGAGCGCAAGACAAATATCAGATTATAGTATTTTTTTATATTATAATATAATTGTTATTATTAAAATAATTGGGATTTTGAAACTTCAAGTAATATATTATAATAATAAAAATTTACCTATGTAATTATTACTATTACACTTGTCATCTATTTAGTTTTATTTTATTATAATATCAAATAATATATATATATCTAATATAAAACTATAAAATAATGATATACATTATAATTTAATATATTAAAACAATAAAAATCTTAGATTTTTATCATCAATTGCCAATTAATCTTTTGCTAAATGGCTTAATTGCCATTTTAACCCTTTTACTTTCTTTTAATCTATATTTAGACTTTTACTATTTATTCAATTTGATCCTTTCTCGTAATTACTTTAAATTAAGCTAAATTCACTAAATAAAAATCTAATTAAGCACACTATTAGACTCATAATTACACCTAATAATTATTTACTAACTCGGTTTACTAAGACGGAGGCCCGATAACACACTTTTTTCGGTGCCCATGGATTTTAGGTCGTTACATTTCTTCCCCCTTAATAAATTTTGTCCTCGAAATTTACCTGAGAATAGGTGAGGATACTGTGCTCTCATAGTTTCTTCTTGTTCCCAAGTTGCTTCTTCCACACTATGGCTTCTCCACAATACTTTCACCAAAGGGACTCGTTTGTTTCTTAATTCTTTCACTTCTCGAGCTAGTATTTGAACTGGTTCTTCTTCATATGACAAATCCGATCTAATCTCAATGTCTTCAGTAGAAATAATATGAGATGGATCCGATCGATACCTTCGTAACATAGAAACATGAAAAACATCATGAAGAAACTGAATCTGCTACACCTAGTGCAAATCCGTTAGATAATTAACCTCCTAATATAGGAAGAGAAAGAGATAACTCACAACTGTTAAGAGCTATAGCCAATGCATTACAAAGATGTAACAGAACTGCACTGCACTACATCAAGACTTTCCATGCTAGACGGCCTCGATTAAAGAGCTACGAAAATATGGTGCCACTGAGTTTTCGGACTAAGAGGACTTGATCCGTCTGCGACGCTAAAAATTGGATAGAATCAACAAAAGAGTCTTGCAACAATTAGATTGCACCCCAAGAGAATCGATATGTGTTGTATCATTGTTACAAGGGAAGCGATCTCCGTGGGAATCGTGGTTAGACATTTGCGGATGATCGTAACTTGGACTTGTTTCAAAAGAATTTCGTAAGAAGTATATTGGGAAATGTATATCGAAGAGAAAAAGTAAGAGTTTTTAGTGCTGAAACAGGGTAATATGTCAGTATTGGATTATGATCGAGAGTTCTCTAGATTGAGCATGTATGCTTCAGAATATATTCCAACCGAGGCTGATAGTTGTAAACGATTTTTACGAGGACTGCGAGATGAAATTAAGATTCAATTGGTAAGTCTCAGAATTACTGAACTTGTTGATCTGGTTGAACGAGCGAAAATGATAAACCAAGTATTAGGCTTGGATAAAAAGTTAGAAATGGGTAAATCAGCAGGGAAACCTATGGGAACTACTAGTTCTAATCCATTACCAAAGAGATTCAGAGAATCAAGAAGTGGTTGTAGATCAAGCTTTCGGTCTGATAGAGGTGACAGAGACAGAGAAAAATAGATTATTGTTTCCACCGGTAGTGTAAAAGCTCCAACCCGTGAAAGTGAATATCCTAAATGTGATTATTGTGGGAAAAGACATTTTGGTGAATGTTGGAAGAAAATCGGAGGATGTTTCCATTGTGGCTTTACTGAACACTTTATTAAAGATTGTTCGAAAACTCAGAGTAGTACACCTGCCACATCTCAGAGATCAGTATCAACTGCCAGAGGTAGAGGAATGTCCAGAGGAGGTTTTGTTTCGAGAAGAGGAGGAGTTAGTAGAGGCAGTGATATAGCTACACAACAGTCAGAGGCTAGAGCACCAGCCAGAGCGTACGTAGTACGGACCTGTGAAGAAGGTAATGCTCACGATGTGGTGACAGGTATATTTTTATTGTATTCTAAGCCTATTTATGCTTTAATTGATTCGGGTTTGTCACATTCATATATTAATTCAAAATTAGTTGAATCGGGGAAGTTAGAATCTGAAATGTCTAGAGCTTTCATAGAGGTGTCTAGCCCTTTGGGATAAACAATGTTAGTAGATAGAGTATGCCGGAAGTGGCCGTTAATAATACATAACCTCAGATCCTAAAAATACCACCTCAGACAACCAAAAGTCACATTTACTTAATTTCCCATACAACTGTTTTTCCCTCAGAATCTGTAAAACTTTTCGAAGATGCTGATCATGTTCTATCTCTGTCTTCGAATATACCAATATATCATCAATAAAGACCACCACAAGCTGATCTAGGTAGGGCTAAAAAATGCGATTCATCAAATCCATGAAAGCAGCTGGGGCGTTGGTCAATCCAAACGGCATCACCAAAAATTCATAATGGCCATAACGAGTACGGAAGGCAGTCTTACGCACATCACTTTCCTTCACCTTCAGCTGATAATACCCGGATCTCAAATCAATTTTAGAAAATACTGAAGCTCCCTTAAGCTGATCAAACAAGTCATCCATACGATGCAAAGGATACCGATTCTTGATCGTCACTTTGTTCAATTATCGATAATCAATCATAACCGTATAGAACAATCTTTCTTTTTAACAAACAATACTGGAGCTCCCGAAGGTGAAATACTCGGTTGGATAAAGCCTCGATCTAATAAACTCAGAATTACACTTTTAACTCTTTCAATTTAAGAGGCTACATTCTAAGACGGAGGTATAGAATTTGGTGTTGTACCTGGATACACCTCAATAGCAAATTCAACCTCTCTATCAGGTGGTAAGCCCGGTAGTTCCTCTGGAAATACATCTAGAAACTCACATACAGTCTTAATCTGGCTGCATCGAATCCCGACTGAATCAGAATTAATAACATATGCCAAATACGTTGAACAACCCTGCAGTAATAATTTGTTAGCTTTTATAGCTGAAATGATAAATGTCGAACCACTGGTGCGGATGCCATTCACTTCAATTATGTCCCCGTTTTCTGTCTGAATACTAAACCTCTTTTTATAGCAATCCAAAACTACCCCATGTTCATATAACCAATCCATACCCAAAATAATATCAAAATCGCCAAAAGGCATGATCAACAAATCCATAGGAAACATTTTATCATGTATTATTAACGGGCACCTCCGCATACTCTATCTACTAACACTGTTTGTCCCAAAGGGCTAGACACCTTTATGAAAACGCTAGACATTTTAGATTCTCACTTCCCCAATTCAACTAATTTTGAATTAATATATGAATGTGACGAACCCGAATCAATTAAAGCATAAATAGGCTCAAAATACAATAAAAATATACCTGTCACCATATTGTGAGCATTGTCTTCTTCACGGGTCCGAACTGTGTACGCTCTGGCTGGTGCTCTAGCCTCTGACTGTTGTGTAGCTATATCACTGCCTCTACTAACTCCTCCTCTTCTCGAAACAAAACCTCCTCTAGACATTCCTCTACCTCTGGCAGTCGATACTAATCTCTGAGATGTGGCAGGTGTACTACTCTGAGTTTTCAAACAATCTTTAATAAAGTGTTCAGTAGAGCCACAACGGAAACATCCTCTGATTTTCTTCCAGCATTCACCAAAATGTCCTTTCCCACAATAATCACATTCAGGATATTCACTTTTCCGGGGTGGAGCTTTTACACTACCGTTAGAAACAGTAATCTATTTTCTCTGTCTCTGTCACCTCTATCAGACCGAAAGCTTGATCTCCAACCACTTCTTGATTCTCTGAATCTCTTTGGTAATGGATTAGAACTAGTAGTTCCCATACGTTTCCCAGCTGATTTACCCATTTCTAACTTTTTATCCAAGCCTAATACTTGTTCTATCATTTTCGCTCGTTCAACCAGATCAACAAGTTCAGTAATTCTGAGACTTACCAATTGAATCTTAATTTCATCTCGCAGTCCCCGTAAAAATCTTTTACAACTATCAGCCTCGGTTGGAATATATTCTAAAGCATACCTGCTCAATCTAAAGAACTCTTGATCATAATCCAATACTGACATATTACCCTGTTTCAGCACTAAAAATTCTTGCTTTTTCTCTTCAATATACATTTCCCCAATATACTTCTTTTGAAATTCTTTTTGAAACAAGTCCAAGGTTACCTGGTCATCCGACAAATGTCTAACCACAGATTCCCACCAAAGATACGCTTCCCCTTGTAAAAATGATACAGCACATATCAGATTCTCTCGGGGGGTGCAATCTAATTGTTGCAAGACTCTTTTTGTTGATTCTATCCAATTTTCAGCAGCAGACGGATCAAGTCCTCTTAGTCCCGAAAACTCCGTGGCACCCTATTTTCGTAGCGCTTTAATCGGGGCCCGTCTAACTGTAGGTATTGATGTAGTAGCAGGTACAGTTCCCGCTACATGCTGTAATGCATTGGCTATAGCTCTTAACAGTTGTGAGTTATCTCTTTCTCTTCCTATATTAGGAGGTTGATTATCTAACGGATTTGCACTAGGTGTAGCAGATTCAGTTTCTTCATGATGTTTTTCATGTTTTTTGTTATCGAAGGATATTTCAAGAAATATCTGTAATCGTTATTGATGTTATGTATTAGAAAGAACCGTTTTTGATATAGCTAGAAGTCAAAGAATTTTAAGAAGAATCCATTTTGAAAGTTTATATTAAAGTTAAGAATTGAACAACAAAAATGAAATTGTGAATTGTTTGAGAAAATTTGATTTGATCAATTGATATAATCATGAACAAATGAATCACATGTTGAGAAAAATTTGAAGAAATTTAATTAATTGAAAATTCTGTTGATTTGAAAGATTTGTTTAAAAATTTATATTTGAGATAAAAACAGAGATTGTTTGAGTGATTTCGAGATCCTCAGCTAATCTTGGAAAAATCATTAAATATTGCAAAATATTGAGGAACATAATTTATATGGTTAGATTCTTGACGAGTCTATTTTTAGAAAAATATTAGAATATAATTTGAACTTTATAAAGATAATTTTATAAATTTCAGTTAATTTATTGGCTAAATTAAAAATTTTGAAAATTTTCAGAATATGACTATCTTCTTCCATAAAATTTTCAGAATTTTTTATTTAGCCAATAAGTACAGTTTATTCTTTGAAATCACCCTTGTTCTGTTGTTCAACAGTTCACCACTTTTTACTAAAATTTAATTATCTTTTATACAGAGTTCAAATTATGTTCTAGTTTATTTCTTCTAAATATAGACTCATTAAGAAATCTACATATAAATTATGTCCCATAATTATTTTTTTAAAATTTTTAATGATTTTTCCAAGTCAGATTAGGGGATCTCAAAATCACTCTGAACCAGTCTTATAAAAATTTAAATATCTTAAAATACAAAATTTCTTTGCTTTCTCTGTTTCTTTGATATGAAAATAGACTCAATAAGCTTTAATATCATATCTCAATTCACTTCTACTTCCATTTCTACAATTTTTGGTGATTTTTCAAAATTACTCTTCTGCTACTGTCCCAAAACTGTTTTCTTATAGCTTATTTTGCAATTAAATCCTAATTAAGTTTACTTATTTTCTTAACTTAATTCATGCTTTGTTTCTACTTAAATTCCTTCCATATTCAACTTGGCTACCTAATATTCATAATAAAACCCTAATTTATACTTTCTTCCAAATTAATCACTGTAATACAAAGCTTATAGCTTACTTTACAATTTAATCATTTTACTAATTCTAACTTAAATTTCATTCAATTTAATCTCTAATTCATCTTTTTGTTCGACATCAGCTATACTTGAAAACCTATAAACTCTCAAAATATCAGCTTAGTTTCATCAAAATCTTGTTTTAAAATTTCTAAAACATCAAAATTAAGAGAAAATGACTAAATTTAGCTTACCAATTAAACTTGAAGATTCATAATCCCAAATTTTCCCTTTTCTTTCCTTCCCCTGTTTTCGTTCGTTCTCTGCTTCTTTTATGTCCTTCTTTTGTTTCTTTTTTCTTTTATTTTAACTTATAACAATAGTAATATATTATAATAATAAAAATCTACCTATGTAATTATTACTATTACACTTGTCATCTATTTAGTTTTATTTTATTATAATATCAAATAATATATATATCTAATATAAAATTATAAAATAATGATATACATTATAATTTAATATAATAAAACAATAAAATCTTAGATTTTATCATCAATTGCCGCCTCAACTTTTGCTAAATGGCTTAATTATCATTTTAACCCTTTTACTTCTTTTTAATCTATATTTAGACTTTTATTTTTATTCAATTTGATCCTTTCTCCTAATTACTTTAAATTAAGCTAAATTTACTAAATAAAAATCTAATTAAACACACTATTAAACTCATAATTACTCCTAATAATTATTTACTAACTCGATTTACTAAGACGGATGCCCGATAAAATACTTTTTCCGGTGCCAATGGATTTTGGGTCGTTACATTTCTTCCTCCTCTAATAAATTTCGTCCTCGAAATTTACCTGAGAATAGGTGATGATACTGTGCTCTCATAGTTTCTTCCGATTCCCAAGTTGCTTCTTCCACACTATGGCTTCTCCACAATACTTTTACCAAAGGGACTCGTTTGTTTCTTAATTCTTTCACTTCTCGAGCTAGTATTTGAACTAGTTCTTCTTCATATGACAAATCCGGTCTAATCTCAATGTCTTCAGTAGAAATAATATGAGATGGATCCAATCTATACCTTCGTAACATAGAAACATGAAAAACATCATGAATTTTCTGTAATTCTAGAGGTAAAGCTAATCGATAGGCAACCGGTTCGATTCTTTCAACTACTTCATATGGCCCAATATAATGAGGACTTAATTTTCCCTTGTGACCAAATCTCAAAATTTTCTTCCAAGGTGATACCTTTAAAAACACTTTATCACCCACAGAATACTCTACATCCCGTCGCTTTAGATCTGCATACTCTATTTTAATCCCTGATTGAAATGCAACGTATAACGCTCCAGGGATAATTTTCTTTTACCCCTCATATTTTTTAGCGCGTTATAATTAAGTCTGTTTGTTTCCTTTTATTTATAATTTAACCCCCTTTATATTTGTTTTTATTGTTATTTGATCCTGGTTTCTTTATTTATTTTTCAAACTTTTTAAATTAAATTATTCTAATATTGTATTGAAATATTTTATTATGTTAAAATTTTTATATTTTTATTAATTATTTGTATATTAATCTATTAATAGTATAAACTTTTATATATATATTTACTATCTTTATATTTAATTATTATATATATTATTTTACTTGTTTAATAATTTATATATTATTATATATTATTTATATTATTTATTATATTATATTTTGTATATTATATAGTATTATATTATATATTATTTCTAAAGCTTTATTTTATATAAAATTTATTTATATTATCTATTACATATACTTTTCATAATTATTACATTTATATATTTTACATGTATTATTTATTATAATTATTTTTAATATCATAATTTATATGTATGAATATTATCTTATAACTTTTATCTTTGGTTATTTATTGCACTATACTTCATGTTTGTTTATTTTCATTCTTTAATTGCATGTTTCAAGTATAATAGTAGAAATTGTTAATATAGTTTGTAATTATGATAAATTGATATTTGGCATATGTGTTGTAATGTATGATTCACTCGAACCATTTTTATAAAAATACCTTTTGAATTAAAATATTTATTTCAAATGATTTTCAAAATATAGTGATATGTGATATTTGGGAAATTTCGAGAAGGATTTTGCCCTAACTTATTGGGTTCGATTTTTCTCGTGAAACTTTAGGTATTACATATCCCTTTTTTTTATTTAAGAAAAAATTGAGATTTACCAATTTTGAATCGAAAAACCTATTCTTGGAAATTCAAAGCGTTGTGCCTTAACTTACTAGGTTCGACGTCTTGCATCCCGAGGTAGGAATTTTCTAAAATAAAGATGTGCTTAGTTTCAAAGTCATGAAATGCTATATCCTAACTTACTGGGTATAGTATTTTATTTCTTTGGGATAGGTAAGTCTTGATTTTCTTTCTAATGAAAGGATCATATCTTCTAATTTTCTTTATTTTCAACATTCGGACATGATTTTATCGATTAGGTACCAATTTTGGGCGTTATGAGGGTGCTAACCCTTCCTTATACGTAACCGACTCCCGAACTCGTTTTTTGTTTTTGTGGACCAAAAATGTTTTAAAATAAAACATTTTACAAGGTGATCCAATCACACCTAAGTAAAAAAGATTGGTGGCGACTCTCACTTTCGTTTTTAAAATCGATTATCGTTTTTAAAACTCGATTTTAAAAATGGTTTCGACATATATATTGATTAAACTACGGGTGGAGCTACAAAGTATATATGATTCAATATGTTACCATTTTCCTTCTTAAGAAAAGTTTTCCTCTCTCACTTTCATTGTAGTCTTCATTTTTGTTTATTGATTGAATTGAGTGATTAATTTATTTATTTAAGTTTTAAAATTATTATTTAATTTTTTAAAAAATAATTTTTATATATTCTTTAGAATTTTTAAAATTTTTATAATTTTTAAAAATATAAAATTTGGGAATGTTTATTTTAAATTTTATTTTTGTAATTTATTGACAATGATCAAAAGTTTATTTACATCAATTTATTATTCGAATTATTCAAATTGTAAAATTCAACTTAACTTGAACTTGAAACTCAAATTATTTATTCGAATTGATTGAAAAATCGAATACCTCGATTTGATTAACTTAAAATTAAAATTTTTATTTTTATTTTTTAAATTAAATCAAAATTAGTTTACTCCTGATTACGGTATATGATGAATTTTCATGGAATTCTTGACGGTTTCAATATCGATTAAAGTTTATGGGAAAAACAAAGTAGATGCTTGTACTCATTTAGTTTGCTCATGCACTTGTATCAATACAAGCCGACTTACAATAGTAAATAGTGGCGAACGGAGCCGGCAATAGCCTTAACCCAAAAATGGTACAATTATTTTAAAGCACCAAAATTGGCTTTTAACCCTTCAAATATGTTTAATTTACTTCTAATCTCTCAAACATTTTCGGACTTTGCTGCTCAAAATAAACGGAGGATATTATAGCAGCAATGGTTAAAAAATGGATTGAAGGTTAAATTGATTTGATAGGGTTAGAATAGTCCCTCCAATTTAAAACAACTAAAAAATTAAAACAATAATTCAATGTTATATAAGTAATAAATATTGTAACCTGTAGTATAATGACAGACGGTTTTTTAATTAACAAAGGAATATGATTATAGTAAAAGGCCATGGTAGCTGCTATTGGCCTCAATGAGAGATGTGTCATGTAATATTCATTAGGTATAATGATTTTTAGCCACTAATCTTATAAAAAATATTTTAACTTTTATTTAATTTTTTATCTCTTAAACTTGTATTTTTGGGATGATTTGATTAAAAATATAAATTTAAGGACTAAAAAATAAAATTAAATTAAATAAAATGCTAAAATGACTTTTTATAAAGTTGGGAGTTGATATCAAACAATTATGAAATTGAATAAAATACTCAAATTTTGAAGTGAACAGCTGCATATAAAATCCTAAAAATACAGCATCCATGCGACCTTGATTCGACTGCTGGAAAACATATTCAAACAGGATTTCAGAGTCTATTAATAGCAATACTATAAGCTAATTAATGGCTGCATGATAAAAAGTGTGATTATGTTCAGTTTCAAGATTTTCATGATACAATATATATTGCATGTATAAAGTGAAATCAATTAGAATAAATTTAAATTACCAGGAGTTCCATAGGTCTCTGGGTTAATTCTCTGATGCCTCCAATGGAAAGGCCACAAATTACTAGCCAGTTGCCTAAGCCTCCGACCTCTTCTGCTGGAAGAAACCTCGGGTTCGGAGAAAGAGTCATTGCTGGATTGTTCATCGGTACTGCTAACAGGCAACTCATGGCGGCAAACGGGGCATGTATTGTGAAGCCTTAACCAAGGCACAATACAATCGCTGTGGTATATATGGTTACAAGACAACTCTCTTGCCTCTTCACCAATCTTGAATTCTTCCTTACAGACTGGACATTGCGAATCATTGCGTAGATGCGATTCCGTGATCTTTACGGTTGGAATTGTGTCGATTGTTGACTCCGGAGCTGGGGGTACTCCTGGCCTGTCATTTTGTGTTTGTTGATCTATCAACTCAGTTAGTCCTGGTCCCGAAAAGAAGTTCCTTGGATCCAGAGCAGGGCGTCCAGGGGTTTCATGTGGAAAAGTTGGTCCAGCTTGGCCTAGGCCAAAAGGACCGGGCGGTGGAACAATAATCCAAGTCCTAGGATGACCTAGAGATTCAGGTTCTTGTTCTCTATCATCAGCTCCATCTAAACTCCGACTCCTGTGCCTACGAAGATGCTGCAGAGGCCGATTTTCACCTTCGGATTCTAGTAAGTTGTTCCGACGTCTCAACCACGGCCTGCCCCGAGGTTCTTGGTTATCAGAATTACCAAGACTGAATAGCCTGATAGGAGGATCCATAATAAGAGAGAGTGCTTCCAAAAGACGAGCTTCAGGGGATGGATCAAAAGCAGTGAAATCAACAACCATCCTAGGCCTGTTGATTTCCATCTCGCAAACAAACTGCCCAAAACATCGAGGGCAGACAATCTCCGATGGATTTGTACAAGCAATCCGGACAGATTGATGGCAGTGGTAGCACCAGTAAAGCCGGTAGTTCCTCCCAGGGGCTGCACCATTGACCCTTGCTCTAGGTGGGCTTAGAGACATCTTCTTCTGGTTTTCAGATGCTTTTCTACTGTTTTGATTGATTTGGTTGAGGTTTACGAAATCATCACATTGGAAACAACATATATTATCATCCATGAACCAAGATGTGCAGAAAAGTATGGCTTAATTTCTAGGGTTGCATAAAGCAATTCTCTCTTTCTGGGTTTTCTCTCGTTTTCTTTTATTGATGTATGTGTTTATTAATGTTTATTGGCCTTCTAGGGTCTTAGTTCACACTGTTATCTTACATGCAAAGGAAAGAATGAGAAAGGCTTTTGGCTAAGGAATTTTGCTATTAGAAGGCTTTCAGGCGGTTGTACCATGAAATAATATTTTTGAATTTCCAGGGAATTTAAAACCCATCAGCAAACAACTTATATTAACTTTTCTTATAAAAAATATAATTGACTTCAGTCTCACTAATGGCCAATCTTAAAAGGACAGAAGAAGGATAAAACCCAGCAGCAAGCAACTTATATTAACTTCAATTTATAAGATTAGGAAATGCAACCACATAGCCAAAACCCAAAAATGACGCAAACTAAAATCAAGATTTTAATGTACAAAGCTGAATTACAACATTAAAATTCAAACCATATTAGAGCAAAATTGAAGTTCTATAACAGATTAAACCACAAGTTAAAAAAACTGGGGAAGGAAGATGGAGCATTATAGGCAGGGTAATCACTAATCAACATTGATCTAAGCCAACAAGCATACTTCATTGGTAAAACATATGTAAATCAACTTAAAGTATTCCTTAGAAATAAAGAAGAAAAAGGGGCTCACCATTAGATATAAAGAAAACAATGAAGACTCACTGTTTAGGTTGATCAGGAATTTGATTTGAACGGCCAAGGCTTCCAGCAGTTCTATATCAATACCAACCAAGGTAGCAGAACCTCCTTAGCATTTGGATAGTCCCACTCTACTGATTCCCACCACTTCTTTGGATGTATGCAGATTACCTTGAGAGGATGAGCAGAAGGGACTGATTGGTCTGTGTCTTGGAAAAGTGGAATATGTAGAGGCATCCTTTTCAGATTCGTACATTTCGATACTTCAATATTCCGAAGAGAATTGCATACCATTGTCCTATTAGAACCGCATATGCTCTTTAGCTCTGGTAAGTTCTTCAATTTCAACATCCTTAATTTGGGAAGACTGAATTCCATGGGAGTGTTTATTTCTTGATTCTCTTCCTCTGATGATATTATTTCCTCCATTTGTACGCAATCACAAACCACCAGCTCCTCCAGGTTTTGAAGGTCATGTGCTAGCTTAAATGGGAAGAGCTGCTTGATGTTTAGGCATTCTTTAATCACGAATGATTTAAGATGAGAAAAGATGCCTAGTAGAGGCAGTGACCTAGAAATAGAAACAGATGCTTCTAATTTAATAAGCACATGCAAATTATCCAACCTTTCAAGCCTCAAGTCCTCGAGGTTCTCAAGTGGACTGCACAGCGAGTTCGACAACGACAAGTCGAGAACGGATTCTATCCCTTTACAATCTTCAACTAAACAGGACCTTAACTGGTTTGTTTGTTGGAAGAATATGGAGATATCGCTTAAGCTTCTCACGTTGTGGCATTCAAAAATTCTCAGTAATCTAAGATCAGTAGGAAGAACCACTGGTTCTTCTCTTCGGATCTGGCATCCACTTAAAATTACTTTCTTGGGTAAATGAGGCGGCTTAATTATAGCCAGAGACAATAATACAGTATAGGCATATTTTCGCATCTTACTTACGATTACAACAGGATCCACCTGACCAACCACATCCACTTCATGATTTTCCCGATAAAAGGACACAGATTCCACACCTTCAACCGTTAAAAAATGCGAAAAAAATAAAGAGGTATTCTCAAAATAAATAAATGCGAATATACAAATGACACAAATTCCACACATATTCAATATTTAGCTGCATAAAAAAGTATTTATAAATTATACTTGAATATTGGATTTAATAAATTCTATATTTATAAAGCATTTCTCATGTTTCAATTTCCTCAAAATATGATTATGAAATGTTGAAAACTGATTTTGATGCGACATAAGCAGGTTTGATTACTGTTTGGACCAGATTAATACAAATTTTGAAAGCTCAAGTGGCTAAATGCAATTTTTATTTTTATTTTGGTACCAAATCACATGTTAGTATAGTTTGAATAAGTGGCGAAGCCAGCCGCGTCCCCTAAAATAAATTTTTTTTATTTATGTGTATTTTATAATTTATAAAATTTAAATAAGTAATGATAAAATTATATTTTAATCGTTCTTTAAAAATTTTAGAAAAAATTAATTTAATTCTTTAAAAGCATAAACATATAAATTATTAAAATGATAAAATTATCTCTTTTATTATGATTAAAATATATAATTTAATTTCAACTCTCACCCTTAATTTAAACAGTGTATTTATAGTTAACTCGTTATATTGCTGAATAGAAAATTCCATAACAAATAGGAATATGAATATCAAGACTGACTAAATTAATATCATAAAAGTATATTAACATAATATGGATTTGATTTGATCGTACCTTCGTTTGCTACTATGGTTTTCGCCAGTTTCGAGACTCTGCTGTCTCTTACACCGTCACACTTAAACTTTAATTTTCGGGTTCCCTCATTGACTTTAAACTTGGCTTTAAGTGGTGCCATGACAAGCAAGTAAGAAGTGAGCTCTTGACCTTGTATAGACTTGGTGTAGGCATTAAAGTCTATCAACTCAGTAAATCTCCCTTCAAATATCTCCAGCTTCGTTAATCTTGCAGCATCGAATCCATTCATTTCTACACTACTTGATTCAACGTATAATACCAAACATTGCAAACAAAAAAGCCTAGGTAGAATTGCAACTGGCAGCTCCTTTAAGCTTTGAGTACATAAATTAAGATATGTTAGATTTGATTACATTTCCAAACCTTTAGGCACCTTGTTAATACCTGTACCCTGGAGGTCTAGCTTTCGTAGAGCCTTAAGCTTTTCTAGTGAAGGTACATATCTCAACTTGTTGCATCCACGAAGCACCAATGCATTGAGCGTTTCCAAATTTGATACGGTATTGGGCAATTGCTCGATACTAGTATAAGAAAGGGCAAGAATGCTGAGACTATGCATGTGCTGAAAGAATGATTCTGAAATCCTTTCCAAGGACTTATTGTTTTGCAGTAATAAGGTCGAAAGAATTTCACAATTGGGTGACAAGTGCGGAGGAATCTCTAATACGTTATTCATCATGAAGGAAACTTTTTCAAGATCTTCTCCCCATTCTTGCTTGCTTGGTAGTTCTTTTAGTCTGATGCCAGATTTTACCATAAAACGGGGGCCAGAACCTTTGATATACAATGCTGTATCTCTCATTACGTCATGCATCTTCACAGTATCTCTACCATCCTTTTCCAGCAAACAATTATTTTCCAGCCTATTTAATATAATATGACCTCTATCGTTCAACTCTTGTCGACTCCCAGTTCCAAGAAATTCCTCATCTATCCAGTATTTTATTAATTCCTCCCTTGGAATTATATAGTCTTCTGGATATAGTGAGCAATAAAGGAAACAACTTTGGATTTTCAAATCTCCCAAACGATCCAAACTGAACTTTAATCGCTCATATATTTCCTCAGTTTCGCCCTTCACACTTCTTACATGTTCACGTAACTCTCTTAATGCGTTCCTCCATTCCGCAACATCATATATTCCCTTCATGCTCCCAGCTATTACAGCTATGGCAAGGGGTAACCCACCACATTCCAGAACAATGTTGCCCAAAATTTCTTGCAAAGATGGAACCTTTAGAACCCCATGTCCAGCAGTGTCCAAGAATAACTTCATGGACTCCTCATTGGAGAGTGGAGGCACTTTGACTACCTTACAGTCCATTGATCTACAAACGTCAACCGATCTACTAGTTAATACCAACTTACTCCCATTGCTGGATGTTGGTTTAGGGATCCCTACTTCTGTCAGAGAGAACTTTTTCCAAACATCATCTAAGATCAATACATATCTTCTTTGTCTCATCTTATCCATTAATGCTGCTACACGCTCTGGTTCAGATTCTGGAAGATCTATAATATTCATAGCATTTGCAAGGTTTTCCTGTAATTTGGGAATGTTGAGTTCCTTTGAAACAGTGACCCAAATGATTTTACCAAACAAAGGTTTAGTCTTCTCCAATAGTTGATAGTATATGTGCTTCATGATAGTGGTTTTCCCGATCCCACCCATCCCACATACTCCAATCACTCCAATTTCATCACTCATCAAATAGTTCCAAATTTCTTCTATCACCATGGTTTCACCTTCTAAATGATCCGGTTGAAAAGGCGCTCCAGCAGTAGATGGATTATCAATTACTAGAGCTTCAGGGAACCTACCTCGTTCAATAATTCCCTCCACTTGTTCCACTGTTTGGGCAACACGTTTTGCTAGGCGTGCACGTGAAAAAAAAGATACTTCTTGCATTTTTTCATCAATGTCCCGCATTGTATCATTGACGGTTTGCACATCTAGAAGCCAATTCTCTACTTCTTCCCTTAAAAGTCTTCCCCATCGAAGCTCTGCCTTTATTCTCAGCTCCATATCTCTCTTGATAGCATTTAGTCGGTCTACTCTCGCTTGAAGATCATTCATCCTGTCTTCAAGTTTTCTGTGATGCTCTATGTATGTACATGTTGGATCTCCTAAGCACTTTAGCACTTCGCAAATTGGTCCTACAAGTTCCATAATTCACCAAATACTCTGCAATGTAGTAATAATAACTACGTCCATTAGTCACACTTATTTCTTTATCAAGGATAGATTTTAATGTACGATTATATATCTATCAATATATAAATTAAGCGTCAGCTCCAAAAAGTAATAAAAATAAAATATTCTTCCAAAATATATAAAATCTTGTAAAATACGCAGATAAAATATTTAAATAAAACATTTTACCCTTTTAAAATATTTAATTTTTATGAGTTCTCTTAAATTAATATTATAAAGTAATTAATAGATTTTCCTTTTCGTATCATTTTTATGAATTCTTTTTTTTCCCTTTTTTACCAGAAAAATATTTTTCTTATTATATTTAATTTTTTCTTTTGTTCTTTTTATTTATTTAAAAATAAATATGTAAATTAAGTGCCAACTCCAAAAGTATTAAAAATATTCTTCTAAAATATTTAATTAATTATTTATATCTATATATAAAATCTTCTAAAATGCCCATATAAAATATTTTTACCCTTTAAAAATATTTAATTGTTTTTATGAGTTCTTTTAAAATAATATTATAAAGTATTGACTTTCCCTTTTGGTATCATTTCTATGAAATATTTTTATTATTTTTCTTTTTTACCAGAAAATATTTTTTCTTATTATATTTAATTTTATTTCTTTTTATTTATTTTAAAAATATTTTTCTTACAAAATTTAAATAATATACTTTCGATACAAAGTGCAAAGTATTTTGATTGAACTAAAAACATTTTAACTTTCTAAAATGTTTAATTATTTTTATAAATTGTTTTAAAATAATATTAAAAATATTTAATTACAGTTTTTCCTTTTATTGTTATTTTTGTGAACTTTTTAGTGTTTTATTATTAAAAATGATTTTCTTCTTATTATTATAACTTATTTTTGTCTTTTCCTTTTCATTATTAACAAACTCTTTTCTTAGTAAATTTTAAATTAAAATAAACTTTTTTTGCGAAACACGTAAATTATTTTGGTTAGACCAATAATTACTGAATATTTTTACAATTTGGTTAATATAAATATATTAAACCTAAATTAATAAATATTTTAAGAATATTCACCCAATTATTAATTTTTTCATTTTAGCTATTCAACTTTTGAAATTAAATATTTTAGTCCTTCTTCAGCTAGTTGAGGATGTCTAAGGTGGCTTTGTTTTATTAATTTACTAATAAATTTAGCCCTACAATATTTACACATTTTATCAATTTGTTCTTAAATCTAAAAAATAAAAAATTTAGCCATATGTTGATAACATCTTTCATTTAATCCTAATTATAAAATTTTAAAATATTTAAAAAGTCTTTAAATTAAAAAGGTAAATATAAATTTTTTAAATTTTAAAATTAATTATAATTTTTGTAGAATTTTGCACTCAAAATGGCTTATTTTTTTATATACAATATTAAGTGTACATAATGAGGATAACACGGTTTGAACTCATGCCAAATGAGTGTCTAACAAGAATTTTAATCACCTTTCCACACGAGTCAAGGCACAAGAACACTAGAGTTTGAAATTGGTATTATCTTTATTGCAAAGAGTAAGGTCATTGGAATTGATGTTGCCAACCCAACCATTTTTCCGGATTTATAAATTTATTAATTTTAAGCTTCTTTTTAGGTTTTAATTAGGTATTTAGGACTAATAGTGTAGCAAAGAAAAAGGGACTAAATCAAAAGAGGTTGTATAAAAAATAACTTTAATTATTATTAGTAGTTAGGTAAAATTATGTAAAATATGGTACTAGAGTAATTAGATAAAATGCATATGATATTTATTTTCTTGTTATTTTTATTAGTAGTTGTATTATTGATTACTTTCTTGGATTAACATATTACATATGATGATTGATTTCAGTTTTCTTACTCGCTTAAAATTTCTTTTATAGTGTTGACAATTTTTATAGGAATTAATATTTTTAACTACAACTTGTATCACGAAACATGACTTATAAATTATGATGTAATTGTTCTCTATTAGTCAAACATGTTTATAGAATTACAATTCTTTATAATTATAAGAGAGTGTAATTACATTTTCATCCAATTACTTTATGTTTTCCAAGTAGAGCTTAATGTTGAGAATATTCATTTTCAATGAAATAAAAACTCAATGGTTTATCAAATAGACTTGCTCATGGGCTGGGCCACCTAGCTCATCCAAAAGGCCCACTCGAAAAGGAGGGCTTGGGCAAAAAAATAATGTCCGTTTTAAAAATGGGTCGAGCCTCGGGTAAGATACTTTTTGCCTGAGCTCGGCCTAGTCCGAAATCACTAAATGCGAAAAAAAATTGCTATTTTTTATTTTAATGATATTTTCTTGTTGCTTTTTCCCTATTTTGCGATCATTTCACTATTATATTGTTATTATTTTGTTGTTATTGTTTGGATATTGTGTAACACTTGTTTTATTGTTAATTTTGTTATCATTTTAGAGACATTTTCTTGTTAAGATGCATCTATTTTAATATTATTTAAGTATACTTATTTTTTAAAATTATTTTTAATTTGTTCGAAATATTTATTTTAATATTTTTAGTATTTTGATGTATTACATATATTTAAAAATTATATAAAATAAAAAATTTAATATGGGTGAGCCGGGTCGGGCTTGAATTTTAATATTTTTATTTGGGTCAGGCTTGAATAAATTTTTAAGCCCATTTTTTAAGTCGGGCCTGGACCTAGTAAACGGACTTAAATTTTTACTTGGGCCCGACTCATGATCACCTCTATTATTAAACACACCCTAAATTGAGTTATATCAAATAATTTTAAAAAATGAGTTATAAATGATTGCAGCCTTGAATTGAGATTCTTTTTTATATAGGATAAAGCAACATTTAATCTTTGAACTTGTTAATTCCTAATTTAGCCTTTATACTTTTTTTCATATTAGTCTCGAAACTTCACAATTTTCTCAACTTTGATTTATGCGATAACATGGCACTCCAATATTATGTTACGGCATCACCTAAAATTTTGTAATTTTTATGAAAAGATTTAGGTGATAACGTGATACAATATTATAGTTTAAAATCATTGTAAGGACTAAAATTGAGAAAAGTTGTCAAATTATTAAACTAAAATGAACAAAAATCTAAGGTCAAATGGTATCCACTTTTAAATATATATTGGGTAAACCAATGTGGCAACAATCTTTATAAAGAGTGACTAAAGAATAATTTATCTTAATTTTAGAGTGATTAAAGTGAAAATGTACCGTTAACCTTTTATTACCATTTATCGGTACAATAGTCAATTTAATTAATTTTTATCTTCATATAACTAAATGAATTTTTTTTGAAATGATTTAAAATAAAATATATATGAGTACCTTGCCTATATAGTCTTTTTCTCTCACCCAATCAAATAATACATTTTTCTAATCATGATTTTTTTTTATGAAAGAACATCACAAAGACAAAGGAGAAAGAAAAGCCTAACATAAATGAGCAGACATAAAATCAACTCTACCAAAATGAGGTCAAACCCAAAACTAAGTAATAGGCAGAGTTGGCAAACCATCCTTACTCAAAATAAACAACAATGAAAATGGTGGATGATTTATCTAACCCTCTAAGCACATCTCCACTTTAACATGCTTAGCCACCAAATTTATAGCTTTGTAACTTTGTTAGCATCCATTCTGATCTTTTGAATTAAAAAATTATGAAATTGATCTTTTAGTATATCAAATCTCTTCAGAATTGGTTTCAGCCTCCACCGCCTCTCAAAATTATTTTTCTTAGTTTCCAAGAAGACAATCAGAGAATCAATTTCCAAAATTACTTTCTCCTGCCTTATTGTTCACAGGAAGTTCGACACCTTTAGTGACCGCCGAAGCTTCCACAGTCTCAAACCTCATTCACAATCACAATCTCAACTTTTATTATTATTTTTTGTGAATTTTTTAGTGTTTTATTATTAAAATATGATTTTCTTATTATTATAGCTTAAATTTTTTGTCATTTCCTTTCTCATTTTTAATTTCCTTTCTTATTAAATTTTAAATTAAAATATACTTTTCTGCGAAACACGTAAATTATTTTGGTTAGACCAATTGTGAATATTTTTCAATTTCGTTATCAGAAATATATTAAACTTAAATTAATAAATATTTTATGAATATTCATTCAACTATTTAGTTTATTCAACTATTAATTCTTTTGTTTTAGCCACCTAATTTTTAAAATTAAATATTTTAATTATTTTTAATTAATTGTCAAGTATAATGTAATTACATTTTCATCTTAAGATTTTGTGCTGTAAAAATAAATTTTGAATATTTAAAATTTTTATTTTTATTGATTTATCAAACATACCCTAAATTGAGTTATATTAAGTTTTGTTTTTTAAATGAGTTATAAATGATTGCCGTTTCTTTTTAAATAGAATTAAGCAACATGAAATCTTTGAATTTGAAACTTTCTAACCGAGTCTCTATATTTTTTCTCTACATTAGTCTCGAAACTTGACAAATTTCTCAATTTTGATTTATGTGATAACATGACACTCCGATATTATGTCACATTCACCTAAAAGTAATAATTTTTACAAAAAGACTTAGGTGATAAACGTGGTAGAACACCATAGTTTAATATCATTGCAAGGATCAAAATTGAGAAAAATTATCAAATTATAAAACTAACGTGAACAAAATATAAGGTCAAATGTTATCCATTTTAAATATATATATTTGGGTAAACCAAAGTAGCAACAATCCCTAATTTTAGTGTGAATAATGAAAAAATGAGTTCTTAGTCTTTGTTACGGAAAAACTAATTAGATGATTTCTATTTAAAAGAAAAAACTAGAGATTGCTGCGAAACTCAAATCTGGAAGTCAGATTTGAAATTCCTCCAAAACCGTAGCTTAAACAAAGAAGAAATCAGGTAATTCTCAAATCCACACCCATAGTCTTTCATCTTTGAATATAAAAGAAAAAGCTTACCTGAAATATTATACACAGATGAGGCAAACGAGGAAAGCGTGTGATAATAGGAACTTGCTGAGAGTAATATTCAAAACCTAATAAACAGAAAACCGATTCAAATCAGATATTGATTCAGATCTAGAGTTAACAAATATACTTAGCTACTGTGGAGAATGTATGTTACCTTGGCGTTGCTTCACCGTGTCTGCTGGTTTTTTCTTTTATATGAACTCTGGAATTGTTTGCCCAAATGATGTGAATAATAATGGTATTTGAGCAGCCAATGTTGAAGAATTAAAGGAGATGAGCTTAACTTGAGTTGACTTGTTTACATGATTGCAGGGGAATCTCGGAATTTTAAATTCCCCCACATTTGGCTTATTACTGGCTAGAAGAGCATTGTAAACAGCTGGATCAAACCAACTTCACCAAATTTAAAAATAATAAATTTGACTAAAACATGATTCAAGTCTTCAAGATTGTTTAGCTTCAACTTGGTTGAATATATATATAAAACAATCTGTTTAGAGTCTTTCTTTATGTATAAAAGATTAGGTGGGTAAATTTTGATTTATTAAAAAATATTAAATTTTTAATCTCAAATGAAATTATTAAAGTTAATTAATTTTTAAAACAATTTAAATTATTTGAGTAATTCAGTTCTAGCTTCTGTATACAATTTAGATCAAGCTGATTTTTTCTCCCACAATAATTATAACACACCAAACTCAGCTTAGACGTTATGGCCGAGTCTGGTGAAGTCACATGATAGCGTGTTGAAAATTAAGTTGTTACGATAAAACCGTTTTCATTTATTTACTCTTGTTGATTCTAAACTCACTTATTTATTTAATTGATTGTTTTAAAATATAATTTGTTGCAGAAGCTTTAGAAAAATTTATTTTTTGAAAAATTGAGTTAATTAAGTAAATTCGTCCAATTAAGTAAATCAGATATTGATTCAGAGTTAACAAATATACTTAGCTACTGTATGTTACCTTGGCGTTGCTTCACCGTGTAGCTACTGTATGTTACCTTGGCGTTGTTCACCGTGTCTGCTGGTTTTTTTTTCTTTTATATGAACTCTGGACTTGTTTGCCTAAATGATGTGAAAAATAATGGTCTTTGAGCAGCTAATGTTGAAGAATAAAAGGAGATGAGCTTAACTTGAGTTGAGTTGTTTACATGATTGCAGGGGAGTCTCGGAATTTTAAATTCCCCCACATTTGGCTTATTACTGGCTAGAAGAGCTTTGTAAACAGCTGGATCAAACCAACTTCACCAAATTTAAAAATAATAAATTTGACCAAAACATGATTCAAAATTGTTTAGCTTCAACTTGGTTGAATATATATATATATATATATATATCTGTTTAGAGTCTATAAAAGATTAGGATTTGGTAAATTTTGATTTATTAAAAAATATTAAATTTTTAATCTTAAATGAAATTATTAAAGTTAATTAATTTTTAAAACAATTTAAAATATTTCAGTAATTCAATTCTAGCTTCTGTATACAATTTTGATCAAGTTGATTTTTTTTTCACAATGATTGTAACACCCCAAATTCGGCCTAGACGTTATGGCCAAGTCTGGCGAAGTCACATGATAGCATGTTGAAAATTAAGTTTTTACGACAAAGCCGTTTTCATTTATTTACTCTTGTTGATTCCAAACTCGCTTACTTAATTAATTGATTGTTTTAAAATATAATTCGTTACGGAAGCTTTAGAAAACAGTTATTTTATGAAAAACTGAGTTAATTAAGTAAATTCGTTCATTTTAGGAAAACCCATTTGTTTTAGAGAAAATCATTTGTTCGTTGATTTTGTGCAGTTATTAAATCCATGGAAACTTCAATAAAGTAAAAAGTCCAAGGAAAGTCCTGAATTACATCAAAAATTTACCCAATAATAATAGTAAAAATATAACTAGAAGTCAAACAAAAGGTTTTAATTAACTGTGGTCACCACTGAGTCCTCCACCGTACCGATCCGTCTAAGCTTGGGGATTACCTGATTACATTAAACAGAAGGGGTGAATTTACATAAACTCAGTGTGTAATTCCCACAGAAAACATGCACACAGTCAATTAGTAGTAAACAGTAAAAAGCAGTCTGAGGCCTAAGCCCATTACAGTTTCAGTAGCAATTTGGGCCTTAGCCCATTTCAGTTTAGTATCAGATATGCATTAGGGCTTTAGCCCATCACAGTAATAGTAATACAAACAGTAATCATAATAGGGTCCTATCCACCAGCCTCTACACACCATCTCCTTCCATCCCTACACTCTATGTAGGGTTTAAAACACCCACCCATCCCTACACTCCAAGTAGTACCGAATGTGGCACATAATCAGTATATTGCAGCTAAGCTGCCAGATAATAGGCTTAAAGCATTTCAGTACACTTCCTCCAAAGATCATCATCCCAACCCAACCCAATGCAATGCAAACATACAATATCATGCTTTTATGCAACTATCAGTCATTCATATATAATTATCAGTGATCATGCATAAATTATCATGCTCAATACATACATTTCATACAGTCAGATCACACATATTGGGGTCTAAGTAACGCTTACCGACCCTATAGTAGATTCATAGTCGACTTGGGAGACCCGTGCAACTCTATAAAGCATTTCAGTAAAAATAGGTTCACACGCCCATGTGTCCTACTCATGTGGGAACACACGCCCGTGTGGCCCATACGGCCCTATTTGGCCTTGGCCATGTGGATCACACGGCCCGACCCAGAATTCTACACGACTGTGTCGCCCACGCCACTCAAATCAGTCTAGCTCCTGTGTCGCACACAGCCTACCTAGCCATCACACGCTCGTGTCTTCCGCGCATGGCCTGGCTTCGTTGATAACACACCCGTGTTACACGGCCTACCATACAGGCGACCACATGCCTGTGTGGCAACGATAGTGGGATTTTTCACTTTCATCGAAACCCTATTTTTTGCGTTTTCGAGTACACATCTAGTTACGATTGATGCTAAAACAATCCCCAACACTCCAGAACCTATAATTGACCAGTAACCCATCAATTAATCATTTAACCCGATTCCTAAACGAAAACAATATGAAAACCAACTCCTAAACCAATGATAAACGTTACCTTAGCTCAAACAAAAGAAATTCCACGCACCTAAAGTGACGATTCCAAACCTTCGACCCCTCGAATACCTCTTAAACAATAAAAGAGACCCTTAGCAAAACGATTTGTCAATCAAATGAAAAAAGAACCTACCAAAAGTTACCGATCAAACGTGAATGAAGAGTTGCACTCAAGGAGACGAATTAGAAAAGAAAAATAAAGAAGAGAGAGTGGAAGAAAGGCAGAGTTCCGGCAACAAAGAGGAGGAAAACGAAATAGAAGGAAAAAAAGTAAAAGGGGAGATGGTCATTTTTTTTGCAGAGAGAATTTTGGGAACTGATAATTCAAATCCCACTACCTACTTTATCTCAACCACCCACTACCCAGATTTTCAGTATAACTCAAACTCTCAGCCATTAAACCAAGCAAAAATATTCACCTTTGACCACGCAAAGATTTGAACACCAAAAGCTCTTGCATACTACTAGCTCACTTAATCACCAAACCAGCAAGCACATTCTAACCTATACTTATAAACATTTAAATAAAAGTCTACTGAACAAAAGTGAGGCTTTATTTAGAAAAATTCCAAAATTTCACCAAATGCAAAGCTTGAACTTGAGACCTCTCACACATGTCTAAAATACTTAACCACTAAAGTAAATACGAATTTGTGTTATATTTTAACAAAACCAAAAATATAAATTTTGGGGCGTTACAATGATGATTTAAGTTGTTGGAGTAGTCATTTAACAAATATAGCCATTTGATCTATAGCCTCAACAAAAGTAGTATTTTTTTGGGTGAAATTTCTTAACTTTTATTGTTATATATATATATATATTTTAAAATTAATTATCGACAACTAAAAGTAGAGTTATATAAATAACTACATGAATGCAATATTGTGATTATAATGAAAGAAGACTCATAAGTAGGATGAAAAAAAGTAAACTATTTCATGGTGACTCTAAAAAAAAAAAAAGTAAACTATTTCATGGTGACTCTAAAATAAAGTTTATTTTATTTTAATATTTTAATTTTTAAATTTAATTATTTCAGTTAGGATAAATTTTTGAACTAATCTCTTATTAAGAATTCGTTAATCACTATCAAATTGCTTAATCAACTGAAAATCTTGACTTCCCTAAACCCAATATATTAAATTAAAATTATTTTATTAGTTAACTTTAAAGTTAATTTAGACTCAAATAAAATACATTCCAACTTAAATAAAAAAATAATTCAAAACTAGCTTTTTATTCTAATTTTGAAACAAAATCAATTTGAAATCTAATAAATTTGAAATTAAAATGTTGGAACAAAATTAATATATTCACCATATTTAATTTAATTTATTTTTAATGAGACTATTTTATCTTATTCTAGATAATATAAATCAATAAAAATTTACTATAAGGTGATTTGAATTTAGAATTTCATGCATGTGAATTAATTTTATCATTGTAACCAACCATAAATCTTGTATAATAATCCTAAGAAACTGAATAATATGATCCATACACATAAAGTTGAAATCCCAAGAATCCTTTAACCCTATTTTCAATCTTTTCAGGGACTTGTTTTGTAAAAAATATAATTGATATGAGGCTCACAAAATGGGCAAAATCATAAAAGAAGAGAAAAGCAAACAACTTAGGTTATTAACTCCAATTGGCAAGATGAGAAAATACACTTACAATCAAATAATGAAATGATGCAAATTAATTAAAATCAAGATGATCAAAGTACAAAAGCTTCCAGTAGCGCTATAGCATTACCAAGTAAGGTAGCAGATCCTGCTTAGCATTGGGATGGTTCACAATTTCAAGAAGTGGTATATACCTGTGGGATGGTTCAATATATATATATAAATGAGCAAGTTCAAGATCAAATGAGACAGTTAAGTCACAAGAAACACAACCACATAGTAAAAAATGATGCAAACTAGAAGCAGGATTATCACAAAGTTGAATTACAACATCAACAATCCAATCATATTGAAACCATATTGAAGTTCATTTATTACAGATAAAACCACAAGAGAAGGATGCCTCCGACGAAGTACCACATCAAAGAAAGAACCACCACAGAAGAATGAAGGTACAGTGATGAGTTGGGTTGATTTGTTTCTCCAAGATTTGATTGTCAAGCCAACTGCTTTGCTAGCTTTAGAATGGCACAAACAACCTGTATTTTATAAGACCCCACAAAGAATTACAAAAAGAAGAGTGGAGAAGAAAGGGGAGCATTAGAGGCAAGGTTTTTGACATTGATCTAAGCAAACAAGAATACTACATTATAGAACATATTTTATATTTATATCAACTTAAAGCTTGCAGTTTCAAAATAAAGAAGAAAAAGGGGCTGTTCATTCATTCAAATCATTAATGTCATAATGAGAATCTCAAGGGTTCTAGAGCAAGCCTAGTCATCGGGGTTAAACAAAGAAGCAGATGAGATCCTGCTTTATTGAAACCATTTTCAACCAAATTAAGCCTACAGCTGGTAACAAAGCATGATGCTAATTAATCTAAATTTGTTTTAAACATTAGTAACATTTTTGTTCTCTTTGGTTTCTATTTTGCTAATCATAATCCTCTTCTTGTAGGTTTTCCCGTTTTCTTTTTGGTAGAATAAAAAATCTTCAAATTATTTTCTAGAAATAAAAGCAACAAATAAAGACTCACTGTTTAGCTTGATCCGGAATTTGATTTGAACAGCAAAGGCTTTCAGCTACGCGGATAAAATTTCAACCAAGGTCGCAAAACCTCCTTAGCATTCGGATAGTCCCACTCTACTGATTCCCACCACTCCACTGGATATATGCAGATTTGTTCGAAAGGATGAGCAGAAGGAGCAGATTGGTGTGTATCTTGAAAAAGAGGAAGATACAGAGGCATCCTTTTTAGATTGGCACATTCCCCTACTTTGATTTTCCTAAGGGAGTTGCATACCATTTCCCTATTTGAACTGCATAAGCTCTTCAGCTCTGGTAAGCGCGTCAATTCTAACTTCTTTAATTTGGGAAGGCTGAACTTTTTTGGAGCTTGCGTTCCATTTCCCTTGTGATTCTCTTCCTCTTCTTCTGATCCTATTATTTCCTCTATTTGTCCACAACCACGAACTATGAGGTCCTCCAGGTTTTGGAGGTCATGTACTAAGTGAAAGGGAAAGAGTTGCTTCATGTTTGAGCATCCTTCAATATGAAATGATTTAAGATTGGAAAAAATGGCTGGAATAGACTGTGAACTGAATGTAGAAACAATAGATGCTTCTGCTACTTTAACAAGCACATGAAGGTTATCCAAATTTTCAAGCCTCAAGAGCTCAAGGTTCTTAAATGGGGTGAATGATTGGGATGGTGACGACAGATCAAGCACAGATTCTATCCCTCTGCAATCGTGAATCCAACAGAACCCCAACTCATTGGTTTGTTGGAAGAAGGGCATATCACTTAAGCTTCTGATATTGTGGCACTCAAAAATTCTGAGACTCCTGACATCATTTGGGAGCTCTGCTGGATCTTCTCTTCCTATTGGACACCCGCCTAATATTACATCTTTCAGAGGTAGATGTGGAGGCTTCCGCATCTCATCCACGAGCTGCACTTCAAAACCCCGTTTCTTAAACTTCTCCACAAGTTCAGCGGGTCCCTTTTTTAACACACCATACACTTCCATAATGTTCCTCTCTTTCCCAGTGAGGGAGAACGCAGTCACACCTTCACCAATCAACAGTGACATTACTTATCAAACTCAATTTCTGATATAATTAATCATTAGTGTTACTATTGCCAATTGTATCATTTTTTTTTTTTTTGCGCACTACAACTGCCACCATACCTCTTTCCTATGTAAAGCCACGTATTAAAGCACAAAAACATAAATAATTATAAAAACTTTAAATATGTGCTTAGTTGGTTGAATATTATATTACCTTTCATAATAGAATTATAGGAATATAAGATTATGAGCAGATATAAGATTACTTTGTCTGACTGGAATATAAATTTAAGTGTTTAGTTGATAGAATCTAAAATTAAGTAAATATATAATGTTGAAATAAATAAATAAATAAATAAATAAATCATTATTATTACAAAATTTACAGATTATAAATATTTAAATAAATTTATTTTGCAAAAAGAGTTATGCTATAATCATTTTTATAATAAGTAAATCAGAAAAAAAATATAAAATTTATAAGATATAATCTTTATAAAAAAGTGTTCAGTGACTAAAACTTTTATAATATTTTTTGTTAATAATGTTATTTTTCTCACAATATGACAAAAATTATAATATTTTTTAAAAAGTAAGTATATTATTTTTATAATATATAGTATAGATAAATATACAAAGTTATGTTTATTCTTTTGTCATGATTTTTTTAAATAGTATATTGTTAAGATTTTTATAATATTTTATAATATACTTTTTGATATAATTTTAGAAAAATTTAATATTTAAGTAACATAATTTTTAATATAACTTTACCATATATATAAGCAAAATCGAATGGATTGGATATTATTCTGCATATCGTTTCTTTGTGGATTATTATATGAATTTTTAGGATTTAAATAATTAATTTAAGTGATATTAAAAGTTTTGTAAAAGAGAGTTTAGTTACTCTACGTGAAGTTAACTATAGCACAATAAAACCAAAATCAATAATGCGATAAGTAATTAGATAATGAAAACAAGTGGTAGCGAGTAAATTATATTACAACAATTATAAATGCCAAACTAAAGTTTGAGTGTAATCTAATTTTAAATAATATGACATTTATGTCATAAGTAATTAAATTTTATTAAAATCTTTTAATGCCAAATAGTAGTTTTATTATAAGCAATGGGAAATTAATAAAAAAGAAATGATAATAACATATTCACATAAATTGAACTTAAAATTTTTTGTGTGTGTTTTTATATGTATTTTAATATTATTTAACTTTCTTTTCTCCAAATAACATTGTTTAACATTTAAAATCTTAAAATTTTAATCATTCAATATATTGACACATTATTTTATATTAAAAATGATCATATATTAATGGCAATTTATTCGATTATTTCTTGATTTATTTATATAATTATATATTTTATTCTTATGCTTATATTTATGAATTTGTAATGTTCTAGCTTTTACTCTTATTTGTTATTAATTACATAAGAAGTTGTTATATGTAATTAATTTTATGTGTGATGTATATACTCAAAACCTTTAGTATGTTAAGCTTATAAATTCATTTATGATTTTAAATAACTAAATGCCTTGAATAGAAAAATTGGGAAAAAACCCAACAAACAACAAAATGAAAGGGGAGAAATAAAGGCTTGTCCAATAATAATAAAGCATTAGGAGATAGAGAAAAGATTGTATGAAACAGTGACGCCACGTTATTTGTATCCATTTCCAATAGATTTATGCCACATCAACATTCTTATCCTGAATTTCAACATTTTAATTTAGATTTAAATTTTTTTAGGATAAAAATATTAAAATTCAGGATAAGAATGCTGATGTTGCATAAATCTATTGGAAAGAGATACAGATGACATGGCGTCACTGTTTCATACAATCTTTTCTCTTAGGAGATATAATGGGAAGGGGACTGCGGTGAGTGGCTCTGGACCTTTAAGGGTCCAGTAAAAAAAACATGGGTGTGCAGCAGGGTGGAGATATAGTCTCCACAACGCCACACGATGACATTCAACACAATTGGGACTACCAACTTACCCGCACTGACCTTAATCGGCCTTCTAAATGGTCCCTACTCTACTGAATTTTTATGGATTTGATTGCATCCGTACCTTTGACTGAAGACGCGACATTTAAAACCTGCCTGTTGCTTATGCGGCCCCCATGAAGGTTGAACTTGAAACGGTAAACATATTCTATGCCTTTTACAAGTCGTTTGAGGTTAAACTTGGCTTCAAGTGGTGCCATGACAAGCAAGTAAGAAGTGAGCTCTTGACCTCGTATAGACTTGGTGTAGGCATTAAAGTCCATCAACTCAGTAAATCTCCCTTCAAATATTTCCAGCTTCGTTAATCTGGCAGCATCGAATCCATTCATTTTTACACTACATGATTCAACGTATAATACCAAACATTGCAGACAAGAAAGCATAGGTAGAATTGCAACTGGCAGTTCCTTTAAGCTTTCAGTACATAAATTAAGATATGTTAGATTTGATAGCATTTCCAAGCCTTCAGGCACCTTTTCAATAGCTGTACGACCGAGGTCTAACTTTCTTAGAGCCTCAAGCTTTTCTAGTGAAGGCACATATCTCAAGTTGTAGCATCCATGAAGCACCAATGCTTTGAGCTTTTTCAAGTTTGACACAGAATCCGGTAATTGCTCAATATTGGTATAAGAAAGGTCAAGAATGCTGAGGCTATGCATGTGCTGAAAGAAAGATTCTGAAATACTTTCTAAGCATTCATTCTTTTGCAATAATAAGGTAGAAAGAACTTCACAATTGGGCGACAAGTACGGAGGAATTTCTGATACGTTATTCATCATAATGGAAACTTTTTCAAGATCTTCTCCCATTCTTGCTTGCTTGGTAATTCTTTTAGTCCGATGCCAGATTTTACCATAAAACGGGGGCCAGAACTTTTGATATACAGTGCTGTATCTCTCATTACATCATGCATCTTAACATCATCTTTAGCCTTTTCCAACATACTATTGTCTACCAGCCTATTTAATATAGTATAACCCCTATCATACAACTCTTGTCGACTCCCAGTTCCCAAAAATTCCTCATCTATCCAGTATTCTATTAATTCCTCCCTTGGAATTATATAGTCTTCTGGATATAGTGAGCAATAAAGGAAACAACTTTGGATTTTCAAATCTCCCAAACGATCGAAACTGAATTTTAATCGCTCATATATTTCAACATCTGTGCCCTTCACGCTTCTTACATGGTCTCGTAAGTCTCTTAATGCGTTCCTCCATTCCGCAACATCATATATTCCCTTCATGCTCCCAGCTATTACAGCTATGGCAAGGGGTAACCCACCACTCTCCCTAACAATGTTGCCCAAAATTTCTTTCAAAGATGGAACCTTTAGAACCCCCTGTCCAGCATGCTCCAAGAACAAATTCATGGACTCCTCATGGGACAGTGGAGTCACATTGACTACCTTACAGTCCATAGATCTACAAACCTCAATCGATCTACTAGTTAATACCAACTTTCTCCCATTGCTGGATGTTGGTTTAGGGATCCCTACCTCTGCCAGAGAGAACTTTTCCCAAACATCATCTAAGATCAATACATATCTTCTTTGTCCCAATTTCTCCATTAGTTCTGCTACACGCTCTGGTTCAGATTCTGGAAGATCAACAATATTCAGAGCATTTGCAAGTTTTTCCTGTAATTTAGGGATGTTGAGTTCCTTTGAAACAGTGACCCAAATTATTTTATCAAACAAAGCTTTAGTCTCCTCCAATAGTTGATTGTGTATGTGCTTCATGATAGTGGTTTTCCCGATTCCGCCCATACCACAAACTCCAATCATTCCAATTTCATCACTCATCAAATAGTTCCAAATGTCTTCTTTCACCATGGTTTCACCTTCTAAATGTTCCAATTGAAAAGGCACTCCAGCAGTAGATGGATTATCAATTACTAGAGCTTCAGTGAAACTACCTCGTTCAATAATTCCCGCCACTTGTTCAACTGTTTGGGCGATACGTTTTCCAAGGCGTGCACGTGAAAAACAAGACACATTTTGCATTCTCTCATCAATGTCCTGTATTTTGTCATTGATGGCTTGCACATCTATAAGCCAGTTCTCTACTTCTTGCCTTACACGTCTTCCCCATCGAAACTCTGCTTTTATTCTCAGCTCCACATCACTCTTCATAGCATTTAGTTGGCGTTGTTTTGCAAGAAGATCATTCTTCCTTTCTTCAAGTTTTCTGTGATGCTCTATGTATGTACATGTAGGATCTCCTAAGCACTTTAGCACTTCACAAATTGGTCCTACAAGTTCCATAATTCACCAAATACCCTGCAATGTAGTAATAATAACTACGTGCATTAGTCACACTTATTTCTTTATCAAGGATAGATTTTAGTGTATGATTATACATCTATCAATATGTAAATTAAGTGCCAACTTCAAAAGTATTAAAAAATATTTTTCTAAAATAAATAAATAATTAATTATATCTATATATAAAATCTTCTAAAATGCCCATATAAAATATTTTTACCCTTTAAAAATATTTAATTGTTTTATGAGTTCTTTTAAAATAATATTATAAAGTATTTAATTGACTTTCCTTTTGGTATCATTTCTATGAAATATTTTATTATTTTTCTTTTTTACCAGAAAAATATTTTTCTTATTATATTTAATTTTATTTCTTTTAAAAATATTTTTCTTACAAAATTTAAATAATATACTTTCGACACAACGTGCAAAGTATTTTGATTGAACTAAAACATTTTAACTGTCTAAAATGTTTAATTATTTTTATAAATTGTTTTAAAATAATATTAAAAATATTTAATTACAGTTTTCCCTTTTATTATTATTTTTGTGAACTTTGTAGTGTTTTATTATTAAAAAATTATTTTCTTATCATTATAACTTAAACTTTTTGTCTTTTCCTTTTCATTATTAACAAACTCTTTTCTTAGAAAATTTTAAATTAAAATAAACTTTTTGCGAAACACGTAAATTATTTTGGTTAGACCACTAATTACTGAATATTTTTACAATTTGGTTAATATAAATATATTAAACCTAAATTAATAAATATTTTAAGAATATTCACCCAATTATTAATTTTTTCATTTTAGCTATTCAACTTTTGAAATTAAATATTTTAGTCATTCTTCAGCTAATTGAGGATGCCTAAGGTGACTTATTTTATTAATTTACTAATAAATTTAGCCCTACAATATTTGCACATTTTATCAATTTGGTCTTAAATTTAAAAAATCAACAAATTTGGCCATATGTGATAACATTTTCATTTAATCCTAATTATAAAATTTTAAAAATATTTTAAAAGGTTTTTAAATTAAAACGGTAAATATAAATTATTAAAATTTTAAAAAGTAATTATAATTTTTTTAGATTTTGCACTCAAAATGGCTTATTTTCTTTTCTTTTTTTTTTTAATACAATATTAGAGGTACATGATGAGGAGAACACAGTTTGAACCCATGCCAAATGGGTGTCTAACAAAAATTTTAACCACCTCTCTATACGAGTCAAGGCACAAAAAGACTAGAGTTTGAAATTGGTATTATCTTTATTGCAAAGAGTGAGGTCATTGGAATTGATCTTGTCAACCCAACCATTTTCCAGATTTATAAATTTATTAATTTTAAGCTTCTTTTTAGGTTTTAATTAGGTATTTAGGACTAATAGTGTAGCAAAGAAAAAGGGGACTAAATCAAAAGAGGTTGTATAAAAAATAACATTAATTATTATTAGTAGTTAGGTAAAATTATGTAAAATATGGAATACTAGAGTAACTAAATAAAATGCATATGATATTTATTTTCTTGTTATTTTTATTAGTAGTTGTATTATTGATTACTTTCTTAGATTAACATATTACGTATGATGATTGATTTCAGTTTCTCTTACTCGCTTAAAATTTCTTTTATAGTGTTGGCAATTTTATAGGAATTAATATTTTTAACTACAACTTGTATCACGAAACATGACTTATAAATTTTGATGTAATTGTGCTCTATTAGTCAAACATGTTTAGAGAATTACAATTCTTTATAATTATAAGAGAGTGTAATTACATTTTCATCCAATTACTTTATGTTTTCCAAATAGACCTTAATGTTGAGAATATTCATTTTTAATGAAATAAAAACTCAATGGTTTATCAAATAAACCTGCTCATGGGTTGGACCACCTTGCTCATCCTAAAGGCCCACTCGAAAAGTAAGAGGGCTTGGGCAAAAAAATAATGTCCGTTTTAAAAATGGGTCGAGCCTTGGGTAAGATACTTTTTGCTTGAGCTCGGCCTAGTTCGAATTCAATAAATGCGAAAAAAAATTGCTATTTTTTTATTTTAATGATATTTTTTTTGTTGCTTTCTCCTTATTTTGCTATCATTTCACTATTATATTGTTACTATTTTGTTGTTATTGTTTAGATATTGTGTAACACTTGTTTTATTGTTAATTTTGTTATTATTTTAGGGATATTTTCTTGTTAAGTTGCATCTATTTTAGTATTATTTAAGTATACATATTTTTTAAAAATTATTTCAATTTGTTCGGAAATATTTATTTTAATGTTTTTAGTATTTTTGATGTATTATATATATTTAAAAATTATGTAAAAAATAATATAATATAAAAAATTAATATGGGCGGGCCAGATCGGGCTCGAGTTTTAGCTTTTTTATTTGCATAGGGCTTGGATAAATTTTTAAACCTATTTTTCAGGTCGAGCTTGAACCTAGCAAATGAACCTAAATTTTTACTTGGGCTCGACTTATGATCACCTCTATTATCAAACACACCCTAAATTGTGTTATATCAAATAATTTTAAAAAATGAGTTATAAATGATTGCAGCCTTGAATTGAGATTCTTTTTATGTAGGATAAAACAACATTTAATTTTTGAATTTGTTAATTCCTAATTTAGTCTTTATACTTTTTTTCACATTAATCTCGAAATTTGACAATTTTTTCAACTTTAATTTATGTGGTAACATGACACTCAATATTATGTCACGGCATCACCTAAAGTTTTGTAATTTTATAAAAGATTTAGGTGATAACGTAATATAATATTATAGTTTAATATAATTGTAAGGATTAAAATTGAAAAAATTGTCAAATTATCAAAATGACATGAACGAAAATCCAAGGTCAAATGTTATCCACTTTTAAATATAAATTAGGTAAACCAATTTGGCAACGATCTTTATATAGAGTGACTAAAGAGTAATTTATCTAAAATTAAAGTGAAAATGTACCGTTAATTTTTTATTACCATTTATCAGTAGAATGGTCAATTTAATTAATTTTATCTTCAGATAACTAAATTAACAAATTTTTTTGAAATGATTTTAAAATAAAATATGAGTACCTTGCCTATATACTCTTTTCTCTCACCCAATCAAATAATACGTTTTTCTAATTATGATTTTTTTATGAAAGAAACTTTCATTATAAAAAAGTAACAAACAGTGGAGGACAGCTCTCAAAAGTTGTACAAAAAAGAAAATGCCAGACAAAAGTGAAAGGAGCCGGCAAACACAGACAGGAGAAAGCAGAGGAGGTCTAATTATTATGGATCTATATAATCTACTCTAATTATATTATTATATTTATTATATTGTATTGTTCAATGACTTTAAGAATTAAAAAAAAAAAAACCTGTAAAAGGTAAGATTTTGCGAAACTGTGAGTGGGAAGTCAGATTTTTGAAATTCCTCCAAAACCCATAGCTTAAACAAAGAAGAAACCAGATTATTCTCAAACCCACACCCATCGTCTTCCTTCTTTTAAAATGAAAGAAAAGCTTACCTGAAATATTACACTCAGATCAAGCAAACGAGAAAAGCGTCTGATTATACGAATTTGTTGCGAGTAACCTACTACACCAAAAAGAGATTCAAATCAGACATTGATTCAGAGTTAACAAATAAATATACTTAGCTACTGTGGAAAATGTATGTTACCTTGGCGTTGCTTCACCGTGTCTGCTGTTTTTTCTTTAATATCAACTCAGGAATTGTTTGCCTAAATCATGAGAAAAATGGTATTACAGCCACCTATTGTTGAGCACAAAAAGGATATCAGCGTGACTTTAGTTGACTTGCTTAAATGATTGCAGGGCAGTCTCGGAATTTTACATATTATAGGCCGTATCAGTAAAGAAGAAGTTCACAAAGACAACAGAGAAAGAAAAGCCTAACAAATGAGCAGACATAAAATCAGCTCTATCAAAGTGAGGTCAAACCCAAAACTAAGCCATAAGCGGAGTTGGCAAACCATCCTTACTCAAAATAAACAACAATGAAGATGGTGGATGATTTATCTAACCCTCCAAGCACATCTCCACTTTAGCATGCTTAGCTACCTAATTCATAGCTTTGTTAGCATCCATTCTGATCGTTTGAATTAAAAAATTATGAAATTAATCTTTTAGAATATCAAATCTCTTCAGAATTGGTTCAGCCTCCACCGCCTCTCAAAATCATTTTTCTTAGTTTCCAAGAAGACAATCAGAGAATCAATTTCCAAAATTACTTTCCAAGAAGATGGTGGACACCTTTAGTGGTAGCCAAAGCTTCCACAATCTCATCCTCATTCACAATCACAATCTCACCTTTTATTATTATTTTTTGTGAAATTTTTTAGTGTTTTATTATTAAAATATGATTTTCTTATAATTATAGCTTAATTTTTTTTTGTCATTTCCTTCCTCATTATTAATTTCTTTTCTTATTAGATTTTAAACTAAAATATACTTTTCTGTGAAACACGTAAATTATTTTGGTTAGACCAATTGTGAATATTTTTCAATTTCGTTATCAGAAATATATTAAACTTAAATTAATAAATATATTATCAATATTCATTCAACTATTTAGTTTATTATATATTAGTCAATCAACTATTAATTCTTTTGTTTTAGCCACTCAATTTTTAAAATTAAATATTTTAATCATTCTTTTAATTAATTACCGAGTACAATGTAATTACATTTTATCTAAATATTTCGTGCTGTACAAATAAATTTTGAATATTTAGAATTTTTATTTTCAATGGTTTATCAAACATACCCTAAATTAAGTTATATTAAGTAATTTTTTAAAAAATTAGTTTTAAATGATTGCAGTTTCTTTTTAAATAGGATTAAGCAGCATGAAATTTTTGAATTTGATAACTTTCTAACTTAGTCTTTATACTTTTTTCTACATTAGTCTCAAACTTTGACAAATTTCTCAATTTTAATTTATGTGATAACATAGCACTATGATATTACGTCACATTCACTTAAAAATTATAATTTTTACCAAAAATTTAGGTGATAACGTGGTAGAATACCATAATTTAATATCATTGGACCAAAATTGAGAAAAGTTATCAAATTATAAAACTAAGGTAAACAAAAATATAAAATTAAATGTTATCCACTTTTAAATATATATATTTGGATAAACCAAATTAGCAACAATCCCTAATTTTAGTGTGACTAATGAAAAAATGCGTTGTTAGTCTTTTGTTACGGAAAAACTAATTAGATGATTTCTATTTAAAAGAAAAAACTAGAGACTGCTGCGAAACTCAAATCTGGAAGTCAGATTTGAAATTCCTCCAAAACCATAGCTTAAACAAAGAAGAAATCAGGTTATTCTCAAATCCACACCCATAGTCTTTCATCTTTGAATATAAAAGAAAAAGCTTACCTGAAATATTACACACAGATGAGGCAAACGAGGAACGCGTGTGATAATAGGAACTTGCTGAGAGTAATATTCAAAACCTAATAAACAGAAAAGCGATTCAAATCAGATATTGATTCGTAGTTAACAAATATACTTAGCTACTGTGGAGAATGTATGTTACCTGGGCGTTGCTTCACCGTGTCTGCTGGTTTTTTCTTTTATATGAACTCTGGAATTGTTTGCCTAAATGATGTGAAAAATAATGGTATTTGAGCAGCCAATGTTGAAGAATAAAAGGAGATGAGCTTGACCTGAGTTGACTTGTTTACATGATTGCAGAGGAGTCTCGGAATTTTAAATTCCCCCACATTTGGCTTATTACTGGGTAGAAGAGCTTTGTAAACTGCTGGATCAAACCAACTTCACCAAATTTAAAAATAATAAATTTGACTAAAACATGATTCAAGATTGTTTAGCTTCAACTTGGTTTGAAAATATATAATAAAAAAAAAAAAAACTGTTTAGAGTCTTTCTTTATATATAAAAGATTTGGAGTGGGTAAAATTAAATTTATTAAAAAAATATAAATATTTTAATCTCAAATGAAATTATTAAAGTTAATTAATTTTTAAAAAAATTAAATTATTTGAGTAATTCAATTCTAGCTTTTGTATACAATTTTAATCAAGCTGATTTTTTTTTTCCACAATGATTGTAACACCCTAAACCCGGCCTAGATGTTATGGCCGAGTCTGGCGAAGTCACATGACAGCGTGTTGAAAACTAGGCCGTTTTCATTTATTTACGCTTGTTGATTCCAAACTCACTTACTTATTTAATTGATTGTTTTAAAACATAATTCGTTGCAAAAGTTTTAGAAAACATTTATTTTATGAAAAACTGAGTTAATTAAGTAAATCCGTTCATTTTCAGAAAACCTCTTTGTTTTAGAGAAAACCGTTTGTTCGATGATTTTGTACAGCTTATTAAATTCATGGAAACCTTAATAAAGTAAAAGTCTAAGGAAAGTCCCGAATTACATAAAAATTTACCCAACAATAATAGTAAAATATAACCAAAAGTTAAACAAATAGTTTTTATTAATTGAGGTCATCACGAGTCCTCTCATTGCATCGATTAAATCTAAGCTTGGGGATTACACGATCACATTAAATGAAGGGTGAGTTTACGTAAACTCGATGTAATCCCACGAAAACATGCATACATCAATTAGCGATAAATAGTTAAAAGCTACCGAGGCCTAAGCCCATTAAGGCCAGAGTAGTTTGGGCTTTAGCCCATCATAGTATGATAATGCAAACAAGAATCGAATGAGTTCTACCCATCGACCTCTACGCACCATCTCATCCATCCTTACACTCAATGTGGGGTTTAAAACACCCACCCATCCCTACACTCCAAGTAGTACCGAATGTAGCACATAATTAGTATATTGCAATTTGAACCGCCGGATAATAGATTTAAAACCTTTCAAGACACTTCTTTCAAAGATTATCATCCTAACCCAATGCAATGCAAACATACAATATCATGCTTTTATCCAACTATCAATCATTCATATATAATTATCAGTGATCATGTATAAATTATCATGCTCATTACATACATTTCATACAGTCAGATCACACATATTGGGGTCTAAGTAACACTCATCGACCTACATGAGGTTCACTATCGACTTGGGAGACACGTGCAACCCTAGAAAGCATTTCAGTAAAAATGGGCTCACACGCCCATGTGGCTTGCCCGTGTGGCCTATACTGCCTAATTTGGCCTTGGTCATGGATCACACTACCGCCCAGAATCCCACACTACAGTATGGCCCACACTACTCAAATCACCTAGCTCGTGTGTCATAAACGGCTAACCTGGCCATCACACGGCCGTGTCTTCCGCGCATGGCCTGGTTTCGTCGATCACATTCCTGTGTTATAGCACAAGGCCTACCACACGTGCGACCACATGCCCGTGTGGCGTCGACAGTTGGGTTTTCAGTTTTTGTCGAAACCCTATTTTTTTCTTTTCAAGTACACACCTGATTTTGATTGATGCTAAAATAATCCCGAGCACTCCGAGCCTATAATTGACTAGTAACCCATCAATTAATCGTTTAACTTCGATTCCTAAACGAAAACACAAGATGAAAACCAACTCCTAAACCAATGGGAACGTTACCTTCTCTCGAACAACGGAAATTCCACGCACCTAAAGTAACAATTCCATACCCTTGACCCTCGAATGCCTCCTAAACACTAAAAGAGACCCTTAGCAAAATGATTCGTCAATCAAATGAAAACGAAACCTACCAAAACTTACCGATCAGACGTGAATGAAGAGTTGCACTCAAAGAGACGAATTTTTTTTGCAATAGAGAGGAGGAAAACGAAAAAGAAGAAAAAAAAAGTGAAAAGGGAGTTGGTCATTTTTCTTGCAGAGAGAATTTTGGGAACTGATAATTCAAATCCCACTACCTACTCTATCTTAACCACCCACTACTTAGATTTTCAGTACAACTCAAACTTTCAGCCATCAAACCGAGCAAAAATATTCCCTCTTGCCCACGCAAAAATTCAAACACTAAACCTACTACTCCACTTAACCATCAAACCAGTAGGCCCATTCTGATATGTATTTACAAACATTTAAATAAACGTCTGCTGAACAAAAGTAAGGCTTTACTTAGAAAAATTCCAAAATTTCACCAAATGCAAGGCTTGAACTTGGGACCTCTCACACATTCTCAAACGCTTTGTAACACCCTTAACCCGCATCCATCGCCGAATAGGGTTACAAGGCATTAACATGCAAAACACAGTCATATAAATTATTTATCGTTTATATGGTCATATCCAAATCGTTCGAGTAATGCATTTTCATAGTATGCTAAAACAATAATGTGAAATAAATGAAATGCATGGACTTGTATGAAGACTACGAATATTCGCCCTTAGGGTGTTTAGCCAAATTTTGTGTATTTTATGTTTTGTGCAAGTAGGACTAAATTGTAAAAATATTAAATATTAGGGGCAAAATGGTAATTTGCCCATTTATGTGTTTTTGGATTAAATTTAATGTAAATATATTTGAATGATCTTAATTTGAACATGTTTAGATCAAGAACCAAAGAAAACGGATTTGGATCGGGGAAAAACGAAAATAGTCGAATAGCTTATTTTCGTCGTCCGTCGATATCTAAGGTAAGTCTTTAAGCGATTAAAAATTGTAAATTATATATTTTAATTATTACTATGCTGAGTTGGAAACTGGGAAATTAGTATTGAGTTAGTCGAATGTGATTAATTATAAAATTAATATGTTTAAGTTTGGTTTGATTGAGTTCTAATATTTGAAAGTTCGAACAAAGATTATGAAGTACAAGAAAATTTCGATACATGAATTGGTTGTGAGACAGCTTTAAAAATATGATATTCGAGCTTTAAGCCTAAAGGTGCTTTGTGCTGGAGAAATATTGGGCTTTATGCCTAGCGAGCTTTATCTTGGGTGAATTATTATAAGTGTATACTTAAAAGATTCTTGCGATGTGGAATTTAAATTAGGTAAATGAGCTCAATGTTCGGTATGTGTAAGCTTATTGGTTGTTTGAGATAAGGTAAATTAGTAACTTGATATTTGTTACTAATTATATGTGATACAATTGAAGATTTTATGTGAATTTTAGTAAGTGTATTGAGCCTTGTAAATAAATAGTATGAATTTTGTGGAATTGATTTTTGGATATGGGCATATATGTGTTCATGTATAATCGGCCATTTAAGTTGTATATGTACAAGATGTGGTATTATAGTTCTTAAGTTTATATAAATGCGTTTGTGTATGTTTGATCATATAAAGACATTTTAGTCTTGAAAGTTGATTAATATTAGGTCATGTTGATTAAATGAGCATTCGGCCAATATAAATTTTGTGTGTAAAAATGTATTATTTATCTCATTTGTAGAGGTTAGGATTGATAATGATAATTGTACAAACCCTTTTTGCCCCAAAAACAAACCCAATTACAAACCAGCCCAACAAGCCCAATTTTCTCTTAAACTAGCCCGATTCCTATTGGCCCATTAGGCCCAAACACTAAAATCAACTCAGGAACCCTAGGGTTCTTGAGCTTCCTAGCGCCGCTGCCTCCACCTGCTTTGCCAGTGGGTTTAGCGCCCAAGGCCTGACCACCACGGCTCTTCCACTGATTTTTACACCGAAATGGAAGGGCCTGCTTTGTTGACTTTCCAAGGAGCCTGCAAAATAGAGCAAAAATGGAGAAAATAACAAAAGAGGACAGCAACAAAAAATAGCAAAAATAAAAGCAAAAAAGCAATATTGTATCCTTTTTTCTTTCTTTCATTCTACTATATAAGCCAAGCAAAAACACCATCAGTAATGGGGAGGATTGATTTTGAATACAAAAGAGATGATCAATGTCCACGTAAATTAGAAACGAAAGGTTTTTCTTGATTCCATTTTCTTTCTCTTATTTTCTAGTATTTCCTTTTTTATTTTCAATACATTAACATAAAAGATGGGGAGGGGCTTTGCTTTTACGAACTACAAAAAAACATCAAAAATAAAAGAAAACGGATTAAAAGGTTGTTCTTTTAATTTTCTGCTTTTATTCTCTGCTTCTTCTACTCCTTTTATTTTTATTGTTTTCAAAACCTAATACAAAATAAATAATAAAAGCAAAACGAAAAGAAGGAAACTTACCCGAATCTAACCTTTTGCTGACCGACCACCACCCACGGTGGAGCCACTTCGGCGCCATGCGATGATTGGTTGTTCAAAACCCTAGCGAAGAAAAGAAGAAAAGGGTGAGGGTTTGCTTTTTTTTTTTGTTTAAAAAATAAAATAACTTGTTGGTTTTAAAAAATGATGAGAAGATTTTTAAAATATTTTAAATGGTGTAATTAATGATAGTGGAGGCCAGCACATTGGCGTTAATAGGATATCGCCTTTTCAACTTAAATGGGAATTTATGCGCTTAGTCCTTCTCATTTCAGTGCTCCCGCAATCAAGTTTTCGTGTTCTTTTAATTTGGCCCTAAATATCAATTCGATTTCGATCAAGTCCCCGCTTATGTCTTGACGTTTTGGGAGGAAAGGGTTATTGCCCTTTTACTCCCTTATGTAATCCGCCTGCTTCAAATAGGCCTCCCTCTTTATTTTATTTCAGATTTACCTCAATAATCAGTTTCTAGTTCGATTTTGGTCTTTTTTTATTATTTTGATTATTTTACATTATTAATTACTTTTAATATTATTATTGTTATTATATGTACTATCACTAATGTTATTACTATTATATTTATTATTATTGATATTATTTTAATTTGTATCATTATTATTTTTATGTTATTATATTTAATAATTGTTTTAAATATCATTTTTAACATTATTTTCACTATCCTATTATCTATCATATTTATTTTTGTCTTTGTTATTATTATACTCACCATCATTACTTACTCTATATCTTTATTACATCGTTTTTTATATATAGTATTGTTATATTTATTATTTGTTGTTATTACTACTACTATTATTTTTATTATTTTCGTTACTATTATGTTACTAACATATCATCATTATTTTCTTTTCTATCGTAATTATCCTTGCTAACTCATTTTTATTTTTGTTATGTTTATTATATATTTTTATCATTTCATTATTACTTCCATTATTATATTCTTATTTCTTTCTGTTATTATCATTATTTTTTATATTTTCTTTTCATATTTATACATAATATTATTGTTATTCATTATTCTTATTTTTATTTTTCATTATCATCATATTGACTCGTTTATTTTATTCTATTTCCCCATCGTCCTTTATGTCGTCGTTTGTACTAACGCATTTATTTTCATGTTGCTACGCATACCAAAATTGTAATTTGTTTTTATATTCTATTATAAATTTGTGTTATATTTATTTTGCCCAATACAAAATTGCTTCTTCTCGTAAAGGTAATATTCCTTATTTAAAAATTTGAGTGATCGTGCCCTAATGGGTTGTAATTTTCTCATTTAATCTAAATAACTGAATATCCTTTTTAAACAAATACATTTTTAAACAAAAAGCTTAATCTCGGAAATTTGAAATGTCGGGCCCTAACTTACTGGACTCGACATCTAGATACTTCGAGACAGGCTCCTTTTTCCTAAAATGGAGGCAATGTCCCTAGTTTGACTTTTCGAGGAAACAAGCCCTAACTTATTGGGTTTTGACTTCTCGTTTGACAAATGACGGGAGATCCTCTTCAAAAACGGAAATCAAGTTTTAAAAGACGAGCTTAGCTTCGGGAGTCCAAAGTATTGCGCCCTAACTTCATCGGACATGATGCTTTATCTCTTGAAAGTAAGCGAGTCCTAGCATCCTTCCAATTCCTTCAAATTTTGAAAATAAAAGGCATCGTATTTTCGAACCCTTTCAAAGTTTTCAACAAATAGGACATCAATCAATCAGTTTGGTACCGATTTCGGGCATGTCGAGGGTGCTAATCCTTCCTCGCACGTAATCGACTTTCGAACCCGTTTTCTCAAAGTTCGTGGACCAAAAAGCACTGTTTTAGTAAATTAAACGATTTATTAAAACAAAGGTGATCCGATCACACCAAATAAAGATCGGTGGCGACTCACTTCCTTTTCTTTTTCAAAAAAATCGAGTCTACCGCGTCGTTTACTGTTTCACCAAAAATGGTTACGACAGCTTGGCGACTCCACTGGGGACTCGAGGGTCAAGCCATAGATTGATCGATTTTTGTCCTTTTAATTAAAATGGTTTCGAAAATCATGCTTCTTTTAAGGCACTTTCAATATTGGTCTCGTAAATACTTTGGCATTGCATTGCATGACCATTGTGGTCACACCTTTAAGTGAGAGTGAGAAGCTATGCCTTCGTGAGGTGTTCACCTCCGCATGGGCTAGTGGATCGCCGGATACATCCGTACCTATGTCTTCGTGAAGTTTTCACTTCCGCATGGCCATAGGAAATGTATTCCCCGAACCAACTCGGTCCGTATGAGCCTATAATGGGTGAGGATCGAGGAATCTGTTGGTTCGGTACCTCGAACTTTAGAACCAAACCGATATAATAAACCCTAGAGCCCACCTTAGGTAGAGCTATGTCAAACCTTAGTGGTCACCTGTGTAGGTGTTTGCTTATTTTACTTGCTTTATATTCCACGATACTAGCATGTTGTGTTTCATTCTTTTGTGCATATCATTTCATATTTTAAGAGGCATCGATTCACTACGATTTTGAGTTAGAAAGTTGGTTATAGAAAGCGAATTCCTTGATAAAGTAGAAGACAATGCGTCAGTCTGCACATGGTTAGAAAGCCAAGCCAATTAGAAAACAAGGGACTAAAAGCTAGAATAGTGAGCTTGGGCGATCTCTACACCACTATCAAGTCAAAGCCAATCAAGTCAAGCTCAAGGCGGTCTCTACACCACTATCAAGTCAAGACTCGTAAAGCCAATCAAGTCAAGCTCAATGTAATCGAGGAAATGAAAGGTAAGGTTGAAGAGCTAGAATCGACATTACACAGTAGTGAGCTCCGGATTGAGCTTCTGGAAACGAGAGAAAGGCGCTGAGAGGAGGAGTTTCGCCATTCTTGCGAGCAAGTTAGAAGTCAGAACTACCTCATAGGTGAAGCGACAATCCAGAATCAAGAGGTAGCTGATCACCTACAGACTTTGGCTGTTAAAAGCTGACACATGGGGCGTGAGATATGAGCTACCACTGGGTCATGATCAAGAGCTAATCTCCTTGGGAAAATCAAAACCTTAGGCCTCAGGGCGAAAGCATATTTGTAATCTACTTTATGTAAAGGGTTTTGCCTTCTAATAAAGTTTTCTAAAATGAAGTTGATCAGAATCGATGTCTTATTCCTGCATTCATGCATTTGCATTGCATCATATTATATGCATTAAATTTTATAAAAAGAAGCCTAATTGGTTAAGATTATCAGAAATAAGAGAAAGAGAAGAGGAAACCTGGGAACTGAACATTACTACGGGACTCGTGCTAAGACAAAGAAAATGGATCAAAGATTTGAACAATTTTAGAAGGAAATACAAGAACGTATCAGGAGCAAATGATGAAACTCCAAAGAAGAAATGAAGGACCAAATCTTTGGAGGCTCAGAGAAGCATGATAGCACAGATGGCCCGAGATTTGAATGGAGTAATGTGACAAAGGAAATGTCCAATGCCTCCGGTCGATGATGATAGCGAAGGTGCTCCCGGTTTTACCCCGCCACATGAAAGAGCAAGGCCTGAGGAGTATATCCTAAGGCCACCGCCATGACTAGGCCCCAACAAGGCAAGGAGGACGCTAGACCACCCATGAACTCCCACGTTGGCTCAGGATCCAATCCAGGAGATAACCCGACCAATCCTGTTGTACCTGATTTAGATATGACTGAGAAAATAGGGTCGAGAGAAGAATCTTCAAGGCAGTTAGAGGATCGTTGTAGATGGTTAGAGGAAAAGTTCAAGGCTTTGGAAGATCTGATCACCACCATGGTATTGACGTAAAGACTTGAGTCCGGTTCCAGATCCGTGCTTCCTCATAAGTTCAAAATGCTTGAATTCGAGAAATACAGTGGAACTAGCTGTCCGGGGGCCCATATCACCATGTTCTGCAGGCGAATGGCTGGGTTTGTGAACAATGACCAACTCTTAATCCACTGTTTCCAAGAAAGTTTAGTGGGCGCAGCTGCTAGATGGTATAACCAGCTTAGTCGGTCCAATATTAGTTCCTGGAGAAGTCTGGCTCAAGCATTTTTAAAGCATTTTAGTCACGTTACGGACATGGCACCGGATAGAATTACTTTGCAAAGCATGGAAAAAAGACAAAATGAGAGTTTCAGACAATATGCGCAAAGGTGGAGGGAGGTCGCCATGCAGGTCCAACCACCCCTCTTAGAAAAGGAAACTACCATGCTCTTCATCAACACCCTGAAGGCTCCTTTCATAACCCATATGATAGGGAGTACCACCAAGAGCTTTGCCGACATGGTAATGGCAGGAGAAATGATCGAACATGCAATCAGATGCGGCAAGATTGAAGCAGGGGAAACCAGAAGAAGGCCTGCTCTTAGAAAAAAAGGATGACGAGGTGAATAATATAAACATGGGGGACTCAAAGTTAATTATCATTAATCACCTAAAGCGGTAATTCATCGAGTATCAAGATTCATCAAGGAAAGAATCTCGCACAAGGAAAATATTGAAAATTCCAATTTACGCCAATCCCTATGACGTATAAGGAGTTGTATCAAAGTTTATTTGATGCACGTTGTGTCCCCAATATCCAAAACCGATGCAACCTCCGTACCTAAAATGGAATGACCCAAGCACTCAATGTGAGTACCACGCGGGATCACAGCCATTCGATAGAAAATTGCCTTACTTTTAAGAAATTGGTGGAAAATCTCATCAACATGGGTATTGTGAAGTTCGATGATGAGCAATGGTTTACCCAAGAGAACCGAGGAATAAAAGTTTTCGAGCATCCGCTTTATGTACTTGGGAGTGTTTGAACAATGAGACTGTGGAAGAAACATGTATTTTAAAGCTAATCTAGAGTAATGTGTAAAACACACTTGTTGCTTCAAGCCCGGAAGCAATAAGATTTCTTTGAGAAGAAGGCTTGTGTCCGAATTTTTATTTCAATAAAATGCATCTTTCTAAGTAAATATTTTCATTCTTTACATTTCATCTTGAATATTTTTCATTCATGACCATATCATACGAATAATCATCCTTAGGATCATTTATTCTTTGGATTTTCTGCCTTATCACCCACAATGGGCCCCCAAATATCAATGACATGAGCGACGTTGTTACTGACTCCTTTTTTAGTGAGATATGTATCTAGAGGGATCTAAGGGATTTGAAGATGACAAAGATTACAACTTACTTCCCCAATGGTAGATCCTGCCTTATGAAGTGTCAGCAGACACTATAGACTAACGAAGGAAGTGAAGATGGAAGCGTAGCTCCTCGAAGGAATAAAGCAAGGCATCGTTGAGCTATTTTCAAGAATTCAAGATGTTTTCGCACGATCATATCAATGCATGCCAAACTACTAAAACATGGGTATGCTATTAAGGTTGGGGTTTAAAGAACCCATGTTTTACAACAGCCGAGCTAATCAAGAGGCTCGGGCTATTGCTTCACCAAGAAAGGGAAATTGCATCTGTTATGCCATAAAATGCCAAATCGAGGAAGACTGTGCCTTCTCCATATTTCCTATATGAACATAGATGTTAACAAGCCAGTCTTTAGCCAACATCGATCCATATTCATGGTCGTTGGTTACCTCATTTGAGAGGGTGAAGGTCGCTTCATATGCCAAAATTACAAAGTCGGCAGCTTATCAAAAAAATTCAAGATCTTTCTTAAAAATGACCGAGACTTGTAAAGGTTGGCATAGAAGTTACCATTTACCCTTTAGGTTCCTTGAAAGTTGGCGGGACTTTTGTGGGCATCTTTCCCATTGGTTTATGAAAGGAAACAATTGTTGGAAGATAAGATTCCTTTTTCCAAGCTTGGATTGAATTAGATGAAGCGTAATGCCTCCAAGAAGCTTGATTGAAAGTATTCAAGAGGTCAAAGGTACCAAAACGGATACGGGCTTGACAAAAGGTTCGCTCAAGAGAATTTCAAGAAGAGGACCTAGCATTAAGAAAGATTCTTCTTATCCAAAAGAACTCCAAAGAAAAGTAAATGCCTTATACAAAGAAAGAAGGCACGTTTCAGGAAACATGAGTGTTAACCAAGATGGATAACAAGGACCTGCCCAATCCGGTGAGTTCAGATTCAATAAAAAAGCTCTCCAAAAAAAAACACAAAAAAATGAAAAACAAGAAAAAGGAAAAAAGAAAAAAGAAAAAAGGAAAAAGAGAGGCCAAGGCGAAAACCCAGAAGGGCGCTTTGAGACCAAAGGGTATTTGAGTTGAAAACCCGAGAAGGGCGGCTCAAAATTTTGATCGAAAGTAGGGCATACTGAGAGTCTTGCTACGCTCGAAGAAGTATGCTACGTCTTGGGGCATCGACAAGTACTACTGGATCCCTAAACACATATTAAGCTCAAAATGGTCCTCAAGAAGTTGGAAAGCAGAAGCTCAAGTCGATATCTGGGCACTTAGTTTCCATTTTACCCATTTTTGTTACTTGTGGTTATTTTATTCCTTAAAAAAACCACCGATAAATTTCCTTCTTAATTACCTTTGCTAGCTTTGATTAATTTGTTTGTTTGAGCTATGCTCCTAATCGCTTCCTTTTGTCCATTGTTACAATCTTTTTCGAGCATTTTGCATTGAAATAACAATTAGTGGACTAATAATACTTTCATAAAATGAGTTTTGCATATTACTCTGGAAGCTTTTGAATAATACAAGGACCTGAAACAGGACTATTATTTAGAACTCACTCAGCTCAAAATTTGGAAATATTGGAGAAAGATAATTATCTCTTTGGACCTTTTATTGGTCGAACAAAGACAATACATTTCACGGTGATACGACCTTGATGATAATGAGTAATGTCAACCCAACAAATACAAAGGATCATTCTCGAGAAAAGAAAATGATACTCTGATTCATGCACATATCGAGCCTACACATCCGGCCATTACACTAGTGAATGGTGTAACAGATCAAATTGATCCTATACCCTGGAAGTTACTGGCAGGATGGATAGGAGGAAACAAATGTTATTCTCCGAAGTTGCGTTGAGAGGTACAATCTTTATATCCCGAAGGTATAGTGGAAGGGACTCTGAAATCACAGAGGGACAAGCTTGTTGAGTAGGATATGATCATTTTTTGGATTTTCTGTCAAAGATACCAGCTGAACGAAGAAGCATGATAACGTATCAGTGATAGAACCTTAATGAACTACGAGCAATGACGACCCCAAGCATTTAAAAGGGGATCATTTCATTTTGCATTCATGCATCATTTTAAAGCACGTTTAGTTAGGAGCATTCGACTCATTGCATCCTAATCATTGTAAAAAGACCATTCTCATGACATTCTGCATTCATGCAAATGTCATCCATTGTCATTTAGCTAGGAGCATTCGATTCATTCTGATCATTGCATCCTAATCATTGTAAAAAGACATTCTCATGACATTCTGCATTCACGAAAGTGTCATCCATAACACATGTAGGAGGCTTTGAGTCATTCTGATCATCGCATCCTCACCATTTGTATAAGCATAAATTCTACATGATAGGTTCCTCAAAGAACAGTATAGCAATATCAAAGTTCAGATTTTGTTCCCTAGAGATGATAGTGGAGCAGACTGAAGATTGAAGTCTTCCGAATATAGTAAGGAAGCACATTGGAAAGTTCAGATTTGTTCCTTAAGATGGTAGGGAGCGGTGAAGATTGAAGTCTTCACAAGACAGTAAGGAAGCAAATTGGAAAATTCTGAATTCTCATTTCCTCGACGTTCCAGTAGAGTAAGTTGAGATTACAAATCCCGTCTCCTTGAGTTAACAATGAGGATTAATCATTATTCCTTTAAAGTTTCAGTAGAGAAGATGGAGATTACAAATTTCTTCTCCCTGAATTCTCATTTCCTCGACGTTCCAGGTGGAGTAGGTTGAGATTACAAATCCCGTCTCCCTGAGTTAACAATGAGGATCAATCATTATTCCTTTGAAGTTTCAGTAGAGAAGATGGAGATTACAAATCTCTTCTCCCTGAATTCTCATTTCCTCGACGTTCCAGTGGAGTAGGTGATATTACAAATCCCATCTCCCTGAGTTAACAATGAGAATCAATCATTATTCCTTTGAAGTTTCAGTAATAGAAGATGGGGATTACAAATCTCTTCTCCCGAATTCTTATTTCCTCAAGTTCTCGTGGAGTATGTTGAGATTACAAATCCGTCTCCTCGAGTTAACAATGAGGATAAGTCCTTATTTCTTTGAAGTTTGAGAGAAGATGGAGATCGCGAATCTCTTCTCCCCGAATTATTATTTCCTCAAGTTCCCTTGCAGAGGTTGAGATTACAAATCCCGCCTCCCCGAGTTAACAATGAGGATAAGTCCTTATTTCTTTGAAGTTTCTAGAGAAGATGGAGACAACGAATCTCTTCTCCTAAATTCTTATTTTCTCAAGTTCTCGTGAAGTAGGAAGCAGATCGAAGACATCGGTCTGGTGATCCCCGAGTTTTTGGGATCGATTAAAGAAAGCAGATTTGACCTTCGAAGTTGCAGGAAGCGGTCGAAGATTTAGTCCGTGATCCCCGAGTTTTTGGGATCAGATTGAAGAAAGCAGATTTGACCTTCCGGTTGCGAAGCGGATCGAAGATATCACCGTGGTCCTTGAGTTTGCAAGGATCAGATTGAAGATAACGCTTTGACATTCCCGGTTACAAGAAGCGATCGAAGATATCACCGGTGGTCCTTGAGTTTGCAAGGATCAGATTGAAGATAGCAGTTTTGACATTCCTGAATTTGCAAGAGCAGATCGAAGATAACAAGTCTGGCGATCCTGATGTTACAGGAGCGGATTGCAGGAGCAGGTCGAAGATACAAGGCGCAACAGAATAAATTGGAGCTACAAGTCCTATCTCAACAAAGCAACGGTGGAATAGAATCGAAACAACCAGATGCGGTGGACTGAATGGGGCTACCTGAAGAAAAGAGCACCAAAAGAAGTTAAGGCCCACTGAGACCGGGCAAAATGGGTCTTTCTTATGTCTTTGCTCTATTGCCGTTACACGACAATGAGCAAAGAGGGGCAGCTGTACAAATCCATTTTGCCCCAAAAACAAACTCAATTACAAACCAGCCCAACAAGCCCAATTTTCCCTTAAACTAGCCCAATTCCTATTGGCCCAATAGGCCCAAACACTAAAATCAACTCAGGAACCCTAGGGTTCTTGAGCTTCCTAGCGCCGCTGCCTCCACCTGCTTTGCCAGCGGGTTTAGCACCCGAGGCCTGACCACCACGACTCTTCCACTGATTTTTACACCGAAATGGAAGGGCCTGCTTTGTTGACTTTCCAAGGAGCCTGCAAAATAGAGCAAAAATGGAGAAAATAACAAAGAGGACAAGAACAAAAATAGCAAAAATAAAAGCAAAAAGCAATATTGTATCCTTTTTTTCTTTCTTTCATTCTACTCTATAAGCCAAGCAAAAACACCAGGTGTAATGGGGAAGATTGATTTTGAATACAAAAGAGATGATCAATGTCCACGAAATTAGAAACGAAAGGTTTTTCTTGATTCCATTTTCTTTCTCTTCTATTTTCTAGTATTTCTTTTTTTATTTTCAATGCATTAACATAAAAGATGGGGCTTGCTTTTTTAACTACTAAAAAAATCATCAAAATAAAAGAAAACGGATTAAAAGGTTGTTCTTTTCAATTTTCTCTGTTTTATTCTCTGCTTCTTCTACTCCTTTTATTTTTATTGTTTTCAAAACCTAATACAAAAATAAATAATAAAAGCAAAACGAAAAGAAGGAAACTTACCCGAATCTAACCTTTGCGCGACCGACCACCACCCACGGTGGAGCCACGGCTCGGCGCCATGCGATGATGGGTTGTTCAAAACCCTATCAGAAGAAAAGAAGAAAAGGGTGAGGGGTTTGCTGTTTTTTTTGTTTAAAAAAATAAAAATAACTTGTTGGTTTTAAAAAAATGATGAGAAGATTTTTAAAATATTTTAAATGGTGTAATTAATGATAGTGGAGGCCAGCACATTGACGTTAATGGGATATCCGCCTTTTCAACTTAAATGGGGAATTTATGCGCTTAGTCCCTTCTCATTTCCAGGCTCCTGCAATCAAGTTTTCGTGTTCTTTTAATTTGGCCCTAAATGTCAATTCGATTTCGATCAAGTCCCACCTTTATGTCTAGCGTTTTGGGAGGAAAGGGTTATTGCCCTTTTAGTCCCTTATGTAATCCGCCTGCTTCAAATAGGCCTCCCTCTTTATTTTATTTGATTTACCTCAATAATCAGTTTCTAGTTCGATTTTGGTCCTTTTTTATTATTTTGATTATTTTACATTATTAATTACTTTTAATATTATTATTGTTATTATATGTACTATCACTAATGTTATTACTATTATATTTATTATTATTGATATTATTTTAATTTGTATCATTATTATTTTTATGTTATTATATTTAATAATTGTTTTAAATATCATTTTAACATTATTTTCACTATCCTATTATCTATCATATTTATTTTTGTCTTTGTTATTATTATACTCACCATCATTACTTACTCTATATCTTTATTACATCGTTTTTTTATATATAGTATTGTTATATTTATTATTTGTTGTTATTACTACTACTATTATTTTTATTATTTTGTTACTATTATGTTACTAACATATCATCATTATTTTCTTTTCTATCGTAATTATCCTTGCTAACTCATTTTTATTTTTGTTATGTTTATTATATATTTTATCATTTCATTATTACTTCCATTATTATATTCTTATTTCTTTTTTGTTATTATCACTATTTTTTATATTTTCTTTTCATATTTATACATAATATTATTGTTATTCATTATTCTTATTTTATTTTCCATTATCATCATATTGACTCGTTTATTTTATTCTATTTCCCCATCGTCCTTTATGTCGTCGTTTGTACTAACGCATTTATTCTCATGTTGCTACGCATACCAATATTGTAATTTGTTTTTATATTCTATTATAAATTTGTGTTATATTTATTTTGCCCAGTACAAAATTGCTTCTTCTCGTAAAGGTAATATTCCTTATTTAGAAATTTGAGTGATCGTGCCCTAATGGGTTGTAATTTTCTCGTTTAATCTAAATAACTGAATATCCTTTTTAAACAAATACATTTTAAACAAAAGCTTAATCTCGGAAATTTGAAATGTCGGCCCTAACTTCATCGGACTCGACATCTAGATACTTCGAGATGTGCTCCTTTTCCTAAAATGGAGGCAATGTCCCTAGTTTGACTTTTCGAGGAAACAAGCCCTAACTTACTGGGTTTTGACTTCTCGTTTGACAAATGACGGGAGATCCTCTTCAAAAACGGAAATCAAGTTTTAAAAGACGAGCTTAGCTTTGGGAGTCCAAAGTATTGCGCCCTAACTTACTGGACATGATGCTTTATCTCTTCGAAAGTAAGCGAGTCCTAGCATCCCTTCCAATTCCTTCAAATTTTGAAAATAAAAGGCATCGTATTTTCGAACCCTTTCAAAGTTTTCAACAAATAGGACATCAATCAATCAGTTTGGTACCGATTTCGGACGTGTCGAGGGTGCTAATCCTTCCTCGCACGTAATCGACTTTCGAACCCGTTTTCTCAAAGTTCGTGGACCAAAAAGCACTGTTTTAGTAAATTAAACGATTTATTAAAACAAAGGTGATCCGATCACACCAAATAAAGTTCGGTGGCGACTCCCTTCCTTTTCTTTTTCAAAAAAATCGAGTCTACCGCGTCGTTTACTGTTTCACCAAAAATGGTTACGACAATAATGAAATTTGGATTGGCTTAAAATGAATTGATTATATCATTAGATTGTTTAAATTGCTTAAAGCTTACTAAGCTAAGTTAGCTTACTTTGTGCTTTTTTGTTACTCTGTTTCATAGATTTTGGAAGTTAGCTACGAGCTCGGGGATTATTTTGTAACATCGTCATGCTATCATTGCTATTTCGGTATTTTTAAAAGTTTGAAACTATGAGCATATATGGCATGTATAGGCTAGTAATATTATGTTTGGTTTTGAAGTTGTATATATTTGTATAAGCCATGCGAAAATGGCTTGTCCATCTTGTTAATCTTGGAATTTATATTTTGGCTAGATGGTTATGTTTGGTTGTGGTTTTGGTTGATTGGGTTTTGGTATATATAAGTATGGTTAATATATAGAGTTTAAATGAAATGGAGTAAAGATGTTATAAACTTGTTAACCATATTTTGCAATGAAACATTTTTTGGTTAGCAGCAATGACGTGATTTTGAAAAATCACCAAAAATAAGAGAAATGGAATTAGAAATTAGATAAGATATAGAATTAAAGCTTATTGTGTCTATTTTTATATAAAAGAAACAGAGTAGGCAAGGGAATTTTATAATATGAGATATTTAAATTTTAGTGAGACTGGTTCTAAAAGACTTCGTGATCCACTGTTTTGTCTTGAAAAATTATTAAAAATTATACAAAAATAATAATGGAGCATAGTTTATATGCTTAGATTAATGAGTCTATTTTTATTGGAATAAACGAGAACATTTATTGAATTTCGTACAATGAGATAACTGAGTTTTTGTAAAGATAGGTCAGAACCATTGAACAGTGAAATAAGGGAAACTTTAATGAATAAACTGTACTAATTGGCCATAATAAAAATTTTGGAAAAATTATAGTAAGAAGATATATGAGTCTATTTTCAAAGAAAATTTATGAATCTAAATTTCGAGTTTCGTAACTTGAGTTATAGTTAATTTAGTCAACATGACGCAGATGGACAGTTTCAATTTTTATGCCCCGAATTAGTAGTTTATTTTAGTAATGCCTCAAGCTCGACTCCGACAACGGTCTCGGGTAAAGGATGTTACACACTTAACCACTGAAACAGATACAAATTTGTGTCACATTTTAACAAAACCAAAAATATAAATTTTGGGGCTTTACAATAATGGTTTAAACAGTTGGAGTAGTCATTTAACAAATATAGCCATTTCATCTATAGCCTCAACAAAAAGTAGTATTTTTTTGGTGAAATTTCTTAACTTTTCATTGTTATATATATATATATATTTAAAAATTAATTATCGATAACTAAAGGTAGAGTTATATAACTACATGAATGCAATACTGTGATTATAATGAAAGAAGACTCATAAGTAGGATGAAAAAAAAGTAAACTATTTCATGGTGACTCTAGAATAAAGTTTATTTTATTTTGATATTTTAATTTTTAAATTTAATTATTTCAGTTAAGATAAATTTTTGAACTAGTATCTCTTGTTAAGAATTCGTTAATCACTAACAAATTGCTTAATCAGCTCAAAATCTTGACTTCCCTAAACTCTAATATATTAAATTAAAATTATTTTATTAATTAACTTTAAAGTTAATTTAAGCTCAAAATAAAATACATTCCAACTTAAATAAAATAAATTTCAAAATTAGCTTTTTATTCTAATTCTGAAACCAAATCAATTTGAAATCTAATAAATTTGAAATTAAAATGTTGGAACAAAATTAAAATATTCACCATATTTAACTTAAATTATTTTTTAATGAGTATTTTGTCTTTTTCTAGATAATATAAATTAATAAAACTTACCATAAAGTGATTTGAATTTAGAATTTCATGCATGTGAATTAATTTTATCATTGTAACTAAAACTTACATAATTAGGTGTGCCATAAATCTAGTATAAATAAATAAATGAACTCTAATACTAAGAAACTGAATAATATGATCTATACACATAAAGTTGAAATCCCAAGAATCCTTTAACCCTATAATTTCAATCTTTTCAGGGACTTGTTTTGTAAGAAATATAATTGATATGAGACTCACAAAATGGGCAAAATCATAAAAGAAGAGAAAAGCAAACAACTTAGGTTATTAACTCCAATTGGCAAGTTGAGAAAATACACTTACAATCAAATAATGAAATGATGCAAATTAATTATAATCAAGATGATCAAAGTACAAAGGCTTCCAGTAGCGCTATAGCATTACCAAGTAAGGTAGCAGATCCTGCTTAGCGCTGGGATGATTCACAATAGCAAAATGGCCACCTAAATAAAACACCATTTCAAGAAGTGGTATATACCTGTGGGATGGTTCAATATATATGTAAATGTGCAAGTTCAAGATCAAATGAGACAGTTAAGCCACAAGAAACACAACCACATAGTAAAAAATGATGCAAACTAGAAGCAGGATTATCACAAAGTTGAATTACAACATCAGCAATCCAATCATATTGAAACCATATTGAAGTTCATTTATTACAGATAAAACCACAAGAGAAGGATGCCTCCGATGAAGTACCACATCAAAAAAAGAACCACCACAGAAGAATGAAGGTACAATGATGAGTTGGGTTGATTTGTTTCTCCAAGATTTGATTGTCAAGCTAATTGCTTTGCTAGCTTTAGAATGGCATAAACAACCTGTATTTAATAAGACCCCACAAAGAATTCAAAAAAAAAAAAAAGAGTGGAGAAGAAAGGGAAGCATTAGAGGCAAGGTTTTTGACATTGATCTAAGCA